>JADRCH010000006.1:6736742-6753888 GCA_019843965.1 Rhynchomys soricoides | reverse complement strand
CACACACACACACACACACACACACACCTTTTAGTGACTTTTAAAAACACAGCATTTTCCAGTATGGAATAAAAATGTATATAGCTGATATTTTAAATTTAGAAGTAATTCACAAGAGCTGCTCCAAAGACTGAAGCTCTAGAATCCATTGCTATTTGTTCAGCACATTTACTGAACGATGAGTTGTGTTAAGCACCTGGGCATATCAGAATAGAAAGTGTGAGTGATTTTCTTCTGTAAGAAGCACAGGTGAGGAAGCCAGGCACACACCTGCTGTCTACAATTCACTGATATCAGTTCATAGGACAGTGAAGCAGAAGCAAAGACAGTGTGCTGATGTGGGGAAACTATTTCTGCTTGCAAAACAACTGCTACTCTCTAACAAGAAAGGGAAGGAGGCTGAGGGAGGGCAGTGTGTGCCAGGGCACAGCACTTTTAGAGAATCAATGGTGGTTGGTGGATCACCATTCCCATTCTACTCAAAGAAGAAGCAGAAGTGTAGTGTGAAACCTAGAACTGGCCACTAAAGCTATAAATTAAAAGTAGCGAGTGACAGATACAAGACCCTACTCCATTTTACAATGATACTATCTGTGTTAAACAATTAGTTGTTTTTACTTAAAACCATTTTCTTACCGTAGGCCATAAATGGAGAAATAACCCAAAGCCAGCTGCCAACAGTGAAAACTGTCCAATAAGTTGTAATATTGGGATGTTGGAAAAAGTGAGATAGAATCACCGCTCTCTAGGATAAATATAAAAGAGAAAAGACGTTTAAAATTCACCTTTTTCTTTCTCAGCAGCAGTGACTGTGCCTAATACTCAAGGGAGCGTGTTAGCTTTTGCTTCTAAATTTCATAGCTGCTCCAGAAAATACATGACACTGACTTGTGTTTTGTAAGGCACTTTTAGAATGTCAGAAAACTTGTCCAGAAGCACACAGTGAAAAAGAAATGTGACTTAGTTTACCTCCAAGGGGAATACATTTAAATGTTGTATAATTTTTTGTTGTAGAAATGCTTAAAAACACCTAAAAATGAGGACAGAGGAAATTACTAACACATCATGGAGAGAACTACTGTAAAAATTTTGGCAGAGTTTCTCCCAATCTTTCCCCCCCTATGCTACCTACCTACCTACTTACCTGCCTACCCGTTTTTAAGCTGTTTTTACATGTATTTACTTATTTGCTGGGGAGGGAAATGCACTTGACACAGTATACAGGTGGATGCCAGAGACATCCTGCAGGAATTGCTCCTCTTTTTCCATCGCGTGGGGTCCAGAGGTCAAATTCAGGTCATGAGGTTTAGAATAAAGGCCTTCACTTGCTGAGACAGTCCCTCACCCTCATATAAATATTTTGGAATTTGAGATAACACTAAAATAAATTTCCCCCTTTGTAAAAAAAATGATTAAAAACAACAAAGTAATTTGATATACCTGAAATATAATCCCATTAAATTTTACCAATTCTGAGGTTAATTTTGCTTAAATGATAGAAAAGAAACTGCTTTCCTTTCCTGTTTGTCATTAGACCGAAGGTGTTGTCAGTCTACAATGTAACACTGAAACATGCCATTCACTTGAAGAACCTGTAGTATTTACCAAAGTTTAAATATATTTGATCTATCAACTAACGCATCTTGCTTCCATGTGTTCTTCCCAATCTGGAAACAGCATGACTTAGTTAAATTTACTTTGTTTAACAGAACTATCAGCTGGGGACAGAAAATCTCTTACAGATGACACAACCCTCCAATAGCCATCACAGCCAACACTTCCTCTCCCCTTTGTATTGTTACCTGTAAAGCTCTCAGACGTTCTTCAGTGCAAGTCTCCAGGTTTGTAATTTTTATAGTTACCAGTGTTCCCGTAGGAGTGTGCCGTGCAAGATGAACAGAGGTCAAGTTGTCAAACCCTCTTCCTGCAGTCACACATAAAAAACCCACAGGAACAATCAAAGCAGGGAAAAAGTGGACACTATGCACTTCAGCAAAACTGCAAACTTCCCGCCCTTCCAAAACCACTAAGAAAATGAAAAGGTTCGGGTGTCCTCAGCACCAGTGGCATTCCAGAACTCAGACACCTCACTCTCCAACACCTCAACCCAGCCATTGCCAGCTATTCAAGAGAGAGGTCAATACTACCCAGTTAGGGTTGGTCCACACTGCTGCCCAGGGAGGTAGGACCTTCTACATCTAGGAGATGCAGCCTGCTTATCAGCAGTTTCCAATGGTACCAAGCTCAGGTCTCCATTCACATGTCTCAAATTGCCTACTGGTACGTGATTCAGACATGACCCTTACTTCAACACAGGGTGTCCCTTCTGGACTTCCTTTTATTAAAAGATACACCTAATTTTACATGTGTGGAGTTTTTGCCCGCATGCACATATATGTATACCTTGTGTATGCCTGGTGTCATAGATCCCCTGGATCTGGAGTTATAGACAGTTGTGAGCTGCCATGTGGGTACTGGGAATTCAACCCAGATCCTCTATAGGAACAGCCATTACTCATAACTGACGAGCCATCTCTCCAGCCCTTGATTTTTTTAAATGATATTTTTAACTTTTTGAAATTTTCTTAAGCGTGTCCTGGTCATATTTAGCCTCCCCAACTCACCCTGCGCTCGCCCTTAAAAAGACATGAAAGGTTCCTTCTCCTTACCGCCCTTACCTTCCTGCCCACTCAACTTTAGGTCCTCTCCACGACTCTCTAGCCACCCACCTTAAGGAAACATCTTTGGAGGAACTGAAAAAGTTCTGTATAACTTACTGGACAGGTTTTGTACAAAGGGTCACATGCCACACATTCTCAGGTCTCTTGCTTTCCTTCTAGTAGCCTGCCCTGCTCAGACTGTTTCAAAGGTCACGTAATGGTCAGGCAACAGGAAGGGAAGGCAGTCTCTGAGCTTTTGTGACGACACCTCCATCCCAACACAGACACACACAGAGTACAGGTCAGTACACTGTGATGCCTGACACACTTGGATGAAGGGTGTCTATCAGACTGACTCTATAGACTCTATCCACTTGCTCTGTGTTTACTTTTATTTGTCAGTGCACTTTCTTTTGCCATTAAGGTTTTACTTGAGTACTGAAATGTTTTTATCAGGAGTGTATACTTATTTACTAGTAAACAAAAAATAAAGGATAAGTCATTGACTGAAAACATTAATTATCTATAGGTGATGAAGATTTTCATTCAGAACTTATAAAGAACTCTTGGAATTTTATAAAACAGAAATCAATTCAATAATAATAATAATAGACCTATGAAAAGATGCTTAATCTAGAGAAAGGTACATTGAAGCAACATCACATCACTGCATATTTACAGTAACTTCTAAAATTATGACTTGATGAACAAATTGTCATTTAGGCAAACAATGGAATATTATTCAGCAATCTCAAGCCTCTACTTACAATCCCTAGCAACTACTGATCTGCCTGTGTTTATCACACAGAGGGTACCAAAGGAAAAAAACTGGAGCCTTTGTGCTTAGGCTCTTTCACTTAGCACAATGCTTGTGAGATTTACCCATGCTTCATGTATCTGATTTCCCATGTTGCTGAAAAGATGTATTATGCTACTCCATCACAGATATTTTATGTATTCCTAGGTGGCAGGCATTTGAGTTACTTTCAGTTTCTGGTGACTATAAATAAAGTTTTCCTAACTAGCCCTACACAGGTCCTTAAGAAGACACACCTTCTTTTCTTTTTGGCAATTACCTACCCATGAGATTGCCAGGGCAAGTGGTAAATACAGGGCTGAATTTGTGAGTTGCTAAACTGTTTCCTAACGTGACTGAACTATCTTTGCATTCTTACAAACAATGTATGAGAGTTGACCGTGCTCGGCCCACTCACTCCCCAAGCCTCTAAGATATCATCCCATAGATGGATCAGTCCCTTCATAAGGTATACGCCATCGTGTTCAAAAGCTCCACCTCTATCTGATCACTGGGAACCATTCCTTCTTCAACAGAGCCCAATGTCTATGGCAGAATACCCAAGCACGTGGCATTGCACTGCCAAGGCTTTGAGTCAGTTGGGTTACCCAGCTTCATTTTGGTTTCTTGTAAGCCTTTTCTTCTGGCCAACAATTCTGTGAGTTGGCAATACTGTTCGAAACGTCCTAAGTCAGCCAAGACTGTTCTGTGTGGTTTATAAACAACAAGCAGCTGCCCCAACTCCCCCAAGAGGCAAGCCCTTCTTGCCATTACTCTCCACTCCCAGAACTGCTGGTTTGCTGCTCAGTCTTCTCTGTCCTGCTATTGAGTGATGAACTAAAATTAGTTAACTGATTTCTATCTACTACATTAGGTAAATAATCTTTATACTAAAAGGCATACGTACATTATAAATCAGTCTTCCAAGCTTGAGATAGACATCTTTAAGAGGTCCCTTTAACACACCCCCCTCTAACGCCCTCTGGTATCTAATACGTAGTTCTCGGTGTTCACCCTTTAACACATCTCCCTCTAACACCCTCTGGTACCTCATACGTAGCTCTGTGTTCACCTCCAGACAGGATAAACCTCAAGTCGGAGCTTTTTACAGCCCCAGCCCAACAGTGACACTGCCACTGGTTTTTAGTGATTAATAAATGCTCAGTGCCACTGGTTTTTAGTGATTAATAAATGCTCCTGAATGTTCAGAGCAAATGTTTCACAAATATAAAGCTATAATCAGGAACTGATTTTGTTTTATACTTAAATGAGAATGATTTGTACAATAAAATTTGGATAAAAATATAAATTAACAAGTAATTTGGGTTAGTGTCATGACTGAAAAAATTTGTATAACTTAATTTAAATTTCTACCCTACAAACTTCCTACAAAATGATTCAAGTATGAAGTTAGGTTATCTAAAGTTCTCTCTTTTTTCCCCTAAATGTACTTCAGTGGAAAAGTAATACTAGACATCTTAAAATATGAGTGATTATTTTTAGACAGACATAAAATGCTTCAGATTCAGCTAACAGATGCAGCTAAAATCCAATTTTATGTGGTAGGTGACAAGGAAGAAAGGCATGCCTATAAAACAGTCTGTGTGCCACAGTTCCATTTCCAGCACTGAAGAGGAGGGTGTGAAGTCCAGCAGCATTACCTATTTCCACTTGCAGTTCATAGTGAGAGACATTAGTGGAGCATATCACTTCATGGGCTCTAGCAGATGGAGGGGACCAGGAGATGGCGGGCTCATCAACCTGCATTTTTTTTACACAATAAAAATAAAACAGAATAAATATCATTAGTCCCCCCAATTTGATCTCCCTATCCCAACAGAAAATATTGACAGTCACCAGGAAGGTACTGGAAGGTGACTGAAAAGAATATTGTAAGATCTAGAAGGAATTTAGCACTCACTAACAGATGTCAGGTTTCAGCCTGAAGAGAGAACAGCAGGAAATGCAGATGGACAAGAGCAAGACAGACTTTCCATCTCATTTTCAGTAAAACTTCTAGAAGGTTCTAAGACTAGATGATAATTGACAAGTGTTCAAGGGAGGAACTGCAAGGACCTGTGAGGGAGATTCTAGGCTTGTGTTCTTGCTTTGAGTCTGCGGTATATGCGCTGGGTTAACAGTAAGGAAGAAGTCCTTCACATGATAAAATGAAGTAAGAGAAGGTCAAAAAGAAACATAAGCCCAAGGAGATGGGAGCTCAGTATTACAGGCTTCCCGCTGAAGGTGCCCGTAGCACAATGAGGTCTTATGGGGGTGCTCTGGAGTCAGAGTCAAGTGTGCATCTAAATATAGCAGCAGTGAAATGTCACACATGAAGCAGAAAGAGGAGGCCTAATATGATACCCATGAGGATGTCCTAAAGGACAGCAGGGCCCCAAAGGACACGAAAAGCCTTCACAGGAACTAGCAGGTGGAAGAATCCTGTTACCACCTCCAAGGCGAGAAGGAAGGAGAGAACCAACAGTAGGATGTGTGAGGAACTGTGCTAACTCCATTCATATCTAAGTCTTTAATCAGGAGAAAGGGGTGGAGCTAAAGCCAACAGACGGAGTTATATAGATAGTGGCAAGAGTGATGCCTAACTTGAGACTGATAACACTTCACTTATGGTGAAGCACAAATAAAGGGGGATGGAAGAGAATTCCACCACACAAGTGAAAGTAAGCCCAATTTGGGGTGGGATGATACCATAAGTTAATTTAGAACAGGAAGCATTCAGATAAACAGATGTAAAGAAAACATGCAATAAAAAGAAGAGTGCATGACAATGTGTTAACATTTTAAAGTGGTGTCAATCTGTGAGGCTGTTAGAGACAGAAAGCACCAAGGTTTATACAATGGCAGGGGCAGGGATGGCTCAGTGGCTAAGAGCATTTGCTACTCTTCTAGAGGACACAGGTTCAATTCCCAACACACACATGGCAGCTAACTATCCAGTTCCAGGGGATCGAATGGTCTCTTCGAGCCTCTGCAGGCACTTCATGCATGTGGCACACAGACATACATGCAGGCTAAACACACATAAAATGGGAAATGACAATGTCCCTGTGTGATGAGCTGAGATCAGCTAACCAGCATGCCTCTTAATTCCCTCCCTCCATGGCATGAGGGAGATAGTCTTCTTAAATCAAGATATGGATGTAACAAGCAAATATTCAAAGGCTAAGGGTCTTTATTGTTTGCTGAGTTTGTTTTTGTTGTTTTTGAGACAGGGTCTAGCTCTGAAACCCTGTCCTGCTATGAACACAGAGTGAACTCCTAACTCACTCAAGAGCAACTGTACGTCCAACATCTCCAGTCTTCCTTCTCTAGTTTTGCTTTTCCTTCCTTTTTCCCCTTCCTTCCTTCCTTCCTTCCTTCCTTTTTTAAAGGAAAGGTTTCGTTCCCTAGCCCAGATACTGGCCTTGAACTTGTGGCAATCCTCCTGTTGCAATCTCTCAAGTGTTAGGAGTACAGACATGAGCCATCATACCTGGCAACAGACCCAATTTTCAAAAAGTAGAGTACAATAAAGCAGGAAGTTTGATGTTTCTTCCCAGAAGAGGCTGAGATCAAACTGACAGAGGAAGTATGAGCCATGAAGAAAATGATAATCACAAGAAGACAGCACAGGCTGACAGAAACTCATCTCAAACTAACCTCACTTCTCCTAGTAATTTAACAACTAGAGAACTAAAAAACCAAAAAGTTACGGCAGGCTCTTGTCCTAGTTTCACGCCTGTTGCTGTGATCAAATATCCTGACAAAAGCTAACTTAGGAAGAAAGGGTTTACCTTGGCTTATAGTTCCAAAGGAATAGAGTCTACCAAGGCAACAAAAGCAGGAAGCAGGAAGCAGGAGGCCGGCCGGCTCATCACAGCTGCCTCAGAGGTGAGGTGCAGAGGGAGAGCAGGAAGGGAGACCAGGCTGAAGTGGAAACTTATGGGTTCTTTGGAAAGTCAGTTGTGTCTGAAGGTGCTCTGCTGGGACAGGCCTGTGAAGGAGTGATTTCCTGAAGCAGACACAGGTGAGCGGATGTTTCGCTAAGGCAGACGTGTGAAGGACTGTTTCGCTGAAGCAGACACAGGTGAGAGGATGTTTAGCTAAAGCAAATACATGAAAGGAACATGATGTCAAGAAGGACCCAACAGATGGTGGATGGCACTGGATGGTATTCGTACGCTTTGCCATTCCTTAATCTTAATGGTCATCGTTTGTTGTGACTTCATAGAAAGAAATGCACCAAAAAAATTCTAGTGATGTTCTGGCAGCTTCTTGCTGCTTCTGTGGACAGGGACCCATTGGCAGAGTGATACAGACTCACGTGGAGTTTTGCTAAGACAGACTCATGTCACCACATGAGGCAAGATCCATGGGAGAACACATGACGTTTGGAGGGAGTATCAGTAGGACTCAACAGTGATGGAGTCTTCACTGATCTTCACTTTGTGGAGAGAGGCACAGCAGAGAACTTCTCCTGGTGTCCCTGCTGGTCCTGATCACTCCTGCTGACTAGTGCAGATTTGGTGGAGGCCTGGCTATTCCTGCTGGGTTGTGCCACTGCTGCTGATTTGTGTTTGCTACCCCGACACTACAGAACTGGACTGCTGGTGTACAATGCAGATTAGCTTTGCTCTAAAGAACTAGTTCTAAACGGGCCCGCTTCCCTCATACCCTACTACCCTTTCTTGCACCACCTCTGGTAGGTGGTGGGCTAGAAGGGAGGGCAAAGCATTTAAGAACTCATATTAAAAGTAGGATTTGAAAACATTTAAGCCAGCACCAGGCCATAAAACCTCTCGGCTCCCTCCCAGGGATGGGCTTCTATCAAGGCTCCACTTCCTGTGGGTTCCGTAGCCTTCCCAAACAGCACCACCCTACAGACCAAGTGCTCCAACACGTAAGCTACGGGGATTTCGAATCAAAACACAACTATCTCTATCTCAGAAGATTGTTTAATGACTTCCTGAAGATGCAACAGGCCCAATTTAATATCTCTAAAAGCACTTCACAGAAGATAGTTCACTGGTTTAGTTTTTAACCCATGTATTGAAGTTCCTTAGTTATCTCAGAGTCAGAAACTGGATTTAGCCAGCAAACCTAGGGAATATTCTTATAAACTTCACTGATTAGACTAATATACATTTAGCATTAACAGGCTTAAGGGAAGTATCATGGGAAACATTGTAATTAGAAGTTTTATAGTTTATAATGAGAAACTAATGTCAGATGTCAAAGTCTTAAATTTGTATCATTCTAATCTAACATTTAACCCAGTGTACAGTAAGTAACCAGCCTGACAAAAAGCTACAAGTCAGCAATAGGAGCAACTGATATGCTCTTTCAGCAGCTACCCAGGGAGCGCCCAGGAGGCCTTCCTAACCTCCAGGCATCAGTTTCCATCCCAGAACTTCTCCAGCCTCTGCTTAAGATTTTTTTTTGTCTAACTTAAAATACAAAAAGGCCCCAAACCCAGAGATTAGAAGAATACCAGCATGGGAATTTCTACAGTTTCAGGGCTCAATAACAGCACAGAGACAAGTCAGTCTGAAGGGTAAAAAGGGTTAGAGACCACCTCCTACTACACGAAAAAGCATGTACCTTGAAGTGGAATTTTGGTGAATAAAAATGGCACTGGCTGAAGGCAGGCCTGAATGAGGTTTTGTCTTTTGCTGTTCATTGTAATGCTATGGGCTGGCCCCCAATATAGAAGAGGTGTGTGTGTGCACGTGTTTCCAGAACTTAAATGGTCAATGGCAGGAAGGAACACCACCAGGATTTATTAAAATGTTCATACTACAGGCCTGAGATAAACTATAAGCAAAAATAACTGGAATTACCTTATGCTGTAACAAACATTTCAAAGCAGGTTTCACTGTATAGCAAAATCTGTAGTATAAATTAAAGATTAAGAGGAGTAAAGATTTCAGAGACATATTACCAAGTATGACCCTTTATATTGCTTAGTATGTCAGAGAACGATGAGTAAGACAAGGGTGCCCCTTACATGGGGATCACACTATGTTTGAAGACACACAGACCTCACTCACTGTAACAGTACAGTGACAAGTGTTTCATGAGAATGTCCTGGACAGGTGACAGCACAATGAAATAAAAGGACCTGGGCAAAGAGTTTACAGATACAAAATGAAATCAATTCTTCCCGTATGAGGAGAAATTTCAGGGGAGGGCAGAAACAAGGGTATTTCAAGCAGAAAGAAGAAAATATTCCTAGTAAGAAAGGAAACTCAAACACTGGTCATACGCCATACCATCGAGAGTCTCTATCATGCTGAGAGATTTGGACTTCACCCATTGGCTTCAAAGTGGCATGAGTGAGCATCTTGCAACAGAACTGAAGGCTGGTGTGAGCACAGACTACAGACCAGGTGGAGATGAGACTGAGCAGTGCCCCTGCTCCTGAAGGGAGGGGTACAGGTTGCATGAGGAGAATGTGCTGGCTGGTTTTGTGTCAACTTGACACAAGCTGGAGTTATCACAGAGAAAGGAGTTTCAGTTGAGAAAATGCCTCCATGAAATCCAGCTGTAAGGCATTTTCTCTATTAGTGATCATGGGGGGGAAGGGCCCCTTTTGGGTGGTACCATCTGTGGGCTGGTAGTCTTGGGCTCTATAAGAAAGCCAGCTGAGCAAGCCAGTAAGAAACATCCCTCCATGGCTTCTGCATCAGCTCCTGATTCCTAACCTGCTTGAGTTCCAGTCCTGATTTCCTTTGGTAATGAATAGCAATTGGAAGTGTAAGCTGAATAAACCCTTTCCTCCCCAGCTTGCTTCTTGGTCATGGTGTTTGTGCAGGAATAGAAACCCTGACTAAGACAGAGAACACCAGCATTTCTAGCATGTAGGAGTAATAGTCACGCTTTCATTAGCCAAAGTGAGATGTACAAGGGATGGAAAGATTTGGAAGCAGATTAAAGTTTCACTCAAATCAGTAGAAATACTCTGGATAAACAATCTAATCAGATGTATTCTGTAGAGAATCCCAGGGCCCAGGGAAGAGTAAGTCTGGTAATCACCATGTTAGAACACCCGAGAAAGCTCCAGGACAACGTGAAACCTCAGCAACTGAAACCACAGGAATCTATGACACTGCTCAGAAAGAGTGGGTTAAGAGGAGGTCAGTTGCAGACCCACGGAGACCAGCAGGAAAACGAAGAGTCAGTAAAAAGTATCACAGAAGGCAAAGGAGGAGCACTGACTGTGTTCAACCATTTTCTTACCAAGTATTGATGGATACTGGTTTCAGACTGTTTTTCGGGTCTGAGCGATTCGACTCGTGTTCGTGAAGCACAGAAACAATCCTGGAAGTCAGAAATAATTGAGATAAGTGAAAAGCATGGAACACACACAGGGCTGGCTTGTGTATACTAAAGATCAAGGCTGAAAGCAGAATCAAAAAACCAACCCAGAGGCTGGAGAGATGGCTCAGCAGTTAAGAGCACTGACTGCTCTTCCTGAGTCCTGAGTTCAATTCCCAGCAACCACATGGTGGCTCACAGCCATTTGTAATGGGATCTAATGCCCTCTTCTGGTGTGTCTGAAGAGAGCAACAGTGTACTCACATATATAAAATAAATAAATAAATCTAAACAACAACAGCAGCAACCCAGATGGAGTACTGATGGAGATGGGCCAGGGAAGCAGCCAGGTGCACAGACAGAAATGTCACTCCATTACAGTTCTTCTCAGTGCCACCTCTGCTCCTTGCCTTCACTTTTCTTGAGGTTATGAATCTATTTTAACTGTTGGTCTTAATTTATAAATCTTTTAGCACCTCACAAATCTGCCAAATTCCTAAATATTTGGCTGAAAATGATCATCTTCTGACTATTAAGCTAAAAGTTATTTTGCTGTTCCCAAAGTTTTTATCTTTTTCTCAGATAGTTTTGTATACAGGAAGCATGGTTTTCTACATTAAACCATTTATTTAATTATGAACACAATGAATATATTTGTAACCAATTTTGTTTAAGGTGACAAACATGTTCAACTCAAAGCAAATTAAGAGACTTTCTTAATTTAAGGAAATTTACATTATCCTGAAAATTCATGGTTCTATTATCAGGTATTGCCTATAATAAAATATAATATCTATGTTATCTATCCCATTAGCAATTAGTGGAATGATTCTGATCTACTGAGGAAGGCAAAAGGTAAAAGTACAAGAGAGCCTTTTACAGTGAATGATTCTCATGATTCTCTAGTAGTACCTCATCACCACCCCTCTGTGTGAGCACCAAACACAGCCCAGGTGATTCTCAAAGTCCACCCTCGTCTGTTAACATGACTGTCGGTTACTCTGAAGTAATCACATCCTTTCTTTCACAATGTACCAAAATTTCTCAACAACTAGTGTTTTCCAGCTAGGCCCATCTACTAATTATTTTAAAGTGAACTCAGCACTGGGAGTCTTGGAATCATCACTCAGATGTGGGGACTAACAAAGCGTACTACATGTCTTTTCTCACTTTCGACATGATGTAAAACTGCAAATCTTCACTTTCCTTTGGGACAGGGATCAACAAACTCTGCTCTAGTTCACATGCAGGTTCTTGTTGTTTTACTTTTCATTCCCACACTGCTGACAACTGCTTCTGAGCTACTAAGGCAGAAGGACAGAGCATGCTTTATCATCTTCTGGCCTTTACAGAAAGTATTTGCTGACTCTGCTTTAAAGAATGAAGCATTTTAATATATTTTCCAGATACACACATTTAAGAAAATGTGTTATATATTTCCCATATAAAGCAACTCTAGTTTCCTGACTTCGTAGTTCTATCCCTCAGCCTGGGTGGCTGGTAGAGCACAATGTCAGGCATTAGTCTGAACACTGGCTCTACTTTTTGGCAACCATGAGCAAACTTAAATGAAGATGCTGTCTGACCTGCCAAGGTCCCACAATTTAAAGAGCAAGATCGCTGTCTTAATATTAACCCCTCCCTTTCCAAATACTAAGTTGTATGTAACAGAAAGTCCCCAAGCTACTTCATCTAAAGCAGATGCCATGTATCTAACATACAAACAAATAGATTCCATCTGTGGCTCACATAATACAATGATTCAATTTTTTTTTTTTTTTGTCTGATTAAGTCAAAGGTTTATTTTAAATGCTATCTTACCTGCCTTGGGACACATGGAAACTTATAAAAAGGATTTTTGAAGTTTTAAAAGGAAGTGCATAGCTAACTAAATATGACTGGCATCTAATAAAAATATATGAGAACAAATGGAATAGTGGGTATATTTAAAAACAGTGTAGGAGAAACTTATTTTGAAAAAAGACAAAACTCATTGAGAGTTTACATCATTTTCAAGACCACAGGTCATTCAGGTCAGGGCATCTCAGGTTAAATCTGAATGTCTTTTGTTCCAGATCGAACCACTCTGATGGTATAAAAGTATAACTTACCAAAAGAGACATTGAATCGCTTTAGTTCACAGAAAGTAACAGAATCCCATCTATTCCAAGGAAGATTTGGCCTTTATCTTCCCTTCAAGTTGCAGATACATCCGACTATAAAAACAAAAGCAAAATTATTTAGATTTACATAAACTCCTTGAAAAACTAGATGTCATAATTTATCAGATATTTAGACAGCTGTTCATTGGCACAAAGACTAGTGCCATCTCTGAGTGTCTTTAAAAAGCATTGTTTTGACATGGCTCCTGAAAGGCAGAAGGCTAGAGGGTTTCTTTTTTTTTGTTTTGTTTTGTTTTGTTTTTATAGAGACAGGGTTTCTCTGTGTAGCCCTGGCTGTCCTGGACCTCACTCTGTAGACCAGGCTGGCCTCTAACTCAGAAATCCACCTGCCTCTGCCTCCCAAGTGCTGGGATTAAAGGCCTAGCTGGCTAGAGAGTTTCTATTTCCGAAGTCTCAAGATACTGCATCTCTACTATCTTTTTCTACCCTGAACAAACATGAAGGCAATACAGAGAAGCAATTTTGGGCCCTCTTTCTACAAGTAGTGCCACTCGCAAATAAATCCTAAGAATCTCTAATGATTCCATTTACAAGTAAGCCTTGAGCATCTCCAAAGATTTCTGACTAACCACCTACTAACTCATTTGAGGTCCAGGACTCACAAATCTGAAACAGGGTTTGTAATGGCTAAACTGAACAAACTCTTGTTGCCATCTGCTTAAGAAAGACACTTTGTAGTTTTCAAGTAAAACTGATGTTCTCTACTGTTGACAGACACAAAATCATTTTATTGTGCAGACAACTCTTGTCCGTTTTCACTCATAGATTCAGAATTTTCTCACAGTGACTTCTTCAGCTTCACAGAGCTACACACTGACCACCTAAGTCTTCTGGGTCTTTTCCAACAGAGAGGGCAGTATTTGCTAGTGGTGCTTGTTCCCTTCTTAATATCATCTCTTGAAACTTTGTTTCATTACTTCATCTTAGTCAAAGCCATATTTGATCAAGGCATCTACAAACAGCTAATCAAAATGAGGAAAGGAAGGGTTTATAGACCATAGATGTTATAAGGTACTATCCAATTTTATTGCTTAGGGAAGAAGTGGATTTTCTCAGGACAACCTCTATAAGCCAAAGGTAGAGGGAGGAGAAGAAGGACTGTAAAACTTACTCTTGTCACCTGCCAAGGATTAACGCTGACGTAAGGCATGGGCTAGGAGGCTGGGTATAAGACGAGGAAAGTGATGCCTGCCCTGCCTATCCTCTAGGATGACTGAGAACAAATGAATGTATACAACATTTTATATACACTCTAGGATATAAAAAGACAGGCGCTGCAGGGCGGTGGTGGCACACGCCTTTAATCCCGGAACTCAGGAGGCAGAGTTCAAGGCTCTCCTGGTCTACAGAGCTAATTCCAGGACAGTCAGGGATACACAAGGGAACTGTCTCAACAAACAAACAAACAACAAAGACAAGTGCAACACTTTAAGGCAAAATATTGAGGCTCATAGGAAATGCAAGCTGGGGACTTCTGAATAGCAGTGAAAATATTCACAGTTTGTGACCCAGAAAAAGCTGACTTTCATTAATCTATTCTAAGATAATACCCAAATAAAGAAAGAAACCACACAGAGAAAGTTTGTATTAACACACTTAAAGAATGGCCACTATGGAATAAGCTCTGGTGAGCCCGGAGGACAACTCCCCCCACTAGTAATTAACACCAGGCCTCCCCTCCTGCTGCTGACTTTACCTGAGGCAGGAAGGTCTGGCGATTAACTTAATTTTTGTGGTTACCATGATTCTGCATCTGCTTCACACTTAGTATCAGCGAGTTGTCAGGTTTGTTGTTTTAAACAACAAAACAACTTGGAAATTGTCACAGTCTTCTAGAACTGTTACTACCAGTTGTGTGGTTTGATCTCAGAAGTTTTACCTTTGGTGTACCACACTATTAACAGATAATTTTTCATGACATTTTGAGGTCAAGGCAGTAGTTGTATCTGGCAAAGGAGTTGACTGAAAGATTTGCTGTTAGTTTCCCTATTATGCTAAGATTACAAATCCTTAAAAATAAATTAAAAAGCTTATTGAGGCTTGGTGGAACACGCCTTTAATTCCAGCATTCAGGATACAGAGACAGAAGCAGACTGATCTTTGTGTGTTCTAAGCCATCTAGGGATACCAACATAGTGAGACCCCATCTTTATAATGTGTGTATTTATGTATTCGTAAATGTGTGTGTGTGTGTGTGTTTAAGAAGCCTGTATTCCTAAACATATTGATGAGTACCTCAGTGTATTGAGCAGTACTTTAGTGTAGCCCCTTGCAATTGTATCTAAAAAGCTAACCACAATAAAGCTTTATAAATAATCTAATTTGTTGCATATTATTGAAGTCTTACCCAAAGCCTTTCATTTGAAAGGTTAACACTTTAAATGGACACCAGAGGGGCTATATATTTACAGGACTTGGGTTTTGAGTTAATCTAGGCATTCAATGGTTGACAGTTACAGGAAATGCTTACAAAAACAAAAAACCTACCAATACTCTTTGTTAGGCTTCAAAATTACAGTAATTCTCAAGGTGATCTTGAAATATCATAAAACCTTAACAAAGATCATAGCGATGCACACAGCTCAATAAAATTTTCCAAACTTAGTATCATGACTCATGGTTTCAACAAATATTTACGGAGGGCCAAGTACTGTGCTATGTAGGTGCTGTCACAAACCGTGATCAAGTTTAGAGGAAAGGTATTTGACATAACAAACCCACGAGGGGAAAACACGACATCAAATATAAACATTGAAGACAAAACGACGCCTGGACATTTAATTTGGGAAAAGGTCCCTTCGAAGTCTCCCAGCAGACAGAGCTGGGGCCAGAGAGTGTCTTCAGCTTGGGAAGTCGCCAGGCCTGTGTGCGCCACCAAAGGTGAGAGCCGGGGGAGCGGGGTGGCGGTGGTTGGGCACCCGGGAGCCCTGGCCCCGGTGCGCTGGCACGCACAGCGGGAGCGGGCTTCCCGCAGACTCCCGCCGCTGCTCGGCGGGCCGTGTCAACGCTGGTGAGGAGCGGCGAAGAGGACTGGCCTTACAGCCTTCCGCTGTGCACCTACCGAGCTGCGATCCCTGTCGCTCCCCGGGTCCCCGCACTATCCTCTGCACGCCTGCCTCCCCACATTACCTAGGCGGAGACCAAGGCCAGCGACTCTCCAAGCGGCGGGTGCAGAAGGGACACGCGTGAGCTCCGGGACCTGCCTCGCGGAGGGGCGAGGCGAGAACACTAGGCCCGCTTCCAGGGCGAGCCTCAAGGCGCAGAGTGCAGCACGGCCGCAAGAGGCCTATCGGCCTGGACCTCTGCCCTAACCCGGGGCAACCGGCCGGGACGGGATTCGCCCCACCCCAGAGGGGTAGGGTCCCGCCGCTCCGCCCCACCGCGCCTCCAGCTTCTAGTTCAGTAGTGAGGAGGCGGGACCGTCGAGCTGTAGGCGGGACGGAAAGAAAACTACAGTTCCCAGAGGGCCGCGCGCCAGGGCCGCAAAGGCTGTTGGGAGAGTGAGTCTCCCTTTAGTTTCCTTAGTCGGGTGGGGGCTGCCATTGATCCGGCGTCACTGCAGCTCCAAGGTCGCCCGGTGATGATGTGAGGGCGCCTGCCAGTTCCTGCCACGCCCGGGGGGTTAGCTGCGGCGGCGGCAGCTTCAGCTGCTGCTCTCAGGCTGCCGCAGCGTTAGGGGCTTCATCCTGAGCGAGTGCGGGCGAAGGAGTGAGGACGCCGGGCCATTCCCGTGAGTAAGCTCCCGCGTGCCATTCGAACATGCCCTTGTCAACTTCTCCCGAAGGCAGAGAAGCCTTCCTGTCCCGCGTCCCTCTGGTCCCCGGAGGTCACTCACGGAAGGATCCCGCCCCGAGATGGGAAAGGGATGTTTCCCAAGTGTGGGTGCAAAGTGATGGGAGCTGGGCGCTAGCCTCCGGGGTTCACCCTATTTGCACCTCCGAAGATTGGCAGCTTCCCATCCTTTGCCAGACAGCATCCATCTGGAGCTCCGTCGTTTTAGGATGAGTGGCTTTAGTGTCTCGACGTTAAACCTTAAGCTCTCGGTGGCCATCTGTGATGCAAATGGGAGGAGAGAACACTAGAAAGAGCTCTTTATTTATTGGGCTTTTCTTTGCAATTGATTTGGAACCAGACCCACAAGAAAGAGAGAGAGAGAGAGAGAGAGAGAGAGAGAGAGAGAGAGAGAGAGA
>JADRCH010000006.1:6678021-6736732 GCA_019843965.1 Rhynchomys soricoides | reverse complement strand
AGAGAGAGAGAGAGAGAGAGAGAGAGAGAGAGAGAGAGAGAGAGAGAGAAGGAAGAAAGGCAGGCAGACTTTTCGGTTGAATAGAAAAAATGGTAATTTTTCGCTGGAAATTCAACTAACTTATATGGACCACGGAACAAAATGAGCTGAACTCAGAGTTCTTGCTCTACCTTAGTAAAAATGTTTGTGACCTTTCAAATCTTTGCTGTCCTATTAAAAGTATGAACTACAGTGAGCTCCAAATAGCATATTAATGGTGGTGACATGACACTTGAAAACAAATTGTGAAGGACATTTGGTGGTTCGGAAGGACAAAATTAAAGGCACTTTATCATCTCAGCAACTACCCAGCTTTCTATGTTTAAAATTAAGTAGTAGCTGACATTTAACCAGCACATGCATACCTATGTGAAAGACAGAGTTTTTAATTGTACCCGTTTTTACTTATGTGATATACATGGTTCACTTAATCACTTACATTGCTCACCAGTTGCTCATGATGTGAGGCTCAGAAGACTTTATGTAACAAGTCGAGATTTACATCTAGACCTGCTTTGCTTCAAAGTTATGAATCAGGTTATCTTTTCTTCAAAGGCTGAATGGTTAAAAAGAATTTTTCATATTGTTTCCTAGTACTAGTTCCATCATTCCTTGGCTATAAATACATCCATAACCCCTACTTTAGCACTCTGAACAAATTGTACACTCTGCCTGCTAGTCTCATCCCTCATAGAACTGCTCATTAAGACACTAAGAACTCACTCCAAATCTACCTGGATGCATTTATGTCTTAAAAACAATGATAAGATTGGGCTTGTAGCACAAAGGTTCTTTCTAGTTCACAGGATTTATGGTTCTGTGGTTGTTATTCTTCACTGCGGATGCTTAACATCCATAGTCACAAAGCAATGTTATTCTTCCCTATGAATGTTTAACATACATAGTCATAAAGACTATGGAAATTTACCTCTTAATGTTTTTTATTTCACTGCCCAGACTATATTAGAGCCAACATGAGGGATGGGGGATGGTGGCACTGTAGTTCTTGTTCATTTTCTTCTCATCTGCTGCTCATTTATATCATCTGTCTGGTTCCCTTTTTTGTTTTGGAGTTGTTATTTTTTTCTTGTTTTACTTTTTTTGAGACAGTTTCACTATGTAGCTCTGGCTGACCTGGAACTCACAGAAATCCGCCTGCCTCTGCCTCTTGAGTGCTGAGATTAAAGTTGTGTGCTACCATGCCTGTCTCGTTTTTAAAATTACATTTGTTTGTTTGTTTGTCGCTGTGCATGTGTGCCTGGGAGCATGCCTGCATGAATGCATGTGGAAATCAGAGGCAGCCTGTAGGATTCAGTTTTCTCTTTCTACTATGTGAGTCCTTGTGAGTCCTGGGGATCAAACTCAGGGTGGCATGCACCTTTATCTCTCAGCCACCTTGCTGGCCCTGGACCAGCTTTTAACTTCAGTAAGTTATTCTACTTAGTTGGAAAGAAAGCTGAGTCATTGACGTGACAGTCACATCAAACATCCAGTCACATCAGTTAAGACCTGCAGTGTTCTTATAATAATAATAGGAAGCATAGAAATAATACGGTGTGCTGCATACCCAACTGAACGTAATAGCACCATCTGAGGTTGTTGGTTGGTTTTGTTTTTTTTTTAAACAGTTAGACAACTAAAGCAGAATACTAAATGTAATTCAATTGTGCATTATTGCAACTCCTTTTTTTTTTTTTTTGGTTTTTTTGAGACAGGGTTTCTCTGTGTAGCCCTGGCTGTCCTGGAACTCACTCTGTAGATCAGGCTGATCTTGAACTCAGAAATCCACCTGCCTCTGCCTCCCAAGTGCTGGGATTAAAGGCATGCACCACCACTGCCCGGCGTAATTCTTTATTTAGATGGAAGCTCAACATTAAGTGACTTGCCTACCTCAGTGGGGAAACAGTAGAGCTGGGATTTGAACCTGTACATCTTTTACTTTAACTCCATGTAGGTTTCTGTCCTGGGTGATAAGGATAATCTTCACTGTTAAGCAATGTATCCTGGAGAAGAGAAGCCAGAGTTACGTCAGTGCATTGAGCACTATGACAGCAGTGTTCAGAGGCTAGGGCCAGAGAAAGGGCTAGAGAGGAAGGCTTGGGCCAGTCTTGGAAAAACAGATGGGAATTAGCTTGGGCAGGGCAAAAGAGTAAGAGTTATAAAGGGCTCAATTATGTCCTCAAAATTCTTAGGTGGTAGCCCAACCTAACCCTCATTGCCTGAAAATGTATCTATATTTGTGTAGGGCTTCTGAGATGATTAAGTTAAAATGAGATCCTTAAGGGTTCCGGTGCAACGTGACAAGTGTGCTTACAAGGAAAAAAAAAAACAACAAAAAACTGGACACACATTACACCTGCGTAGGAAGATTCAAGTAAAAATTATCAACAAGGCCAAGAAGACAGGCCTCAGGAGAAAACAAACCTGCTAGTACCTTCATTTGGGACTTCCAACTCCCTGAACTAAGAGAAAATGTTATTTAACCTGCTCAGTCTGTGACTTTGTCCTTGTAGCCCCAGTAAATAATAAACAGGTGTCACAGGCGGAGGCCATGGTGTACAAAAAGCCTTTGAGATACGATTCAGGTTTCACCGAGAGCTTTGAGAGATGAAGCTGGAGACTGGGCTGGAGAGATAAGGACGACTTTGTCTGAGATCCAAGGAGGTTTAAACTGAAGGGTAAAATGGAGGATTTTGTAGCAGTGGGGAAACATTACATTTGCTTTTAGAAAGGCTGTGGCAATGGGAGAAATGCTGACGTGGGAACACCAGTTCAGGTGGCTGCTTATTATAAGGAACGTAAATTCCCAAAATATAAGGCACAGCTCAATGTGGGAAATGGCTCACTCGGTAAAGGCACCTGACCCTGGGTTTGATCCCTGGAGAGAACTGACTTCCCTGGATTGTCTGTCCTCTGGCATCACATGAGTGCCATGGCATGGACAAGCACATATACACAGCAAATAAATAAATATAGCAAAAAATTGTCTTAAAAGTCATAGCCAACCTTAGGCCAGCTTACTTAGAATTTGCATGTACCTATTTTGACTTAAATTTTGGCTTTATGATTAATTTTTTTTTTTACCTTTGCCTGCATAGATTGTAAAGCTTTACACAGCTATCACAACATACTCAGTAGTTTGCTACCCTATGAAGTGATTGTTTAAAGGTATATTTTATCTTTAGGATGCTTTTATAGTATTTACACACTTTGGCCCCTTCCTCTGGCTGCCTATGAACTGTGTACTGTTAACCTCCATTCTGAATTCATAAATATATAGAAATATAGGTTAGGTAGCTTTTCCAAGGGCACACAACTAATGAAGAGCCAAATTAAAATTCAAAATTCTATCTTCATTATCTGTAGTCTTAACCTTACACCCCGCTACTGACGTATACAAAAGCCAGGTGTGCTGGAAAGCTGGGAGGAATTGAAGAGTGCCTGCTGTGAGGAATGGACAGCTTATCTGAGGGGATGAGGAATAATGGTTAAAGGGGCCTTTAAAATGTTGACTTAAGAAACCGACAACCAGAATGGCCAGAGGGACCACCGACTTTGAGGTGAGGCTCCTGGGACAACTTGATGGAAAAGGGCTCTTGGTTAGAGTTTGGGTTTGTAGGATGGAAAGAGGACATGGGAATTTTGAAGAAATTTCATGGCCTATTGTAGGATTGAAGATTTCCTGGTATTTTAGAGAGCTAGTAAATGCTGTCCTTCGGCTGAATATGTTGTCTGGTTGGTGAAGGAATTAGGAGTCAGCTTGTGGGGAGGTGATGGTTCTTTGTTTCTTTCTTTTGTTCTTTCTTTCTGATGTGTCTCTGCAGTTTGCTCACATGCATGTCTGTGCCCCATGTGCATGCCTGGTGCCCTTGGAAGTGTGAAGAGGGCATTGGATCCCTTGAGGCTAGAGTGATATACAGTTGTGAGCTGTCCTGTGGATACTGAGAGTCAAATCTGGGTCCTCAGCAAAGACAAAAAGTTCTTGAGAGCCCATCTCTCCAGTCCCATTTTAAGCCTGAACAAATGAAGCATTTGCTGGATGTCATTATCTTTTTTTATAAGAGGAAGAAAAACTCTAGTTCCAGTTCCCTAGTTAACTGATTCTGTCTACACCATCACACAGGTCCTGATGTTGCCATTCACCATCCTAGGCCTTTCTTACAGTAGTCTGTGTGAAATGTGCTAAAATTTCCCCAATTATCTTTCTGTCTCTGGTCTTTCTCTTCCTGAAATTTACCCTGTTTTCTGTCTCTAGACTGATTCCTCTTGAAAGCCATTTTGCGATGGGATCAAGTTCAGACTTTTTAACTTGAACTAGCTAAGTTTAAATCGCCAACACATTATTTGCTGACACCCCCCCCCATTAATAGCTAAATGCTTTGAGACCTCCTCCCCAACTAACCCCTTTCCTTTTTGTGGGGTTCTGGTTTTGTTGTTTGTTTTATAGATGTCCTTGTTCTCAGCCAAATCTCTCATACTTAAGAAACTTACTAAAATACTAAATCTAGTATGAAGACAGACCTTTCAGCCAGAAATGACCTCTCCTCCCCTGCTGTCTATCTATAGATAGAGATGTTGTAATACCCATTAAATATTTATTATCTTGTTTTCTTAGACTTCTGACATGCCTACTTCATTCCTAGCCTTACTGTTGGCACACACGACCTTGAGGACATCCAGAATTGTAGGTTATTCATGCTAGGGAACAAGCATACAGAGCTGCTAGCGTTAAAGTGAAACTAACTCATTTTGTAAAGGTTGATGAGGTCTTCGGAGCTTATCTGTGTTTATCTGCTAGTATTTGCCAGATGTTGAGTTGTGTTTCTCTAAAAAGCTTTTTTTTTTTAAAAAAAAAAAAGATAATAAAGGAAGAAACTGTTTAATAATTTTTTTTAAAAGGACATAATTTAAGAGTTGACAAATTAGCTGGGTGGTGGTGGTGCACACCTTTGATCCCAGCACTTGGGAAGCAGAGGCGGTGAATCTCTCTGAGTTCCAGGACAGTCAGGGTTACACAGTGAAACCCTGTTTCAAAAACCAAACCAAACCAAAAAACAACAAAGTTGATATATTATGGAAGTCAGTGGGGAAAGAATTTGCCCAACAATTTAGTTACTTCTTCACCTCAGGTTCGGAGATGTAGCTAGTGGTAGGATACTTGCAGGAGTGCCAGATTAGTCCCCACACTGAAAAATGAAAAACCATCTACATTACATATACATAGATAGATAGATTAGATAGATAGATAGATAGATAGATAGATAGATAGATAGATAGATAGAGATATAGAAAGCCTCAGATAGTTATTGAATTGTTTGAGCTCCTACCACTGAATTCCCATTCTGGTCATCAAACAAAGGACAGGACAAACAAAGGGTGGTGGCACCTCCCTTTCTTTCCAAGAGGACTTGGGAGTGAACATAACATACAAAGGGGTGGCTTCCTACTGCCCCCTTCCACACTCTTCTCTGAGCCTCAGTCACTGACTCACCTGAGAATAAGCCCTCTTCCTGTCTCTACAGCTGACTACTACTCAGGCCTCAGCTCACCTGATGCCTTAGTGTCTGGTCTGTTTCACTCACACATATTTTTCCTCCAGTAAGACCCTATCTCCCCCCCACACCCCAAAGGTTCCAAAACTTCCCAAACAGCACCACCACTGGGGATTGAGGGCTCAAGTGAGCCTAAGGGACATTTTTCATTCAAAGTACCAAGATAATTCAGTGAGAAGTCTGAGAAAAAGCATGGGAAGAAGAAAGCTAAGGAAGAGTGTCAGTGCTGAACCAGAAATGATGTAGTGCCTAAGTGTGATTTGGTTGGTTACCAGGTGGTGGTAGAAACCAGAGCTGTTTCTGGAGAGTTCAGTGTGCCAGTATGGAGTTATGAATGAGGGATGAAGACTAAAAAAATGAGAACAAATGCTTGCTTTTTTTTTTTTTTTTTTGGTTTTTCAAGACAGGGTTCCTCTGTGTAGCCCTGGCTGTCCTGGAACTCACTCCATAGACCAGGCTGGCCTTGAACTCAGAAATCCGCCTGCCTCTGCCTCCCAAGTGCTGGGATTAAAGGCGTGTGCCACCACTGCTGAGAACAAATGCGTTCTAAGACTCTTGAATGATCCTCTCCTGAGAGGACAGTGGTTGTGAAAGGTCCCCAAGCCCCGAGGAAGGGCATTTTTAGTACTCTTACATGGTTTTAATAATAGAAGATTTTGACTGAGCATGAGAATCACAAATTGTAGGCTAGCCTGAGCTACCTATGAAGTTCCAGGCAAAAGTGAGACTGTGACTACAAAAATCGTAAAGAAGATTTTGAGCATGCTGGTATGCCATAGAAGGTGGAGAAGTTAGAAGGCAGGGGTACCGGTGGACCACAGTTCAGAGAAGGCAGGGGTGTCCGGTGGACCACAGTTCAGAGAAGGCAGGGGTGTCCGGTGGACCACAGTTCAGAGAAGGCAGGGGTGGGTGGTTGAGTGACTTACATGCAATTGTTTTTTAATAGTATATGTATATACATAGCAGAAAAACTGAAAAGTATTGTTTTGTTTTGTTTTGTTTAATTTGTTGTTTAAGTCAGTTTTGCCATATAGCCCAGGCTGGCATCAAACCTGGGGTCCTCCTGCATTAGCTTCCCATGCTGGATTTTAGGGGTTTGTGACCACTCCCTGCTCCAGTTCCTCCTTTCAGAGATTACGAGTTTTTACCCCAATCAGGTGTTCAGGTGAAAGCTGTAGATTCTAGGCATGCATTGCTGTAAAGAGTAAGAGATGCTAAGAATTGGGATGGGGTAGGGTGGGGAGTCAGAGATGGGTGAGAAAGAGCTGAAGTAGAAGAGTCTGCAAAGAGAGAAAGGACAGTTAGGCAGGCCATGGAGGGCTCACCTGTGCTGTGCAGGCCATGGAGGGCTCGCCTGTAGTGTGATGCCCATGCTTGCTGACTACATTTGCAGTAACCCCATACTGCAGTGTGGTTTTGTGATACTTTGGGAGAAATTAACTGTTTTGTCTTTAAAATGTAGTCAATTTCAAAAAGTCATCTGTTTGAAGATCCATAACTCATTTAGAGTGAGTGGTATTTGGGTTCCCAGCACCAAAGCCCTGCTCTTATGTCATGTAGAGGGCCGGGAGTTGGTTATTCAGGCCAGTGCTATAAATCACAACAAAGGGAAGCTTGTTAGCTAAGAAAGAGCACTCTGTCCGGGAGAGGAGAGGAGGCGCCTAGAAACCAGCATCCATGTGTCTGAGATAGGACCGCTGTTCCCAAAGCATAGATTTAGCAACTGGAAAACAAGTAAAACCCAAACCAAGAAGCCATGGCTTTTGTCCTACTGAGTTTGACTTTGTTCTTTTAGCCACAACATTAAAAAACTACAAGTGAGGCTTATGTTAGCAGCTGTGAATTTTTTAAGCTATCTGATTATTTTCTCATGTGGGGCTTGTTTGAAATGCTTTGTCAATTAGCTGCACATGCTTAGTGGAGAGCATAGTAAGTCTAAGCAATGAGCCCAAACCAGTCCTTCTCCCCGTTTACTACAAGTAGGTACTTAGGTACTGTTATTGCTACAAACCGATAGGTCATTTAACACCGAACCCTTTTATGTGAAGTTGGAGCTACTGACAAGTCTCTCTGTGTAGCCCAGGTTAGTCTCCAATTTAGAATCTTCTGGTCTCACCTTCCCAGATCAGATTACAGCCTCGAACCACTATGCCCATCTCATAATTTTCCTAAAGCCAATACAGCATTTCTTTATAATTTCTTTAGAATTGTTACTGGACTGAAATTGTATCCATAAACAACTTTATTTGTTAAATTGCTTCTAATAGCTTACTTAGTTGTTTTGTTTTTTTGAGACAGGGTCTCTCTATGCAGTCCTGGCTGTCCTAGAACTCGCTGTGTAGACTAGTCTGACCTCAAATTCACAGAGAGCTGCCTGCCTGCCTCTGCCTCCAGAGTGGTGGGAGCTCTGTGCCACCACATAGGGCTAGCTTGCTTACTTTTAATCAGTGATCCAATAGGCTTGCATTGCTATCTCTCTGTGTTACTTGCTGTTAGGTTTGGGTCATGCAAAATAAGTTATGTCAAAGAGCTCTGAGTGCAGTGAGGAAAGACAACAGATGAGCTCATTGACTTCTGGGATAATTTAGTCCACAGAAGAGGGCTCTATAAACACTAGCAAAATCACAGTGAGAAAATGGAAGATTTCTGTGTTTATAATCCACTCCTGGTCTCTCTATTGATTAACAGGAAAACTCTTACAAAGGAAGAAAGGAGGACCTCCACTCTCCTTAGGAAGTAGTAGAGAAAGAGCAGAGGATCCACAGCCAGCCTAGGAAGAAGGACGCCAGGTGAGAACAGCACTTGGCGGCAGTGCCAGAGGAAGAGAAGGATGCCAGCTAAATCCCTTATGCTCAAAGGATAAGAACCGGGCACTTGAGAAAGTGCCAGATGCAGGAAAACAGGCCCTGGGGTTCAGTCTCAAACAGATACCTTGTGGTTTCTCTGATAACCTGGTTATCTGGTTTCTCACCCCAACATCGGGCTAGAAAAGGGAGAGGCATGCTGGTACCAGCATGTATGATGGTTGATAGCCTCACAAAGAACCTTCGTTCTTGGAAACAAGATTAAAAGTGAATTTAAACATCATAAATAAATAAATAGCAATTTGTACACTGAGTGTCAAGAGAAAAAGTCTTTGGAAGCTGGCCCTGAGGCCTTCACATTACACCATTAGGTATGTGCACATTGCATATAGTGGTTGCTGCTTATGGTCGTGACTGGAATCAGCACAGGCAATTTCCCTCTCCCTTAGTCAGTTTTAGCCCTTCCTTAGTGTGAGTATGTATGAGTGGGGGGAGGGCATATGTGGAAGCCAGAGGACAACTTTCAGGGGTTCCCTCCTTCTGCCATGTGGGTCCCAGGTATCAAACTCAAGTTGTCAGGTTTGGCAACAATCACCTTTACCCACTGAGCCATCTCTGTGGCCCCAGATAGTGTGTAAACAAATTGAGGATTTGTTTGCTTTTCTCTTTACTCTAGAATCAGTGTGTGTGTGTGTGTGTGTGTGTTTAAAGTGAGGAAATTGTTTTACAGTTATCTTTGAAGCCTTTCAAATGACATACACTTCTTGTCCCTCCCGGTCACTGTCAGACCTCAGAGGTTAGAGGTATCAGCTGTAGAAGAGGCTTGGGTTTCATCCCTGGCTCTCAGTATGATAATCAACTACTAAGCCTCAGTGGCCTTGTCTATAAAATAGTGACAATAATGTCCACATCCTTGGGCTGCTGTGAGGATTAAAGAGGATTATGGGTGGAAAGCTTTAACGTCAGTGCCAAGGTGTAATATGTATTCAGCCTTCGCTAGACTCGGTATTAGGGAAGCCAGTTTGGAGCAGAGATGTGAATATAGTTTTTTTATTGAAACTCAGGAAGCTCTTACGCCGATATTCTGAATTGTTTCTGTTAGAAGTGGATCTTAGAAATTTCTGAGTCTAGTTTCATTTGGCATACTCTTTAAGAAAGTCTGGAATTTCACGGGAATGTTTGGGGCTTTGCCTTCAGGGTCAAAGAGCTAGTGTTGCTCAGAAGTCTCTTCCTCTCTTTAGCTGTGCAGAGCTGGATAGTAAAGTCACCTCAGCGTGCTCAGTTTCCAAGTCTGGAGGAAGTGTCACATCAAACAGAATGATAAGCAAACTTGAGAAGTGAATTACAGATCTGTCCCCACACTTAGCACAGTTTCCTTTATTGGAATATCTGCCTGACAACCCAAATTGCCACAAGTGTAGAGATTGAGGACATTGAAGGCACAGGAGTAGGAAGCAGAGAGAGCGGGTGGGCACAAAGCAGGTGAATAGCCAACTACTGCAGCAGTTATTAAAGGGGAAGGTGTGACTGAAGGCAGTGGCAGTGTCTTAGTAAATTCATAGGAACTAGAGACCAGGGAGAGAGCAGAGACGATGGAGGGGATGGTGACTGAGTTTTGGGCTCTGCATCATGGATGACCTTGAGAGATGCAGATAATTCTAAAGCCACAAGTGCTTATAAAGTGAAGCAGATAAAAACGATTAATAAAGGTGGCACATGCCTTTAATCCCAGCACTCGGGAGGCAGAGGCAGATGAAATAAATAAATCTTTGTGAGTTTGAGGCCAGCCTGGTCTACAAAGTGAGTTCTAGGACAGCCAGGGCTACACAGAGAAACTGTCTCAAAAAAAGAAAGAAAGGAAGGAAGAAAGAAAAGAAAAGAAAAGAAAAGAAAAGAAAAGAAAAGAATCTCCAATCGTGGCTGGTTAAAGCCCTGAAATGCCAGTTTGAGCTAAGATTGAAACTTGAGGTGTGACGGCCATGGAGTGGGAAATGAAGGTCTTTGAAGTTATGTGACGACTTCTAGGGTGAGAAAGAACAGGGCTTGTGAGAAAATCTTGAAATGTGTGATATTGACTGTTAAAGGCAGGTAGACTCAGCCACCCAGTTGATTGTGTCCCTCAAACTTGGAATCCAGTTGTTTCCTGAGTTATCAGTAGCCATAACTCAAAAAGTTATCTATTCTTTGTTCTCTGAATTTTATTGTTAAACAAAAATCATCCATTACATATAAAATCTCACTCAGAAAGTAACCTTAGGGACTAGAAAGATGACTCAGCAGTTAAGAGTACTTGTTCTTGCAGAAGATCTGAGTTCCACTCCTAGCACCCACATGGTGGCTTACAACAGTCTGTAACTCTAGCTCTGGGGCGTCTAGTATCCTCTTCTGAGCTCCATGGGCACCAGGGATGCATGTGATGCACATACCAGGCAAAACACTTATACACATAAACTAAAATTAATCTAAAAAAAAAATCTTGTCTTAAAATCCTGAAGATTCTTATGACAACTGGCTTTGAAAAACAAGGCTTAAGTCTATGACAAATTCTTAACAGGTCTTAGATAAGCGGAGCTACGTGTGTTTGTAAGGATGTTTGTAATAGACATTCCTCCATCCTGAGGGCACTCAGCCCTCTTTAAGATGTACTGCGGTTCAGGATGGTCATGGGTGCAGCCTGCCTTGTTTGAAGAGCCATGGCACCTGTCCTTGTGCTCTGGGCACCTGACACATGGGAGCTTCCGCTTCTAAAACCTCTGAGTTCTGCAAGTTTTAAGCAACTGAAAGATTTGTGATGATTTTAATACCAAAACCAAATTGTTTTTATTCTTAAAGGAGTATAAAGAATATACGAGCATAAATTTTCTTCTCACTATTGTGTTTAGAATTCTGATATTCCTTACTGCTGTTTCAAGGGGTCTTAGCTGTTTGATTTCCCAGGACAGTCTTAAGTCTGACAGCATGGTTGCATCTGTTTAGTTAGTTGTTAGTATTCTGTGGTATTAGAAGCTCAGCTGGCAACCTCTTGATGTAATCCAGTATCTTAATTTTGTCACTCAACACTGAAAGTGCTTTCTGGCTTACTGGGTTTGTTTCCTCCCAGAAGTAGGGACGTATTACAACATCTACAGAACCTGTTGCATAAAGTGCCTCCACTCAGGATGTTTTCCGGTTTTGGTTAAGGAAATCCACAAACATTTTTGTACTACTTACTCTGTGTTACTCATGTTTTAAAGACCTCTGTCCATTTTTTAAATTTTACCCATTTTATCTGTTTCTGTATGTACATTTTCCTTGTTTAAAAAAGACTTTGAAGTAACTGATGAATTTATTAATATCCTGGGATGTAAATTTTGACAAAAGTACCCTATGAGCTAATAATTTAGTGTGTCTGTGACTCACATGTCAGCAGAATGTCTAGAGCAGTGGTTTGCAACCTTCTTAATGCTGCAGCCCATTAACACGGCTCCCCATCTTGTGGTGATTACCCTGGAACCATGAGATTATTTTTGTTGCTACTTCATAACTAATTTTGCTACTGTTGGGAATCATAACTATCTGACATGAAGGATATCTGATATGCAACCCTTGAAAAGAGTGATTCAATAGCCCCCACAAAGGGGTCACAACCCATAGATTGAGAACTGCTGTTCTAGACCCTCCAAAACTAAATGGATGGCCAAAACCATCCCTAAGATCTCTGCAAAGTCTTGGTATTCCTATGGCCCTTGAGCTGCTACCATCTGCTGACTTCTGTTCCCTCTGCTCAGGAAAAAGAAAGGCCTGTTGCTCTCCTAGTCGCATACAGAGCAGTTTAGCCTCCTTTGACCTTCAACCCTGAATGACCTTTCTAAGTATTCCCTGGTGGTTGGGCCGGGCTGCAACACAGTCTTGGCCCAGGCACTTACTAAACATTTCTCCACTGCTTTCTCCTGAGAGAAGCTTTACTACCCGCTGTTTAGCAGTAGACAATGTGGACTTAGTAAGAAACCTATCTTGAAAAACTTTGATTAAAATGTAATTTTTATACTATATACTATTATGTAGCTAGCTCTTTTGCCAAGTGGCACAGAGAAGATAATGCCTATTTAACAGGATAGAATTTAAGCATCAAATTGTTTTTCTTAAAAAAAGAATACACCATTTTTTTTTGCTGAATGCTGAGTGTTTGCTCATTTGAAGTCTATCTTTAACATTGTTTTCCATTCCATTTCCTTTGAATAAGCTATCATATGAATGACTATCCCTAAATGACTTTTGACTACCCAATCGTACTGGATGGTTGTACTGGATGGTCGTTGCTGAACTGTTCATGACAATGAGACTGAGGGGAAAAAGGGAAGGAAAGCATGAATCTAAAGATACACAAATAGCAGGCAAGTCTGTTTTAGTATCTTCCTCCAGCCTCACCCCTTCTGTCACCCCTGCCTCCTGAGTGCTGGAATCACAGGCATGTGCCACCACATCCAGTTATTTTAAGCATTTTATTATAACTCCTTTGTCCTTGGGTATTGTTACTCTGTGACATCAAGCATCAAATGATAGTCCTGTTGAGAAATGTAGTTTTGAAAGCATGGCTTCCTCAGTTTGCTTACATGTGATGTGTAAGTGTGGTGGCCTTGTGGTCTTCTAATCTCTGTGCAAACATGCCATGGCTTTGGTTCGAGATCAGAAGGCAGCCAGGCAGAGCTTGGGTCAGAGTTAGCTGATCTTCCAAATGAAGATTCTGTTTTGTTTTGTTTGTTTTTTAAAGAATTAACAAAAGAGAACAGCAGTCTCATGCAACAAATGGTATATGGCTTCACTGACACTTTCAGTACCCGACTCTTTACAGGAAATGTTTGCTGAGTCTTGTTATAGATTCTCGAGTTTTAAAGTAAATTAATAACCTGCTAATTGTTTAGAAATCATCAATGGAAATAATTGTTGATTATATAATTAAATATTCTAAATACTATATACTCATGAATACAATGACTAGGTGGCTAATGTGTTAACATGGAAAAAAGATAAATATTTGTCTAACAGCTAAACATTGTATCTTGTGAATGATGGCGAATCGTCATGAGTAATTTTCATATGATTCTTGTATGCTGTCTTAAATTTTTAGATGCACTTTTGTATTTATAATGAGAAACAAAACTATGAACTTGAATATATACATGTTATGTTTTCTTTTTGTATTGGAAAGGTAAAATAGCTAAATAGAAATGCACAGTGCAGTTGGTGGCCGATTTTGGCAGATGAATTAGAGGACTACACTTTATCATGCATCGTGCTTAAACTCTTAGCATGTTCGACCCTAAACATGGCAAACGCTGCGTTAGACCACTTCCTAGGCAACCAACTCCTGAGAACGTCCACCCTGCAGCTTTTTATTTGCTCTTCCTCTTACATTAGTTGAACCTACACTGCTAAGGAGCAGGTAGGTTACATCAGGAAATGTGATGGCTTTTTGAGAAATGTGCCAGGAAGCGTGTCACATAGTTCACATTGCAGAACTTGCTTGTGCTGCTGTAATCAGGGCACCCAGTGCATGTTGTATGCCCAGGAACAAACTTAGCCTTTAAGAATGGAAGGGATGTAACAATAATTACATCGCTGACCACCAAAATAGCAGTGGGTTTTAAACATTTCATAGGTTTTTAATACTGCTTTTTAAACCATATACCGTCAAAGTTTCATTTTCCTCACATTAAAGGTAAACATTTCAATATATTTATACATACTAAGTATGCAAATTAAATATAGAAAATATTTCACTTATATAAGTGGAATTGATCACTGCTTTATTTGATTCTGATGCATGTTGCCCTACAGTGTGTCTCTACCACATTTTACTTGCACGTTGCCTTCCTGTCTTGAACAGTGCTACAGGAAACAATCTGTCATGTCTCTATAGTTGACATCACATTTCTTTGGTGTGGATATGCCAAGTTGTCCCTGATAGTCTTCGAATGGTTGCACCGGGCTGGATTCTGCGGTGAGCTTTTCATTGGAAAGAATTTTGTATAAGAAGCTCTTTTAGAGCACTACAGAGCCATGCAGTTCTTCTTTGAGCCCCTACATTATGGCTAGTGGCAGCTCCAGAGACTGCAGAGCAGGCTGCTGTAAAGGGGCGTGCACTTGAGAGGAGCTTAGCAGGGTAGATGGGTAGACGCTGCTCTGAGGTATGCATCTTTGGTGTCTAGATGGCCAGCTGCCTGGAATGCTTTGTTTCCTGTTCATGTTCCTACCTCTTGAGTACTTAAGTTTACACTATATTTATTTAAAACATAATTGGGCCAGGAGATGACTTAGCTGGTAAAAGTACTTGATCCTCAAACCTCATGATCTGACTTTGATCCCCAGAACTCACAGTGAAAGGAAAGAGCTAACTCTAACTGTCCTTTAACTTCTGCATGTTCACTGCATCCACACACACACTCACACACACACACACACTCACACACACACACACACTCACACACACACACACTCACACACAATAACAATAATAATTTAACATACTAAATAGATAGTAGTTACTATGTATTAAATACTGTTACATATGTTTTACAAATACTAACTTATTTAATGCACATAACAATCCCATAAGGGGTAAATACTGTTCCCATTTCCATATTGAGGTAGTTGAAACACAGTGAGATTAAATTAACCAAATATAATTATTTTTCAGTGTCAATTCCTCACAAATTAAGGAATATGGAGAACTAGTGAAATGTCAGCGTGGTGAGCCGTATAGTGTGAGTACCAGTATGTGCATGCACTAAAATGCTTGGCTTTTAGGATACTAAGAATTCATAGTATAAAAATAAAATCCAAAGGTAGTAGGAATCTCTTATTAAATGCAACATTTAGTACTCAGCACACCTGGAATTTGAATTTTCAAGATGGATAAAATATAATATTTAAGTACCTAGTAAAGACCACATTTTGCCTTTTTGAGAAAAAGTTCATAATAGTCCTTTGCTTTGGGTTTTTTCTCCCAGTGGACATGAAAGTGACCATAGAGAGCTTCTTTTCTGTGAGTGAGCAGCTCATGTGCCTTGCCTACAAAGCCTGCTTCATTGTTGCTTTTTAGACCTTTCAACTGTATTTGGGACAGAATCATGGAGTCATTCGAAGGTCTTAAATCACAGATATTTATCAGCAGTCTCCTATTTTCTTCCCATTTCATTTGTTGAACAGAGCACAGAGAAATAGTATCCATTGCTACCTTACTAATTCCAGCTGGGCAGCTTCAAAACTACAAAAAATACACGTGGCTTTGTTAAGGAGGTACCAGGCCAAACTTCTCCAGGTTTCTTCAGTGTGTGACAAGCAGCCAACCCCTAACATGTTGCAATGGGTGGGACAGGAAGCCTTGTCCTTGCCTTGGAGATTAACTTTCTTACAAATCTTCTGAAGCACAGACTCTCCTTACAACTTGTAACTAGGTTTTGAGTGAAGTTGCTGTAGAGTGCTTGATGGGTGTGCATGACGGCCTGGGGACAGCCCTAGCACGGCATGCGTGCATTAAGCACAGTGGCACCCCATCATTCAATAGCTAGAGGCAGGAGGATCAGAAATCCAGGATCATCATCAGAGCTAGAGGCAGGAGGATCAGAAATCCAGGATCATCATCAGCTATAAAGCAAGTTTGAAGCCTGCCTGAGCTACACAAGACCATGTTTCAAAAAGTATATAAATATTACAAATTTCCCTTTGCCTTAAAAGTAGTGGCAATAATAGATTTGTGGATTCAAAGTAGGAATAGCATGCAAAATTAAAGTACATCTCACACATGTCACTACATAAGAGAGATGGTTATGAAGGACAGTTCTGTCTTCAGAACTGTGTGTGAAGGTAGAGGCCTCTGCTATTAATGGTCAGCAGCCAGAGGTGAAGAAACCTGGATGAGCTGGTGTGGTATGGGCAGAGAACCACTGCTGACAGCAACTGCCTCCTCAGAGGGTAATTCAGGTCAAGCTTAGGATGTAAGAGCTTAAAGGCTAAGTGTGCATAGTGGATCTGTGGAAACTTATCAAAACCACAGACGGCGCCCTGGGCTCAAGCCTTATCTTCAGGTGAAGCTCTGGTGTGGACTCCTTCCTTGCCAGAGTCATCTCCCTTCTGGTGGTGGAGAGATTGTGGCAGGGAGGAGTTACCTACATCAGCAGTGTTGATGTTAGCAGACAAATAAACCCAAAATACATCCTGTAGGAGGAGATGTTGGCCCCCAAAGCCCGAGTCTTATTCATGGTTTAGGCTACTTGCCTCATGGATTCTTTTGGGATCCAGTCTGTCTACAAGCAGAAACTGCTTCCGTGTATTTCATGTTATGGAAACACTACTGGTCACTAAATTGAAAATAGAAAACAGGGACATGGACAGACAGCGCTAGAGCAGCCATGCTAGGCGTGGCCCATTCGCTGCTACCTTGCTGCTTGGTGCAGTATGTGTTCTCTACCTTCAAGATGTCTGCTGCTCACTGGCCCCCTTCGATTTGGGGGATGACACTCCCCATACCTTTACAGCACTAAAGTCATGACAGGCTTGTTGTGGTCCAGTAGGTCCTGTGACGTTTTGGTGACATTTGCCCAAAGTATGGCCAGTTATGTTACAACCAGTTAGTCTTGGTCAAAAGTTAATTATTTCATATAGAAGCAAGATGAATTTATTTCATTTTTAAAAACTTATCTGTGGTCCAGCTTGGTCTGCCTCTGCCTGAAGAGCTGTTGCACGTTGGTGATTGGCATTGTTCCTACTTACCTACAACTTAGCAGCCAGCGTGCATTTCTAATAAATCCCCAAAGTATTGTTTGTAAATAAAAATTTGAGATATATTTTAATATGTTTCATTAAATCTGCATTTTCTGTTAATTCCAGGCTTTGCCTTCTCATAAGGTGATTTCCCTGAGTTTCTAGTCTTTTCCATGGTATCCTGTTTTAAGGAAGTATCAATTTCTTTTTTTAGGCACAGTGCTATTTAGGCCTCTGTCAGCCATTGAGTTCTGTGGCTGAGCTACCTCAGTTCTTAGTCATGATGTGTTCTCCTAGCAATGATTCGAACAGTGACATGTTCTGGTGGGTTCAATTTTGAGTCCCATTCTTCTTTAAACAAGTTAGTTGGTTATTTTACTTGATTTTCTCCTAAATGTGCATGATTTACAGACGTCTGTTTCTTGTTAAATGTGCCATGCTTGACTTGGTAGCTTATAGAGAAAAGCAGTTGTTTCTGAAAAGATTAAATAGCCACTAGAGAAAGATGGTGACACAGAGGGAGAACACAGAACTGTGCAGCCACAGGAGGTGCTGAGGACCCACTCTTCCCACTTGCCAGAGTTCAGTTTCTGAGAGTTGGGACTTTGGACTGTGCTTCCTGTTCCTCAGACATCAAAGGGAAAAAATGGCTGTCCCCAGACCAATCCACTGTCGGAGGACAGCTAGGCAGCATGACTTTTTGTGTTGAGAGAAGATGCATTGAGCCGTGGATGGTAAGCCTTTCTGTTGTTGCATTGGTGGGGTGGAGACAGTCATAGCAAGCTGCACTGCAGCTGCTGCGACTGCCCCAGTGACCCTCTGAGGCTGCTGCTCTCATCACTCCCTTAACCCCCATCGCGAAGCCAGTGAAGTAGATCCTGTTATTAAGCCCATTTAACAGATGAAGAAACATGGTAGTTTGTGCAGAATTCCAGGGCTGCGAGATGGCTCAGCTGGAAAGACACTTGCCCCCAAGCCTGTTATCTGAGTTCTACCCCTTGGGGACACATGAGGGAAGAGAGGACAGGCCATACAATCAGTAAGTGTTGGCACTGGGATTCACATTCTGAGCCACTGTGGCCACCTGAATCACAGCCATCAAGATCCAAGTTCTTGGAACCTGTGAATGTTACCTGAGGCGGAAGGACTTCGCAGACGGGATCCTGAGAAGAAGTTTATCTTGGGTTACCCAGTTGGGCCTTAAACATTGATTGTACGTTCCTTGTAAGGAAAAAAGAAAAAAAAGCCAGTAGTGTGACAACAGAAGCAGAGGAGGAGGCTCCAGGGTTCCATGCTGCTGGCTTTCAGGAGAGCAGAAGAGGCCCAGAGCCAAGAGAAGCAGCTGCAGCAGCTAGAAAGCAAGGGACTAAGCTTTTCACTGGAGCATGGCCTTGGTGACACCTTGGTACCAAGCAGTGGAGCTGGTTCCTGCCTCTGACCTCCAGAACTGGAAGGTCACATGTTGATGGTGGTTAAGCATTAAGTTAGAGCTTCAGGAAGCGCTTATGCAGTTGGCCGGCATGATATGGACTTGTAAAACTTGCCACTACCAACAAGCTTCCTGTGAGTCCATGGGGAATGAACTCCAGTGATAGTCCCCAGTGACCAGCCTTAGGTCATTTGTTCAGTCCTCTTAGTCCGTGTCTCTTTCAGATGGAAGATTACTCAGCTGATCTTCAGATGTTCTGTATTCAGATGTGCAGAGACTTCAGATATAGACACTTTCCCTCAGGCCTAAGGGGTAGAGGAAAGCTAAAGAGAATGAGCATTTGAGTGTCTGCTGTGTCTCAGTTGCCAAACTAGGGCTTTTTATTTTGTATTTAGTCTTTATATCTGACCCCTCTTATTTATAAATACCCCCATCTTGGCAAACAAATTAAAAGAAAATTCAGAAATACTAAGTAATGAGCACAAGGTCAGACTCACAGTAAATCAGAGTAAAATTCCAGCTCTAACATCAAGATATATAAACAGTACTTCAGTCACTGCTGCCACTCTGATCTGCCCTTGCTAAGAAGATCAAGTTAAATCGGGTCATGTTCTGTGGAGTTCCCAGGAAAAGTGCTGCATTGCTAAATCACCCTGACCTGGTGTGCCATGCGCAGGCTGGGCAGGTTCCTGGGTCGCCCTGGAGGTCTGCATTCTTTCTGCATGACTCTTACCTGGACTTAGTCCTGTGTTCAGTCTAGTTTTCTCTATTCTTGTATGCAAGTGTTGAGAACAAATCACCCATAAAACTCCAGAACTAATTTAAACAGTAATCTCTACAACACAGGTCTTTGACCCATTATCAAAACCTGAATATAAACTTTTGTATTCTTGGGTGATATGTATAAATAGAAAAAAGCACATAATGGCTCAGAGGCTAAGGGCATTGGCTGTTCTTCAGAGGACCTGGGTTCAATCCCCAGCATGGTGGTTCACAGCCATCGGTAACTTCAGTTTCAAAGGATCTGACACTTTCTTTTGACTTTGTCAGAGACCAGGCATGCACATAGTGCACAGACATGCATGCAGGCAAAACACTCATATACATGGTTTGTTTTTTTTTTCTTTTTCAAAAAGAAATAAATAAAAAAAGAAATGGAAACATTGTGGTGGCTCATATCTGTAATTCCAGGATATGGAATCAGAATGGTGAGAAGTTTAAAGTCATCCTCACCACAGGAATACAGGAAATAGAGTCAGGGGAGGCATAACAACAGCTTACGTGTAAGAATAAAGCAACTGGTAATTACCGAGGGAATGGCAGCAGCCTGCCCAAGGTTACAGTCAGAGTTTTCACAGTGGTCTTTGAGCAAGTCACAGTTTGAAGAAGAAGAAGAAAAGCCACAGTTCTGATAAAGGATCAATGTGACCAGTTAGAGATGCTTCAGGTCTTCTCACTTTCCTCTTCACCACCCTCTACCCCTTCTCAGGCAGGCTTGTGACTTACTGCTCTCACAAAGGCCTTTTTAGAAATGGGGTGTAGAGAGTAGACGTTCCTTTAGTCTAATTACAAGTGCATAAATGTAGAAGGAAACCTAGCTCTCAGAAGTTGGTCTTGGTTTTACATAATAGTATTTTGATGACTGAATTGTTTTAATACTGATCAAGGGTTAGGAAGCTTTTTGTATCAAGTATCAAATTTGTGTGTGTGTGTGTGTGTGTGTGATAATATCTTGCTAGCTCTGTATGTATAGCCAATGGCACAATTACTACAGTTTTTAAGCTGTCAGGGAATATGAATGCAGTCAATGGACAGTATTCATTTATACACACTGAAAATTAAATTGTCTTGTTTTTACATTGTGTAAGCTTTTTTTTTTCCTTCCAGTCGTTTAAAAGTAAGAGCTATTCTTAGCTCACACACTATGCAAAAACAGGTGACAGACCGAATATGGATGTTGGCAGTAGTTTGCTGGCCACGCACCAGATGAGCTGCCTGATGACAAGGTCATTCTTGCATCTCCATTGCCATTCTGTCTTTTAAAATACATCACTAGATTCTCTGTGTATATGTTGTGTTCACTGGTGTGCAGGTTCCTGTGCCTTGGGGGAGGGGCAGAAGTTGTTCCTCAGAAGCTGTTCACCTTATTTTTTGAGACAGTTTGTCACCCACCTAGAAGTCGCCCTATAGACTGGGCTAGTTGGGTGTCCCCGACATAGGGATTATGGATTATAAGCACACCGCACTGTGCCAGGCTTTATAATGGGCCTCACCCTCAGGCTTGTATAGCCCTTGTCCCTGAGTTTCCTCCTGTGCCCCTAGATCCTAACTCTATCTCAAATCCAGGTTTGGGTATTTTTAACTTTAAAAAAGGTTGATTAAGAAGTATCTCTGACATGAACACAATGTAGAAAAGTCACAGATGTTGACAGAGTGTCATTAACATTTCATCTATGTTCCTACATGTGATATATCCAGAGACGGCTTCTTTCTTCTTCCTCTACAGTTCAGGGGGTGAATCTTTATTGGTTTCATCCAAATGTATTTCTATTCCCTTTGTGGTGATTGGTTTGGAAATCACAAAATTCTGAATAGCAAGATACTATGGGGAAACCAAGTGTATAGAGTAGAGTACCCTGAGAACTTGAAAATGATCTTTGATGACGAGAATCATGGTACCTAACTAATATTGTGAGCTTTGCTTAATGTTGCACTGGCTAATCCACATTACTGAATTGCAAACTTATTCCAGAAAATAGTCGCACATGTAAAAGAAATGTTGAGTATTTATTAAAATTATCAGAATTCAATTACAGAAAAATTGAATTTTTGTTATGCGAGCATGAAATTATAAACTTTTTGCAGGGAAAGGACTGTTGTTTATTCTGTCTTGTTTTTGTTTTTGTTTTTTATAAAATGTTTTAAGAAGTAATGGAATGGGACTGAAGAGATGGCTCAGCAGTTAAGAGCATTAGCTGCTCTTCCAGAGGATCCACATTCAGTTCCCAGCACTTGTGTGGCGGCTCACAGCTGTCTATAACTCCATCCAGTTCCAGGGGGATCAGATGCCCTCTTCCACAGGCAAACACTTGCATTCATTAAATACAAATAAAATCTTAAAAGGAAAGGGGGAAATAGAAACAGAAATGGAAACCCTGTGCCAGTGACCACACAAGTTTTTAAAGTATGCCAAATCTGAAAGCCTAGGAGTTGGGAATTTCTGGTCTGTATACACTAAACTCCTCTCCTACTTGGTAATTTGTTTACCAGCCTGGTTTAAGGTCTAACATTGTCTTCCAAAAGGTCACTGTTAATTTTTAAGTCTCTCAAATTTCCCCTTTGACTTTTCTGATTCTGTTGCTCACTTTGTCTCTGAGACTCACATCCCTCGTGTTTCTAAGTGTGTCTCTGTTCTTCACTGACTGTTCTTTTCTGTGCTCTCTACTTCTTAGACATAAGATATAACCTCATGAAGATGCACTCGCCCTAACAGAAGCAGCTATGACTGCTCAACAACAGATGTCTTTTTGTAAAGCAAAGCTTCTACTTAATACTGAGCACCCCCTTCCCTCCGCTCCCATCTCTCACAGGGGCCTTGAACTCACAGTTCTCCTGCCTCTCCCCATTTAGTGCTAAGATTATGGGTGTGCACCACCACACCCAGCTGAATAAGTTCCTGACAAGTTCCTCCTTTTTGTTGTTCTTTGTTTTAAGTAAGCCTATGTATGTATGTATGTATGTATGTATTGCAACCTTTGTTTATTTTGTTTCGCTTTGATGTTTATAACGTCTTACTTTATAGTACTGGCTGGCCTCAAATTCTCAGAGATCCACCTGCCTCTGGTCTTCCAAGTGCTGGTATTAAAGGAGTGTGCCACCATGCCTGGCTCTTTGATCATCTTAAATCCAGGTCTCATTAAGTTGTGTAGGCTCCCCTGAAACTTTTTCTATAACCAAGCTGGCCTTCAACTCACAGTCCTTTGTCTCCGCCTCCTGAGTGTTGGGATCACATGCTCCTGGCCTGGATCCTGACTCCTTTCATGCACATTACTAAACTACTAAAACATTATGCATTACATATATGCATGACTAAAACATACCATTATAGAAATTCCACTGGTATGTGTGCTACTGAAAAAATACTTAAGTCATTTATTTAAGTCAATACTTAATGTGTGGGCATTCTTGTCCCTATGTCTGGGCATGCTCTGTGAGTATCTACATTATATAAATTCTGTTGGTAGAATTGTTGCAGTTCCTGTGCATCTAAAGCTTGGTAGACATTGGGAAAACCTTTCTAAAATCGTATAGCAATTTACACTGTTATCAGTAGAGCTTTGAAACAGCCTTTTCTCTAGGCCCTATCCAATAATGAGTAAAGCTTAGTATTTGATAGCTAGCAGATACAGATATTTTATTTACATTTTGACTTATTTCGAGTGATGTTGAGTTTCTTTTTTATCAATGGTTCTCCACCAGGAGTAATTTTGCCTCCAGGGACATCTGGCAGTGTCTGGAGACATTTTGCTTGTTGCACCTGGGAGAAGGCCTAGAAAGGAGGTTATGCTAGCACCTAGTCAGGACAGGGCAAGTGTTGCTAAGGTAAATTCAGTGTGGGCCACACAAATGACCCAAATGCCAGTAGTGGCCAGAGCCACTTATTCCATTTTGTCTCTTACTGAGTTATTACATCATTTGCTTTTGGTTTGTCGTGTACATGGTTCCCTGTCACAGTTGGCCTTCAAGTAGTGTTTCACTGTTCTGCATACAGCAGAAAAACCTGGCAAGTGTGCCTCCATGTCCCTCCAGGCCTGTGTCAGGCACTACATTTCACTTCTCTATGATAGGTCACTGTAGTAAAGAGTTGGTTTTCTATAATTTGACATCATATTCATGCACATTTGAAGCCATCACTGTGGCTATATGTGTCATTCTCCAAACTCTTCTCCTATGCCGAAGTCCTTTCCTAGCCCAGCCACCATTCATCTGCTTTTTGGCACTGTAGTTATATTGTTGGTGGTGGGTTTTTCCTAGAGGTCTAATAAAAATGCAATCATAAACTATGAGCTGATTTTTTTTTTTGGCCCAACCTAATTGTACCGAGATTTACGCATGTTGTTGTGTATATCTTAGAAAAACATTTTAGTGACAGGCATGCCAGGTAATTAGAGTCCTGTTATTAAAGAGCATGCTGAATTCTGACCACCTGCTCTGTTCTTCATTTTAGGCCATGACTGTCCGTGGGTGGTAACCACATGAGAGCACTTACAGCTGCAGATGTCACCTGACTCATCAAAGAAAATCTGTCCGAAAGCAAATATCCATATGACCACATCCATTTCTTTACTAAATGGTTTAATGGATTTCCTTTACTCCAATTCATACAAAAGCTGCCCCTTTCAACCAAAGCAGGAAAGGATTCTGCATGAGTCAATCCCAGAATGCCATTTTCAAATCACGAACAGGTGAAGAAAACCTCATGAGTAGCAGTCATAGAGACTCGGAGAGCATCACTGGTGAGTTCACTTTGATAATGTTGAAGTGTTATTTCCTATAGGACAAAGTATAAATTCCTCACTCTGACCTGCGTGACCTGCCATGATGAAACCCCAGCCTCCCTTTGCAGCCTGGTGGCCCTGAGACAGAGTGACTCAGATGATCCTTGGTCTCCTCTCACATTAGCAAAATCTGCCTTCTATGCAGTTCTTTATGCCTGACTCCCACATAGCCACTGAACCCCTGTGAGCAGGAGTTGTAAGTTCAACTTACCTATGTTTATGTACCTACACACCTAACCACAGAACCTGGCACACTAGAGGCCCTTGGGATTTGGAAGGGTATGTAGACAAAGTCGTAGGCCCTTGATGTTATAGCTGCAAGAATAAATCATTTTTTAAAAAATAAAAGAACATAAGAGAACTTGCCAACATGAGGACCAGAGTTTGGATCCCAGCACCTATGTAACAAATTAGGGGGCTGTGGGGGTGAGGTGGGGTTGTCCTGTCCATGCCTGCATGTGCCAGATTTGGAGGGGGGGGGTAGAACAGCAGCGACAGACAATCTCTGAGGCTTGCTCGGTTTCTAGCTCAACTAAAAAACACAAGCCCCAAATTCAGGGAGATCCCCTGTCTCAAAGGAGCAGGAAAATAGCGATAGCAAAGGGGAGGTTTAGTGTCCTCTTCTGGTCTCCGTATGTACATATCTACATACGCACATGTTCATATACTCACATAGACACAGGCAAAAAGTAGATAAGTAAATAAATTCTTTTTACAAACTCAGAATACTCAGAAGTATTTTTCCTGAAGTTTTTGTTTTAAAACTCACTAAATGGAGACTGGGAGGTAGTTCAGTGAGGAAGGAAGTAGCCAATCACACCTCACAACTCAAGTTCAAGCCCCAGATCCCACATAACAAAACAAGCTGGATGCAGCAGCGCACTTCTGTAATCCCAGCACTCCCATGGGGAGCGGAGAGGCATGCCTCCCGAGGAGCATCAGACAACTAGCCTGACTTGTACAGTGCAGCAGAAACAAGTGCAACCCTGTCCCAACAAGGACAGAAGGCAAGAACCAACTCCTGAAAGTTGTCCTCTGATTTCCACATGCATGTTGTGGCACACATGTGCTGCACGTAAACCGTACACACATCATTGTCATCAACATATTAATCAGTAGCTCACAAAGCCTGGCTTGTGTAGCCTTTTCTAGACTATCTCATCTATTAGATTTACATTTGCTAAAGATACATTAACATCCTGAATATATTTATATATTTCTCCAGAACCAGTTGTTATAAAGCGCGGTGTTATTGAACACTGTCGGTGCATGGTCCTGCTTTTCTAAAGCTTTAGGTCCTGAACCTTCTGAATTCTTCTGAAACCCAGATGAAATCAAGGCTATCTTTTTAAATCCAGCTTTCTTATCATGTGTTTATTAAGGTATAGAAAATGGTGCCCATGTTAAGCATAATGCTTGAGTCTTGACAAATATGTAACCAATGCAGTCAAGGTCTATAATTGTATAGCACCCCATCAAATTCTCTGACATCCAAATCTTTATCCCTCACTGCTAGCAGCTGCAGGCAGCCCTCAGCCTACTCAGTACTTCTATGGATGAAATTTGCCTATACTAGAATTTCAGATGAATTGAGTTTGTCCTTTTGTGGCAAGGTACTTTTTGAGATTTTTCTATTGATTAATGTCAGTCATAGATGCTACAATAGAGAAAGAAGCTCACCAAGATGCTAAGCCTTCATTTTCTAAAGGAACAGAGGAGTACAGCCTTCTTGGAAAAAACTGACACCCAGCTAGCTCACTCCAGTTACTTTACAAGGTTAATTGGGGCTGGGAAAGGTTCCAGCTACCAAAGTTATCTTGCCCTGGTTGCCCCTGAGAGCAGACAACCCACACAAACTTCAGTCCATGGCTAGCCATAATCAAAGTAAGAACTCCAGGTTTGCCAGGAGTACCTTAGGACCAAGCTTGGTTCTAGCTGCACACTTTCGTGAGTGTGAGGGGCGTCAATGATGGTTTGCTCTAGGTCTTTATTGCCATCGTGTCCTGCAGCAGCTTGTGTGCATTTGTAGTCAGTGTCTCTAGAATGGCAGTCTGTAACGTGTGCAGCGAGCAGATGTACAGAATCACTTGCAGCTTGTAATGCTAAGCTGTGAATACATTCTTAGGGCTCTTCGTCATAGTTCTGCCTGGATGTGAGGCTTCCTTAGATTAAGGCCTAAGTGGACCACATCTCCTCTGAGGTTATGAATTCACTGCTTATTTCCTGGCTGAATGGAGACAGAGCCAGTTTCTGTATTGAACTTTTTAAATTGGCTTTTGTAAGTTCAGGCCAACTAATAGAAATGTGATTTTTCAAGGTTTGTGTTCTTAAACTGTGGTTCTTTGCCAGTTAGAGCATGTTTCTGTATACTACCCACAGAGTGCTGCCAAGTCTCCGGCATGTAGGAAGGTGGATATGCCATCCTCGATGTCTCTATTTTAAGCCCATTTTAATTGTGCTAAAAGAGATAACTCTTCTTTGTAAACACTAAATTTGGGAGGTGTTAAATGCTTGGTAATATTGTAAACATGAAGCCAGGAGCGGACACATAAGAAAGCCCCAACTATGTTCAGAGCCAGTGTGTGAGAGACTAATGACATCAGTGGTATTCGGTGGGTGTCTACTCTGGCAAGTACACCCCCGGGTGAAATAGAGATGCTCTTCATTTTGCAAAGGTGTGGGGAGTGGAGCTCAGGAGAGATGGGTCATGTGTCTAAGATCCCATCAGTATATCTTGAGAAAGTCAGATTTAGAAACTAAATCTGATGCCAAAGCCCATGTACTTTCTAATATTAAGACTGAAAAACAGGACAGTGAGAGCACCTGGAGAATTCAGGCTCTGGATAGAAGTATGTATAGTATGTCAGAGACAATGTGTGAGAATTCGCATAGGCATTTCTGGAGGCCTATCTCCCAGGTGACTGTAGATTCTGCAAGTTGACATTAACCCTGACCACCACAAGGTCTAAAGACTTAGTAGTAAAACGATAATAAAGAACATTAAGCCAGGGCAACAGCTCTGTGGCAAAGCGCTTGTCACACACACCATGCGTGAGGAACTTCAAAGAGGAGATGAGAGGTGGAGGAGACAGAGAATTCCCTGTTAGGCAGTGTCTCCTGAGCCAGGCATTTTCTCCCATGAGTATGTTTCATGGATTACGTGGAGGTCGAGTACCTCCAGTCACCCTCTCAGTTTTACAGATGGGAGAGCGGAGGCTAGAAGTCAGATGGCCTCCTCAGGGTCACATGGGATGTGTGGAGTTCATTCAGGAGGCTCAAACAGGAGCTGGCTTATAGGTTGGGGGGGGAAGTCTCTCCCATGTATCACACCAAATTCGAGGGCTCCAATTTCATGTTTCTTCTTACATACTTAGTGCTTTACATACATCCATCTTCAGAGTAAAAATGATAAAATATGTATCCCATTTCCAGTGCTTAGTAAACATTAATGTTCCTCCCGTGTGTGAAAATACACTAACATGGAATGTTTCCAGACTTTGAAGAGTTTTCCCCCAAAGTCTAAATTTTATTACTAAGGAAAATATAGTTTCTATGCCTTTTGAATTGACTGTTTCCTCTGGTTTTCTTGTTCCCTTCCCTAACCCCAAATGTATAAACTGAAATAGGTTGATTTTTACACAGTACTAAAAAGAAGAAAATAAGAAACATATTCTGATTCATTTTAAAATTCAAAAACATGCTTATATTCAATAAGCAATATATTTTAGGCAGCATATAATTGAAATTATTAATATAATTTTTACTTTATAAGTTCTCTTTTCAAAGCAGTCTAGAAAGCAAACTGAGATACTAGACTATATTAATAAAAATCAGGGGAAACATGATCTTGCCCAACATTATTCTCTGATTACCTACTTTCAAAACAGTAATTTCACTGCAGCTTGATAAACGGAACATGCTAGATTCACTTATGGGGGCTCTCCTTCTTAGATGTCTGCTCCAAGGAGGATCTCCCTGAAGTCGAGCTGGTGAACTTGCTAGAGGAACAGCTGCCACAGTATAAGCTGAAAGTAGACTCTCTCTTCCTCTATGAAAACCAAGACTGGGCACAGTCGACGCACCAGCAGCAGGATGCGTCCGAGACCCTCTCTCCAGTCCTTGCTGAAGAGACGTTCCGCTACATGAGTGAGTTGTTTGGTTTATTTGTGTTTTTAGCCTGTCCAGAGTTTGTGCATGGAACTAAAGATCAGGAGTATTTAGTTTTGCCTTTTAAAACCGTTAGCATTTAGCACCACTGTTCAGTGTTTACCTGCTTTAACTCAGCCTGACCTGACAGGAGAGATGACAGATGTTACGTCCGAGAGAACTGTTGCCATGCTTATGACTGAGAAAGGATTATTGCAAACAGTTTACACTTGCACTTCCTTTGTCTTTTACTTGACATTTTCCTCAGGGTAAGGAGAGAAGAGAACTGTTTAAAAAGTAGTGCAATTATTTATAATTGTATATTTATATGTTGTCTGCCAACATTTATTATCCTAGTATTTTGGTATCTTGAGTGTTAGCTTTTTTGGTTCCCATATTTCCTTATGGGAATGTGTTTAACATTCCCAGGAATTACGCCATTCCTTAAAGAACACAGTTCTCAGATACATCAGTACATTGTATTTTATTTGTTAAAGGCAGGCTGTTGCATAGCCAGGCTGCCTTGAATACACTGTGTACCTGATAGGAACTTCTGATCGGGCTGCCTCCGCCTACATGCTAGGGATTACAGGCATGCGTCTGAATACTTTTCATCATGCCAAAGGGAAGCACATGTGGACTACATCTTCCTTTTTACTCAGTGACCCACAGAGAATGAACGACTGAGCCAAATTTGTCTCAAATACAGAGCCCTATTTCCATTTTATTTTAGTTTGGTTTCCTTTTTGCATTTTTTAAAAATGTGTTTCACTACTTATTCAGTGTAAAAATGTAATGTACATAGTAGCTGTTAGAATATGTAACAAAAGTCTCTGAGCTCAGCATTGGTATGTTTGTGAAATTCCTATAATTTTACTTACTTAGGAGATTACATCAAATCTTATACATTTCCCAGTGAGCACTTTAGCCTTTTTTTTTTATTACATTTTATTTATTTACAGTAGGGAGAGGCACCATCATCCATGTGTGGATGAGGTCAGAGGCAACTTAGGGAATTGGTTCCCTCCTTTCACCAGGTAGGTTCCAGGGATCAAACTCAGGTCATCAGACTTGGCAACAAGGCCTTAGCCAGCTCAGCCATCTTTTAATGACAGACTGTTTGCGAGTGATTGTTTCTTCTTCTCCTCTTTTTTTTCTTTTTTTTAAAAAATGGTTATTTTTAGTAATTATTAACCTACTCTGAATGGTAGTTTCCTAGAACCCAAGCAGTTTCTTAGAACTAACTCTCTCTCTCTCTCTCTCTCTCTCTCTCTCTCTCCTCCCTCCCTCCTTCCGTGTGTGTGTATGTGTGTGTGTGAGAGAGAGAGAGAGAGAGAGAGAGAGAGAAATAGAGAGAGAGAGAGAGAGAAACTGAGAGAGAGAGAGTTGAGGATGTAACTATTGTTTAAATTTGAACTGAAATATCAAGAAGGCCAAATAAGGATGTATTTCTGCCCTCGATATTTAAAATAGCTGAAGTAAGTTAAATCAAGGCGTTCAAATTGCCCTTTTTTTTTTTTTTTTTTTGGTTTTCTGAGACAGGGTTTCTCTGTGTAGCCCTGGCTGTCCTAGAACTCACTCTGTAGACCAGGCTGGCCTCGAACTCAGAAATCCGCCTGCCTCTGCCTCCCGAGTGCTGGGATTAAAGGCATGAGCCACTGCCCGGCCAAATTGTCTTTTTTATTTTAAAGTTTTTGAATATTTTTTTGCTTTTCACATGAGTAATGATTCATGTTATTTCCACCCCTCGATGTAACCCCCTTCAACTCCTGGACCCCCTCAAGTTCATGACCTTTTATTCTATAATTTTTCTTATATTTATTGCATATAAATACATATATGTGTATGCATACCATACTGGGTCCATTTAGTGTTGCTCTTATTGTTGATGTTTTCTGGGAAATTTTCACAGGAAAACTATTTTGTATTTTTATTTCTCTTTGTTTCTTAAGTTTTAAATTTGTGAGGACTTTGTAATTGAATTCTGTGATGGCACATAACCCCTTAGTAACCTTAATTGATTATAGAGTATAAAGTAGATAACTTAATCCCTCCTCCCAGCTCACACCTTCAAAGGTGAATGAACCAGATTTACCTCCCTAGGGCAGAAGTAGTCAGGCTTGGGCTGCCTATGACCGTTGGTACTTTCTCAGTTTATTGCGTGTGTGCTTTTTTTCGGAACATAGGTGTATCTGGGGTTATGTGCATGAACATTTGTTCTTCTTCTGTTTTAATGTATATTTTCATTCTCCTCAATGGCTTGTGTAAACACTCGGTGGGTTTGTGGATACTTTGGACTTTTATGAGTGGTTTAGCTTTTCAGATGTTTTTAAAGCTTCCTTTTAACTGTCTTAGTTCTAGGCACAGACAGAGTGGAGCAGATGACCAAAACCTACAATGACATTGACATGGTCACGCATCTCCTGGCAGAGGTAGGTATGCATCTTTTTTTCTCTCTGGTATAAAAACTAAAGTTTGGAATGAGTCAGATTTGCACAGATAAAACATGATGGTCATCCTGTTCTCTAGATTGTTCTGCATTGGTTATTATAAGTGATATACCAGCTGACATCCTGAGTAGAAGAGCTTCTGAAGCTCATTATTATTTTGATGTGGGTGGATGAGCATATATAGTGCTGTCTGACCTCCTTGTCTCAGGAAAAATAAACTGTTCCAAGAGCCTTTATTTTTAGCTATGGGGACAGTGCTCTTGAGTGCAGTGCCTGGAGCACAGGGGGCACTGGATCCCTGGAAGCTGGAGTTTAAGTGGTTGTGGGCCGCCTATATGAGTGTTTGTAACTGGGATTTGGATTCTCCAAAAGGGCGGTGCAAACCCATAATCACCGAGCCGTTTTTTCCAGCCCCCAGAAAGTCGCTTTTAAGTTGTCCTGCTGGTGATCAGTCTAAGCCCAGCTGCCCATTGAGAAATCGGACTATCCCACCCACAGTTTGGAGCATCTCCTTTCTGCTTCCAGCTCAGGCCGTTTTGTGAGCTTGCATTGCCTGTAGAAGTTTTAAGGGGTTTTGGTTTTTAACGTGTATAGGTTTTTTGTCTGGTTGTATGTACAGAGGTCAGCAGAGGGTGTCAGGTCCTCTAGAACTGGAATCACAGATGGTTTGTAGCCACAGTGTATGTGCTAGGAACCAAACCTGGGTACTCTGCAAGAACAGCCAGTGATCTTAACCCCTGAGCATTTCTCCAGCCCCATGTGGAGGTTTTAACATATATAGCATATCTTTTCCACTTGGCATGCAACAGTGTTATCTCCTATAGCTCAGTTTCCGTTGATCTTTTATGGAAGACTTCCTCCCTGACATACACGTTTGCCCTCAGAATTCTTTCCATATATGCCATTTAGCTTAGGTTAAACTGAGATAAGTTACCCTGAAGTGTGGGCATAATTGATGGACTTTCATGTATTAGATAGAGAAAAGTTAATGTAAAAAAGAGCTCATACTCATATAGAAGGCAACTAAAAGTTTACTAACAGTTTTCCATTTTACAAATAAGGCTCTCATCACCAGGTGGGGATCCCCACATACCCTGCGCATTAGCACCAGCTTCTTAGGCTCTCTTCTCCATGCTTGAGGTAGAGACCTATAACCTCACACTTCCCAGTCTGTAATTCTATCATTCTTGCACTAGTTGTGAACCAGGCTCTAGGCCATGCTACTGATTCTAAATGCGTGCAGTCTACACTAAATGGAACTGTTCCAGCGTACTTACCTGATTCATATCCTAATCTATGTCATTGCTATATTGATATACTCAACAAATGTTGGCTCAGCTTTTACTGGACAGGCTCTAACCACTTTATTGTTTTCCTTGTGTGGGAGGGTTGCACTGGAGATTGACCCAGGGCCCCAAGCATTAAAAGCATACTCTTCCTATTGAGCCACACCCACTGCCCCACCCCCATCTCTAAAGCCTATGTTGATTTTCTAGCTTGTTAAGGTTTTAAGTACAAGTTGGATTGGTAGGCCATAATGAAAAGGATGTCAATGAAACCTCATGTGGTACCAAGAGGTGACCTCTTCGTTGATAACTACACAGTCCCCCTTTGACTGGGATTTACTAAGCACTGCCCGTGTGTCTGGCCCCTGTTCATTCATTTATTAGGGTGATAAAATGAATCTCTGCTTTGTAGGAGATTTGTTCTCATCGTTAGCAAAATTCAGTGCAGAATTTCGAATTTGCTTTTTTTTTTAATATATACTCAATGAAAATGTGTATTTGTTATTTTACAGAGGGACCGAGATCTGGAGCTAGCTGCTCGAATTGGGCAAGCTCTCCTAAAGCGGAACCATGTCTTATCTGAGCAGAATGAAGCTCTGGAGGAGCAGTTGGGACAAGCCTTTGATCAAGTAAGCCTTGGACCTTATATTTGGAATGGGAATGATAATAATTAGGCCTTATTTTCTGGAGAAATGTATTTCCATGGATATTTCTAAAATATTGGCAATGGTTAATGACACCAGTGCCTATTGACTTTATGTATTTCCGTATACTGCAAAATGAAACTTTTCTGGTAAAAGTATACTGCTAGGCCATTAGGAGTTAGTTTACTACTGTGTCTGTTTAGCCCTGACCCATCTGACCATGTGTTCTCAACCCTAAAACAATGCTGTCACACATGCATTCCATCTTGTGGAACAAGTTTTAAATCTAATCAGAGAGAGGTTGGTTACTCCCGTGACATTGGTGCCACTATTGCAGCCGTGGTCGTGTCTCGCTAGGCTGGTGGTTGTTGGTGTTGGCAGGGTCCTTAGCTGTGTAACACCTGCCAGCACTGTGAAAACTATAGACAGTATGGAGGAAACTCCAGGCCAGTACCAACTGGATTGCTTCACGTTGATGATTCAAGTATATGGTATTTATCGTCAGCAAATCAAGTTCTGGAGGGTGATCAAGAGTAGTGGCTACAGCCTATATTTGAGGGCCTGTGGGACCTCATTTACCAACAACTCCACAAGAGGTAGTGGGCTTTTTATTTGATAGCCTATGGTGTCAAGATACCATCATCTTACTCAGAAACCAAAACAAAAGGCTATGTGTATGTAAATGTACTAAGTAATTTATTATCATGTTGAGTAATTAAATTTCAAGTTTTCTTTTTCTTTTCTTTTTTTTTTAACCATGTAGCTCTAGCTGGCCTGGAACTGTGTGGATCAGGCCAGCCTTGAACTCACAGAGATTCACCTGCCTCTGCTTCCCCAGTGCTAGTATTAAACACATGTATAACCATGCCCAGCATTAACTTGCTTTTTATCTGATTTTGCTTACATCTTATGAGTACGTTTGGTCATTTCTTTTGTAAATACTTATTTCCTTAAAACGTGGTCATCCACACTGGGAAGATTTGCATAGTCAGAGACAGCTTAAAAATATAAGTCATCACCATGCCAGATGGCACAAGCTTGTAATGCCAACTACTCTGGAGGCTGAGACAGGTGCACTGCAAGTTCAAGGTCAGCCTAGACAAGTTATCAAGAAACTGTAACTTGAAAATTAAAATATAAAATAAATAATTTTTAAAAATTGAAGAAAAATGTGTGGGCCAGTAGCTATAACTCAGTGGCTGTGTTTAGCTGTGTAAGGCTGTCCATTCTCCCAGGTTAGGTGAACAGAAAATGCAAGCCCTGGGGACAAGTTTTAAAATGGGGCCTCTAATAGGGCTTTGAAGATACTTCTAGTACTGTCCTATGGAGTCTGAAAACAGTAATGCGTGGCTTTCTTCATACATGTTCTGGAAAAGCTGTGTTTGTTGAGTTATTGGCCTAAGTGGGTAACGTAGGAAACAATATGCATGAAGTTTTGGTTCTCTCTTTACACACTTGTCTGCTTTCATGGTGAGTAGTGGTGCATGAAATAGTGCATGCATGAAAAGTTGTGGGTGTTGTAATCACTCTCTGTGCAGGTGAATCAGCTGCAGCATGAGCTCTCTAAGAAAGATGAGCTCCTCCGAATCGTGTCCATTGCCTCCGAGGAGAGCGAGACTGATTCTAGCTGCTCCACGCCTCTTCGGTTCAATGAGTCCTTCAGCTTATCTCAAGGGCTGCTGCAGCTGGACATGCTGCACGAAAAGCTCAGGGAGCTGGAAGAAGAGAACATGGCCCTTCGATCCAAGGTGCATCTCGCTTTCCCTCACTTCAGCACTGTGTGGTTAGGTCTGGGTAATACTGAGCTGAGATACAGCACAGCATTACCTCCATGCCTTCTGTTTTCTGCCAGGGCTTGCTGAGAATGCATAAGAGAAGCTGACAGATAAAAGAGCAGCAGCAGAGTGTGTACATCTTGTGTAGTTAACAGAAACCAACTTTGAGAGAATTATGTCAGAAAAGTTACAAGTTTCTTTGGGTTTGTAAACTGATGTGAATCAAGCAGGTGGCATCTTAGCTGAGGCTAGAGGGCCATCAAACAGGTGGAGATGCATGAGCAGGCATGTGCGAAGACCCTGTGTGCAGTGAAGGGAGAGGTCTTTGTCTGTCATCCCTTTTCTATTCCTTTATTTTGTGAGGGATTAGACCTGATGGGGTGGCTTTGTTTCTTTTATAAGTAATGAACGTTATTCTTCAAGTGGCAAAGCTTTTCATAACATTTACTTCAGAAGCGCTATCACATGGGTTGTTTTTCTCCTACTGAAGGCTTGTCATATCAAGACAGAAACGTTTACCTATGAAGAGAAGGAGCAACAACTCGTCAATGACTGTGTTAAAGAACTTCGTAAGTAGTGTCAGACTCTGCTCTGGGGCAATTTGGTGGGCTATCTCTGACTCAGACCGTTGGTTTCAATAGAACCAGTGCTACATGGTTGCTGTCTTGGTCTGCTCTTGTGTCACTATAAATAAATACCTGCTGCTGAGTTACTTACAAAGTAAAGCTATCTGGCTCACAGTTCTGTGGCTGGAGGGTCCAAGCATCGTAATGAGGTTCCCTAATTGTTTAAACTTGATGGCGAAACAGAAAGGCATCGGCATGCAGAAGGAGCCAAACACACGAGACAGTCTTGTTTACAACAGCTTGCTGTTTAGGGAACTAGCCCCCTTGGAGAGACCAGGGTTGATCCTTTCCAAAGACAGTGCCCAATGACCAGAATTCCCCCTGGTAAGCTGTACTGTAAAGCCTCCCTCCTGTCACCTCAGCACTCCCACACTGATCACCAAGCTTCACCAGAGACCAGCCAGACTTTGAGGAACAAAGTTTCAGTTAGTGAAAATCAGAATGTCGCATTGTGTCTCCAACGCTAATTAGACACATATGTATTTTAAGATATTTATCACTCTGTCTACCATTATCATAAAGACCTGAATTTCTATAAATAACCTGTAGCATCTTAGAGAGAGAGAGAGAGAAACAAAGCTCTCATTTTGTTTGCAGGAATAGTCAAAGAGAGGATATGTTATACTGAAGTCAGGAAGCTCGTAAATGGTAGAGCCAGAGTTTAAAGATGGCAGGCACACAGCTGCCTGTGAGCATTTGCTAAGTGCTGGCTGTGTCATTAAGGGATGCATTTCGTTTTCAAGGAATGTGAACTAAAAAAAAAAAATTAAATCATGGAAAGAGATCATTGAATCACTCTGTAAATAATGTCACATCAGTTCATTTTAGTGTAGGTCTCAAAATGGGATACCTTGGTCAACAGCATATCGATCCAGAAGGAGCTCACCTAACTCTCTTCCACCTCATTACCTGCCTTCCATTTTAACAGAGAGTCGACCGTTTCGGGAGCTCTGCCATCCCTTCCATTCTTAGCTGCCACCCTCTGATAGGGGGAGGATGTCTAGTGAAAAATAGTTTTTCTGCTTATGTCTGGATGTGAAATTTGCTATATGAAATAAAGATCCCCAAATCCAGCTCTAAGGGTTTTTTTTGCTTTAAATCTATACATGCTCTGGGCTGTTGTTAGTCTAGGGCCCCACTTGGCTTGGTGGCTGTCCCTGAATGTCTGTCCTACAGAAGCATTTCAGTAGCTCCCTCACATGCTGTCCTAGATTGGGGCGGTTCCCTTCTAGGTTTCCTCTGTTAGACCTGCTAAAGTTGATTTTCATTGCTTGTGCGATTTTATTTATGTCCCTGAAGTGTTCTTAATGGCACGCTTACAAAGATACGTGATGAAGCTAGCTCTCCCTTCAGCCTTTCATGAAGATTGTCACAAAAACCTTTGTCATGAAAGAAATGCATAAGTCAGCTCCTTAGCCTTTTAAGCAGTTAAATGAGAGTTTAGCCTCTCTCGTTAGCAACATCCTTTCTGATTCAGCATTAGTTGGGGCAAAACCCTTATTTTTTATGTTAAAAAGATTTCACTCATAACCCTCCAGTGCTTGTTGTAAATCAGCATCTGCTTCTAATTCTACCTTTATGCTGCTCCTAGATGTTCCCTTCTCTCCCCAGGTGAGACCAACGCACAGATGTCCAGAATGACTGAGGAGCTGTCCGGAAAGAGTGATGAGTTGCTTCGATACCAAGAAGAGATCTCTTCCCTGCTGTCTCAGATCGTAGACCTTCAGCACAAACTGAAAGAAGTGGGTTCATTCACTCTCTCTGCCCAGGCTTGTTAAGCACAGTCCTGGTGCACCGTATTCTAAGTGCTACACACTGAGCAGAGTAAACAGGCTCTTCCCCTTTTAAGTAGTTTCCTAGCATAAATAACTTCCAAGGCTGTATTTATTTTTGCAAATATATCAGGCTTTCCTGAGAAGGTTGTGATGTCAATGCTGAATTTATGGTCCACATCCTCTGAACACGTGTATTTTTAATTATCACTCTTAGTCCCTGCTGGAGTCTAAGACTGTACCCACATAGCCACTGTTAGTGCCTTTGAAGGGAAGAGGTACTTATACCCCCTTCGGGGGCAGTGCCTCACGTGGCCCTCTTGTCTGTTGTCAGCATGTGATCGAGAAGGAAGAACTAAGACTTCACCTGCAGGCTTCCAAAGACGCCCAGCGACAGCTGACGATGGAGGTAATGAAGGCTTCCTTTTTCTTCATAGTGCAGGAGGGGAAGAAGAGTTTGTCCACCTCTGTAAAAAGTAAAAGAACTGCCAGATTTGGGATACAGCAGCAACAACGAATAGTTGAGATGAATTAAGATCTAAGAAAACATTTGAAAAGTTTTGTTTCCAAAGCTAATCATGATAGCCTTCCTCCTGAGTAAGAGAAAATCTTGACTTTCTTTAAAAATATAGGACTTTAAAGGTTTTTAAAGTAAGTAAATATCATATGTCAAGCATATTACCTCCTGTACCCCCACCTTCCCCTTTGCCCCTCTACATAGGTTCACCTCTACTTTTTTGTCACGTACACAGGCATCTTATGTAGCTATATAGAGCAACAAACACAAATGAGAGGAAACAGATTTGTCTCTGAGACTATTTTAATTCACTCACATGATTGCCTCTAATTGTATCCATTTTTCTACAAATGGCGTGCCTTTGTTCTGACTTATGGCTGAAATGGATTTCACCCTGTACACCCACGTGTTCTTTAACTGTGCTTCTGTTTTAGACACTTAGGTTGGTTCCGTTATATATCTGTTGTGCACAGCGTTGCAATACAGTGGAGAGCAAGTATCTGATACGCTGGCGTGGAATGTGTTGGTGAATGCACGGATAGACAGCAGGATCATATGGGAGGTCTGGCTTTGTGTTCTGAGGAACGTCCATGGTGGTTCCCATACAGATAGACTGGCTTGCCTTTCCGCCCTCCCTCCTGAAGGGTTCACTTTGCCCATCTCCTTACCAGCCCTCGTTCTGCCTAGGGGAAGGTGGCATCTCAGTATTGTTTCAGCTTGCATCTCTTTGGTAGCTGGTGAGACTGAACATTTTTCATGTGTTTATTTGGGTTTTGTGTTTTTGAGGACTGTTTGTTCCCTTAGCTCCTTTGTTGATCGGCTTGCTTAGTTTCTTGCTTAGTTTCTTGTTTTAGTTGTGCATTAGTTTTAGTTAGCCCTCTGTTAGCTCACGCCTGGCAAGGACTTTCTCCCATTCCATGGCTATCTGATCACTGATTAACTGCTTCCTTTGTGTGAAGACGCCCTTTGCTCACATGAGGTCCCATCTGTTTATCTCCTAAGCAACTGGTGCCCCATTCAAGAAGTCCTTGCCTGCACCTCTATCTAGAAGTCTTTTCTGCACTTTTCCCTCAAACGGCCTCAGAGTCTCAGGTCTTACGTTCATGTTGTTGGCCATTTTGGAGTTGATTTCTGTGTGGGGCGAGAGATGGGATCCTGTCTCAGTCTTCTACTTGCTCAGACCCAGCTTCCCAACACCATTTTGTTAGAGAAGCTGCAATTTTTGTGATGTTATTGTTTTTCTTAAATATGTGTTTTTGGCATCTGTCAGAAATAAAGTGGCTATAATTATGTTGGTTTATATCTGGGTCTTCCATTCAATATAGGACTTTTTGTCAACATATGTTAACCAGCCTAGCAAGATAACTTCTGATAAGTATTTTTGCAAGTATATAAGCATAATAGCAAATATTTCTTACATTCTGTCTACATGCTTCTATACTAGATTTAACTTAGTGGCAGTTCAGCATTCATAATAATCACCAGGAACAGCAAGTTTTAAATAGATTCCTAGATACCATGCTGAGTTTATACTCAGTTGATCAAGTGAGAACTGCATGTACATTCTTACTTTAATTTATCTTTTTAACTTTGAAACCAAGTTTTCTATGTAGACTGAGGATAGCATGGAACTCTCTATGTAGCCCAGGCTATCCTCAAACTTTCGATCCTTGACCTCCCCAGTACTGGGTGTGCCTCTACCACCTGAGTTTAGAATCCACATTTTGTTTTCAGAGGATTTGCTAGCATTTACTGAACCTCCCTAATGTGAAGATAGACTCCAGCCCCTGAATCTCCTCAGCCCTTCTGCTGGAGCATTTAGCTTTCACCAAGACTGGGTTCTTTAAGAGCTTTCCCTCCCCTAGAGCTTTGTTGTAGTCCCATTGCACCATGCTAATGATGGGAGCAGCTGCAGATTCTCAGGGACAGCATTTGCCTGTGTCTGTGTCTGTGCACTGAGTGCCATCCACAGTTGACATGGGTGATAGGTGGGCAGAAGCTCTAGTTTCTCTTTCAGCAGGAATGTCTCACACCAGCTTTTCCAAAGTCGCCTGCATGATGTTTGTAGAAGTCGATGGTCTGGTGAAGTATGTTAACACACACACACACACACTAACCCTTCCCCAGTTCATGGTGCTTCTGGTGTTTCCAGATGCAACAGTGGATGTGGGCCATATGTCCTGTAAGTTTCAGGTCTTCCTCTTTCTAGATGGCTTTGCAGCACATGGAAAAGAAAGGAAGCCTCTGCCAGTCTCTTAAAATGGGAGGAAGGGTAATGCATATTTTAAATAAGCTTCCCCATTCCTCTTGATCGTGAAGAACTGGACACTTGCTATATGTGGAGAAATGTCTTCAGTTAAAATACACTCAGAGTTTTATGGTTTTGCCAGACTGTTATAAAAGGTTTTCAAATTACGGGGTGGGGGAGTATTGTTTTGGTTGATGAAACACTCTCGCATTAAATGAATCACTTTCTAAACTCTTGATCTTACCTCTTTAAGACCTCAGGGTGAGGTTCATGAGCAAATGTACTATTATGCTAAAGCTGGCTGGTTAGCACCTTTATAGTTCCTCCATGGGTTTGGGGCATGAGCCATCAGATACTGAATTGACAGTTTCAGTGGTCTGTGCCACATTTCAGGTTTGAGAAGTCATTTCTTTACAGCACTTGCCCAAGACTTCTCAGATCCTGGCAGCTCGACATGAAGATGCTCTTACTGGGTTTACTCTTCCAGAGTCTGTTGTCTGTTGATACAGTCTGCTGGGCCCTGGATAAAATTAATACCCCTTCAAAGTACTTTTTCCCAGGTATTTACAGTAGCCAAGGTTGACTGGAGAGGTAATAAAATGTCCTGCTTTTTTTCTTTGTCAGCTTCACGAGTTACAGGACAGAAACATGGAGTGCCTGGGGATGTTACATGAGTCCCAAGAAGAAATAAAAGAGCTTCGGAGCAAGTCCGGTCCTTCTGCTCATCTCTGCTTCTCCCAGCCTTATGGAGTTTTTACAGGGGTAAGAAATAATGAAAGATGCCATGTTTTTAAAGGAAGGAAGAAAAAGAAGTTTAGATTCTATTCTCCAGGGTGTGATGTGTAAGCTAGCTGGAGAAGACAGAGCATGCTTTGCTCTTGTTTCTGGGGCACAACATGGAGTCACGATTTAATTTGCATGCCCACGCCTTCCTTAGCTCTATTTCCCCAGGTGACATTCTGAAGTCGCTGCAGTATTTGAGATTAACCTAAGGAAACTGGGGTTTGATCTGTGTACCACAGATCACGCAAACAAGGCTGTCCTCCCTCAGACCCACCGTCTACCACCTATGGAAGCCATACTTTGCTTTGCGTGTGTTTGATATACACGAGCCATTGCACAGCTGTGGAGGTCATGGAAGTTGATTCTTTCCTTCCAGGCCAGTGTGGGCCTTAGGGTTTAAACTTAGGTTGTCAGACTTGGAAACAAGCACCTTTATCCAAAGAGCCATCTCCCTAGCCCCCAAAAAATTTTGTTTAAAGATTTTTTTCTCCCCATTTGGTATATATACATGTGCATGTGCCTGCTCATGTGTCATGTGCACTTATGGAAGGCAGGAGACAACATTTTTCTGGCTACTTTCTGCCAGCTTGTCACAGGCTAGGGTAATTTGGGAAAGGGGACCCTCTACTGAGAAAATGCCTCCATAAGATAGGCCTGTGGGCAAGCCTGAAGGGTATTTTCCTTATTAGTGATTGATGGGCAGGGCCTGGCCACTGTGGTGGTGCCATCTCTGGGCTGGTGGTCCTGAGTACTGTAAGAAAGCAGGTAGAGCAAACCACCATGGCCGCTGCATTAGATCCTGCTTCCCTACCTGCCCTGAGTTCCTGCCCGACAGACATCCCCTGATGATGGACTAATAATATCTAAGGGAAATCACCCCTTTCTTCCCCCGAGTTGCACTGGATCATGGAGATTTATCACAGCAACAGAAGCTCTCAGAAAACTTGAGAGTTGGTTCTCTCTTCCTACCATATGAGTTTCAGGAATCTCATCAGCATATGTTACATCTCCAAACCTTTCTCTATAAAGCTTAAGTTTCTTGGTAGGCTTAACTCTACTTAGACTGTAAGTCTCATGTGGGAACCTTGATTTTTTTTAATTTATTAATAAATAGTTTTTTGCAGAATGTAGAACTCAATTAAAAATTAAGTCTTTGCCAGAATTTGTCACATTGCTTCAAAGAGCTATTTTAACACCTGGTTCCTAGAGAAAGTGCAACTCTGGCCTTTTGAGACTGTCAGTGTTTGCTGCAGGCTGGCCTCCAGCTCGATGGGTAGCACAGACTGGCCAGGCTATATTTGTGTGTGTGTTTGTGTGTGTGTCTGTCAGTATCTATGTGTGTCTGTCTGTGTGTGTGTGTGTGTGTGTGTGTGTGTGTGTGTGTGTGTTGATATCTGTTAACAGCTGTTTTCTTTCTTTCCTGGTCACTCTTTCTGCTGACCTGTTCCTTATGCTCCTCGATGCTCAGTAATGATCTTTTTCATGTCTCCCCACTTCCTTCCTTGTCATAGCTGATGAGGATCGGAGAACAATTGTCTAGGGTGTGCACCTTTACCCTAAATCATATTGTCTGGTTTTTTTAAAAAACACTATTTATTTACCACTGTGGGGAATTGAGCTCAGGACCTATGCATGCTGGGCAAGTGCTCTACAGCTTACAGCCTCAGCATTTTTTTCTTTAATTTTTAATTTTGAAATCATTTGAAACTTAGAATAAAATTCCAAATGGTAGTACCAGGAATGTTTATGCATTCTTCATGTAGATTCCTTGTTTTTTAACATGTTAATTAATATGTTTGCTGTTTCCTCTCAGTGTTGTTTGTTTGTTTGTTTGGTTGGTTGGTTCATTGTTCTTGCTTTCCTGAACTGTTTTAGAGCAAGCTGCAGATCTCTCTATTAGCCCTTAGTGCTTACTAAAGACAGGCACAGTGTTTATTACGGACGAGGACATGCCTGAGTAATGGCACTACGCCCATCCGTCACCATGAAGTTGACTCAGTACAACACTGTTGTCTCATCCGCAGAGCCCGCTCAGATCTTCCCGGTTCTCCCAACAATGCCTCTTATTCTATTACTTGTAAACTGTGGTTTGTGTTCATTTCTGCATTTATATATTTATCCATTCATTCATTTTGAGAGGTGTCTTTCTACATTACCCAGGCTAGCTCCAACCTCCTAGTCTCAAGTGATCCTCTTGCCTTAGCCTCCTGACTACTTGAGATTATATGTTTGGGGGCCAACAAGATGGCTCAGTGGGTAAAAGGCCTTTACCACACAAACCTGGAGACTTGAGTTCAATCCCCAGAACCCACGTGTCTTAGTTAGGGTTTTGCTGCTGTGAACAGACGCCATGACCAAGGCAACTCTTATAAGGACAACATTGAATTGGGGCTGGCTTACAGGTTCTGGAGTTCAGCCCATTATCATCAAGGTGGGAACATGGCAGCATCCAGGCAGGCATGTTGCAGGAGGTGCTGAGAGTTCTACATCTTGTTCCAAAGGAAAACCAAAGACTGGCTTCCAGGGAGCTAGAAGGAGGGTCTTAAAGCCCATGCCTACAATAATGCAATTCCTACAAGGCCACACCTACTCCAACAAGGCCACGCCTCCTAATAGTGCCACTCCCTGGGCTAACCATATTCAAACCACCACACCTCATAAAACTGGGAGAGAGCCAACTCCACAGGGTTGTCCTCTGACCTCCATACATGCTCGCATACACAGAGAAATTAAAAACAGGATACCTTTGTATGTGCTTACTTCAGTGTAAAATGATGTTATGTTATTTCACAAAGGACATTCATCCTATTGTCAGTGTTTGCTAACTATGAATTTTTGGTTAAAGTGTTGGCTGCCAATTTTTTTACCCTTGTAAGTTAATAATGCCTCTTTCAAAAAACCAAAAAAAAAAAAAAGAAAGAAAAAAATAGAAAGAAAGAAAGTTAATAATGAACATCTGTGAATGAAAGCTAGCAGATACTACATTAACCAAGTAATCAAGGGTAAATGTCCCCATCAGACTTTCAGCCCTTGGTATCAGCTCCACCCAGGGCTCTTTGATAATTTCTGTGATGACTACTGTTCTAGTTGTTGTGATACAATTCTCTGGCAAAAAGTAACTTGGGGGAGAAAGAGTGTTTTATCTCATAATTCTAGGACTGCAAGTCTGTTGTGGGAAGTCAAGGCAGGAACTTAAGTCATCTGCTCGTATCATATCCACAGTCAGGAGCAGAGAAAAATGAAGGATGCGCACTTTCTTGCTTGCTTGCTTGCTTGCTTGCACTCAGCTCAATTTCTCTACTTTTATACAGTTCAGACCTGCCCTGCCTTGGGAATGGTGCTGCCCACAGTGGGCTGGGCTTCTTCAGTTAGCTTAATTGAAATAGTACCTTCACAGACGTACCCACAGGCCAACCCAACGTAGACAGTTGCTCATTGAGACACTTTTCCCAGGTGTTTCTAGGCTGGGCCAAGCTGACAATTAAAGTTAATCAGCACAGTTTCCGAGTAGCAGTGTTTTAATTCCATCCTTTTTTTTTTTTTTCAGTATTTACTAATGGTCTTTTACTAGAGCTTTTTGGACACATTTATTTGTTTAGTCAGTGTGAAGCATGGGTTCTTACTTACTTATTATAAACCATTTTTATTAATTAATTTGATTCTCAAGTTGTCCCAGATACAGCCAATAGGATCTCCTTCATGCAAATTTTGTACATTTTGTCCCAGCCCAGGAGTCAGCCATTTCTCCAAGGAGCTTTGGTGACTTTGAGAAATGACATTCTGAGTCCAAGACCTGGGTACCAAATGTGCCAATTGCCACTGAAGCATTGTGGCTTCTGGACTCTCTCAGATCGTCAAGTCAGGACATGTATGTGTTTCATACATGCCCCTGTATATATATCTATTTCTCCATCTGTGTATCTGAGGATGTTAAAAATCAGGTCAGAACCAGCCGTCCTCAGTCCACCCCACTGAGCCATGCTGGTTGAGCCTTCATCTCTGAGCAGATCATCAAAATCATGTAAGTATATGAAACATTAGCATAGAAACTGCAGCAAAGCAAGAAGATGTCTTGGTCTGCAGCCTGTCAGACCTTCTGTGTCTGTGTGTCTACACACATAGTATTCACTTTACTAATCTTGAATTCCTTTTCTTAGGAATCGTTAGCAGCTGAGATTGAAGGAACCATGCGTAAAAAGCTGAGTTTGGATGAGGAATATGTGTTTAAACAAAAGTAAGTGCAGGTCTCAAGGGCTGTTGCTGTACCATCAGAGTAGAAGCACCAGGCCTGTGTGGTGGAGGCTTGCGAGGCAGTGTGAGGTCCTGGGTTTGATCACTAGGCACTGAGGGAAGGAGCCACAGGACAGAACAATGACTGCCAGTCAGGAGTGAATCTGCTTGCTGTGCAGGCTGTCCTCCCATGAGAGAGCTCTCCTGTACCAAAGTTATTTTCTCAATTTCCCCAAACGAGAGTACTCGGGACGGATTTATGTCTGGTTCTGTGTCTGTATGTACAGCACTCATCAGGAAGTGCTCTCGTGGCTGAGACTGACAGGAATGGATGCTTCCTTTCTGACAGGGCCCAGCAGAAACGGGTGTTTGATACTGTCAAGGTCGCCAATGACACTCTGGGCCGCCCTGTCACATTCCCAGTCCTGCTGCCCATCCCAGGCTCCAACCGTTCAAGTGTCATCATGACAGCAAAGCCCTTTGAGTCTGGTGTCCAACAAACAGAGGACAAAACACTTCTGAGCCAAGGGAGCAGCACGGAAGTTCCTGGGTAAGGCGCGGAAGAGGGGAGGTGCTCGTGGGTCTGCATTCCTTACCATGTTGTCATACCAGATTCCAGGACTCAGATCCCAGCATCCCTACATACTGTCCAGGTTCTGCATTCTGATGCCTACATCGTGCCACAGTGGTGTTACAAGGGTGTGTGCATTCACTTGCCATGTTCCTTCTACATCAATTCTAATCCATGCTTTCTTTCAGATACACCGCATGTCCAGGATGTTTGTGGCTCCAAATGAATGTGTTCCTGCTTTTCTCAGTGCCGATGACTTCTTTCTTTCTTTCTTTCTTTCTTTCTTTCTTTCTTTCTTTCTTTTCTGTTATTGTTTGTTTGTTTTGAGGCAGGGTATTTTCCTGTATAGCCTAGGCTGCCATCAAAATCATGATTCTCCTGCCTCAGTCTCCTGAGTGCTGGAATTGCTGACATGTGCCACCACAGCCTACTTATACTTTTTGTGATTAAAAGCATGTAATAGTTTATAGCTAGCATTTCTCTTCATTCACAGTTATATAATAGATTCTGTGAACTGTGGAAATACTTTGGGAGTACCTGACCTGAACATAAAAATAGACACACCTGTAGTTTCATAATTAAATGATAGAAAGAAATTAGCAAGCACAGCATAACACAGTATAGCAGAGAAAGTTTACTTTCTAGAGATAATTGGAAAGGCCACTGTCTTAGTCAGGGTTTCTGTTCCTGCACAAACACCATGACCAAGAAGCAAGTTGGGGAGGAAAGGGTTTATTCAGCTTACACATTCCACATTGCTGTTCATCACCAGAGGAAGTCAGGACAAAAATCACACAGGGCAAGAACCTGGAGGCAAGAGCTGATGCAGAGGCCATGGAGGGGTGCTGCTTACTGGATTGCGTTCCTTGGCTTGCTCAGCTTGCACTCTTATAGAACCCAGTACCACCAGCCCAGGGATGGCACTACCCACAATGGGCTGGGCCCTCCCCCCTTGATCACTAATTGAGAAAATGCCTTACAGCTGGATCTCATGGAGGCATTTCCTCAAGGGAGGTTCCTTTCTCTGATAACTCCAGCTTGTGTCAAGTTGACACATAAAACAAGCCAGTACAATGTGTTACAGTGATTATTATAACAGCATTGTTGGTGATTTTGTTTATTGTTATTTCTGTATTTGAAATGGCTAAGAAAACACCTCATTCTTAAGGTCAGTTTTTCTCCAATGTCCAGCACTGTAGAAAGGAGAGGCCTGGGTTCTCACAAGCTACAGTCTTATCACCGAATATGATTTTCCCACAGAAACTCTCAGCCCATGAACCCCCAGGGATCCCCTGAAGATAGCGATCTGGCTACAGCACTGCATCGCCTTAGCCTGAGAAGACAGAACTACCTAAGTGAGAAGCAGTTCTTCGCTGAAGAATGGGAACGGAAGATCCAGATTCTGGCTGAGCAGGAGGAAGTTAGCAGCTGTGACGCCCCCACAGAGAACCTTGCTTCAGTCTGCACTGACCAGTCAGAGACCACGGAGCTCGGCAGTGCCGGCTGCCTTCGAGGCTTCATGCCAGAGAAGTTACAGATTGTCAAGCCCCTGGAAGGTAAAAAGTCAGTAACAGCTTTTAGAAGCTGTGAGTATGTTAGACATCTCTCCTAGAATTGAGACCTGTGTTATGATAGCACCCTGTGCACAGGCTGTCGTCTGTTTGTCTGTCTGTCTGTGCTGTGGTGCCACATAGCAAACAGTGAGTGATGAGACCTGAGTCACCCAGTCTTCAGCCATTCGTTCTTTTCTGGTGTTTTAGTATCAGTGGAAGAGGGAAGTGGGAAGGCTCTTATCCTGACTTTTGCTATGGAGTCCCATTGATAGCAGTTGCGTGGTAGGACCAACAGGCTGTGATGGATGAAGAGGGGCAGCTGGAGGAGCATCTCTGCAGTGGAGGCACACTGTTACATCTGTACTCTTCTTCAGTTCAGTTTAAGCACAACTGAAATTCAAAAGAAATATCTGTTTTGTGGGATATTAATGGTTCATGAGTGGTTCTCTAATTCTGTGCTTAAAAGCTCCTTGTAAAACAAAAGTTTAAATAGGTATCCTGTAGACTCCTACTTTGATCCAAGGGTTAGTTAGAGTTGCTGATTTCAGGATGACATTACCACAGTGACACAATTAAATGTTCCATCCTGTACACGGGCATGGGATGCTCTTTCATCAGAGTCACCCAGGCTGGAACCAAAGGGGCATGTTCTCTTCTTTATCACCTGTGTTTCCCTGTTCTTCCTGGCAGTCCAGGGAAAGTAGAGTCATGAGCAAGCAGAAAAGTGCACAAGGAAATTCAAGTTATTTTCCAACCTAAGTGCCCAGTTTTTGCTTCCAAGTTCATCGACTGTGCTGCGTGAATATTGGTTTTTGCCTGAGAAGGTGCAGCCTGTCCTTGAAGTGGGTGGCCTCCTTCCTGTCTGAGCAGCCTGGGTCCTGTTTAAAACCCTTAGTGGGTTTTTTTCTCCTCTTCTTTAGAAGATTGTCTTTTGAAATAGAAAGGGTATTGATTGCTCAGATTTTCCATGTCACGTTAGTTTTCTACAAAGAACTTAAATTTACAAATTTTAACAAAATGTCAAAACCAAGTAAGTATCTCTATCGTTGATAGTTCTAGCTTCATAGTTCAAGATTGAGGATTTGTGGGGAATGTAAAGCATGCCTGTCCTGCTTGCCTGTTCAGGGTCGCAGACTCTACATCATTGGCAGCAGCTCGCTCAACCAAACTTGGGAACCATTCTTGATCCACGACCAGGCGTGATTACTAAAGGCTTCACACAGATACCCAAGGATGTTGTCTATCACATCTCAGATTTAGAGGAGGATGAAGAAGAGGGAATCACTTTTCAGGTTCAGCAGCCTCTTCAACTGGAGCAGAAGCCTGCACCACCCACTTCGGTAACAGGGATCTTCCTGCCGCCCATGACCTCGGCAGGTGGACCGGTTACAGGTGAGAGGAGACGCAGTTGAATATGACCACATAACCAGTACATTGCATTGTCTTGCTGTGGTTGTCCTCTGCACAGTCTCACTGGAGTTTACTCGATAGTGGAGATAAAATAATACAAACCCACAGCACTGCTGCCGTTTCCAATTCCTCCCCTCTCCTACTACCCTGCAGAAGTAAGTTAGGCAGAGCAGGAGGTCAGGTCAGTCAGTGGTTTGCAAGACTTGGTCTCAGGGTCCTTGATGCTCTTAAAAGTCCCTGAGAACCTCAGGTTTGTCTATATAGGTTATGTCTACTGATACTAATTAAGTTAGAATAAAAACTGAGAACTTACAAAAAAAATTAACCCATTTAAAAATAAAAGTTCTGTTGTACAAATACTGGTTTCTGAAAAACAACTGTTGGATATAGTAAGAGAATGGTTTTCTTTTACAATTTTATAAGTCTCTAAGTTCTGACTTATTGAAGATTCTCATTATGAACTTCTGCATTCAGTCTGATGCAATGTTTTATATGAAAAATGTGAAGAAAATACACTCTCAGGTGAGTGTGTAGCTAGAAAAGAGGAAGGTATTCTACTTGCCTTTGTGAGAATTGAGGCTGATGTTTAAATCACATGAGGACTGGGTAGGTGGCAGTCTGTGAGTAGTCACGGCAGTGCAGAAACCCTGGCAGTGGATGCTCACGTGTTTCGGTGAAAAGGTGCTCATCCTTCCTGGAACATTGCTCTGCGTGTTTTGGTGACACAAGATACCCAGATGTTGTCACTTTCCATCAGATGGCTAATTGGTGTCACTACTAATTCCATCAACATGAAGGCTATAAATATTAGGATGTCTCCAAGCTCTCAGTGTTGGATTTAAGGTTTCTAAAACTGATTTTCACTTGTAGCTTATATTTGTCATTGGCAGAAAATATTGACAGCTTTTTTTTTTTCCTCAAGAAAATGCTTGCCGGATTCCCAAGTCTGAGTAATTATCTTGTGTGTTAAGTGTACTTTTGAGTAAATAGTGTTCGCTGATACAGTTTTCAACTTAGCTACACAAATGCTTTTCTGTAGGCAACCACTGCTGTTTGTATCCACTGCCTTTAGACAGCAGGGCCTCTTAGTGGGCACTTCCCACTTCCACATGCTGCATAGTGAAAAGATGTATGTCTTCATGATAATTTTATTCTTTTATCAAGTGCCTTCTTTAATAAATTTGGCTTTGAAAAAAATACCATGAATGTGTAAGAATGAAGACTGCAAGTATAATCGGTGTTATTGCCTTGGTTGGTGCTAAGGAGACAGAATTTTACCCACCACTGCTTTTGTGCCCACATGCAAATCCCAACCCCATCAAAGATAATAATAATAATAATAATAATAATAATAATAATAATAATAATAGGCCTCACCTTCGCATTAATGTAAAGTGTTCTAGAGTCAGCACACTGTACTCTAAGAACTAGGGGATAGTTTGATCTGGGTGCCTAGACAACTATTTTTTAAGTGTGTTTTTCAGTGTCTTTTTCTCTCATCTCTAAGCTATTTTTATTCCTTTTATTAGTAATTTTAAAGTACTGAGAGTTCAGTTGTATACTAATCAGTTAATACTAGTGTATTCTTTATATTTCATTTCCATATTTAGGAACTTTCTACTACAAAAGGCAGTTGATAAATGCTGAATTGCTAACAAAATAACGATGAGCCATTTATGTTGTTAACCCAGTCTTTCAGTTCTGTGTTTGGCTTTCTAAACATGTGTTATTTCAGTTGCAACTTCGAACCCAGGAAAGTGTCTCTCATTCACGAATTCGACATTCACCTTCACCACCTGCAGGATCTTACATCCCTCTGACATCACTCAGGTCACCCCTAGGTAAGAGGGCCTGGGAAGTCAGGGGCTCACACCAGTGTTCTTTGTAAATTACCTTCAGTTTTAATTCCCAGGGTTTTAATTAGTATTCATGACTATTTGTCTTAAGAATATTTTGACATTGTATTTTCTCATTTGATCATAACTCTTCAAAGGAGGCAGAGTATGTGGGATAAGATGAAGAAATTGAGGCATGGAAAATTAAGGTGACTGGTCCAGGAACAGACAAGCTAACACAAACAACCCACCTGAGGCTGTTTATACCCAAACTGAACCAGGCTGCAAGGTTTAAGCTACCACACTCGTTACAAGCCCTCCATCCCCGTTGCTGCACAAGTTCAGGTGGTTCCAGATCCTTCCAGGTTCAGTACTTCACTACGAAGACTCACAGGGTTATAAAGATCCAGACAGACGCTTTATTTACTGACCTGGGTCTCCATCCATGTGGCTTGTCTTATTCCTCCACTCGTTATTTAACCTTCAGTTTCTGACAGTGCAGTTGAAATTCTGCCCCAGAAAAACTCGAAAGCATCAGTTTCCAAAGTTGCCATCAGGTTTTGTTGTATAAGCGTTGTTGGTCGGTCACCCTTGCGCTAGAGCTCCAGCTTCCACACCAATGCCTCACAGTCCCAAACCCCAATCCTAAGCACTGTGTTGCTCCTTCTAGCATGGCCAGCCCTCACCCTGGGACTGTCTAGCTCACCCAACTCTGTGCAAAGACATTTCTATGAGTCAGTTACCAAGGCCAAATTATTCGAGACACAGTCTTCACTTCCTGAGCCATATTGAGACTGGTTCTAGCCTGCCAATTTAGAATTTGAGGTGGTTTTTCAGAGATACTTTGGTGTTTGCAGGGAAAGTATAATCAAAAATAAAGAAGAAAGATGATGCAGAGGCAAGCCATTGGAAAGAGTACACTAGGCAGAAGAGTAAAACCCAGCGTGCATGCGAGTCACACGGGGACACTCTCCCTAAGGCATGTGTAAGAGGGAAGCGGTCAAACCACCACGTGGTACCCAGTCAAGACCCAACAGAGGCCCTCTTGAATGTGTTTGCAGGACTTCTACGTTTGTCAGACACCAATAGAAGACTTAGAAAGTCGCCTCTTGAAGGGACTCTTTTGTAGGAACACAGTTGGGGAGGGGCAAGAAGTTCTGCCATGAAGTGGGAGAAAGGCCAGAGGTTCTCAGTTGTACTTTGACCAAGGAAGCAGACTTTCATGCGTGCTGCCCCCGTACAAGTTCATGCTCTTGAAGGTTATTGGTTAATTTGTTAGTTTTATACTTGTCTTTACAGTTCATAATCTTTAAAAATCTTGATACTATATGTGTGATCATTTTGTACCAGTGTTTTTGTTTTTTGTTTGTTTTTTTTTTCAAGACAGAGTTTCTCTATGTAGCCCTGGCAGTCCTGGAACTCACTCTGTAGACCTGGCTGGCCTTGAACTCAGAAATCGGCCTGCCTCTGCCTCCCAAGTGCTGGGATTAAAGGCGTGCGCCACCACTGCCTAGCCATTTTGTACCAGTGAAAATGCATTAAATCCTGGTAACCTTTGTTCACAGAGGAAAACTGGCTAAAAGCCCTTCCATTCCACCATGACCTTAAATATATGATTTATGTGGCTTTTTTTTGGTCTTAACTAAATATAGAATAAGAAACAAGATTTAAGAGATGTCAGAGCTTTTCATTATTTTTTAATTTTTTAAAGATACACATTCCAAAGGGAGACTGACAAGGCATTTCATGAATGTCCATGTGTTGCTGACTTTCAAGTTAACACTGCTTGAGAGAATGACAGTTTAGACACTATTTTTCAGTGAAATAAAGTTGGAATGGCTGTCCTTAAGAACGCAACCGGTTGGTCTCCTTGAAAGTTAAATGTCAGCTGGTGTTTCTGACTCCTAAGCACTTTACCCACCTTTCTTCCAGCTCCGGTTTCCCATCACTGTCCTGTGGAAGTAGTGCGAGCAGCTCAGCCAGCAAGGCTGTGAACTCTCCTGCTGCGTCCTATAGACTAAGCATCGGTGAATCCATCACGAACCGGCGCGACTCCACCATAACGTTCAGTAGCACGAGGAGCTTAGCCAAGCTCCTGCAGGAACGAGGCATCTCTGCTAAAGTGTACCACAGCCCGGCTTCAGAAAACCCCCTCCTACAGCCTCGCCCCAAGGCCCTGGCCACCCCTTCCACACCACCAAATTCCCCGTCACAGTCACCATGCTCCTCCCCTTTGCCCTTTGAACCCCGAGTCCATGTCTCCGAGAGTTTCTTGGCTTCCCGACCAGCTGAAACATTCTTGCAAGAAATGTATGGCTTGAGACCTTCAAGAGCCCCTCCTGATATTGGCCAGCTGAAGATGAACTTGGTAGACAGGCTGAAGAGGCTGGGAATAGCCAGGGTGGTCAAGACCCCTGATCCCCAGAGGAACGGGAAAAGCCGAGAGGCGGAAATGGGTGTTCAAAAACCAGACTCTGCTGTTTATTTAAATTCAGGTGGCAGTTTATTGGGTGGTCTAAGGAGGAATCAGAGTCTTCCAGTCATGATGGGTAGCTTTGGAGCCCCAGTTTGCACAACCTCACCCAAAATGGGTATCCTGAAAGAAGATTGAGGCTCAACCTTAACTGACCTCATGTATAAAGCACATGAAGGATAGTGATGCACTGAGAGTGGGGACCGGCCTAACCTGAGAGAAAAGGGATGTTGCAGAAGGACTGTGAATGTGGAGAGGGCGTGGTGAAGGGATAGAGCAGTTCAAAGTGGTCTTTGAGGATGGAGTCTAGTAAACAAAGTGGGGACAAGTGACAAGCAGTTCTGAGACAGAAATGGACGAAAGGGTTAGTTTGCCTCTTCAGCTACTTTTCCTGCCTTGAAAATCCAAAGTGAATAGAAAAATAAACCAAATTCTATCGAAATGTGACAGTAATGCTAAACTGCTGGCACCTGTCTCTAGAGAACACAAAGCTGGAAGCGCCTGCCTAGGAAAGAAACCTGGAGCAGCCAAGGCTGTTGGCTGGGAGGAGGCTGGGCCGGAGAGTTGGGGCGTGCGCAGAGTAGTCTGTTACTGAGCTACTGAGAAGCTGCCTTCTCGGCAGGTCCCTGATCAAATGCATCTATCCAATGGTGCGCTCTCAGCATTAGCAAAATAAGGGATTTTATCTTGTCCTTTACATCAAAAATGGAGACTTTCTTATTTGGGGACTTTGAGGCACTGAGAACCCAAACACCACCCAGATTCCTTTGTATTTGTGATTACTAAAACTTCAGTTTTTTAAGCTTGTATTTTTGTACAACACGACAGAAAAAATTAAAATAACAGTGTGAGTGGGCTTGGAGGGATTTAAGAGGAAAATAAGGGTAAATTGGAATCAAAAACTTTTTTAGGATATTTCTTCTGGACAATATGGTGGCCCAGGAATGCAAACATAACTGTGTGTTTCTCAGTTTTCCTTGGAGGCCAGAAGGGTTTAAACCAGAAGTGCAATCAGTCAGTAGGCAGGAGATTATGTTGTATATTTATATATTTAAATTTTAAAAGAAAAGTTAGTTGTAACTAACTTTTCCAAAGTGTGCTATGCATATTTTTAATGAAAGATGACATGTATTTGCACAAAAATTCTCAGGCACATTAAATTATAAACTGAAGTAAAACCCAGGTGCTTGCTTTGAAAGTTTTTGTTGGATTTTATTGTTTTCCTTGTGTACATTAAAGCATCTGCCTGTCTCTTGGTATCTGCAGGAGTAGAGAAGGGTCTTGTTATGGGAGAGCCAAAACTTCTTTTCCTCTGATTTGGAGGAAACTGCAAAGGAAGTGAGGCCTGAAGCTGCGCTTTCGGCATTTAGCCTGTAATGCACTGGGGAGAAGCAGATCTGTGCTCTGAGGTGGCAGGTCACTGTCTGCCCTGCAGACAACATGGCTTTGTCTCCATGGGGTTGTTCAAGCACATGGGGAGAGGACGAGGGTGGGAACTTCTTGTTCTGTTTGTCAAGGCAGAAAGTCTTTTACTTGGTCCTCTTGGTGCTTAACTTGCAAATATTTTGCTTAAGAGAAATTCCTTTCTGCCAGGGAGTTTTGTCTTTCTCTCTTGAGCCTCCCCCCCAAGAAGAAATGCACTCGAGGGTTAGAAAAGCCAGCATCCACACAATGCTAAGAACATATGGGTTTTCTATATTTCTAGAATCTTTACTATAACTTTTCTAAATTTCTCAGAAACAAAGGGTAGAGAGATGCCCCAACCTTTGCCCCCTTCACCCAGGCTAGCTGCTGTCAACAGTTCATCTCTCTCTATCTATCTATCTATCTCTCTATCTATCTCTCTTTCTCTCTCTCACACACACACACATACACACATTTATGAAGGACTCCAGGTTAGTGATTGACCCTGTCTGAAGCAGGCATTAACAAGAATTCTGCTGTTTAAATTTCCTAAATATCCCAATTTACTTTTTAAAAACAGCATTTGCATTTCTAGTCTATAAATAACTACCTCCTTCAGCAGAACCTTAAAGCTTTGCCTTGGTTCCTGAAGAAAGGAATCTGCCTGTTGCTTGGACATTTACAGCTTCTAAGGAAGGAACAGCACAGAGGAGGGGAGCGTAGGGCTGAGAGATAGTAAAGCTAAATAGCCAGGTTTATACATGGTACGTAAGCCACTATAGTGAGCTAGCATCTGTGGTGTTCTGTGTTGACAATAATTCTGTACTTTTCAGTGCCTAAGTGACCACTGGAAGCAGTTACATCTTGGAAACCAGATGAACATGGCTGATTAGAGAAAACCAGACTTGGGTTTCTGAAAATTAAATTGATCTTGATGTTCTGTCAGAACAAATTGTACCCATGCGTGCTTGTCTCCGAAAGTGAATCCTGTCTTAAAACTGGGTTTTGCTGATTTTCAGTTTTTACCTAAAATTATTTTGGTACAGCCTGAGAACCTGTTGTGTGGGACTGTCTGCAAACTTTAACAAGAACTAGAACCTTCCAGTGAGTTCTTCCTCTACAGGACTACATTTCAATACTGTTCACTTTTCTTTTTCATTCAGTGTCAGCTGGTATGTACTTTCATGCTTGCCTGGGAAAACCCAACTGTTTTCTCCTTGAGGATTTTCTGTGGTGATTTCTCAGGTACTTCCAAGTAGCCTGCTACCTATTCAGAGAGTCTCCTTAAGCTCAGAATTAAAATTGCCCTGAATTTTTGAAGATCCCAAATCATTTGTAAATAGCCATTGTTAATTAAGTGGGTTTTGTTTTTTAGTCTTGTGCTTGCCCTTGGTCTGACATAAATGATCAGACTCTGTCAGGGGAGGATGTGAGAGGAGGCTCATAAGAGCCTATCATCTGTTGAAGGCACATTTTACACAGTATTCCAAGCCCCTAGTACATAATTAGTAGTGGGTGGTTCTCTTATCAACTTGACATCTGGAGCTAGGGCTGTCTGTCTGGGGCCTTCTCTGCTGTCAGGTGTGTAGAGACCTGTACTTGGAGTGTACTACAGGCATGCACAATAGTCAGTCCACTGCCAAGTGTGGCCCCAGGTGTGGGATCCTGGGGCTCCAGGAAAATAATATTCTGTCATATCTGGAGCATGACTTTGTCAAATAGCTCTTTATGCACCTTCCTTTGCTTTATCAATTGTAAATCAGATAATAAATTGTAAATCAGACAATAAACACGAGGCTTCTTAAATTGTCCTGTGTCTCCCTGTGATTTTTGTTTCAGCCCTACACAATCCAGCATAGAGTCTTTATGTTGATTTTTATGAAAAAAACATCCCATATTTTATTGAACAAATAAAAAAAAAACATTAACAGACAAGTAGTAAGCAGATATAATATTTTATAGAATTTCCTTTTTACTTTTAAGATTTTTATTAATATGGGGATGAAAGTTGAAGGTCAAAAACAATTTTCAAGAGTTAGTTCTTGACTTCAACCACATGGCTTCTGGGTAAGGAATTGAGGTGGTCAGGCTTGGCATCGAGTGTCTTTCCCGCTGAGCCCCTTGCCTGCCCTCAACTAGACTACACCATGAATACCACAGTAGCTCCAAAATCACAGAAGCCAACAAGAAATCATTGCTCAGCAGATAGTAAATGTGGAAAGATTCAGAATAGGAAGCAATTCTTGACCGTAGTTCACACTTTTCTGATGGTTATTTAGAAATTGTTTCTAAGTATTGGAATCAATAGAAAAGATCTTTCAATATCCTTGTTTCTCCCTTACAAGTTTGTTTTTGTGTTGTTTGTTTTGTTTGTGGTACTGGGGTTGAATTTAGGGCCCCACCATTGAGCTATATCCTATCGCTCGGGAGGCAGAGGCAGGTGGATGTCTGAGTTCAAGGCCAGCCTCATCTACAATTTCTACAACAGCTAAGATTGTTGTTTCTTTTTTTTTTGTCTCCCCTCTGAGAAACCCTCAAAAACAAACAACAAATAATAAATCCCCTCCTGTATTTTTTAAGATTCATGTCCATACTGAAGTGTGGACATTTTGAGATTGTTGCACGGTATTTGATCACACTGTGAACCTGAAATTGTGTTATTTACTGGGAAAACCTGTTTTTAGGTGTGCTGTGGCTCATCCCTAGCACACGCCTTTAATCCAAGAACTTTCTGCTTGGATATTGTAAATAGGATTAACTAAAGTCAACCAGAGGTCAAGAGGCAGAGCTAGCAACCAGCTGACAGGAAGTGAACATAGGATTATTAAGAAAAATCATGGAGAGTAAGAGGGAGTCAGGAGGATGATAGAGAGATGCACAGGGAGTAGAAGGGAGGGACATTCAGAACCATGGAGAGTAAGAGGGAGTCAGGAGGATGATAGAGAGATGCACAGGGAGTAGAAGGGAGGACATTCAGAACCATGGAGAGTAAGAGGGAGTCAGGAGGATGATAGAGAGATGCACAGGGAGTAGAAAGGAGGGGCATTCAGTTTGAAGGGGTTTTTTTTTTTTTTTTGAAAGTGGCCTAAGAAGTGAAGGTTCCTGCTAGGACACTGACTGTGGAGGAAGGTCACCTGGGTGCTTTCTCTGCCTCTCTGAGCTAGCAACCTATTACCCTAGTATCTGGCTCCTGAATCTTCATTGGCAAAATTGGACAATTGAGATTTTATTTAAAAAACAGCAAAGTATGAAACTGTGTGTGTGTGTGTGTGTGTGTGTGTGTTTTGAGACAGAGCTTCTGCCCTGGCTGGCTTGAAACTTGCTTTGTAGACCATATTGGCCTTGAACTCTCAAAGATCGGCCTACTTCTGCCTCCTGAGGGCTGGAAATAAAAGCATGTGCCACCATACTGGGCTAAAACTACTTTTTGACATAAGATGTTGGTAACATTCTCAGTATCTTTGTATTTTCTTTAACAAATAAGTATTAGTCAACATTCATGCATCCATAAACTCAACAAGATCGGAGGCTTTGTCACCTTGGCTTCTGTCTTCACTGTATTAAGTTTGACATACATTAGCATCATTTTGTTTTCTCATTGTTTTATATGAAGGACCAAATGCCACAACATTTTCAAATTTAAAAAAAAGTCTAAATACAGGCTGCCAAATGGTGTCACCAGCAATAGCTAAAAAACAATTTTCAGCATGCAAAGTGAAAACAACATAAACTCAAAAGAAATATTATTTCACAAAACTTAATTATTTCACTGAAATCACTGAATTGTTAAAGAACAAAATTTTCATATCACATTCAGACATTATAATAGGCCAGAAATTTTAGCAAGTGCAATTAGAAATTAAAGCATCAAAAGAAGAAAAAGAGAAAACATGGGGCACTTTCCTTTTGCAGAGTTCTGCACAGCTCCCCTCCCTCTGCACTGCCTTTGCCACCCCAGTCCCTCCTGTGCTCTCAAGCGGTATCTGTCACTGACCTGCCTGAGGGCAACACAAAGCACAAACCCTCAAAGCCTCCGAACTCTGTCAGCTTTCCTGTTAAGAAGGGAGCTACCAGTTATGGTGATGCCTGTGAGCCCAACACTTGGGAGACAGCAGTGGGATTGTCAGTCCAAAGCCTGTCTGTGCTGTGTAGTGAGATCCCATCCATCCTCTGGCATGAGGTGGAGGAGAGGGAGAAGGAGTGAAACCCCAGTTGTGGTCCCTCTGGGTGTGATCACAGAAGCGCGAGCTTTCACACTTCCATAGCTCCTTGGTTCAAAGCTTTTCAACAGCTGAATGTGTCCAATAGCACAGCATCCTAAAGTCAGAACTTGAGAGTCAAGAAGCAGTCAACAGCAGCTGAGTGCCCTGGAGATCTTTGCAAGCCTCTGAAAAGAACACTGCCTTCCTCTTTGGGTCTGTTCTCACAGTCAGCAAACTCATTCACACTTTAAATGCAAAGCCCCTGTGTGGCTCATCACATTTGCCACCACATGAGGGCAGCAGCATCACACAAACCAAGTCTGATAACACAGCTAACTAGAATGGTAAGCAGTGTTCCCTCCATGCTTTAAGGAAAGACATCATGAATGCTACTTCTCTTTGAAAGCCTTCACTGCCTCTCTGCTGTTCTGGAGCTGACAAAAGTGTGACTGTATTGAGGCTGGATGGGGGTGGGGTGGAGGGCACTGACATCCCAAGATGGTATATCTGCTGGGCAGGTAGCTCAATGGGTGACAGAGCCTGCCTCTATCTGACCACCATAAGAAAACAACTGAAGTAATGCTAACAGATCAGTGTTCGAGGCAGGCATCTGGAGTTCCCTTCACCATCTAGTGTTCGAGGCAGTCATCTGGAGTTCCCTT
>JADRCH010000006.1:6597526-6678011 GCA_019843965.1 Rhynchomys soricoides | reverse complement strand
GTTCCCTTCACCATCTAGTGTTCGAGGCAGTCATCTGGAGTTCCCTTTACCATCTAGTGTCCTCGTGTCTCCATTTTCAGCCACTGTTCACTCAAAACTTAATGGCCTAGCAGAAGCCAGTTAGCAGGCCTGTGGCTGAGTCCTCTCACTGACTGACGGACCACACTGCCTCCAGGCCGTCTTCTTATGAGTCACTGTCCCCTATGTGTTTACCCACTCCCTCAATCAACCACTAAATCTGTTCCTAGACTCTTCTTTCAACTTATAGGACTTTTAATAAATTCCCCAGTAGAAATTACCAGTTAAGTGTCCCCTTGGCACCTCAGCATGTCCAAAACAGAATGCACAGTCTCTTCCCAAATCTGTTCATCCCCAACATCCTCCTACCAGTGAACAGCAGTTCAGTCACCGGAGCTGGAGACCCAAGAGTTCAATGCCTCTCCTTCCCTCCCTCCCACAGCCCAGCCTGAGTTGTCTTCTGGTCATGCCCACTACTGGCCCACATCTAAAACTCTTCAGGCCTCTGAGACATTTCTACATGGTTTCTCTGTCTCCTACCACAGCCCCTCCACCTGTTTCTCTGCCTTGGTCACCATGATTTATCTTACAAATGAATCTAGTCAGATTCCTTCCATGGTTGAAGTTCTTGTTGATGCCAGAAAGCCAAAGGGCAATTGAGTCTCTTAACATAACTTTTATTGAGCTCTTGTTTGTCCATTAGCCTTTCTGCTCCACTTAGCACAGGACCGAGGTATCGCCCGGTTCCTAGTCACACTGCCATTCAGGCAGATGCAAACGGCTTGTGAACTTCTCCCATCTTTTGTAAACTGTGAGATGTGGACCATCTCAGGACCAGGAAGTCAGTCTAATGGATTACAATCAGTCTTGATTTATAAAAGACAAATAGAATAGTAAGCAATAGGTATTGCTCGCGAAGCTTCAGTATAAAATGTGTGTCTTTTAGTGAGTTGTAGTAAAATAAAAATAAAAAAAAAAACAAGCACTTTTTTGGTTTGATTGGTTTGCCTTTTTTGTTTTGCTTTATTTGGCAAGATCAACTTTGCTTTGGGGGAAAAAACTGAAACCACAGGTAGCTAAAAATTGGCTCATTTCTGTGGACTGCCACAGGTCTCAAAGGCTGAGCTTCAAAGAAGGAAACGCCCACTGTAGAGTTAGTTCTAGGTTTCTGAGAAAACAGAGGAAGTTAAAATCAATTACAAAATCCGGGGACTGTAGCCTCTTGCAGGTAAGGCCAAGGGGCCCCTTGTAAGTCTATTGTTCTGGAAATTAAGCTTCTTCGATCTCGATCTCATGGCTGGTACTGAAGTAAAAGTTGTATATGAATTCCCTGCTGTTGAGAACGGACACTGACACTGACTAGAGTGTGAAGATTTAACCGTTTAACCGGCTGCTTCTCTGACTTTCTGTTGTTAAGAACAGAGAGCTTTGAGCCAATGAGGTGCCACCATTCTGTTTCCATAGTGATAAAAGACACCAACCCTTCCGGGCTTTTTCCCTAAAACAAACCTCACAAGTCAGGCTCAGTCAAAGGACTCGAGCTAGAGGGTGAATTTCACTCTTCAAGGGTGACTTTCACTGTAACACCAGGGGACAACTGAACTGTCTTCTAAGGGAAGCTGCTGGCGTGCCTCTTAACCCTTCTGAAAGCCGCTGGCTGGGTTCGCAAGTCTTCAAGGCATGAGTTCTGAAACATCTTGATTCGGTGAGAAATGAACCCTGATTTTGCACTGATGGGGTCTGGCTTTCCTAAAACATTGCTGTTTCTTTAAGACTCTCAACTTGGGAAGGAACCAAAGGCCAATGAATCTTTGAAAGAATTAAGGTAAGATCTTGGGAAGAGTTTCCGGATGGTTGTTTAAAACCCAGACCCTTTCTAAAGCCCTGCTCACTCACAGCCAGCACCCGGCTGTGACTGAAACACCAGGGAGAAAATACAGGGAAAGAAAAGAAGGGAACACACACACGCACGCGCGCGCGCGCACGCACATATATGTATAGACACACTCACACATACACACGCGCGCGCGCGCACGCACATATATGTATAGACACACTCACACACACACGCGCGCGCGCGCACGCACATATATGTATAGACACACTCACACATACACGCGTGCGCGCGCACGCACATATATGTATAGACACACTCACACATACACAAACACGCGCACTCGCATACACACATACACGCACACACATATGCATGCACATACATCCACACGCGTGCACACATACGCATGCATGCACATACACATACATACACACATGTACGCATGCACATACACGTACACGCACATACACATGCACACGCATGCACACACACATGCACCAACCAGAAAAACAGTCATTATCAAAAGGCTCTCAAAGTGCTCCTTACCAGCTTGCTTGCCTCAGTTTCTCCCCCTGACACCCACAGACCCACCTATAGATTTGCTAAAAGCCCAAGTCTGTTCAAATGGCTCATTAGTTTTGCGTTGCTGATTTTAAATGCTCTGAATATGGTTCCAGTGGATGCAAAGAGAACTTTTCTTTCTAAGAGCAAAGTAATAACCATTAAGGCATCTTTCTTTTAGAACGGGAAAAAGGAAACAAACATTTATCAATACAAAACTGGTTAAAATATAAGTAAATGCATTTATATAAATTTAAGAGTTGTGAGCCAAGAGAAATGGCTCAGAGATTAGGGGTGCTTGCTGTGCTTCCAGAGAACCTTAATTTTGTTCCAATAAACCACATCTTATGGCTCCCAACAGCCTGTAACTCCAGCTCCAGAGTATCTAATGCTGTCTTCTGGCTTCCGTTGGGTCCCTGATCACTTATGGTATACACTCACACAGACAAATACACATACACAAAAATACATTTTTTTTTTAATTTTAAAATTGCAGTGATATGGAAACCTATCCCAGACTTACTTGCTTAAATTTTGCTTTGAGATAATCTGGTGTTGGAGAGGTGACATGCAGTGGGAGGGGGACAGATGAGTAAGGTTAGTCACACGGACACTGTTGACACTCGGGCAGAGGTGAGCTTAGTTTACTCTTTCTCTACATTTGGAATATTTTTAAATTGCTTGGTTGTAAAAAAAATCTCACATTTAAAAATGATGACATATTTTGCATAATGGGAACTTATGGTATTATCTTAAAAAAATATATCCAGGATGTAAATCTAGTTTGCTCCTGTTTATAGAAAATTATGTAAGTCTTGTTTCTTTAGAATGCAGAAAATTCTGGAAGGCATACATTCAAGCATTTTCATTGGCCATCTCTGGAGGTTGTATTTTTGATATTTTTTATTTTCTTAATCTTTTCTGTTGTGATTGTCTCTGTAATGAGCTGATTTCAAGTTAATATACATGCACATACGGATAAACCTATATTTCTTTTAAAATGAGAGAGTACTTTGTTTAAAATGCCACTGTAATCCATGGTATTCCCTTCCCTGGACAGGGCTGAGACCAAGGTTCTGATTAAATGTCCACAGTAATGCAACCCAGCATGAATGAGCACGAGCGATGCTTCTTAAGAGACTCATTTAAAATTTAAATTGTAAACTAAAAAAATTTAAATTTATAGGCTCAGAAAAACAGGGTTCCTGCAGTCCTGTGTCTAATGTGTAAAGTCAGGCCCACCTGATTTCAAAGAACCCCCAAAATTTTCATAACAGATGTCATGAGGGGAACAGGAAATATTATTCTAACATTCTGAACCAGTTTTCAGTTTTTAATACCTGAGCTACAAAGTCTCTTTCTCTACGTACAGGTGTGTGTGTGTTTATACATGTGATATATATATATATGTGTGTGTGTGTGTGTATGTGTGTGTGTATGTATGCATGCATGTACATATGTATATATATGTATGTATAGGTAAGCATACATGTATGTATATACATGCACGCATGCATCATCAGGTTCTGGGGGGTGGGAACCGGGATGGGTCTGGTCCTGAAAAGACACGGACACTATTGATTTACCATAGACTCCGTGTACTGCCAACTCCCTACCTATCAGTGTCATCAGAAATCATATCTCTCCATGTCTGGGGTCATCTAAGAGTTAACATCCATGCAGCAATCATGACAGGAGGCTGTTTTTAGTCGCCTTCTGCAATTCAGGCAAATGACCCAAATGAAGAAACGGGGCCATTTGTGCTCTAGTTAAAGAAGGACAGCACATTTCCCAGAAAGTTCTGTGCAGGATCTGCTGTGGGGAATCTCTCCATTGCCGCACAAGCTGATATGAACTTAGGAGGAATGGGGTCATAGGAACTGAGGGGATGCTCCCCACTCTGCAATATGTTGCCTCTGTGACATCTCTTCATGTCACCTGTAAACCTAGGTAGCAATAATTAACAGTGATAGCTATTATCATTCAAGATGTGTATTTGCTTTCATGTCAGGTAACAAACATAAGGCGTTATCACTCTACAGTGAGAGCCTGCATCAGCTCAGGTCCATCCTTGTTCTTTGTACTGCCCCTTGATCGTTCCCTGTCTCTGTTTGCTTTGATTTCCGAATGGTTTAATTTTTTGTGGTTGTTTTTGCATCTCAGCAAGAGCCCCTGGCCTAGCAAGACTGCCTCTGACCTGACCATGTACCCCAATCCTCTCATCTACTGCACCTGCTGGGACCCCTGGAACTTGGGACCACGGAAGCTAATCAAGACCCCTCATCCACTACCAAAGACCCCCATGGGGAAGCCTAAGTAAGGATAAGCTGGGTTGGGCTGGGTACAGGAGGTGAAAGCTTCCTTTGTGGTCCTCTTTGTCTTACAAGACTCCTCAGTAGAGAGCTTGTCACAAAGTCTCCACAGAACAGGAAGCCCTGCCCTCCTGCCTTCCTGCCTTCCCCTTCAGCCTGGGTGCTGCCCTGATCTTGCAAACCTGTTTGACTCAATAGAATTTCAATAAAGTCCCAACTTTGCAATTTTGTAGTACTGTGTGTGTGTGTGTGTGTGTGTGTGTGTGTGTGTGTGTGTGTGTAAAACACCCAAACAGAGAGCTTTGGTGTCAGCTCTCCCTCCCCAGGAACACTGACCTTGGGGCTCGTGCTGACAACCAAGAGACAGAAGACAAGTAGCAGCACCTTGGACCTGAGGCCTTCAAGGCCTCAGTCTCCCCAGTCATCACGTTATATACTCCAATGTGGAGCCACCGTGGGCATGCCCTTATTGGGGAGGACTCAGATAGCTTTTTTAATTTCCAGTGTTTATTTATTTATTGTTTCCAGGCCAATTTTCCCTTCACCAAAAAAAGAATGCAACTACCTCCTGTCCCAATCAGCAAAATCTACTGTTTCCCTAAAGTAAGTACTTTTAACTCCATGAAGCAATAAATAAAATAATCTAACACTACACAAGAGATCAGTTGCCTCTGAGAGCTCCAGAGTACAGCCTTGCTCACATTCATTTTGGACTTCTCCTTCACTGGGGCCCTGTACCAACAGATTCCCCTAGCTGCCCAAGGGGCACACACACACACACACACACACACACACACACACGACCTCATGGCTGACTTGAGCTAATTTTGCTACCAAGGATGTCAGAAAACTGCCACAATCCATTGATTTTATCCCCCCAACCAAATCCATGGTGATTTCAGCTCAGAGAAGGTGAGGAAGCAGTGATTGGCTGTAGAGAGGAGCCCTCAGCCCTTGAGTGTGGGGAGATGGAGCAGTGAGCACAGAATGGTGGTTGTCAGGTAGCTGACCTGAGATGTAACAATTCCTTCACATGTGTTCTCTGGGTGGGGCCAACGAACTTATGAAAAAGAAAGTGTCAGTCAGAGAGAAAATGGAATGCTGCGCAGATGAACACTGGGGACATGGGAAGCTTCTGGGTGCTGGCAAAGGCATGGAATCAATTTGTCCTGAGAACTCCAGACTGCACCCACATCTATTTGAATCCCCCCTCAATGGGGCCCTATACCAAAGAGTTCCCCAGCTATCCAGGGTGATCCTCCAGGTCAGAGCTGGCAACTCCAGGGGGCAGCTTCCTGAGCTCCTTCTGCCCTTTTGCTGCTCTGTTGCTTTCTGAGCACATTTTTCTCTTGCAGAGATAAAACCCAGTCAGGAAAGACAGAGGACAGCAGCAAAGCACCTTCTGTGAGTAAAAATGGGAAAAAGGACAGGGTGAGCATTTATCTGGCACCCACTGTGTGCAAGCATGAGGTTTTTACATACTCTGCCAAATCATAACAGAGATCCTAGGAGTAATCCTTATATTATTAATGGCACACATTTGAGGTAGCTGGTATGTGGCCAAACTATAACTAACCCAAGCTACTCTCCTTGGCTTTGGGTAGGTCTCTGGGGGAAAACAGATGGCGGTGGGTTAGGGTATATCTCATGACTCTGGGAAGCCCTCTGCATACTGGAAGCCAGAGACCTTGAAGCAATGATTGTCAGGGCACCTCTGGCCAGCAAGAGTAAGGACACCTGCCTCACATCATGACAGAAGCATGAGATTGGGTCATATTTACATTTTAGAAAATGAACTTTCTGGTAGGGCATTCTGCTACTTTTTGTTTTATGGTTTTATCTATCCTTCCCCTTCCTAAAACAAGGGACATGCAGTCCGTCAAAGGGCTTCAGTGGTTGGGGACAAAATAAGCAAAGAAAACCCCAATCACCCCACAAGGTGGGAAGGTTGTGAACACTGGAGGCAAATGAGTGAAAGCAGAGAACAGCTGGACAGTATCACGAGTGTTAAGTTTTATGATGTGGTGGCGTGACTTGGCAGGAGCGTGCCTTAGTGGGCCCACGCTAAGCCATCTCTCCTTGAGGCACCAGCCATACAATGAGTCTCGTATAAAATGAAGTTTATTTTGGGAAATGAGAAGGAGGTGAGAAGGGAGTAGAGGCAGAGAAGAACGGGGACAGAGAAGGACGGAAAGAGAGAGGAGAGAGAAAGTAGGGAAGAGGCCATCTGGGAACACGGGGTTGGAGGACAGGAAGAGGAGAGAGAAAGGGGGTGGTGCAAAAGTCCTCTTAGAGCAAGCCAGGCTCTTAACTGGCTGTTGCTAGGTAACTGTTGGGCGGAGCCTAGGAGAAATGCTGACCCTGAGAGTCCAAGCACAGGATGCTGTGCACTTGATCCAGGACGGAACAAAGCATAAGGAAAGTGATACAGAGAAGCCAGTTAGGAGACGGCCACAGTAGCCTGGATGACTAGATACTGTTAAGTGTTCTGCACATCTCTAGATGCTCTGATTGTATCCAAGTTAGCCACTGACTATGCCAGGGTTCTGTCTTGTCATCTGATGGAGACAGGAGGATTAACTCACTGTATGTTTGTGTCCTTGTTAATCATCTCCTTGAGAGTTATTTTTGTTGTTTTTTCTCCCTTTAAAAAGCCATTTGAAAGGCCATTTAAAAGCCATTTAAAAAGGCGTGCCAGGCAGTGGTGGTGCACGCCTTTAATCCCAGCACTTGGGAAGCAGAGGCAGGTGGATTTCTGAGTTCAAGGCCAGCCTGGTCTACAGAAGGAGTTCCAGGACAGCCAAGGCTACACAGAGAAACCCTGTCTCGAAAAACCAAAAATCCAAAAACAAAAACAAAACAACAACAACAACAAAAAGCCATTTGAAGAAGTTATTTTCTCCATTTTTCTTATGAAGAAACTGAGTCACAGAGATGTTAAATAGCTCCAGGACCAAATATATAAACCTTGGCCTGTCCAATTCCAAAGGTTGAGCAGTTCCCCCAATGCCCAGCTACTGCCCACAATGGAGGAAGGGGAGAAAAGAGTAGGGGAGACCATAGATCAGTTGGCACTGCTGAGTTTAAGGGGCCGCTGGGCGCCAGGTGAGTGTTGGGATTGGATCTGAGAGATTCGAGGGTAGTGCCTAGAGGAGAGCACAGAAGAGTCTTGGGCCTTTCAGCACGGAGTCTCTGTGTATAAAATGTGAGGAAGCTGACCTAGGGTTTCCATTGCTGTGAACAGACACCATGACCAAGGTAACTCCTATAAAGAACAACATTGAATTGGGGCTGGCTTATAGGTTCAGAGGTTCAGTCCATTATCATCAAGGCGGGAGCATGGCAGAGTCCAGGTAGTCGTGGTACAGGAGGAGCTGAGAGATCTACATCTTCATCTGAAGGCTGCTAGGAGAAGACTGGCTTCTATGTGGTTAGGGGAGGGTCTCAAAGCCCACCCCCACAGTGACACACTTCCTCCAAAAAGGCCATACCTATTCCAACAAGGCCACACCTCCTAATAGTGCCACTCCCTGGGCCAAGCATATTCAAACTACCACAGAAGCCCACAGTAGGTCATGTGGAACACACAGTAGGTAGAGGAATCTCAGCTCTTCTGAGTTCACAGTTTCCATTTGTCTTCCATCTTGTGACCCAGGAAGTGATTGAAGTGTCACCTGGCTATAAACTCGTTCGAAATCGGGAACAGATTTCAGTCACCTTGGGAGATGAGATGTTCAATAGGAAAAAACACTTGGAATCAGACATCTTGAGCAAAGTCAAAATCTCCAGGTAAAGTCTTTGGATCAGTACTGGTTTCTCAGAGCTGGCTCTGCCCTGCTAGTCTGCCCTGCCTGGCACCAGTTAAGCACCTGACATCTATGCCCAGGCCACAGGTCCCTGCCCAGAAACAGCTATAAGGATAGGGGTCCAGCCAGCAAGACTAAAGAGGCAAGTGCTCCTGCCAGGGAGGGACACGTGACATACCCAAAAGATGGTCTGGATTCCGAGTTTGGGGATGAAGAACAAAGCCAGGGATTCTGGAAGACTGGAGTATGTGTCTCTTTCATTATAAGTAATCCAAAATACCCGTGACTCATGGAGACACTGTAAGGAAGGTTCTGGCCTGTTCTATCCCAGGTGTCTGCTTTCCTAGAAGCCCGGCCTCCTTTTCTATCCTCTGATCCACACTCATCCATCCATCCATCCATCTCAGTTCTCCTTCCTAAACTCCTCATTCATGTCCTCTAGTCAGGCCTCTCACTCCTTACTACATCACTGGAGAGCTCACCAGTGTCTCCTCTCTCCAGCCTTTGTCTGCTGTAGGAACTGTCCTGAAGCCACGGTGGGCACACACTGTTAACTCTGCACTGGGGGTTGTGTAGGGGGTTGATCTCTGTGAGTTAAAGAACAGCTTGACCTGTATAGCGAGTTTCAGGACAGCCAGGGCTATGTAGAGAGACCCTGTATCGAAAACAAAAAGCAAGCAAGAAAAGGAGCTTATTGTTTCAAAGGATCTAGGAAGATGTCCAATGTATCAAGTTAGTTCTTATCTCTAGCATCCTTGTAAAAATCTGGGCATGGTGACACATGCCCATAATCTTAGCACTGAAATAACAGATAGGAGAGAATCCCTGGGGCTCATTGGCCAGCTGAACTAGTTGAAACATGAGTTCTAGGTTCCGTGAGAAAGCCTGTCTCATAAAATGAGTGGAGAGCAGCAGAGGAGGACACTTAAAATTGATCCCTGGCTTCCGCATGTGCACGCAAACACTCTTCTCTCTCTGTCTCTCTGTCTCTCTGTCTCTGTCTCTCTGTCTCTCTCTCTCTCTGCCTCCCTGTCTGTCTCCCTGTCTGTCTCTCTGTCTCTGTCTCTGTCTCTGTCTCTCTCTCTCTCTCTCACACACACACACACACACACACACACACACACACACACACACGGATATACCATACATAAACACACATGTATCGTCACCCATCTGTTGATACATGAAGAGCAGTGGATATCTCTGACAAGGGATGGGAATGAGGTTCATGCAATGGAGGCCATGGAGTTACTAATCTCTGGCTCAGAGAAGCCAGAGCCATATCTCTGTCTTCCCATCCAGTCAGGGCTGCTGTCAGGATTCAGCCTCTTTTTTTCTCTTCCCTGCTCAACCCACCACTCTGCAGGGTGGTACATCTATAGTGAGAGTGGTATTCACAGCTACTGACAGGTTATTTCTCCACCAGCGAATGAGCCAATCCAAGCCCAGATTAGATTGTATTAAAGGCAGGTTTGTTGGGAAGCTGCCCTATGGCAAGTTCAATGGCCTCAAGGAAGGAGGCCAGGGGAGTCACCATGGGGGTGAGAGGAGAGAAAGAGATTATACAGGGACAGGCCTCTGGGGGAAGGGCAGCCCATCCCATCCTTGGTCTGGAAAGTTCTGGGGTTTGGGACAGGGTATGCCAAGTAGGGACTGAGGGATGTTAAGAGGAGCTGGAGGCCAGGTCTGCTTTGATATGTAAAATATGCACCTGAGTCCCTTGTCCCAGGTCCAACACCAAACACCTCAGCCTCTTGTTAATTATAGATGAATAAGGGACACTGTTTAGTCCCGGATTACTCCCTGCTGACGTTGGGGCTCAGTTTTGCTTTCAGGGTGTGGGCAAAAAGCTGGAATGTTGTCCAAGTCCAGGAAGAGTGTCCAACACATTATTATTTCTCTTCTGCTCAGTGGGACACCACACCACCCTCATCACCTCCAGCTAGCTTACCTTGAGGGCCTAGGTTCGAGGTCCAACCACCCTACTATGAAAGACCTTATCCTAGACCGCTGCATCGCCATGCCTTCCTTAGTGGTAGAGCAGGCACAAAACAGACCAGAGTCAGGCAGCCTGGGGGCCTAGCTGGTGTGAGTAACAACAAGCTCTCTTGGTGATAGAGTGTTTGTTCCACAGGACTGGTATCATTTCTGACCTTGAGGAGCAGATCTCTGAATTGACAACAATAATAGAACAGATGAACAGAGACCACCAGTCTGCCCAGAAACTGGTGAGTGATCCTTGCATTAGCCACATCCTCACGGCTAATACATTCATATTATCGATGTGCCAGGTAACATCCCAGGCAGGTCACTGTACTGAGGAGTGGTATCCAGGCGCATGACTCTGCATAGTGTGCAATGAGCAATATCTCCCTCCTCCCTCCTCCTCCATCACTGTAAAAACTCAAAGACATTGCATTCCTGTGGTTCTCCAGGTGCCTCTGGGTATGTGGCTACACTGTCTCTTCTACACTGCAAACACTGTCATGAGATATGCAAATGTCAGAGGTTGCCAGGTTATTGCTAATGACTCCAGCATGGAGGATGCCTCCTGTGTCGTGCAAAACCTTCTAGGAAGCCCCAGGGTCCACTCTCTGTTACTATGAAGGTCTCAGAGCCATTCTTCAGAATCAGTTGGAGTCCTTTCAGTCTTGATGCATTTTTAAAAAAGATTCATTTATTACAAAGACACAGCATTCTGCCTGGATGTACACCCACAGGCCAGAAGAGGGCACCAGATTTCATTATATAGATGGTTATGAGCCATCTATAATGGTTTTGCTGGGAATTGAGCTGGGGTCTCTGGAAGAGCAGCCAGTGCTCTTACCCTCTCAGCCCCTCTTGACACATTTTCAACAGGTGACATTTTTAGTATTTTGGTCATCAGTTCCAGTTTTGATCCTTTCTTCCCCAGCTTAGGCAGGTGACCAGGACTGGAGTAACAGATAACAGCCATTCTCAGAAACATGCTCCCTGGTGTTACTGAAGGGAACCTGTGAGGCTCTGCCTCCCACAGCAACCTTGGGTGCTGATTAATCCCAGGCTGTCTGAAGCTTACAGTCATGAGCTGGCTCACGACCAGGCTGATACCTTTCCCACCTCTGATTTGTTGCTGTATTCCTGCAAAACTACTGCCGGGCTAATGTCTTCTCCAAAAGAAAAATTGAAGCTTGAGGAACATACATCATTTGTGGAAGGTGGTAGGCCTTCAGGCAAACTCACATTTTGATTTACCAGCACAAGCCCTGTGCAAAGCAATTCTAGAGACTGTCTTTATGCAAGTGGAAGGAGGGTCGTTCTTGAAAATATTCCCTCTTCTGAACAGCCCACTTGTAGCGAGACCTTTGAAAGGTCTCCGTGCAGAATTCAGGATGACACTGAGATGGGGTGTAAGAAGTTTTTAGGAAGAGTTATTAACACTACGGACAGACAGACAACAGCCTAGCAGAGACTCTGAGGAGTTGACACCCTGTTGCCTCAGCATGCTGGGACTCTGAAGAAGAATTCAGGCCCACAATGTGGAGGAGGAGCCTGCAGCCAAGCTAGCTGATTCCCCAGCAGAGGGAGGAAGGGAGGGACTATGTGGCTACAGGTGGCCTTTGATATGTCCATAGTCTGACTTTTGGTTCTTTTTGACTCTCCCAGCCAAGTCTCTTGCTAAATAAGTGATTCCCAAGGGTGAAAGAACCCAGAGGTCTCAGTATTAGGATGAAATGACAGAAGGAACCCGACAAAGTAGCAACAGAGTGGTGGCCATGCACCACCAGCATGACGGACTGATTAGGCCCAGGACAGTCAGCAGCTTCTCTGCTGTGTGTGTGCCCTGTGCACTTCGAAACATGGCCAGGAGAAACTGAGGGGGGCATTCCCTCAGAATGGAGTGGCTTTGCACATATAGATAAGAGCGGGCTGGGGCTCTGTATGTTGGGTTGTTAACATTGGCCTCATTTCCAGCTCTCTAACCAGATGGATCTCCGCTGTGCTGACATGAAACAGAAGTTTGAAACAGAGAGCAGGTAGGCTTTCTGGTGAAGGCCTGTATGCTAAGAGCCCAGGCTCCTGTGCCCTGGCAGGATTCCAGGTCCCCAGGTACTCCCAGTGGTACCAAGTGCAGCTGGTGACACTGTATGTGAGCTGTGTCTTCGGAGAGCAGGGTGGCTTTAAGGCCACTGAGATGAAGCAGCTTGTCTTCGATGTTCCTGCTTGTCACCACTCATCCGTTTCATCTCCAGTGTAGTATTCTTTTGATCGGTTGCTGAGAAATGCTTTGTTGTTCTCCACAAAGCTTCTGTCATACATTTGTTATGAGTACATTCTCCTCCCCCTCTTCCCCCTCCTCCCCCTCCTCCTCTTCTTCCTCATCTTCCTCCTCCTCCTCCTCCTGCTTTCCCTGGTTCTTAGGTCAGGGCCTGGGCAACAAAGGAAGGAGAGATGAGAGGAGAAGGGACAAGCCATGGCAAGTCAGGGGAGTAAGAAGGAAGTGCGTTGTCTGTGTGGGGAAATGCTTTTTAAAGCTCAGAAGCTTCCTGTCCAATCCAAACAGCCTGGGATATCCTGGTGAAAGACAACCACCTCTCACAGCAACATCCACACCCACTTGTTTGTTATTGCTTTCTGAGTCTTTTGTTTTGTTTTGATTTTTAAAGAACAGTTTTAGCTTCTTGAAGCTAAGAGAGAGCTTATCTTAAACTAAGGGAGAGTCTGAACTCCTGGGCAGGCTTATTGTGCACCATGCACAACAGCCTCGTCATAGAACCAACCTGAGTTCTGTCAGCAGGCGAGAGTTTAAAATACTATTCTGCTCCTAAAAGAGAAGGGAATTCTCCCAACTGTGAGAACACGGGTGGATTGAAAGGATGGAAATGAAATAAACCAGACAAAGACAAAGTCTCTGTGCTCTCACTCACAGATGAACCCTCATAGAAAACAGAACCTAGACAGATGGTTACTGAGGCTAGCCAATGAGAGGCGATTGTACAAGAGTTTGGGTCAGTGCTTCCACCAGGCCTGATGACCTGGATTTGATCCCCAGGACCCATGTGGTAGAAGAACACTGAGTCTCTCAAGTTATACTCTGGTTTCCATGCACAGATGGTCACAGTGTTCACACACACACACACACACACACACACACACACCATGCACACTAAATAAATACATGTAGTAACAATGTTTTAAAGTGTATAAAAATCTCAGACAGGAGAAATATTTTTAAGGTACTTTGCAGGCCTTAGGATAGTGATAATACTGTGTTCTTCATTTCTAATTGCATAAGAGTACATTTTAAGGCTGGAGAGATGGCTCAATGGTTCTGAGCACACACTGCTCTTGCAGAGGGCCTGAGTTTGGTTCCCAGAACTGGTGTGGTGGCTCACAACCATCTGTCCAGCTCCAGGGGATACACCACCTTTTCCGACCTCTGCACTACACTCACGTATACTTACCCCCACACAGACGCATACATATAAACAAAACCAACAACCAAAACTAAAACAACGTTTTAAAAAGAAAAAAGCAAATTTCAAATCTTCCTCTTCCTCTTCCTCCTCTTCTTCTTCCTCCTCCTCCTCCTCTTTTTTGCCATGAGGTGTGTTTTATTTTCATCAATCATACAAATAATTTTCTATAATATCCCAGGGAAAACCTGTGAATTTGGCAGTCTGATTAGTGGGGGATCCTCTTCACAGACCTGTGGGCCAGTGTCATCAGCGCGGAGTGCCCGGGTTCACAGTGCAGCTTGTGGCTCTCGTCCATCTTGCAGGTGGCTCTTCCTCCACAACCCAAGGGGGTCTTGGAGCTGACGGGGTGGGGTGGGGAAATCTTCCTAGGCTTTTGGGAGATTTCACTCCTCTTTTCCTGTTCAGTGGTCTCTTGGGTCGGCAGAGTGTCCTCCTGCGTCTCGGTTTTCTTCAGCTTGGCCTTATCGAAGCTGGCAATTTCCTCCATGTCCCGCTTGTCTGCCATTTTCTTACAACTCGTGGATTCTGGTTCCGAGCTCGCGCTCCAGGTGCTGCAGCAAGAGACCTCAAATATTCTTACCACAAAACATTTTAATCCTTGAGTTGACGTCTGTGTCAACTACATTGATTTAGTTATTCTGTATTACATTCATAAACTAGAGCAGCGTGTTTAACGCCATAAGCACTTGTAATGTAAATAAGTATTTATAACAAAACAAATCCTAGTAGAGATAGCACCTCTACGTAAACCACAGCATTTTATGCATTGATGTTTTTATTTATTTGTTTCTCTTGTTTGTTTGTTTTGTTTTTCCAGACAGGTTTCCAGACAGGGTTTCTCTCTTTGTAGACCATGCTGGCCTTGAACTCACAGAGATCTGACTGCCTCTGCCTCCCACATGCTGGAAATAAGGTGTATGCCACCACATCCAGCTTATTCTGTTGTTTTATAATAATTTAAAGTTTACAACAAAATCACCAGGAAGTAGAGAGGCCCACGTGTCCCTTGTGCCCCACCCTATAGCCACCCTCATTTTCAGCACCCCTGAAAACTGTTACATTTTGTTACAATTGATGGGCCTGCATTGGCACATCGTTATCACCTGCTTAGAAGTCACTCTTGGTGCAGAACAGTGTGTGTGTGTGTGTGTGTGTGTGTGTGTGTGTGTGTGAAAAATAAGTGCGTGTGAACATGCATTTACTGTGAGAGTACTGTGTACCGTGGTTTCCTCTATCTTAGCTCCACCTTCTGGTCCCTCCACTGTCCTTCCAGAGGCAATGCCTAGAAACAACTGTCTCCTCAGGCCCTCCTTGCTATGTAGTCTTTGCAGACAGGCTTTTTTTGTTTTTTTGTAGTAAGGTGTGTTTCGGTTTCTTCCATCTGATTTAAGGCTTGGGGTTCTCACTTTCACAAACACTCTCAGCATGCGAATCCTGGGATAGGGGCTGGATCTGGAGTTCTACACTTATTCTGGGTGCTTCTATAAGTGAGCTGTAAGCAAAGACTGTTGATTGAAAAGGGGAGTTTGAGATGCTGGCCTGAGCACTACTCAAAGCAGAGACTGTAGGAAATGCCTCACTCTGAATAGAAACCAAGAGAACACTACAGGAAATGAGGGCCCCACCTTGGTGAGGATAGAGGGGGGAGGGCAGGTCATTGCAACAGCTCAACTCCAGACTGCATGTGTGCGTATGTGTAAGTGTGTGTGTGTGTGTGTGTGCATAAGTATATGTGTGTGTGCATGTGTATACAAATGTGTGTGTGCATGTGTGTGTAAGGTGTATGAGAAACTTGTGTATGTATATTTATATGTGTAAGTATGTGAGTGTCTATGTGTGTATGTGTGTGTGAGTGCATGTGAGTATGTGTGTGCGTGAGCATATGTGTGTGAGTGTGTGTATGTGCTCGTAAGTATATGTGCGTGTAAATGTGTATGAAAGTGTGTATCTATGTGTATGTGAGTGAGTGTATATGTGTGAGTGTGTGTGAACATGTATGTGAACATGTGAGTGTGTATATGTGAGTATGTGTATATATGAATATGCATGTGTGTGTATGTGAGCATGTGTGTGTATATGTGAATGTGTGTGTGTGCAGCACCGCCTTCCCCCAGCCCCCATGTACTTGGTGTCACTGTGTTTCTGTGGACCATAGGAGACAGCTTTTAGAAGTCAATTCTTTCCTTCACTGTAGATTCTGGGGATCAAATTCAGGTTGTTAGGCTCCGTGGCAAGCACCTATTCCTGCTGAGGCAGCTTGGTGACTCTGAACTTCTGTGCACATGTTGTCCCACAGGGAGCTCAAGCAGACTCACAAAGAGGAGCTGGGGAAGTTAGAAGGTAGCTACAAGGAAGCCTTGAAGGTGGAAAAGGCCACTGCCCAAGAGAAACTAGGTACTGCCAGGCTGGGGGATAGCCTGGGAAAGGTGGGTAGCCTGGGCCCTGACATCCCTATGGCCATGGGTTGGAACAGCCAACCGTTTCCATTCCGAGGCTTAGGGCATGAGAGTGACTGAGAACCGGAGAGAGAGAGAGCCTGTGTCCTTGTAAATCCACTTTCATCAGTGAATCGAGAACATGAAACTTTTTTAAAAGTGCATTTTTAAAGTTCTAAACCTATAATATCACGGTGAAGCCTTCAGCTTTTCTTGCATGTAAAATGACAGTGCTTTATTGAATCCTAACTGGGATGTTGTGGTTGCAAGACTCTGTAGTACGTAGGGCTGTGCTGACTGTATCTCACTGTTTACACTGCCCTTGGGAAAAGCAGAGTGTGCATCCTTCAGATTTTGGGTTTATCAGCTAATGTTCACAGAGAGAATGAGACACTGTAACCGCCTTCCTGTTTGAAGTTAGGGTCTTATTTACACTTCGCTTATTTTCCACTTTCCTCAAGAGAATGTGCAGGTTTCAGACCCTCTGTTAAGGAAGATTCCTCCTACAAAAAAGAGATGCATTCTGGGAGGTTTTGTTCCTCCTTCCCACAGATACAGATTACCCTGAGGGGGAGAGGGTTGACTTACTAACAGAGCTGAACAGTGTGTGTGAGTTTCGAAAACTCTGAGAAACGTATTTATCAGAAAGTAGCAGGCCTCTCTTGCAGAGGCTCTGTGTCCATCGGTTCGGTGGGATCCAATGACTGATAAGCTTTCTGATAAGACTCCAGAGTGACTTGGGAATCAGGGCCGGTTTCATCACCTCAGGGACAGCTTGGGTGCGGTGCTCAGGAGCTCATGTGAGGAGGGATAAAGACAGCCTTGTTTTCTTTTCATCCAGATGAGATGAGCAAAGAATATAAGTATCTGAAGAATATGTTCCACATTTATCAGGTGAGATTCCAAGCTGTACGGTAGGTTCTGAGAGGAAGAGAGGAGAGGCTCGCTCCTGGCTGAGAACATGAGGATGACTGGAGACCCGGAGAGATTCTAATATCCCCCCACCACGGTGTCACTGCCATGCCCAGCCGGAAGTATGAGCCCAGTGACTTCCATTTTGACAAACCTGCCATCCAACTCTGAAGAGGCCTGTTGAAGAGTGTGTAACAGCTGCTCACTGTTTTCTGAAAATGAAGACTAGGAAGGGGGTAGGGGCTGGAGAGAGGGCACCACAGTCAAAGGCCCCAGGTTCAGTTCCCAGCCCCCACACGATAGCTCAAAACCACATGTAGCTACAGTGCCAGGAGATCCAGTGCCCTTTTCTGGCCCCATAGCTACCCGGCTCACACGGTGCACAGACATTCATGCTGACAAAACACTTATACACAAAAAAACAAGTTGTTTTGTTTTTTTAAAGTGGAACTAACCACCAACAGTAACACTAAAAAGAAAAATTGTCACTCACCAGAGGCAGCCCATGTAAATTTCTGTACTTTGTTAGAACATTCACTGAGCAAATCTATGGACATTTTTGTATCCTCTTTTCTCTGGGCACTTCAGGGTTTTTCACTCATTTGTTGTGACTGCCTCTGTGCCTTTGGGATGTCACTGTCCCTTTCCCACTGAACACATGCTATTACAGTCACTTGCCGTGACAGAACATAGATAGCACTTTGATCATCTGATCCTAGCAGTGGAGTGCTGGTCAAAGCAATGAACACATTTAAGGCCTTTCACAGATTTGATCAGATTGTCACCCTAAAAGTTTTACCTCATTCCACATTCTTCAAGCTGAGACCCGAAGCCATTTTCTTTAATCCCTGTACTGGCTGAGTTTGTTGTTAACATGACACAAAATGGAGTCACCTGGGGGAAGGGAGCCTCATTTGAAAAATTGCCTCCATTGCCTATGGACAAGTTGATAAGGCATTTTTTTGATTAATAATTGATGTGGGTGGGACAAGCCCACTGAAGGTGGGGCCACCTCTGGGCAGATGGCTCAGCAGGCTAAGCAAGCTACAGGAGCAAGCCAAGTTCCTACCTGGCACCAGTTCCTACCTGAGTTCCAGCCAAGTTCCCTCAGTGATGGGATGTCATATGGAAATATAAGCGAAATAAACCCTTTCCTGCCCAAGCTGCTTTTAATCAGACTGTTTTATCACGGTAGTAGACAGTAAATAGGATGATTCCCCAAACCCGATGAAGTCCCAGAGCAGGCTGCCTTACAGGGAGATGCAGACTCAGATATGATTCTCAGATTCAGAGAGCCTATCTGTCTTCCAAATCAGTCAAGATTCAGCAGGGTAAACCTTGTTCATACAGGGCCTTTGACCTTTGGGCTTATCCTAGCTTTTCTCTGAACTGAACTGGAATTTTTATTTTTTATTTTTTAATGTACAACCCATGGAGGGGCCCTCAGTGAGGCCCAAGTGAGGGGAGAACAAAACCCCGTGCAACACTGAGAACAGTAGCCCCACACAGCACTCCCCCGTGTTGCAGCTTTTTACAATACCTTTGTACTCCACAGGATAGCATTTACAACGAAATGGAAGACAAGTGGTCAAGGAGGAAGGCAGAATGGGAGAAGGATGAGAAGATGGAGCGGGAGAGGATCCTGCTACAACAGAGTAAGTCACGCAGAAGCTGCTGACTTTTCCAATACAAGAGCACCAAAAACAAAAACAAAACCTGCTGTACATCTTGACCTTGGCTTGAGGGAAGGGGCCTTGGATTTACCAAGGGTGAAAGGCTAGATGCTGAACTTCTGAATGAAAGGTGCCTCAGGTTACTAGGAAACAAAAGACAGTGGGGGCAAGCCTTGCTCTTTCTTTCTTTCTTTCTTTCTTTTTTAAATTTCAGACACATGAATTAAGGGATCTAAAACTTACATGTTTGCCCATCATGGGCTAGAACAATATGGATATTGGCATCTATAATGAAATATAGAACCTAAAATTCCAGGAGGAATTCTTAAATTTGAATTTAAATTACTCGGGGCTCTGCTGCCAGGTCTTCCAACACTGAAAACAGGTGAATCTACCTCTGCCCAAGGGCTAGGTGTGAAATTTTGTTATGAACAATCTGGCTAACCAAGAGCTTTAAAGAGAAAAATGCCCAAGAGAGCACAGCCATTACTTCAGCAGAGGAGACAGAAAGACAAGCAGCAGACAGAAACTAAACCACACAGCAAAGAAAGAACAGAGATGCTGCGGACTGATCCCACGTGGCTGCTGTCAAGGCACTAGGGAGGCCCACCTCACCCCAGGCATCACCCCAGCTGAGGTCAGAGCACCCAGCTCAGGCTGAAAGGCTCTCAGGTTCAGTCCGGTCTGGAGCCAGCCCTGCGCTTAGTTATTCTGGGTTTCTCTTCAGCCTGCTCTCCCAACTCTTACACACAAGCGTGCCTTCTCTTATTCACCTGCTCTCCCAACTTTTACACACAAGCGTGCCTTCTCTTATTCACCTGCTCTCCCAACTTTTACACACAAGCGTGCCTTCTCTTATTCACCTCCACAGAACATAGGATAACAAAAAAGTTTGAGTTAGAGTCGGAAGGAGAAAAGAAGAAAATGAACGAATCTTTCAGTGCTGTTTTTGATAACTTCGCTCGAGAGAAAGAGGTAATTGGAACTGGTTGAGAGTGGTCTGGGCGGAGCAGCTGAGCCGGGTAGGCCTACATTCTTGGGTGACGTTTTTGTCCTAGAGGGCATACTCTCCTCTTTGTCCAACTGTCCGGGAAACATATGCGAAAAGAACAACTGCTCTAGTCTGGGCTTGATTGTTATGATCAACCATGATCAAAAGCAAATGGAAGGAAACAAGAGTTGTTTCTTCTTACAGGGGGCAGGCAGTTCTTCCTCAACTTGCAATGCAGGAAAGCAAGACAGGGACTTGAAACAGAGACCATGGAGGAACACTGCTTTCTGGCTTGCTCATTCTTGTTCAGCTGTCTTTCTTAAACTAGCCAAGCACACCTGCCTAGGGATGGTACCACCCACAGTAGGCTGGGCCATCTCACATCAATTGGCTGACAAGAATATGCCCTATAGGCATGCCCACATGCAATGTGATGGACACAGTCTCCAAATTGAAAGCCCTTGAAGTAACTTTCGGCTGTGACAAGTTGACAGCTGAAGCCAAGTCAGAGAAGGAGCATCTTGGGGCCCTTTATAGCTAGGCAGTCTTACTGCAGGATTTTTGGAATGAAAGCTGTAATTAGTAGGAAAGGGCAGTACATTAAACATGCAAAACTTAAAAAGTTCCATGGTTTGCCAACATGACCTCTCTGAATGCCAACCCCCCCCCCCCCCCCCAGTCCTTTCTATAAATGAAGGAAAAGGCACTGGTGTCAGCTAGGCAAGTCAATGGTTATGAACTACGCCTACTAGATCAGAGTGGTTATCTAAAAGCTAAGATAAGGCAAGATCCATGTACCTTCTGGCCTACAAGAACGTCATAGACAAGATTTTCCCCAAACAGAGGACACTGACTAAGCAAAATGTGTTAGCATTCCAGACCCCACCAGTTTGCATGGCCAATCAAAATCAGGGTCAGAACTCTGTAATGCTGTCACCATCTGGTCATCAGCCACATGCCTCCCTAGTGAAAGAGGAGGCCATTCTGGGATCAGGTCTTAGGCATCTCCCCTAAATATACAAGCTATAAGCTTTCTTAGATTCCTCCAACTTTCTCATGCAAATGGAGAGTTGTGCTATATTGCCTGTGTTTTGAATATTTCACTTATGTGTACCTTTCTAATCATCGTGCTAATTCCTCTTCCGTTAAATGCATCTTCTCTTACCTGCCCCCAGATTACCACTCTTTTGGTTTCTACCACCATAGACTCAATTTTATCAGTAGTTTTTTGTTTTGTTAAAAAAAATACTGCTGACTCCAATGTTTTAAGCATAACTTATTATAAAATAAACACAAACATGGTTGCTAGTCATCCCTGCAATGTGCCAAAATCAACCTTTAACCGTTTATAAAAACCAAATGTAGAAAGCATCCTCTTCAGTGAACTTCTAAGGACAATGCAGATGCCAAGACAAAAGTTGGTGCTTCTCATAATCACAAGGTTTGTTGTTTTGTTTTGTTTTTAAGTTCTGATTTTTAAGTTTAAGTAGCTCCAGGTAAAAGAATGCCACCTTCCCTACACACTCTATCTCTGAACTCTGCCCACCAAGGCAAAGGTTGCTTTGTCCTTCAGAGCCACTGGAGATGATGACTTGGTTATTCCTTTCTGACAGACCCTTGGCTTCTTTGGGAGAGACTATAAGAATGGGCTTCTGAGAACTGAGTTGTGACAGGGTAAAGAAACTCCATTTTTTGCTAGGCATCCATCTTGGTACCCACAGGCATTTGTGTGTGGCTCTGGTTCCTGAGGGTGACTCAGTGGCCCCTACCCAGAAATGTGCAGCCGTGACTATAACTGTCCTTCAGCTTCAGGAACCTGTTTATGCAGACATTCAAGGACCGTTTCAAGGTCGCCTGGACTACCTACTCCTGGCAGAGCAGAACCACGCTTGATTGGCTTATGCCGATTCTTGAGGTCTTCTTCTGGTTTTCACCTTTACAAATCCTGTCCTCTGTCCTCTTTGCATGGCAATCTCAAGTTTGGCTCAGAGAGTGTTGTCCTGCTAACAGGGTCAATACATTTAACTAATTATAATCTAGATTGAGCCTGTGGTCTGTTTACAGGGGTCTCAGACTCTATAACAACAGGCTAGCTGGGGACCAGGGTTCCACCATGGAGACTTATGAGCCTTCGATGGGTTTTCCATGTCTGTCTCTGAGGCTGGGTTTAGTTTTTGCATTTTCCAACCGTACCTTAAGTCCCCCACTTTCGCTTTCCCCCCAAACTTGCTTTGCCATTGCTCATGTTCTCCTCCTTTCTGCTCCCCTCCCTCAGCTGATGTTCTCACCCTTGATATTTCCCTCTTGCCTTTCCACGCAGACACACTTCTCCGGTTTCTTTGCTGATTTTTCTATTAGTGAAATTTATTTTTAATATTTATTAATATCAAGTCAGGTATGGTGGTGCGCACTAGAGAGGCACTAGAGAGGCAGACACAGGAGGATCCCTCTGAGTTTGAGGCCAGCCTGGTCTACAGAGTGAGTTCTAAGGTAGTCAGGGCTATGCAGAGAGACCTTGTCTCAAAAACTGCAAATATGTATGTCCTTTCCTGGTCACTCTTTCTGCTGCCCTGTTCCTTACTCTCCTCGATGCTCAATAATGATCTTTTTCATATCTCCCCACTTCCAACTCTAGCATAGTTGATGAAATTCTGCTCCAAGTTTTCTCTTGGCAGTGGTCCTTTTTTTTCCTCAACAACCCTCACTTCCTGATGTGTCAGGGTGCTTTGTGGAAACCTCCTGCTTCTGTTCAGATCATTTTCTGACTCATCATGTCTACTGGAACTGTAAGCGGTATTCTCTTCAGGCTCCCTGTCTGGAACCAGACTGAATCACCTGCATCTTTGCCCTGTCCCTCACCTCCCCCACCCCACTCCATTCCATCCTGCACCCCTCCCCCCTTCCTCATCCTTCTCAATCCTTCCACCACCATCTCCATTCAACAGAAAGCTCTGGTGGCCAAGGGGAGATCATAGGAGGGTGGTGGGATTCCTGAACCTCAAAAGTAGACTAGTGAGTGCTCAGATATCACCCCCACCTCCAGCCTCAGACCCTGCCCAGAGCAGTGGGACCAAGACAGAGCAAGGCCCACATCTGCTCAGAACCAGCTGAACCTCTGGGTGGGAGGGGCAAGGGGGTAGTTGGAGAAACAGTGGACACACCCCACTGCCACCTCTGGCCCACCAAGGTCAAACTAGCCAAAAAGCAGTGTTGTTCAATTTTCGGGATTTAAAACTTAATGTGGATATAGAATATCTAACATCTAATGTATTGTTTCCTGCTAAAAATAACCAATACAATTTGTTCTCCACATTCATAAATTCCTTTTGTAAAAGTAGTTTGAGGCAGATCTCCCTCTGTAGCCCAGGCTGGACTCCAACTGATGTGCAACCCAGGACGACCCTGATCATCTTGCCTTGGCTTCCTAGCACTGGGATTCCAAGCTCGAGTCCATATCCAGCTGTGTTCCTTTCTACGGCTCAGCAGTATTGCTTTGTTGAAATGTCATACAATGTGTTTCTTGTTTTCCTGGTTTGTAATATTTGGATTATTTTCATTTGTTAGATTTTAAACAAAGCTTCTATAAATATTCTTGCACAAAAGATTCATAGATATATTCTCGCACCTCTCGTGGAGTACATTACTAAAGCTCTAGGGCACGCATAGGAAATTTGTGGTTTCCACAGTAGAAATGTTTTACTCTGAGATCTTAAATGTGTGAATTCTAACTGCACCAAATCCTCCACACTCAGGCCACTCGGCCTTTAATTAAGGCCATCACAGTGGGTATGAATATGAAGTGACAGTCACTTTTTTAAAAGTCTCTCTGATGACTAAACACTGCCTAAAATGTTAGGGGATGGTGATGGTGGCATTGATAGATTACTATCTTCTTTGATATGCCCATCCAACTTTTATATTACTTCAAAGATATGAATAATACAAATATTTTGTATATAGGATGCAAATAATAACTTCTAGCTTGGGAGTTTGCTTTCTCTTTTTGCAAATGTTATCTTTCAATGTACAGAAATTTCTACTTTTGATGAAAGGCAGATTACCAATCTTTTCTTTTTTAGAATTAAAACTCTGCCTTCCCCATAACACTACTGCCTATCATAAAGCTGTGGATATTCTCTTTTAAAAACTTTATGATTTTAGCATTTCTAAGTCTATGGTACATATTGAATAATTTTTTTGTAGAGAAAGCAGAGATCATAGGAAATTTTTCTATATGAATATACAGTTATTCCATCATCCTTTCTGAAAAAAAGAAATGTTCCTCCCTTAATGTCTTGATGTCCGTGGAATGAAGGGCAAGATTCCCTTCCCATTCTGCTTAACCACTCCTCTACACTCAAGGAGACACTGCACCATCGCGATACCACATAAAACCAGTTAGTGCATGCCGACAGTCTGACTTTGATACTCGTCTTTTGGTTGTTTTCCTCGTGTTATTTTATTTATTTGTTAGCTTTGGTCTTGTTTTTCCAGGATGACCTTAACTTTACATTTCTGTGTGAATCTTAGAGCTCAACGTATCTGTCAGTTGATAATCCCGAAGTTCAGTAAGGGGTGTATTCCTGAATCCCCAGGTGGCTTCTTAATTCTCTAAAGAATACCCAGAAACATGGTGCTAATCTTTCCAAATGCAATTGTTTCTAGGAGCTCATAAGACAACATAATGAAGATATCCTGCAAATGCAGGAGCTGAGAAAATCCAAAGAGGTAAGCGCTCGCATTCAGCTTTATGAAACTAGTGTCTTCCAAGCTATACACTCTTGGGGAAATGAAATGAATTTTACCCAAGCCAGTAAAATTATTGGAGCACACAAACCTAAGTGTTGAACTCTGTAAGTCAAAATGAATCTTGAACTCAATGTAAAACAAATGCAGCCTTTCTCAGAGCCAGCTGTGAACAAGGAGAACAGCAAAGGCTACACGGTCATTAGTGTGAATAACGTCTGTATCTAGCCAAGCTTAAAACACAGGACTTTGACTCAGTTAGGGTTTTACTACTGGGAAGAGACACCATGATCAAGGCAACTCTTATAAGGACAACATTTAATTGGGGCTGGCTTACAGTTTCAGAGAAGTAATCCATTATCATCATGGTGGGAAGCATGGCAGCATCCAGGCACACATGGTGCTGGAGTAGTCAAGAGATCTACAGGAGACTGTGTATCACAGTGGACACATGACCTCAAAGCCTGCGCTGACAGTGGCACACTTCCTTCAACAAGGCCACACCTCCTAACAGTGCCACTCCCTATGGCCAAGCATTCAAACACATGAGTCTATGGGGCCACACCTATTCAAACCACCACAGTCATGTTCTTCCCTCTGAGCCCTCAGTCTTCCTAATGGCTCCTGCAGAGCTTTGTCTCCAAGCCTCTCATGTGTGTACCTTACACATGATGGTTTCTGCTGCGGTCCTTTCTGCTGAGACACACAAGGCCATGTGTGAAGGTAGATGAAAAAACATCTGTTAAACAAAAGAAACTTGTTCTTCTTTATTCACTGAGAAATTTAATTTGTATCTAGAAAAGACATTTCTTTTTTAAAAAAGACTAGTCACTGCACAAACATTATGAAGAACTCATATCTTAAACTTATGTCAAACAAACTGCAACATCCTACAAGGTAGAGAACATGGCCTCTGAGCCAGGGAGTCCTAACATATTTTGAAAACAGCTCTGCTGAGCTTCTCTACTAATTCCATCATAGGTATAATTTCTGAGTCTGTTTCTGTCTGGTTTCTTTTGTTTGCCAGTCTGCTGAATTTTCAGTAGGTGCTAGCCATTGTGAAGCTTAGCTTGTTGGGTACTGAATATTTTTATATTCCTTTACATGCTCAGACTTAATTCTGGGATGCAGTTAATTGGTTTGGAAGCAGTGTGATCCTTTTGAATTTTGCTAGTCGGAATTAAAGCTTGGTGTAGAGTCACCCCTTTTGAAAATCCTCCAGACCTCTCTGCATCAGGTTTGCTCCAGCCTAGCTGGTGGGACTGAACCAGTCTCAGCCAGTGTTGCCTGAGGGCTTGTTCTACCTGCTCTCTTCTCTCTCTCTCAACTCTTCTCCTTTATTTCCGCCTTCACCACTCCTCTCCAAAGGCCCTGGACTTCTTGTTGGTTCTTTAAAAGGATAGAGTGCCCTACCTTGGAGGTCTTTGCATTTGGCAGTCTCTACCTAAACATCTCTTTCCCCAAGATTTCCATGGCAAATGTTTTCCCTTCTGGTCTTCATTCAATGGTAGCTTCTTGGGAGTCACTCTATTTAAAGGCTCAGTTCCTGCCCCAACACTTTGCTTTCTCTGTTTTGCTTTTCTACATTAATTTAATCACCCAAGTAGATAAATTCAATGAAGGAACAGCTTTATTTATGTTTTCCTCACTGTTAATTCTTATTTCCTAAAGCAGTACCTGGCTCACTCTGGGCTTTAAATAGACACCAGTTGACCCTTGAGTGGATATGTGAGTGTAAGAACGCAAGCTGGGCCTAGAACAGTGCTGAGCTTAAGATACTTGTACTCAGTGATGTTACATGTCCACTCATGAATCATGGGAAGATGTATGTCATGTGGGGATTTCTCTAAGGGTCTGAGGAGATAGAGGGACTAAGTGGGCTGAAACCCAGAGGAAGAGACCAATCTGATTGATATCCTTATCCTTGTCAGTGCCTAACAAAATGCACACCTTAACTGCTAAGCTCTGACTGTGGGGTACTATGAAGACAACAAGTTGGAAGAGAGATGTGTAGTAAATCTTCTTGGTCCATTTATTTTTGCTGTCATTTTGTTTAAGATAGGGCCTTACTGTATATCCCTGGCTGACCTGAGAGCACTTGCCTCTGCCCCCCAAGTGCTTGGATTAGAGGCATGCACAACCATACAGGCAGAAAAGATATGTTTATGATAAAATATAAGCGTGATATCATTTCTTCCGAGGAAAGAAGCATGAGCTCTGTTGGGGGTGGTTGTGCATCTGCATCAGGTCAGCAAGGGTTACCATGTAGTATGTGGTATGTGGATACAGGTAGGTATTTCTGAATTTCAAAATATGGAAAAAGCAGAGGCAGAGTTCCAATCCAACATAATGAAAGAAGCTGGTGTGCATAGAAAGCAGCAAGATAGGCAGAGAGACATGAGGGCAGTGTCAGGAGCATTGTCTTCTGTGGTCCTTGAGACAGTGCTCACAGCAAGCCAGAGATAACTTATTCAGGCCCACAGGAAGCAGCACGAACTAGTTCAGTAGCCTGGGCACCACATTAAGGAATCTGGATTAGACTATGAGAGTCTCTGGGAGCATCTGAGGAGAAGAATATCACCTGAGCTGAGGACTATCAACAAGGGGAGGAAGGTATGAAGAGCTGGAATGTGGGAGACAGAGCCTGCCGTTAGGATATGTCCCCTCCATAGCTCAGCCCAGCATCTGTTTCCATCCAGTGGTCCCCTCCATAGCTCAGCCCAGCATCTGTTTCCATCCATTGCCCGAGACTGTCTTGTTAAAATTACCAGTAACTCCAAGTCACTAAGTCCAGAGCTTGTTCTGCCTCACTCACCCAGGATGAACTGAGCTTCAGGTGCTACTGGCCATTCCTTCCCTGGGCATCCAGTGCTTCCATTACTTGGGTGGCTGTCCCTCCATCTTCTTGGTATGCTGTCCTTGTCTTTGAGCTGCTGAGCCTTGGAATGCTTCATCTTACCTTCCTTCTCATTAGGTGGTCCCATGGTCCCCATCAATTTAACCATCCACTCTGTTGCTAATGGGTGGAAGCCTCAGCCTGACCTCACCTCTGAGCTCCAAACTCCAGTCTCTTCCTTCCAGCTCTCTGCAGCTCAGCCACCCTTGCCCACTCTATTATTCCTCACCTGAGCTACAGCTGCACCCTCTCCTCACCCTTGTTTCATTCCTCCAGCCCATGCTCCATGCATGGTGACAGGATGCCAGTAGAAAAACCTCATCTGCCCTAAAACCCTTGTGTGGCCCCTGCTGTTCTCAGCTCACCATGGCCTCCAGGATGACTAATTGTGTATGCCTTAGCCTTGGCTTATTGCTTGCTCTCCTCATTCTAGCTACACTAGTACCCCTTATCGACACCCAAGCACTTTGCTTTCTTGGTCCTTTTGTACCACTTTCCTTCATAATGTTTAATCAGTGGACTACCTGTTAGAGCAGATTTAGGTTTGCAGAAAAATGAGGTACAGTTGAAAAATAGCGTAAAGTTTGTGGCTTAGATTTTTCAAGCCCTACTTTAATTAAGGTTCCTAAATGCTTTAACCTTCCTTCTAGCCCACCACCCACCAGAGATAGTGGAAAAGAAAAGTTTATAGGGCAAAGGAGGATGTCGACCTGTTTAGAAATAGTTCTTTTGGGCAATTCCAATCTTCATGGTCAGGATAGCAGCAGTTCAGTTCACACAAATCATCATCATCATCATCATTATCATCAGCAGCAGCAGCAGCAGCAGCAGCAGCAGCCACCACCTGATTCACTGGCAAACACCATTCACAAATCAGTAATGGCAGTTTGATCAAGAAGTATCCTTGAGGCTCTGCCAATCGGCTTGGGTCCATGGAAACAGCAAGAAACATCACCAGAAGTTCGTTGGTGTGTTTCTCTCTATGAAGTCACAGCAAATGTTGATCAGTGAAGAAGGCAAGGTGAACCGATGCCACAGTGTCATGCACCAAGACCAGTGCCAGCAAAGCCCAATGAAGACTAGCAAAGAGTGGCAAGGAGAGCTAATACCACACGGCATCGTCCACTGTCTGCTGGGTTATATTTACACCCTTTCCAAGCATCGCATGTTCTCTTAAGCGTCCACTCTAGCAAAACATCACTGGCCCCCTTTCCAGGCAGCTTCCAGAAAAAAAACCATGCATCAGCCTCAGCAAAACATCCTCTCATAAGAGTTTCCAAAAAAACTGAGTCTCCAAAGAAACCAGAAATTTCCATTCAGTCATCCATCTTGAAAGCTCTCCCCCTGCTAGCAGCTTGCACTAGATGGCGTGTTAGTTACTGAGCAGTCAGTATCAGAACACTGCTGTTAACTGAGATCCCCAGTTTACAACAGGGATCAATCTTATGGCCTACATGCTATGGGTTTTGGTTAATACATCATGTCAGGTATCCATCATTACTGAGTCAAACGAAATAGTTCTGTGCTTGAAAAATGCTCTAAAAATCATGCATGGACGAGTGGTTGATGACCACATTGACTGATGAAGGCTGCTTTGGCAGCAGTGGCAGTGAGCATGAAGACAGGACACAGGAGGGAGAGAAAGAGAAGGTAGAAAGGGCGGCATGGTAACAGTTTGGCAGTAAGTGGTACAAGAGAGTGAGCCTGAAGCTGGCAAAGTGCATTATGGTCCAAAGGCCCTAGAGAAGGGAGTATTCCTGAGATCTTTCTTGTCTTGGAGATATTACATCAGCATGATGTCCTGAGGCAGTTTCCTCTTGTGCAGATCTTGGAGGCTGAGTTGCAGACACAAGCTATTGTTTTGGAGACCCTGAACACAAACCTTTACCAGTGCCAGATAGAACTCCAGAGAGAGGTAAGTCCTGGTTAGACTGAGAGCGGGGCTGGAGAGGAAGCCGGGGAGCTGTGCTGTTCTTCCCAGGAGCTATGTCCCAAGAGCTCTGGGGAAGACAGTTATTCAATTATTTTTTATTTTTTATTTTTTTTTTGAGACAGGGTTTCTCTGTGTAGCTCTGGCTGTCCTGGAACTCACTCTGTAGACCAGGCTGGCCTCGAACTCAGTTATTCAAATTTATCTTCTAGAAAGCTATAGCGGGAAATCTAGAGAAATTGTTCCAGACAAAGCTTACTGAAGCTGAAGAAAAGTATAAGTACACCATACAGATCCTGACAGAAGAAAATAACTGCCTCAGGTATGGGGTCTTTGCTCAGGGGGCTTTGGCTGAGTTGCTTTTGAGAGTGGGAGGGTGTTCAAGTGACCAATAGATCAAGACAAACCAGAGCCTCCTTGCAGATGTCACTGTCCTGATCTTTGGGAGGAGGTACATTTCTGGGCCTGGACACACACTATGGAGGTAGACTTTTCGTCTGAGGTGGACTATGTATCTAGCCTTTTCTCCGTGTGTCAGTGGGTTTCTGAGCTGCTTTGTCCCATGACTGAGAGTTGTTTCTCAGAGTTCAGTGGGTTTTAGTGCTCTGATTCTGGCTCCTGTTGAGACAAGTTGCCAATCACACCACCATTCCCTGAGGGCCTTCTTAAACCACTAATCCAGAAGATAAGTTACCAGTGCACCAATTTCCATTGGGAATATGATCTTCCAAACACCACATTTCATCAGATTTAAACCAATTACTGTGATGAGAGAAGCTGCTTCCTCAGGCAGGAAGAAGCTGAATTCTCCTACCTGCCAGCAAACACCCCCATCCCCTCTACCCTTGGAGGTTTCGTGATATAGTGATGCTTCATTCTTTTTACAGGCAAAAGTTACTAACCATGACCACACATGAGGAAACGCCTGAAGAAAGATCTGAGAAGTCATCCTTGGCCAGTCCTAACATGTATGAGTCTGATGTTCTTGAACACAACAGCAACAAAAAGCAAGCATTGTAGGTAACAAACTGCTTCCTGGCTGACCACACTGCCCTGGGAAGCTACAGACTCTGGCAAGACTTTTCTGGAGAAATACACGGGAAAGGTTGAGTTCTTGAGTTGTTCTGATGCTACTTTGTCTTTTATACAATTTGCTTTCTTCAGAATGGTTACAAATGTTTGAATTCTTATCTCAATTATATTGTGGCTCTTCACTGAGAACTGATGTCCTCTGTACCGGAGTTGGCCTTCTGTGGGCTGTGTGCTATGTTCTTTTCTGCTCTTTACTTAATACCAGTTTTCTTTCTGGGTGGTCCCTGCATTTTGGGGTGAGGCTTTTGTCCCCTGAGGGTAAACAGCAAGCAACACAATTCATTGATTTAATTCCAAAATCTTTATTCCCTCCTATATCATACTCCTTAGCCCAATGGCTTGGAAGAGTAACTGAATATTTACCCTGTCTCTGACCATCACAAGACTTCAAATGCCCACAGGGCAGGCATATCCAACATATCCACGGAACTGGGGTTGGCACAGGGGAACCAGTCACAGAAGCAGCATGCTAGAGGGGGTTGGTAAACTCAGAGCTACACCTTTGTCTGATCATGGCGCTTCTTAGACTCATTGGACTGCCTGCCATTTGGGTGCATGGGGTCATTATGATTAAAAAAACAAATTCTGTTTTTTATGTGGAAGTGTTCCTTTTAAGTGTTGGCAAGGAATGTTAAACAGTGTTGGGTGACAATACTAGAAGCCGAATGCTCCTCACTTGTGAACATGCCAATTGTAAAACAAAAAAAAACAGAAACAAAGCAAAAATAAACATAAGGATCCCCTAGAAACAGTGAGGGAAATGTATTTGATCTTTCTTTAAAAAAACAAACAGCTTTTTCTTCTCACTGACAGTTTATTGAGGCGGGAACAGGAGAATATGAAAGTTTATGGGTACAGGTTCAATAAAATACACACTGAAGAGCAATGCATAGAACAGCTCCGTTTCTTTTAAAAGGTTATATGAAAACATAGGAAAAATCTACACATTAATATGGAATTTGAAAAACAAACAAAATTCAAGATAAAGATCTTGCTAGGTCCTGATTCAAACAGACTGTAAAAATGCAAGATCGGGAGATTTTGAATACCAACAATGACTGGTGTTTAAAGTTTAAAATACTTTAGCTATCTAAAACATACCTCATCCTTAGAGACACTTGGGTCTCTAAACTATTCAGATGTAAGAATATTCTACTTCAGTGGGACCCAGGCCAATGCACCTGAGACAGGCTGGAAGGACACAGTCAGTGAGGACAGCACGGGGCAGCTGTTGAAGCACACAGCTCCACTACATTACCATTGCTTTCTTTACTTTTTGTATATTTGTGAGGATTTTCATAATAAAATATTTTTTTTAAAAAAAAGAGCTTTGTTTTAATGTTATTATCCTACAGAACATAAATAAAACTTTTCATAAAGACTTCTAGAAAAAAATAGAATTTTCTGATGGATCATCAGCTAGAAGTATATTAATTAAAAACCTTTGTTACCTAAAAACTAACAAAAATAATTTTTACTCCTGTTTTTCTTTTTTAAGAAAAAAAAAGGGGGGGAGGGATCAAATGTAGCCCAGGCTGTCCTCAAACTTGTTATGTAGCTGAGGATGACCCTATATTCCAGATCTTCCTGCCTACATCCCAAGTGCTCAGTGTGGTCCACCACAACTGGCCTCACTTTTCTTTAAAATTTGTCTGCATCTACTTATCCAGTCACATGCTGTGTGTATACAGTGTGTATATGGTGTGTATACGGTGTGTATACGAGACAGTGTGCTTTGGAGGTCAGAAGATAACTTATGGGAGTCGATTCTTCCCTTCTGTCATTTTGGTTCCAGGGATCAAACCTTGTTACCAGTCTTTGCAGCAAGCCTCCTTACCCAATGAGCCATCTCACCAGCCCCCCATTTATTGAAGATATAACAGCAATGTTAACATTGACAAGTTTGACTTTTGTTCATGTGTATGCTTGTGAGGGTGCTTGCACGCATGCTCACACATGCGTAAGTGCATGTGTGAGGGTACACATGCTTCGGCAGGCACATGCATGTCGTCTTCCTCAACCACTCTCCACTCTCTCAGGGAGGCAGAGACTCTCAAGTGAACCTAGAGGCCACTGATATCACTGATCTGGCTACACAGCTTGCTCCTGGGTCTTGTCCTCACCCTCCAAGTGCAGCCCCCGCCTGGCGAGTTCTTTAACCACTGAGCCACCTCCTCATCCTGGCCAAGGTTAATCCTTCATCGCACTTAGCCACAGAAGCGATTTTACAGTTACAAAGGGACCCTTTCCTTCTATTATCAACCACATTTCCCAGCAGTTCTCACTCTGAAGGATTTTCAGTTGATCATGAAATATCCAGAGACGAACGAAAAACTAACCTGGAAGAATTACATACTGCACAGAAAAAAGTTTAATATTTTTATTAACTCTGAGAATTTCATGCAGTGAATGCTGATGATATTCACCCCTCTCTGTTAACTTGTCCCTGGCATGCTCCAGTCTTGCTTTCTTATTCACACATCTTCAAGTTTTCTTTTTTGTTTTGTTTTTGTTTTTGTTTCAAGACAAGCTTTCTCTGTGTAGCCCTGGCTATCTCAGAACTTGCTCTGTAGAGCAGGCTGGCTTTGAACTCAGTTCCTTCTGCCTCTGTCTCCAGAGTGCTGGGATTAAAAGTGAACCCATGGAATCCAATTTGTGTTGTTCAACTATCCTAGGGGGAGGGGCCTGCCTCGAAGTGTGATTGGCCTACCAGAGGTCACTCCATTTTAAAAAAGCAAAACAAAACGTACATCTAAGTGACAGTATACAGACTGGGTAGGTTACATTTAGAAGTGTGTGTGTGTGTGTGTGTGTGTGTGTGTGTACAACAACAATGATAAAAGAGGTCATGTATTTGAAATTGGAAGATTACACAGAAAGATTTGAAGGGAGGAAACGGGAGTGGTATAAACTCCTCAAAAACAAGAGAAAACAAAAAAATAAATTAGGCTCATTCTTCCACATAAAAGTGCACAGACAACCCATGCGAAGTGTGGAGAGCACACATCAGTTAGGAGGGAAGAAGAGCTTCTTCCGTAGTGTGAAGGTGGGCTGTGGCATCTGCTTTCCCTTGTTCCTCCTGTCGTCTTTATTGCTCACATCATAGTTCACGCCAGTCAGGATGCTGAGAATATCGTCGCCTCTGAAAAACAAAGCAGCATAAAGCACCTATGGGGTAAGGCAGTGCCCACCCTCTCACTGGCTGTGCCTCAGGTAGGCTCTCTAGTTCTGTCTCTCAGAGAGAGCATCAGGCATTTGAAAGTCACTGAATCAAGGCCTCTCACATCTGTTCTGGCAACTCAGTTTCCTCAGAGCACACAGAATTGCCTTTTGTGTCCTTGGAATCTCTACTGGTTACAAGAAACCCCAGAATTCCTATCAGACTTGCTTTCATTCCCTCTTAATCTGTGGTCCTCCATGCTTCTCATGTTGCCATTTGGATTTCACAAACGCCTCCCCTTTCCTCCAGTACCCTCTGCTAATTATCAGCATTACTCCTACAGGATCATCCACAGATTTCTACCAAAATGTAGGCAAGTAAAGGCTAAGCATCTCTTGCAGCTGACTCCCCGCCTCTGACACTAGCTGTCTGAGCAATCTTGTGGAGCTACCGCTTCATCTCTCTGCATAGCTGACACAGATCTGGTAGGATTCAGGGTCTGTGTTACAAAATGAAAATACTGCAGTGATGGTGCAGTCTACTCTCCACGTGCTATGGGGAAGTCTCACTCTTCGTATACTCAAAACAATAAGACAAGGATGTAAAAGGATCCCGTGGAAGGGCTCCTCACTGTTCAGCTGTCAGTTGGGTGTATGTGGGGGAAACCTGAAATATGGACTCTTAATTTAACTGAAGATGAACCGTATGCCATAGGGCTAGCATCCCACACTTGTGGCTTCATATCAGGTCAAATTAGTAGAAACATAGAGGTCCCCTGCTCTTGAGTACTGTTACAGTTTGCTAAGAAGATTCAAGGCTAGATAGCAATTAGAGGATTTCTTTCCTAATTTTTAAAAATTTCGTTTACTTATTCATGCAGGCACATGACATGGTATACATGTGGTGGTCATAGGACAATTTGAAGGAGTTGGTCTTGTCCACTGTGTAGGTCCCTGGGGATCTAACTCATGTTATCAGACTTGGAAGTAAGTGCCTTCACCCAGTGAGCCATCTTGCCAGCCCTAAAATATGACTTCTGACAAAGGTGAGGTACGTAAACATAATGGATTATTAATTAAACATAGTGGATTGCTTCCATCTGGGAGGACTCCCTAAAGGAGTTGAGTTGCCTCAGTCAGTTACTACCCAAAGACAGAGCTGGATTGTCTGGCTCTATGGTACCCTGGTTGCTGAATAAAGGAAACTCCTCAGTAAACATATTCATTTTCCCATCTATGAACTAAGGAGAGCAATATGTGCCATCTCTCTCACTTTGCAACTGACCTGGGAAATACAGCTATGTGAGCTACAGCTAGACATTCAGAGATGAAACATGCCAGTGGCTACTTCTCTGCTCAGTATACATTATCTTGGCCTTAAAGCACCTTCTAATGGGCTCTAACTACAGCAATGAGCAAGTAGCATAACCCTGAGAAGGACCCAGAAGGCCAAACTCACTGAGGACATCTTTCCCTCAGGCTCTGGCAGAGTGACTGGATATACCAGGTTCCATGCATGGGATCTCGGTAGGAAACACAGTTTTTCACAGTAGCCATCCCCAGCAGAAAGTCTGCCTCATCCGGAATATAGCTCTGGTAAGGTGATGAATCCACTTCTAAAATGGCGTGCTGCTCTAAGCCTGTCTCATCAGGCACTGCTTTCTGGAGGTTATTTCCTTGACAAGCCTGAATAAAAAAGATTTTGGGTTTTCCAGCCAGGGAGGGGCACTTTGAACCAGTGAAATAAGATGTCAGCTCACAGATGGAGGCTTCCTTCCCATCCGTTCCATAGACGATGCCCTTGTCTCCATGAGATAGGATACAGCAGATGAAGCAGTCTTTGTTCTTGTGGTCCATGCTTTGGAAGGATACTAGAACCTCATGGATTTTATTTGCTGTGCAGTCATTGTAAGACACTATCTCAAAATGAAGCTCCTCAAAGGTCTTACTCAGAGCTTCTGAAAAGTAAGATAGGAAAACATGGATTACAATAGTTCCCAGAACACAGCCAAGAGATGGATAAAACCCTGCAAGCAAGAACCAGAACCTGAGTGGGCCTTCTGCATTACCAACTGGACCTGATAGACTTATGTTTATTGCTGCCTGCTGAAGGCACTGTGTACAAGCTGTAACTTTGCTGAGTTCTTGTACCATGAGGATTCTTTTCTACTCTCATTCTTTTTGATAGTCTAGCTACTAGACATAATGTTCTTTCCAAAATCCCCTTTCCTCTGAATTTTCATCTTTTAGCTTCCAGATCTGCTATTATGAAACTCAGTGGTCCTGACCCCTGACCACTCTACATATTTAGCTTGTCCGTACCCCTCTCTCTCAATCTCTAAAATGCAACAAGCTCTTTCGGACTGGAGAACGTCCACTCACTTCTTGCACGGGTCCACTTCCTTGTCTTCCTTTTATGGATCTCATGGTCACAGATCTGGCATCTGTGACTAGTATTCTCCATTTCTCCTCCTTTTGATCCCATTTCCATCAGCATTTTCTTTTTGTCTGACTTCCTGAGACTTAACCTTCCACATGCCTATTGTAGCTCGTGTATTATAAATGTTTTATATTATCATTCTGTGTGTGTGAGTGTTTTTAACGCTTGTATGTAGTGCATCACATGCATGCCTGGTGCCTGCAGAGGCCAGGAGAAGAGCTTGACTCCTCAGGAAGTTACGGGCAACATGTGAGCTGCCATGTGGGCACTGGGAATTGAATCTGGAGCCTCAGAATGAGCAGTCAGTGCTTTTAACCACTGAGTCACCTGTAGAGAGAACATCTTGTGTATTGTATAGATGCATTATCTGTCGATTAAAAAGCCTATGGCCTATGGCTTAGGCAGGAAAGAGAAGGTGGGACATTGGGAGGAGAAAGAATTCTGAGTAAGAAGAAGTCCGGGAGATACACAGGGAAGATGTGACCAGACGGACACATGGTACCTGAGCACAGGTAACCAGCCTCGAGGCAGAATGTAGGCTAGAATACATGGGGTATTTTAAGTCATGTCTAATCAGAGAAGAGCCTCGCTATATAACCAGGCATTTGTGAAAATATTTTGAATCTGAGTCTTATTTCTGAAAGCATGGGGCTAGGAGGAAGAACCAGAGCCTAACTTAGTCACCTCTCCAGCCCAGAGTTCGTATACACTATTTTTTTTTTCATATTCAGGAAAATGGATTTATTAAACTCACATGCTCAGTTACATACAAGTACTTTATCTGGTCAAAAGACAAACCACTACATCATTACTAAAACAACGTTATTAGTTTAAGCATTACTTGATGCCTGCTATCCCCTCATATAACAAGCTCTGAAATTAAAAACTTTTTTGAGACTCACTAGATATTGTCTGAAAGTCTGGATACATAATTTTTTATTGTTAGGATTTAAAATTTACTAATTCCATCAGTGTTGACCTAATAATGCAGGAATGTGAGGAAATAATTACACTCTAATATACGCCAGTGGTCAACTATGAGTCTACGTATGAGCACTCCATTTTATCTCATTTGAGAACCTCAGACACCATGTGAAGATGATGCATTCACTTTTTTGTTGCTGTTGTTTTAAAGACTGTCTATGGGACCAGGATACTCAACACAGATTCATCAGACCACTTATCAGTACTGAAATGACAAAATAGTTTTATTTAAATGGGATCTAAAGGAAAAAATTAATTAGAAACATCACCTTCATCTGCCTCAGACTTACCTTGTGCTATCCTCGGGGTCTACCAGAGCTGTTTCGTTTTTGTTTTTGTTTTACTTTCTTTCTGTCTTGATTTTGTGGAATCTTAAAGGTACTTGGGGCTAAGAAGATTTGAAGATGACATAACTGTCATAAAATGTTCCTGGTAATTTTAAGTGACAGTCTAAAGAGAAACCAATCTGCTTACAGGACTGTGATAAGAAAACTGTGCTAGTGGTGAGTCCAGAGTCAATTTAAAATTCTTCAGGAGACAAATAATTCCATGGTGTTCACCTATCAAGGAACTCCAAGTCCTATACACTTATTTTTTAATGAGTCCATCTATTCTGTTTCTCTCTACATCATTTTACTAACTTTTCCTACTAATCTATGTGAGAATACTAACCACAGCTTTTAAAATAGCCTTTCTGTACAACATGTTAATTTACACTTACATTGTGTTTTTTTTCTGGTTTGCATTTCTTTTCTTCAATATTAACTAATTGGTCAACTAAAATGTTGACAGAAACCTTCCTAGCTGGGAGTGGGCTCTGTTCACTGATGGCCTCTGCAGCACAGTGCTTAGATGGGGGCTGCCTGTTCACCAGGTGATCCCCCAGTCTCCTTATCTGTAGATGACAATCCATAACTACTGCCAGTGTTTTGGAAACAATTTGGTTATAAATGGGACTTCTATGGGTCTGGAGAGATGGCTGAGCAGTTAAGAGCACTGACTGCTCTTCTAGAAGTCCTGAGCCCAATTCCCAACAACCACATGGTGGCTCACAACCATCTGTAATGGGATCCGATGCCCTCTTCTTGTGTGTCTGAAGACAGCTACAGTGTACTCACATACATAAAGTAAATAAATATTTTTTAAAAAGAAATCTGACTTCCTGAACTTTCTTTACTCTTTCTTTTCAAGATGGTGGTATACTGCTTCTTCTGCTGGGCCTAGAATCCCTAATCTAGAATGTCTCTGGTTACATTTATTTAAATTTTTTTTTATCTAATGAATGAATACTCTGCTCCATATACATATGCGGGCCAGCAAATGGCATCAGACCCCCTTATAGATGGCTGTAAGCTACCATGTGGTTGCTGGGAATTGAACTCAGGACCTCTGGGAGAGCAGCCAGTGCTCTTAACCATTGAGCCACCTCACCAGCCCCTCTCTGGTTACATTTTATGAGGGTGAATGCTCTGCTTCTTGTGAGGGTGGAGTAGAATCTGTCTCCAGGAGGCAGGTCTGGGTGCACTTTGTCTTGCGTAAGCGTTCAGTGTATGGAGCCTTGGCAGCTCACTGCTTCACCTAAACTTTGTACTTCCTATTCCTGCGTTGTTCCAGGACTGCATGGAGTAATCAGGTTTGCTTTTGATGTGGATCCTCTATAGTCAGACTGTAGCTTCCTCTGTTCTGTTCTATACACTGGCTCTACTCCTTTACTTCCAAAAATGTCCTCAAACCTTTTATCAGCTGTTGTGTCCATTCCTACTCTCCTAGTCCCTGAGTAACCTGTTTGGTTTCTTTGCATTAAAGCTAAATACACATCACCTGTCAGGAGATGGCCCAGCATTCGAAATAGAGAATAAAACTGAAATGCGGTAGATCAATTCAGGTCTGAAGAACTTTGGCCAGACTATGAGAGCTTTGGTTCAGTGGAAAGTTTGGGATTCCTTTGGAATGTGGAAGGTGGACAACTGCAGCTTCACAGCTGTTTCCTGAGCGCCACAGGAAACAACAGAGCAGCACCAATATGGAAACTTAAGTATAAGAAAGGTTTTTTTTGTTTTGTTTTGTTTTGTTTTGTTTTTTAAAAAAAGCCATATGAACTCAAATGCAGGTTATAGCTCAGGCTGGCTTAGAACTTACTATGCCACTGAGAATGATCTTGAACTCCTAATTCCCTGCCTTTGACTTCTGTTAATATATTTAGTTGTGTTCATTTTTATACCTTTTTTAGGAATTATTTATTTTATGTATATAAGAATACAACACAGTAGCTGTCCTCAGACACACTGGAAGAGGGCAAAGGATCCCATTACAGATGGTTGTAAGCAACCATGTCGTTGCTGGGAATTGAACTCAGGACCTCTGGAAGAGCAGTCAGTGCTCTTAACCACTGAGCCATCTCTCGAGCCCCATTTCTGTATTCTTATACTAGTTATAAGTATATTCTATACTTATAAATGAATCATTGTTTCATTTAACTTGTCAGTTCTCAGTATAGACATAAGTAGGCTACCCAAGGCATTTCTTGCTAGTTTAGTCTATTGTTGGGAACTCACAACACCTGCTACAATTGAGAAACTTTTTTTTTTTTTTTACACTTCAAATGCTTTCCCCTTTCTAGGTCTCCTCTTTGGAAACCCCCTATCCCATCACCCCTCTGCCTGCCTCTATGAGGGTGCTCACCCACCCACCCACTCCCGTCTTCCCTCCCTGGCATTCCCCTATACTGGGGCATCGAACACCCTCAGGCCCAAGGGCCTCTCCTCCCACTGATGGCCAACAAGGCCATTTTGAGAAACTTTCATGAGCAAACCTTCCCAGAGTGAGTTGGATACCATAGCAATTGGGTTTGACTAATTCATTCTACAGAAACATTTTTTTTTTCCATTTAGCTGAGTTAAAGGTAAAGCCCAGGGCTGGAGAGATGGTTCAGTAGTTAAGAGTCCTTGCTGCTCTTACATAGCACTTGTCCTGTTCTTGATCCAAGAGCACACACACATGCACACACACGTGCACACACACATACACCCTACCACCACCAACATCAAAATAACAGAAATTAACAATCATTGGTTATTAATATCTCTCAATATCAGTGGACTCAATTCCCTACTAAAAAGTCATAGGCTACCAGAGGATACAAAAATAAGATTCACCATTCTACTACATAGAAGAAACACACCTCAGCAACAAAGGTAGACATTACCTCAGAGTAAAGGGCTGGAAAAGAGTTTTCCGAGCAAATGGACTGAAGAAGCAAGCTGGGATAGCCATTAAAATATCTAATAAAATAGACTTTCAACCAACAGTAATCAAAAGAGATGGGGAAGGACACTTTATGCTCATCAAACAAAAAATCCACCAAGATGATGCCTGAATTCTGATAATCTATACCCCAAACTCAAGAACACCCACATATGTAAAAGAAGCTTTACTAAAGCTTAAATCACACATCAAAACCCACATAATACTGGGAGACTTCAACACCCGCTCTCACCAATGGACAAATCATAGAAACAGAAATGAAACAGAGAAATAGCCACTTGTGCTGAGGAGGCAGCGGAAGGCGGGCTCCAGATGCAGGGACTGAAGAACAGCTGGAAGAGAGATCCGGTCTCCCAGGAATATTGACATTTGAGCTTGAAGGAAAGACAAGGCACAGTCAGAGAGAGAAAGACCAGCTAACTCCAGAGATAACCAGATGGCGAAAGGCAAGGGCAAGAACACAAGGAACAGAAACCAAGACTACTTGGCTTCAGCTGAACCCAGCTCTCCCACCACAGCCAGCCCTGGATACCCCAACACACCAGAAAAGGAAGACTCAGACTTAAAATCACTTATCAAGAAGATGATAGAAGATTTTAAGAAGGAAATAAATAACTCCCTTAAAGAAATACAAGAGAACACAGGTAAACAACTGGAAGCCCTTAAAGAGGACACACAAAAATCCCTTGAAGAATTACAGGAAAACACAATCAAACAGGCAGAAATACAGGAAAACACAATCAATCAAATGAACAAAACCATTCAGGAATTAAAAACAGAAATAGAAGCAATAAAGAAATCACAAAGGGAGACAATCTTGGAATTAGAGATCATAGGAAAGAAATCAGGAGTCATAGATGCAAGCATCACCAACAGAATATAAGAGATGGAAGAGAGAATCTCAGGTGCAGAAGATACCATAGAAAACATGGACACAACAGTCAAAGAAAACACAAAATGCAAAAAGCTCTTAAACCAAAACATCCAAGATATCTGGGATGCAATGAGAAGACAGAACCTGAGGATAATAGGTATAGAAGAGAGTGAAGACTCCCAACTTAAAGGACCAGTAAATATCTTCAACAAAATTATAGAAGAAAACTTCCCTAACCTAAAGAAAGAGATGAACATAAATATACAAAAAGCCTACAGAACTCCAAATAGACTGGACCAGAAAAGAAATTCCTCAAGTCACATTATAGTCAAAACACCAAATACACAAAACAAGGAAAGAATATTAAAAGCAGTAAGGGAAAAGGGGCAAGTAACATATAAAGGCAGACCTATCAGAATTACACCAGACTTCTCACCAGAGACTATGAAAGCTAGAAGATCCTGGGCAGAGCTCATACAGACTCTAAAAGATCACAAATGCCAGCCCAGGCTGCTATACCCAGCAAAACTCTCAATAATCATAGGGGGTGAAACCAAAATATTCTACAACAAATCCAAATTTGGACAGTATGTTTCCACAAACCCAGTCCTACAAAGAATAATACATGGGAAATGCCAACGCAAAGAGGGAAACTACACTCAAGAAAAAGAAAGTAATCTTTCAACAAACTCAAAAGAAGATAGCCACACAAACAATATTAACAACATCAAAAATAACAGGAAATAACAATCACTATTCTTTGATATCTCTTAACATCAATGATCTCAACTCTCCAATAAAAAGACATAGACTGACAGACTGGATCCATAAACAGGACCCAGCATTTTGCTGCATCCAGGAAACGCACCTCCGTATTAAAGACAAACACTACCTCAGAGTAAAGGGCTGAAAAACAATTTTCCAAGCAAATGGCCCCAAGAAACAGGCTGGAGTAGCCATTCTAATATCGGATAAAATTGACTTTCAACCAAAATTCATCAAAAAGGATGAGGAAGGACACTTCTTACTCATCAAAGGAAAAATCTACCAAGAAGACCTCTCAATTCTGAACATCTATGCCCCGAATGCAAGAGCTCCCACTTTCATAAAAGAAACTCTACTAAAGCTCAAAGCACACATTGCACCTCACACAATAATAGTGGGAGACTTCAACACCCCACTATCAACAATGGACAGATCTTGGAAACATAAACTAAACAGAGACACAGTGAAACTAACAGATGCTATGAACCAAATGGGTTTAACAGACATCTATAGAACATTTCATCCTGCATCAAAAGAATATACCTTCTTCTCAGCACCTCATGGTACCTTCTCCAAAATTGATCATATAATTGGTCACAAAACAAGCCTCAACAGATATAAGAAGATTGAAATAATCCCATGCCTCCTATCAGATCACCACAGATTAAGGATGGTCTTCAATGGCAACAACAACAACAGAAAGTCCACATACACACGGAAGCTGAACAATGCACTGCTTAATGATAAGTTGGTCAAGGAAGCAATAAAGAAAGAAATTAAAGACTTCCTAGAATTCAATGAAAATGAAAGTACAACTTACCCAAACCTATGGGACACAATGAAAGCAGTGTTAAGAGGAAAACTCAAAGCTCTGAATGCCTCCTAAAAGAAACTGGAGAGAGCATACACTAACAGCTAAACAGCACATCAGAAAGTTCTAGAACAAAAAGAAGCTAATACACCCAAGAGGAGAAGAAGGCAAGAAATAATCAAATTAAGGGCTGAAATCAACCAAGTGGAAACTAAAAGAACTATACAAAGAATCAACAAAACCAAGAGATGGTTCTTTGAGAAAATCAACAAGATAGATAAACCCTTAGCCAGACTAACCAAAGGGCACAGAGACAGTATCCAAATTAACAAAATTAGAAATGAAAACGGAGATATAACAACAGAGTCTGAGGAAATTAAAAAAATCATCAGATCCTACTACAAAAGCCTATACGCAACAAAATTGGAAAATCTGGAGGAAATGGACAAGTTTCTAGACAGATACCATTACCAAAATTAAATCAGGATCAGATAAACCATCTAAACAGTCCCATAACTCCTAAAGAAATAGAAGCAGTCATTAAAAGTCTCCCAACCAAAAAAAGCCCAGGACCAGATGGGTTCAGTGCAGAATTCTATCAGACCTTCAAAGAAGACCTAATACCAATACTCTTCAAGCTATTCCATAAAATAGAAACAGAAGGAACACTACCCAATTCATTCTTTGAGGCCACAGTTACACTGATACCAAAGCCCCACAAAGACCCAACAATAAAAGAAAACTTCAGACCAATTTCCCTTATGAATATCGATGCAAAAATACTCAATAAAATTCTTGCAAACCAAATCCAAGAACACATCAAGAAAATCATTCACCATGATCAAGTAGGTAGGCTTCATCTCAGGGATGCAGGGATGGTTCAATATCCGGAAATCCATTAATGTAATCCACTATATAAACAAACTCAAAGAAAACAACCACATGGTCATCTCGTTAGATGCTGAAAAAGCATTTGACAAAATTCAACATCCCTTCATGATAAAAGTCTTGGAAAGATCAGGAATACAAGAAGCATACCTAAACTTAGTAAAAGCAATATACAGCAAACCAGTGGCCAACATCAAACTAAATGGAGAGAAACTTGAAGCAATCCCACTAAAATCATGGACTAGACAAGGCTACCCTCTCTCTCCCTATCTATTCAACATAGTACTTGAAGTTCTAGCTAGAGCAATCAGGAAACAAAAGGAAATCAAAGGGATACAAATTGGAAAGGAAGAAATCAAAATATCACTATTTGCAGATGATATGATGGTATACTTAAGTGACCTGAAAAACTCCACCAGAGATCTGCTACAGCTGATAAACAACTTCAGCAAAATGGCTGAATACAAAATTAACTCAAGCAAATAAGTAGCCTTCCTATACTCGAAGGATAAACAGGCTGAGAAAGAAATTAGGGAAATGACACCCTTCACAATAGTCACAAACAATATAAAATATCTTGGTGTGACTCTAACCAAACAAGTGAAAGATCTGTATGACAAGAACTTCAAGTCTCTGAAGAGAGAAATTGAAGAAGACCTCAGAAGATGGAAAGATCTCCCATGCTCATAGATCGGCAGGATTAACATAGTTAAAATGGCCATCCTGCCGAAAGCAATATACAGATTCAATGCTATCCCCATCAAAATCCCAACTCAATTTGTTGTAGACCTAGAAAGAGCAATTCTCAAATTCATATGGAATAACAAAAAACCCAGGATAGCAAAAACTACCCTCAACAATAAAAGGTCTTCTGGGGGAATCAGGCTCCCTGACCTCAAGCTGTACTACAGAGCAGTAGTGATAAAAACTGCATGGTATTGGTACAGTGACAGGCAGGTAGATCAATGGAATAGAATTGAAGACCCAGAAATGAATCCACACACATATGGTCACTTGATCTTCGACAAAGGAGCTAAAACCATACAGTGGAAAAAAGACAGCATCTTCAACAAATGGTGCTAGATCAACTGGCGGTCTATATGTAGAAGATTGCGAATTGATCCATTCCTATCTCCCTGTACAAAGCTCAAGTCCAAGTGGATCAAGGACCTTCACATAAAACCAGATACACTGAATCTAATAGAAGAGAAAGTAGGGAAGAGTCTCGAACACTTGGGCACAGGGGAAATGTTCTTGAACAGAACACCAATGGCTTGTGCTCTAAGGTCAAGAATTGACAGATGGGACCTCATAAAATTACAAAGCTTCTGTAAGGCAAAGGACACAGTAATTAGGGCAAAACAGCAACCTACAGATTGGGAAAAGATCTTTACCAATCCTACATCTGATAGAAGGCTAATATCCAATGTATACAAAGAACTCAAGAAGCTAGACTCCAGAGATCCAAATGACCCTATCAAAAAATGGGGAAGTGAGCTAAACAGAGAATTCTCAACTGAGGAAACTCAAATGGCCAAGAAGCACCTAAAGAAATGTTCAACATCCTTAGTCATCAGGGAAATGCAAATCAAAACAACCCTGAGATTCCACCTCACACCAGTCAGAATGGCTAAGATCAAAAACTCAGGTGACAGCAGATGTTGGCGAGGATGTGGAGAAAGAGGAACACTCCTCCATTGCTGGTGGGAATGCAAATTGATACAACCTCTCTGGAAATCAGTTTGGCGGACCCTCAGAAAATTGGATATAATACTACCTGAGGACCCAGCTATTCCACTCCTGGGCATATACCCAGAAGATGCTCCAACATGTAATAAAAACACATGTTCCACTATGTTCATAGCAGCCATATTTATAATAGCCAGAAGCTGGAAACAACCCAGATGTCCCTCCAAAGAGGGATGGATACAGAAAATGTGGTACATTTACACAATGGAATACTACTCAGCTATTAAAAACAATGACTTCATGAAATTTGTAGACAAATGGATGGATCTTGAAAACATCATTCTGAGCCAGGTAACGCAGTCACAAAAGAATGAACATGGTATGTACTCACTGTTAAGTGGTTATTAGCCTAGAAGTTTGAAATACCCAAGAGTCACTTCGCAGGAACAGTAGTACTGAGTACAAGGTCCCAGATGGAGGGCTTGGAGAAAGGACTGAAGGAGCTGAGGGAGTATGCAGCCCCAGGGAGGTAGCAACACTGGCAACTGGCCTGACCCCCCATACTTCTGGAGACTGATCCACCAACTAAAGAATACACATGGAGGGACCCATAGTGCTGGCCACAAAGACTGCAGAGGAGGGTCTTGTTACCTGTCAAGGGGAGGAGAGGCCCTTGGGCCTGAGGGTGTTATATACCCCAGTATAGGAAAATGTCAAGGAGGGAAGACAAGAGTCGGTGGGGGGTGGGGTGGGGAGGTGGGTTGGAGAATATCCCCATAGAGGCAGGGGGAGGGCAGAGGGAATGGGGAGATTCCAAAGGGGAGATCTGGAAAGAGGGAAACATTTGAAATGTAAATAAAATATGAAAAAAAAGAAACAGAGAAATAATGAAACTAATAATGAAATTATTAATCAAATGGGCCTTACATATCTACAGAACATTTCACACAAACACAGAAGAATATATCTCCTCAGCACCTCAGGGAATCTTCTCCAAAATTGACCATATGGTTGATCACAAAGCAAGCTAAAACAGAAAAATTGAAACAATGCCTTGTATCTTATCAGACCACCATAGATTAAAGCTGAACTTCAACAAAAGAAACAACAGAAAGATTGCAAACTCCTGGAAACTGAACAACTCTCTACTCAATAACAAGTGGGTCAGGGAAGAATAAAGATTTTCTAGAATTCAATGAAAATGAAGGCACAACATACCCAAGCAGTGCTAAGAGGAAATTTCATAGCACTAAGTGCCTTCATAAAGAAATTGGAGAGATCTCATACTAGCAATTCAAAAGCTCTAGAACAAAAAGAAGCAAACACACCCAAGAGGAATTGATGGCAGGAAAAATTAAACTCCGGGCTAAAATCAATAAATTAGAAACAAAGAGAACTATACAAAGAATCAACAAAATCAAGAGCTGGTTCCTAGAGAAAATCAACAAGATAGAAAAAAACCCTTAACTAAACTAACTAAAAGGCAGAGAAACAGTACCCAAATTAACAAACTCAGAAATGAAAAGGGGTACATAACAATAGACACTGAGGAAATTCAAAGAATCATTAGGTCTTTCTTCAAAAGCCTGTACTCCACAAAATTGGAAAATTTAAAGGACATGGACGATTTTCTTGATAGATTCTACTTAACCAAAGTTGAATCAAGATCAGGTAAACAATTTAAATAGTCCTATAACTCCTAAGGAAATAGAAGCAGTCATTAAAAGTCTCCCAACAAAAGAAAGCCCAGAGCTGGATTGTTTTAGCACAGAATTCTACTAGACTTTCAAAGAAGAGATAATGCTAGTACTCCTCAGATTATTCCACAAAATAGAAACAGAAGAAACATTGTCAAATTCATTCTATGAGGTCACAGTCACCCCGATACAGAAACCACACAAAGACTCAACAAAGAAAGAATTTCAGACCCTTATGAACATTGATGAAAAAAAACTCAATAAAATACTCGCAAACCAAATCCAAGAACACATCAGAAAGATTATCCACTATAGTCAAGTATGCTTCATTCCTGGGATTCAGGGATGGTTCAACATTTGAAAATCCATCAATGAAATCTACCATATAAACAAACTGAAAGAAAAAAATAAAACCACATAACCATCTCATTAGATGCTGAAAAAGCCTTAACAAAATCCAACACCCCTTCACAATAAAGGGGACACAAGGTACATACCTAAGCATAATAAAGGCAATTTACAGCAAGCTGAGAGCCAACCCAAAATTAAATTAAATAAAGAGAAACCTAAAGTAATTCCACTAAAATCAGGGACAAAATAGGACTGTCCTCTCCATTTCTATCAATCATAAAGTTCTAGCTAGAGCAATAAGACAACTAAAGAAGATCAAGGGGATACAAATTAGAAAGAAGTCAAAATATCACTATTCATAGATGATATGATAGTATACATAAGTGACCCCCAAATTCTATCAGAGAACTCTTATAACTGATAAACACCTCAAAGTAGCTGGATACAAAATTAATTCAAAAATCACTAGCCCTCTTTTACACCAATGATAAATGGGCTGAGAAAGAAAGTAGGGAAACAACACCTTCACAATAGCCACAAATAATATAAAATATTTTGGTGTAACTCTACCCAAGCCAGTGAAAGACCTGTGTGATAAGAACACCAAGTCTCTGAAGAAATGAATTGAAAATGATATCAGAAGATGGAAAGATCTCCCAAGCTCATGGATTGGTAGGATTAACCTAGTAAAGTTGGCCATCTTACCAAAAGCAATCTACAGATTCAATGCAATTCCTATTAAAATTCCAACACAATTCTTTACAGACCTTGAAAGAGCAATCATCAACTTCATGTGGAAAAACAAAAACAAAAAACTCAGTATAGCCAAAATAATCCTGAACAATAAAAGAACTTCTAGAGGTATCATCATCTCTGACCTCAAGCTGTACTAAAGAGCAATAGTGATAAAAATCACAGAGTATTGGTCTAAAAACAGACAAGTGGATGAATGTAATCAAATCAAAGACCCAGAAATAAAGCCACATATTTACAGATACTTGATTTTGGACAAAGAAGCCAAAACCATACAATGGAAAAAAGAAAGCACCTTCAACAAATGGTTCTGATCTATCTGCATGTAGAAAAAAGCAAATAGATCCAGATTTATCAGCCTACACAAAACTTAAGTCCAAGTGGATTAAATTAACATAAAATCAGACACACACATAAAACCAGATCTTCTATTAAATTGAATAGAAAAGAAAGTGGGGGATGGCCTTGAATGCTTTGGTACAGGAGACAACTTCCTGAACAGAACACCAACAACTCAGGGACTAAGATCAGCAATTAGTAAATGGGACTTCATGAAACAAAAGCTTCTGTAAAGCAAAAGGACAAATAAGCAATATTTGTCAACAGGACAAAATGGCAGCCTACAGACTGGAAAGATCTTCACCAGTCCTATATCCAACAGAGGCCTAATATTCAAAATATATAAAGAACTCAAGATTAAACCCCAACAAACCAAATAACCCAATTAAAAAATAAGATACAGAAATAAACAGAGAATTCTCAACAGAGGAGTCTCTAACGTCCAAGAAGCACCTAAAGAAATGCTCAACATCCTTAGTCATCAGGGAAATGTGAATCAAAGAGAACTTAAGATTCCATCCTATACACTTCGGAATGGCTAAGATAAAAAAACCTCAAGCGACAGCAGGTGATGGCAAAGACATAGAGGAAGGGAACACGCCTGTGCTGCTCGTGGGAGTAGAAACTTGTACAACCACTTTGGAAATCAGCTTGGTCATTTCTCAGATAACTGGGAATAGTTTTACCTCAAGACCCAGCTATTCCACTATTAGGTATATACCCAATGAATGTTCCACCACACCACAAGGACACTTGCTCAACTATGTTCATAGCAGCTTTAGTCACAGTAGCCAGAAACTAGAAACAACCCAGATGTCCCTCAACCGAAAATGGATACAGAAAGTGTGGTTCATGTACACAATGGAGTAGTACTCAGCATCAGTGGGAGATGTTGCCCTTAGTACTGATGGGACTTGATGTGCTAGAGCAGGGTGGTACCCTGCATGGGGGCAGGGGGGGGAGGGCCTCTCTGAGGAGAAGGGAAGGGGGAGTGGGAGAGGAGAGGTAGGAGGGCGGGGCTGGGATTGGGATATAAAGTGAATAAACAAGATAAATTAATGAAAAAATACTTGATATATCGTCTTGAATTATAAATCTGTTTTCTCAAAATCTAGGGCCCTCTAAGTATAACCACGGTTCTCTCCTTTTTGTTTAAAGAAAGGCCCATAAGAATACATTTTTCATGCTTCTCCTTTGGATCCCACCATACCTTTATCACATTCTGTTCCTTTTCTGTCCTTTATGTTGTAGAGTTTGGGTATGTCCTCCCGAGCCTTGCTGAAATTATAATTATTGAAGATCACACAGTATCCCCGAGGTATGTTCTTCATTTGGTAAACTTTGTCTGAAATCTGGAAAACAAAAGCCCAATCCAGGAGCTGCTGCTGCAGCTCAAACAGTGGCTATGTACCAAGTGCTCAGGAAGAGGCTGGATTGCTGCTCAGCCCCACAGGGAAGCATAGGCCCCTTCTGTTGCATAGCTTCTCATGAGCTGCACAGTAAGTAGGCCTGGACCTGCTGAACACCCTCTGTGTACATCATGGCTGTCATCACAGCCTATCAGTGTCCCTCTTCAGGCCAGATGCTATCTGTGGGGACTAGAGTTTTATGACTCTCAGTTCACTCAAGTGTGATGTCTTGAGATGTCCCTCCATCACCTTGGGAATCTTTTGGTGGTCTACTCAGCTCATTTGTGTTTCTTGGCTAACAGTTGAGGGCCTGCCCTTCATACAGGATACAGTGCAGTCTCTGGGTGGTTAAAGCTGATGCCTTAACCCAGTACAAAGGAACTACATGGTGGGTGGAGAGTAAGGAGCTTGTCAAGTTGTGTTTACCAGATCCTGACAGTAAAAACCAGAGGACGGGGGCTAGAGAGATGGCTCAGCAGTTAAGAGCACTGACTGTTCTTCCAGAGGTCCTGAGTTCAATTCCCAGCAACCACATGGTGGCTCACAACCATCTGTAATGGGATCTGGCGCCCTCTTCTGGGGTGTCTGAAGACAGCGGCAGTGTGGTACACATAAAATATGTAGTATACATGAAATAACATTCTGGTTATTTTCTTAAGGGTGCTTCAGGCTGAGATTTTCAGCATTTAGGTGGAAGCCTCTGCTGTCTCCTGAAGAAAAGACCCCAGCTAGGAAGACAAATGCCAGCTTCTATGGCTTGAGACCTTAGGACTCTGGGCAACTCACCTAATCTGCTAAAGCTTAATATGTTTTGTAACACACTTGAGTTTCCTTCATAGTGTACAAATCCTTCACCCTTCAATGTTTTCTATGACGTATAGAACTTCATTAAGCACAAAGCATACTCAGTATTTGTCATTACCCTAAGTTTCCAACTTATAGTAAGCAAATGTATTCAGATACTGTAATACCAGCAGCTACTAAGATGATAGTAACATGATTCTTCTCTGTTTGGAGAGGGCTACGCTGTAGAACACCAGTATGCTTCAGAGTAGCCCATGGAGGTCTTTGATTTCCTGTCCAACGAAGGCCTGAGAATCTTCTCAGGAGCCCATCCTAGTACAGATTCTATTCAAAGTGGGAAGGATTTCCTGTGCTTCTTGCCACATGGAGGCTCATGGGCTGAGCCATATTTGGTGAATTGCTGAAGATTCTAAATGAAAGCTATTTCCAGGAAGGAAATCTCTCTACATGTGTCACTGAGACAGAAACTAAGCCATGCTAGATGTTAGACATGTTGCCTAACACAAAGGAGAAAGCGCTTCGTGGTGTCAGGCTAAAAGAGAAGCCCTGCCAGGGAAACTCCTCCTGAAGCTTCCACCCCATTCCCCACATGCCCATTTTTAGTTAACCCAGCTGCTAGAAGAGTGAGGGAGCCACACAACCCTCCCCCCTTCAACAACCCTCTACCGCTGCCTTTGACCTTATAAGAAAACTACAGCCTGATGGCCTATGTCTATAATCCTAGCACTCGGGAAGTAAAGGCAGGGGAGTCATGAGTTCAGGGTTATCCTCAGCTACATGATGAGTTCAAAGCCAATCTGAGCTATAGGAGACACTGTTTCAAACTACAAACAAAACAACAATAAATAATTTTTAACGCGAAGAAAACTGAAGAGGCTATCTTTAACTGGTTCTTTTGTAGTTTGTTTGTTTTTTTTCTCCAGAGTTCTCAAAATTTCCTAAAGGCTCTACCCCTTATTGGCCTATCTGGCAGCTGAAAAGGAACCAACAAAACCAAGAAACAGAAATGCCAGTGCAAAGAGAGGGGGAAGAGATATACTTACCTGTGACTCACTGTCTTGTTCTCTTGGTGAGTCCAACATTTCCTGCATTTTGAGGCACATCTCTGCAAACAACCAAAAACAAAACAAAACAAAACCAAAACATCCAGAATGAGAGGCTTTTGGCAAAGGTTGTTTGGTTTAAAAAAAAATGTAACATTTAGGACAACCTAAGGACCTTAAAACATTTTTCAGGATGCAAGTGCGTGCACATACGTGTGTATGTATGTGAGTGTGTGTGTTCCTGCGTGAGCGAGTGTGTGCATGTGTGTGTGTGTGTGTGTGTGTGTGTGTGCAGGGAGCTCTCATGTTATGGCCTGTGTGTGTGGAGATCACAGAGGACTCTGCAGATTGGTTCCCTCCCTCCCTCTTACATGTTTCCAGAGATCAAACTCAGATTACCTGGCCAGTATGCCAAGCACTTTTTACCTACTAAGGCATTTCACTGCTAAGTGAAAACACCCCTAAGGTATTTTTAAAAATAAACATTGAAACAGCCTTGAACATATTTCAGATACATTGATCTTGTAGGAAGGGCACTTAGCATGCCTCTGGAAAACCAAATGCAAATTGCCTCATTTGCTAGGCCGTTATTGATAAAAACATGAGGTCGGGATGAGTCACTGAGTCAAACACACTGAAGGTACTTGGAAAGAGCTGGGCTCAGACATGCATGGATGGAAGAAAAAACTGGCTCCCTTACTCAGTCTCAGTCTTTAAAGGAGGGTGATCCTCAGGGCTGGAGAGATGGCTCAGCTGTTGAGAGCTTAGCATTTTTGCAGAGGACCAGGGATTCCCAACACCCACATGGTGGCTCACAACCATCTGTAACTCCAGTTCCAGGGGATCTGATGCCGTCTTCTGACATATTCAGGCTCCTACACAAGTGCAGCATGCATAAACTCACTCAGCCACACATACGTACATATAAATTTAAAATAAAGAGAGTGATCCAAAGTATATTACACAGCAGAAGCAATGGTGAAAACATAAGAGAAATATTATCAATATTAATATTTACAGAATAGTGATGCTGTTTTAATTTTCTCTGAGTTTAAAATTTGCCCACAAAAGAACATAGAAAATTTTTATAATCAGAACATTAGATTACTCAAAAATTTGGAGGGGACTGGAGAGATGCTCAGTAGTTAAGAGCACTGGCTACTCTTGCAGAGGGTGCAATTAGGTTCCCAGCACCCACACAGTGGCTCACAACCAACTGTAACTCCAGTTTCAGGAGATCTGATACCCTCTTCCAGCCTTCCTGGGTACCTACACTCATGTACACATGTTTTGACACATAAACATAGTTCAAAAATTAATAAACTTTTAAAAATAAATAAAAAAAATTAAAAGAGCCAGATGTTGTAGCACACACCATTATTCCCAGCACTTGGAAAGCAGATAGAGGCAGATGGATCTCTATGAGTTGGAGGCCAGCCTATTCTACATAGCAAGTTCCAGGCTAGCAAGCTACATAGGGAATCCCTGCGTGGTGGTTTGAATAGGTATGGCCCTCATAGACTCATGTGTTTGAATGTGTGGCCTATAGAGAGTGGCACTATTGGGAGGTGTGGTCTTGTTGGAAGAAATGTGTGAGGTGGGCCTTGAGATCTCATATATGTCCAAGCCATGCCAGTGGCACAGATTCCTTGCTGCCTTAGGATCAAGATGTAGAACTCTCAGCTCCATATCCAGCACCGAGTCTGCCTGCACTGCCATGTCTCACCATGGGAATAATGGACTGAACCTCTGGAACTGTAGGCCAGCCCCAGTTAAATCTTTTCTTTTATAAGAATTGTTGTGGTCATGGTGTCTCTTCACAGTAATAGAACCCTAACTGAGACACCCTGTCTCAAACAACAAAACATGGAAGAAACCCTTCTGTTCATTCTATCTAGTATCCTAGGTAAGAAAACAGAGGACTGGATGAATTCCCTTCTGGGATGAGATAGGCAACTTGGCTTAGGCATCCCAGGATGAGGCAGGCACACAACGGAGGAACTCAGGTATGTGTGGACCTGGGAGTCTGGACTTAACAAGAGACAAAAAGGACTATGCACACTTGACTGAGGAACCTCTTACAGAGCAGAGAAACTTGAAGAAGCTTGATTAAGAATGTTCTGGAAAAAAAGTCCGGTGTTGATCCTAACACCTGTGATTTCAAGGCCAGCCTGGTCTACACAGAGAGTTCCAAGACAACCAGGACTATGTAGAAAGACCCTGTCTCAACAAAACAAAACAAACGAAACAAAACAAAGCAAAAGAATGTTCAGGAGAATAATTTGAGTCTAGCTCCCCACAACTCTCTTCAAAGGCAAAGGCCAGAGCAGAGTTAAGACCCTCTCACAGAGTAACTGTGAATTCACTTCAAATGTTTCAATGGGGCTTTCAGAGCTGCAGAAGTGACAAGTGACCTCTGAACTTTCCTCTTAATCAGGATATGGCAGAAAGTGGTGGGAAGGAGAGAGAAAATCAGCAATCAAGCACCTCAGAATCTAAGGAGTGTAACAGTATGCATTACCATCAAAACCTGAACTTGTCAACTCTTCCCTTCCTTCGAGACTCATTCTTCTCTCTGAATTATAAGAGAAAAACTTGATCAGAAACAGCTGTTGCTCCAAGGTTTGCCAGCTCGAAGCTTTCGACTAGCTAGCTACCTGTGCTTGATCTTTCGTAATTCTCGATCTTCCCCAGCAGGCTCCTGTTGACCTGGCCACAGATGGATTTTAGGATTTCCAAGTTACTTTCCGACAGGATGGCCCTCTTCTCCATTTCTATGAAGATATCAAGCAGCCTCTGGGGAGGAGAGCAGAAGAACAAATGGCTTGGGACTAGGGGCTTTCTTTAGTTAATCTCCACTTCTTCCAAACTAAAGGCCCAGCCTTATTTCCCAAGTAGATCCCCCTTCCCACCTCTGAGCACATTCTGATCTTTCACAGTTGACAGTAATCAGACAGGCCTGGAAGTATTTTAAAAGATGGAAAGATGAAGGTGTCACCCAGCCCCCAGGCCTTGTTCTCAAATAGTATGAGAATGCATTCACCTACGGACCAGCCTAAAGAATGTGGGTGGGACATTGCCCCTGGTACCTTAGCTACCTCAGTTAACACACACAGAGTCAGGTGCACCAAACACAGAGAGATGCCACACGCTTGTGTTCATGTGTACCCTAAACAAAGGCACAGAAATATATTTGGACAAAGCATACATCAAATTTAGACCATATACCACACAGCACTCAAACACACACACACAGATTCACAGAGTGAGAGAAACCCACCCACACACAGGTACCACACACATAGAGACTCAGACCAACAGAGAAGCCACACAGAGGTACACACACTCAGGCACCTACACCACACATATACATAAGAAACACCCACAATACACACAACATGTAGACACAGACACATACATCATACAACCTACTCGTAAAGACACATGATGCACACTGGGGCAGGGGTGGGAGAGGATGACAAACAAGCAAACATGACATGTTTCAAGGGCAGCAGAAGTGGGGAAATGGGACCCTGGCCCTTTTCTCCCTGGCCCTGCTGGGTTCCATGTGTTGTTGAATGCTCAGTTTGCTCTTTCAGGTTCCTGGCTCTGCCCTGTGGCTAAGCAGTAACAGTTCACTGTGCAGAGGCACTAGAGCCATACCTGCTGTTACAGTCTAACTACTTTCTTCCCCTGAGAACACAGGGGCTGAGGATAGATAGCTCAGCACAGGGGCTGAGAATAACTCAGCAAGCAGAGTGCTTGCCTATTGTGCAGAAAGCGCTGAGTTCCACATTATCCTAGAACCACATAAACCAGGAGGCGTGGCACGTGTCAGTAATCCCAACACCCAGGAGGTCAAGGCAGAAAGATCAGAAGTTTAAGGTCATCCTTGGCTACATAGCAAGTTTGGATTCAGCCTGGGCCACATGATACCATGTCTCAAAACAACCAAAACAACAACAACACAACCTTGAATATGGTTAGCAGTGCTCTCTGGTCTCAGAAACCCTAGAAGTGACCCATCTTCAGGAGACTAGGTCTTACCAAGTGATCTTCCAGCTTACATTTGGGGATCTCATTGTTCAAAAGGAACTTAAAAGATTTCAATTCCGACTCGGTCACTTCTTCTGAGAGCTTAAAGAGCATAACCCTGTGTCAGGAAACAAAGACACTTTAGAAGCACGTTCTAGATCATTTCCCACCACTACACAGTCACAGCAGGCCTCACTCCCAGGGCCTCCTTAAAATAGCCAACTATTCCTGACTGGTGAGCCTCGGGAAGAGGCTGCAGTAGTGGTGGAAGTCTATAGAGTCAGGTCCAACCTACCCACCCAAGCGAAGTGCCACCACCACCTTTGTATTCCAAATAACTTTAACTAAAAGAATCTCGCTGTTCCTATGTCAATATAAAAATCAAGATCCAGATGTGGAGATTTGGGAAAACTATATTCTCCATAAGTGCACTTCAGAGCTGACTCCCTTTTAAACACTGATCCGTGTTCTCTCAGCAATTTCTTTCAGGAGGAAGAATGAATATTTGGTTCTAGAATAAAAGGGACTCTGAACACACACACACAGAGATGCACACACACACACACACACACACACACACACACACACCCCTTCTTCCACTCTCACCAACTCCAAAGGCTCTCAACACAAGCAGCTGCCCTGAGCTCTCCTCACCGAACACTCCCTGTGTTGTGTTGCATGCATCCACTACCTACCTGCAATCGCACCAAGTTGCCAGGGTGTCCTAGGGGCTCTGTTCTCTCATTGAACCTTCATTCATTCCCCCCAGAAAGAACTCACAGTCTGTTTACAAACAGCCCAAGTCCCCTAACGGCCTGGCCCATGCCTGCTTTCACTTTCATTAACCTGAGATTTGTGAGGTGCAAGATGTGTTTGTCATGGTTAGAACCTTGTTACTTCCCACAATGACAACCCTGCCCACCTGCTTGTGTATGCATATGGAACCCTTCTGTGTCTTTAAATGTGAGCCACCAAGATACATGTCACCGATGTGTGAATCTACCTTCTTATGAATCCAAGCCTGCAGTCTCAGTTTTTAAGTTCCCGAGAATTCACCCCAGGCACCGGTAATGCAAAGTATTTCCGGCTTATTTCAAGAGGTGAGAAAACACCCCTGAAAGTGAGCACACCTCTAGACTTCTCCATTTCCCCTCCCCTCGCCCAGCCCAGGGACAGTCTGGGTGGTTCCTTTCCTGGAATAGTCAGAGACTCTCTTAGAAGTCATCATTACCCACAATCCTGTCTGTTACAATTTGTTACATGCAAGAACATGTATACATGTGTGACTACTTACAAAGTTACTAAGGTTTCTTGGGGAAAGGGCAACAATGCTTTGTGTTGGTTTTTCCAGAGCCCAGTCCTTAGCTGGTGGAAGGGGCTATCTCACAGAACGCTGGAATACTTGTTTATTCTCTTTGGTGTTCCCAGACTCACTATTTTTAACCTACTGTGTTTTAAATCTCTTTAACAAGAAAGAAGAGGAAGAAAACTAGAATATTTATTTGAAGCCCTACTTGCAGACAGGAGCCTGGCATACCTGTCTTCTGAGAGGCTTCATCCAGCAGTGGATGGAAACAGATGCAGAGACTCACAGCCAAACATCAGGCAGAGCTCAGGAAGAGTGGGGGGAAGGATTGAGGGAGCTGGAGGGGTCAAGGACATCACAGAAGACCTACAGAGTCAACTAACCTGGGCACATGGGGGGCTCACAGAGACTGAATCACCAACCAAAGAATATGTAGAGGCTGAACCTAGGGCCCCCTTGCACATATGTAGCATATGTTCAGCTTGGTCTTCATGTGGGTCCCCCAGGATATGGAGCAGGCACAGAGTGGTGAGGAAGGTGCCTGTCTATGACTCTGTTGCTTGCCTTTAGATCCCCTCCCCCTAGCTGGACTGCTTTGTCTGACCTCAGTGAGAGAGGATGCACTTAGTCCTGCTGTGACTTAATGTGCCAGGGCAGGTCATGGGGTCGGGGAGGGAGAAGAGCAGTGGGAAGGTGGGACTGGGAGGAGAAGACAGAGGGGGGCTTTGATCAGGATATAAAATAAATAAAAATACATAAATAATGAAAAAACAAACAAACAAAAAAAACAAAACCAACCAAACAAAGCTCTGATGGCTCTTCCAAGCACACAGGTCCAATTCCCAACACCCAGATGGCAGCTCACAACTGTCTGTAACTCCATGTCCAGGGGATTTAATGCCTTCTTCTGGCCTCTGCAGGAAGCCTACATGCAAATACTGTACAGACACATATGCAAGCAAAATACCATAAAATAAAATATTTTATTTTTATAAAATAAAATAAATAAAATAAAATGTCATAAAATAAAAATTAAAAAATCTTTTAAAAATCTCATTATCAGCATACCAGAAAGTAATGTTTCACTTTGAGAAATGAAAATTTTAAAGTATACATTGTGGTGGTTTGAATGAACAGCGTCCTTCATAGGCTTATGTATTTGAACACTTGGTCCCCAGGCTGCCTGGAGAGGTTATGGAGCTTTTAGAATGCAGAGCCATGCAGGAGGAACCACATCACCAGAGACAGACTTTGAGAGGTTTGGCCTCACCTGACTTGCATCTCACACTTTCTGTTTCCTGTGTGCATGACAGATATGAATTCTCAGCTTCCTGCTCCTGCCACCATGCCTGCTTGCTGCCATGTTATCTCTGTCATTACTAGGCCTCTGGAACTGTAATCCAACATAAGCTCTTCTATAAATTGCTTGGGTCATGGTATTTGACCACAGCAACAGTGAAGTAACTACTACACACAGATCCTGAATCATATTCCCCCACACTGGCCTCTCACAGTCTCCTGCACCCTTCTCCTCCTCCCAAGTCCCTTTCTGTACCATGCTGCATGAAAGATACATTATTTTATAGTTTAAGCATTTTTCTCTGAATTATGTATTTAACCTGCAGTCTAACAAGTCACTTCACACATGCCACAGAGGCATGTCCCTTCAGCCCACACTTCCCAGTCCCCCACCACAGCCTTTCTACCCACCTGTAGGAAGAAACCTGGGCATTGTCTGGAGCCTGCAGCTCCCTCATTATCTCCTCTCTGCTGCTGTTTAGGAAGTTGCAAAGCAGATCCCACCGACTGATGAGGAAAAGCAGCTCCTTCAAGAAAGACAGATTGCCTTCCTCCAACATCCCCTTTTCCTGCAGCCTCTGAAATAGCTCCAGGACATCGTCGATGGACTCCTGCTTCTTCTGTGGAATGTAGTCCAAGCACAGGAACTTGAGGGCAGCCAGTTCTTCACTGCCCAGTTGTTCAGCAATATCATAAAGACAACTGTGGAAATCCATTCTTATCAAGAGGTAGGAGAGCCTCCACCTGGGTCAACACAAGATGCTAATGATCAAGGGAGGAAGTTACCTGTCAGCTACTAGCTTGTTTCCTGTCAAAAGCTAACTGCATCTACCATATTCCAGACACTTTAGAGGGAACAAATGGAAAATAACACAAAGCAAAACAGGAAGTTCCTGCTTCTCAGAAGCTTTTGATTATGGAGGCAAATATACAGAAAGCCACTGGTCAGACAGTCACTTCCTGGGTGCCATAACAGTCTTGGGGATAGGGATTCCTGTGGGCAAGAGACCTTTGGGGAGGAGGCAAGAAAAGCAGTTCTTAAAGGAAAAGTGCATACAAAATGTGGAGACAAATTGGAGACCTCAAAGTTCAGTAGTGCAACCTGGAATGGATTGTTGGTGACTCTGTAGGATAGTAAGAGTCATAGCTAGGAACATGGGCTCCTCCTGGATCGAAACCTGGCTGTACCACTGGCCACTCTGCCTTGGGACACTGCTTCCTCAGGGTATTATAAGTGTCTTCGTGTGTAAAATGAGGGGTAGAAGGCTACCTTTCTCCTGAAGCTGTGAATCTGAGGTAACATTAAATAACACTCAGCTACTAACAAACACCAAAACCACAACGACCTCCAAGAATGAGAAACCCCTGGTCAAGGGCCTGTCTCAGTTTGTTGCTATGACAAAACCACCATGGCCAAAAGCAACTTGGAGAGGAAAAAGTTCATTCACTCTTATAGCTGTAGAGTCCGTCACCCAAGGAAGTCAGGGCAGGAACCTGGAGGCAGAAATGGATGCAGAGAATAGAGGAGCATTGCTTATTGGCTTGTTCCTCATGGCTTGCTCCACCTGCCTTTCTGTGGCGCCACAGACCATCAGTGGCACTGCCCACAGTGAGCAGGGCCTTCCACATCAATCATGATCAAGAAAATATACCACATACCCGCCCACTAGAGGCTTCAAAATTCCATAAAAACACCATGTTCACAACAAAGGTTTAAAGAAAGAATTCTGTATCACTTGACAACAAGCCAAGGAAATTGTGAGGCAATGTCTTACTTGCTCATTATATAACCAAACTCCACTGCCTACAGGAACTAACCCTAAAGGTACCCAAAGAAATGACATTTGACAAATGGATGTGTTCCATTTTACAGAGTTCGGTAAACTAAGATAAAGACATCATACAATAGACACATATTCAGGATTTCAATGGACAACTGTTTTAGCTTCAGAAAAGGCTGATTCTGTAATTACATATTTGTTAGAATTTACGGCCATTATGGGAATACCCATACAAATTAAAATGGACAATGGTCTGACATATGTGTCTAATAAGATGAAACAAGTTTTTACATATTATAATATAAAACATGTTACAGGCATATCACAAAATCCTACAGGACAAACAATTGTAGAGAGTTCTAATCATACTCTACAAGAGATGCTCAACAGACAAAAACGGGGCAACAGAGACTCTCAGATTACATAGTGTTTTATGAACCTTAAAATTTTTATTTATTTATTTTTTTGTTGTGTTTTGTTTTGTTTTGTTGTGTTTTTTGGTGTTTCAAGACAGGGTTTCTCTGTGTAGCCCTGGCTGTCCTGGAACTCACTCTGTAGACCAGGCTGGCCTCGAACTCAGAAATCCACCTGCCTCTGCCTCCCAAGTGCTGGGATTAAAGGCGTGCGCCACCACTGCCCAGCCCTTAAAATTTTTAAATGCTAACGAACAAAAAACTATGGCTGCTGAAAAACATTAGATTGTGGGAAAAACTTGCTGAACTAGACCAGCCTAGTTATTTTAAGGATGTTCTAACATCAAAATGAAAAGCAAGAAATGTAATATGCTAGGGGAGAGGTTATGCCTATGCTTCCACAGGAAAAGCAAAGCTGTGGGTTCCTACAAAGTTGATAAAAGTCAGACACGACAAAGGGAGACCTCCTAAAGACCTTGTCGACAGACAAGAAGAAAGAGATTAAAAAGATCAACAAGATAGGTGATGTATATGTGGTGATGTGTATGTTTCTGTACACAGTATACACAGAGACAGCTCTGGAACCAGCTAAGACTTAAATTATATACCATCCTTTAAGATGGCATGAATGGAATTTTATATTGTAGTTTGATTATGTGATCAAACTAACCTTAATGAAAGGCAGTCTTTCTTGATCTTCCTTAACTGATCTTCACACCCTGAATGTCTTTACAGAGCTGTGTGTTGCTTGTCAGGTTTGTGTATTGCAGAATGGAAAAGGAGAGAGACAGCCATGACAAGATTCACACTCTGGGATGCTGAGATTCCGGGACCTTCCATTCTAGTTCCTTGCTTGATTCTACCTCAATTACATCAAAGCTGTTTCCTCTAAAGACTTGCTTCCATGACATTTCCAGAACAGCTACTTCACCCATCCAGCCTTTCAGACTATTACAATGAGGACTTCAGCTAAGCCATAAATTTTCTCAACGTATAGAGGCTGGATGGCATATGATGCCAGCTAGCTCTCCTTTGACAAAACCAATTTTCCTATTCCCCTTTGGACCTCCAGAAGGGAATTTTTTGCCCCAATTCAGCTAGAAGCAAACAAAAGAAGATGATTGTCCCAGTCCCTTATGTTAAAGTGGATGGTTCTAGCTACTTTATAAATTACAAATATAGTGTCATTTTAAGGAATAACTTACAAATGTTGTGACTTTGGACAGGGAGGAAACTAGAGAGTTTTGACTCAGGGACCTTTCCTTTCCTCTCTCTACTCTTCCTTTTTAGGTAAAGAAGAAGGAGGTGGAAAGGAAAAGGAGGATACAGTAATACTATAGAAATTAGAGAAATAGACAAATAGAGATAAGATATTAAATTTACTCTTAAGCAAAGTATCATATAGCCATAATCTTATGTTGGTAGAAACCTTATATTTGATACAAAATTGAAGTTTTAATTTCTTACATTGGTATAGAATTTATATAGATGATAGATAGATAGATAGATAGAGGTTTAAGGTTTTCATTGTTATAAAATTTTGTATATTGACATAAAATTTAAAATTAATATTGTTACTCTTAGATAGGCATTGTGCCTATGCAACTCATATAACAATACAAAGGCTGGCCTGGATAAATGGCTCAGAGTTTAAGGGCACTTCCAGAGAACCTGGGTTCAATTCTCAGCAACCACATGGTGGCTCACACCCATCTGTAATGGGATCTGATGTCCTCTTCTGGTATGTCTGAAGGCAGCTATAATGTGTACTCATATACATAAAATAAATAAATAAATAAATAAATAAATAAATAAATAAATCTTTTTTAAAGAAAAGAATACAAAGGCTTAGACCCAGTCCTTTTAATAGCTGTTGTTACAAACTGTTTAGGATGATTAAGTAAGGTAAGTTAATAGTCACATAGTGAAACTCATGATTATATTAGATTCTAATTAATTACAAGTGTTTTCAAGAGTATTCAAATAGTGAATAGCTAAGTATAATGACTGTTTGACAATTCAGTTATGCTATATGTTTAAATAGTCTTCAAAAGTGTCAGCAATCCACAGAATATGACTGTCTTAGTTATGGTTTTACTGGAGAACAGACACCACAACCAAGGCAACTCATAAGGACAACATTTAATTGGGGCTGGTTTACAGGTTCAGAGGTTCAGTCCATTATCATCAAGGTGGGAACATGGCAGCATCCAGGCAGGCATGGTGCAGGAGGAGCTGATAATTCTACATCTTTAGTTCTGAAGGCTGCTAGCAGAATACTGGCTTCCAAGCAGTTAGGATGAGGGTCTTAAAACCCACACCTACAGGGACACACCTACTCCAACACGGCCACACCTTCTAATAGTGCCACTCCCTGGGCCAAGCATATTCAAATCATGACACCACTCTCTGGCCCCCATAGGCTCATTCAAACACATGAGTCTAAGGGAACCATACCGAAACATAGCATAATGCAAAATACATTTAATCCAATTTCAAAAGTCCCCATAGTCTATAGCAGTCTCAACAGTGTTAAAAGTCCAAAGTTCAAGGTTTCTTCAGAGATTTATCCAATCACTTAACTGTAATCCCCAAAGCAAGACAGGAAACCAGCTGGACAAAGTCCAAACTCTGCATCTCCATGTCTGATGGCAAAGTGGTCTTCAGATCTCCAACTCCTTTTTCATCTTTGTTGACTGCAACAAACTTCTTTCTCCTTGGCTGATTCCACTCCCTGTTAGTAGCTTTCCTCAACAGATAGCCCATGGCTCTGGCATATCGAACATCCTGGAGTCTCTAAGGCAACTTCAATGTTACAACTTCTTGTTTCAATGTCTGTGATCCACTCATGATCTTCTGGGCTCCTCCAAAGGACTGGCATTACTTCTCCAGCTCTGCCCTCTATAGCACTCTAAACTCAGGTTGATCCACTCCACTGCTGCTGCTGTTCTTGGTGATCATCCCATGGTGCTAGCATTTCCAATACACTGGGGTCTTCTGCTGCAACTAGGCCTCACCAACAGCCTCTCATAGGCTCTATTTACAGTGCCAAGCCTCAACTCCTTTGCATGACCTCTTCAGTCCTGGGCTGTCAATTGCAACTAAGGCTGTACCTTCACCAATGGCCTTCTATGCATGGCCTCTCACAGTGGCAAGCCTCAGTTGTTCTTAATGACCCCTTCATGCCTTCAAAACCAGTACCGCCTGGGTGACTTTTACACATTACCAAGTACAGCTGCAGAATGAGGTACAACCTTGGCCATCTATTTCGCACAGCATCTTTGTGCTCTCAGAAAACACTTCCCAGAAGATTTCACCTCAGTGATGCTGGTCTCTTCTTAATCACCACCAATTTCTTAGCTTCAACTAACCATCATCAATTGTTCCAATAGTCTCCTTCTCCTCTTGACTCTATAGCCAGATCCAAATGACCAAAGCTGCCGTGTTCTACTGCTTGCTCGGTCTGGAACTTGGCCCCCTTGTTCTATTACATTATCACCAGCTTTTTGTTTTCCATCCCCTTCACTGCCTAAGCTTGGCTGTCCTAGAACTTGCTCTGTAGACTGACTTTGAACTCAGAGATCTGCATGCCTGTTTTATGGGATTAAAGGTGTGTACCACCACACCTAGACTTTTCTTCACATAGAACTTGCTCTGTCCCAGGCTGGCCTTGAACTCAGAGATCTGCTTGGCTTTATCTCCTGGGATTAAAGGTAAGTACCACCATGCCTGGAGCTAATTTTAGCTGGGTAGGATCTTGCCCCAAAGTCCCACTCCCTTAATCTGTTATCTCCTAGAACACAGGATTCAGCTCCATTTCACTTCCTGGTGCCCCTTTAATACTCGAACCATAGATTTTATATTTTTCCTTTCTCAGTTTGCTACTCTTGTTTAAAATGCTCTTCATGAGACTTAACCAGAGAACAAAGTCTATGATGGGAGTTTCTGAGACTTTCTTTGACAATGCAGTTTATCTGAGTCTCTTCACCTTTGTTTCAGGCAGATTCTTCAGACAAAGGCAAAATGTAGCCACATTCTTCACCAAATACCACTAAAACAGTCTCTAGGCCACATACTAAAAATTCTTCTCTGGAACCTCTTGGGCCAGGTCTGCACAGTTCAAATTACTCTCAGCAACAAAGTCTTCCACATTTCTACTAAGATGTGGGACCGTGAAAGGCAGTGGGGTTGTGGGCTGTGACAGGGCCCTGGTCGATTACAGGCTTAAACCCTGGCGACCCAGTGGGAGTAACCCTATAAGGAGCAGTAGGCCGAAGCTCTCCATAGGTCTGTGACTATCAGTCACGTAAGGGCAATGCCCAAGCCCCTCCACAGATAAGGTGTGGTCACGTAGCCTCAAGACATTCCCATTTTAATGAGGTACCTAGAGGCTTAGCCAATAAATTTTCCTTCCCCTTCCCAGCCACTCCTCTCTGCAAAAGTTATTTAAATCTCAGGACCACCCTGAGATTGTGGCGTATGGATTCACTCGCCACTCTCCACCACGACAGTAAACGCCCTAAAACTATGGACTTTCTCTCTTCATCGGGATTCGCTGTGGGGAACAGTGGAAAATGCCTTCATCTAAAGAGCCTGTCTAGTATCCTGCAGAAGGCCTCTCCGAGCTCCCAACCACGGCCTCTACCAAAACAACCCAGCTAGCCAGTGACAAGCTGCAAACCTCATCCTCGGTGGGACCCAGCTGCGCTCCTCCCTGCCTTTTCCCCCTTGGCCTGGGCTACCCGTGGGCCCCCACTCCATTCTCAGCTCTTCTGCAGCATCCAGTGGTGCCTGGGATGCCCAAGAGCTTGAGAACCAGATGGAGCCAGCTCTGTGAAGTCCCTGGGACCCCCAGGCCATGCTCCCCAACCCCCAGGTGGTGTCTCACTGCTTCTCACAGCCCGACACCCACCTGGTGGTGCTGTGGGGTGAGTGCAGTTAAACTGCCCATGTCTCGCCTCTCCCAGAGGCCTGAGCCCAGGGGCGGGATGTGGAACTCCTCATCACACCACCATTAACCCAACACTAGGATGGCCCATTAAGCAGGAGCTGGTTATTTGAGAAAATCAACAAGATAGATAAACCCTTAGCCAGACTAACCAGAGGGTACAGAGACAGTATCCAAATTAACAAAATCAGAAATGAAAAGGAGATATAACAACAGAATTTGAGGAAATTAAAAAAAAAATCATCAGATCCTACTACAAAAGCTGGAAAATCTGGATGAAATGGGCAATTTTCTAGACAGATACCAAATACCAAAGTTAAGTTAGGAGCAGATAAACCGTCTCAACACTCCCATAATCCCTAAAGAAATAGAAGCAGTCATTAAAAAACTCTCCCAACCAAAAAAAGCCTAGGACCAGATGGGTTTAGTGAAGAATTCTATCAGACTTTCAAAGAAGACCTAATACCAATACTCTTCAAACTACTGCACAAAATAGAAACAGAAGGAACACTACCTAATTCATCTATGAGGCCACAGTTACACTGATACCAAAACCTCACAAAAACATAACAAAGAAAGAAAACTTCTGACCAAATTCACTCAAGAATATTGATGCAAAAATACTCAATAAAATTTTCATAAACCAAATCCAAGAACACATCAAAATGATCATTCATCATGATCAGGTAGGCTTCATCCATGGGATGCAGGGATGGTTCAATACCCGGAAATCCATCAATGTAATCCACTACATAAACAAACTCAAAGAAAACAACCACATGGTCATTTCATTAGATGTTGAAAAAGCATTTAACAAAATTCAACATCCCTTCATGATAAAAGTCTTGGAAAGATCAGGAATTCAAGAACCATACCTAAACATAGTAAAAGCAATATACAGAAAACCAGTAGCCAACATCAAACTAAATGGAGAGAAACTTGAGGCATTCCCACTGAAATCAGGGACTAGACAAGGCTGCCCTCTCTCTCCCTATCTATTCAGTATAGTACTTGAAGTTCTAGCTAGAGCAATTAAACAACAAAAAGAGGTCAATGGGATACAAATTGGAAAGGAAAAAATCAAAATATCACTATATGCAGATGATATGATGGTATACTTAAGTGACCTGGAAAACTCCACCAGAGAACTGCTACAGCTGATAAACAACTTCAGCAAAGTAGCCGAATACAAAATTAACTCAAGCAAATAAGTAGCCTTCCTATACTCGAAGGATAAACAGACTGAGAAAGAAATTAGGGAAATGACACCCTTCACAATAGTCACAAACAATATAAAATATCTTGGTGTGACTCTAACCAAACAAGTGAAAGATCTGTATGACAAGAACTTCAAGTCTCTGAAGAGAGAAATTGAAGAAGACCTCAGAAGATGGAAAGATCTCCCATGCTCATGGATCAGCAGGATTAACATAGTTAAAATGGCCATCCTGCCGAAAGCAATATACAGATTCAATGCTATCCCCATCAAAATCCCAACTCAATTCTTTGTAGACCTAGAAAGAGCAATTCTCAAATTCATATGGAATAACAAAAAACCCAGGATAGCAAAAACTATTCTCAACAATAAAAGAACTTCTGGGGGAATCAGCCTCCCTGACCTCAAGCTGTACTACAGAGCAGTAGTGATAAAAACTGCATGATATTGGTATAGTAACAGTCAGGTAAACCAACAAAATAGAACTGAAGACCCAGAAATAAACCCATACACCTGTGGTCACTTGATCTTTGACAAAGGAGCTAAAACCATCCAGTGGAAAAAAGACAGCATTTTCAACAAATGGTGCTGGCTCAACTGTCGGTCAACATGTAGAATAATGCAAATTGATCCATTCCTATCTCCCTGTACAAAGCTCAAGTCCAAGTGGATCAAGGACCTCCATATAAAACGAGATACACTGAATCCAATAGAAGAGAAAGTGGGGAAAGTCTCGAACACATGGGCACAGGGGAAAATTTCCTGAACAGAACACCAATAGCTTATGCTCTAAGATCAATAATCGACAAATGGGACCTCATAAAATTGCAAAGCTTCTGTAAGGCAAAGGACACTGTAAATAGGACAAAAAGGCCACCAACAGATTGGGAAAAGATCTTTACCAATCCTACATCCGATACAGGGCTAATATCCAATATATACAAAGAACTCAAGAAGCTAGACTCCAGAGATACAAATAACCCTATCAAAAAATGGGAAACAGTGTTAAACAGAGAATTCTCAACTAAGGAAACTCAAAGGGCTGAGAAACACCTAAAGAAATGTTCAACATCCTTAGTCATCAGGGAAATGCAAATCAAAACAACCCTGAGATTCCATCTCACACCAGTCAGAATGGCTAAGATCAAAAACTCAGGTGACAGCAGATGCTGGTGAGGATGTGGAGAAAGGGGAACACTCCTCCATTTCTGGTGGGATTGCAAGCTGGTACAACCACTATGTAAATCAGTTTGGCGGACCCTCAGAAAATTGGACATAATACTACCTGAGGACCCAGCTATACCACTCCTGGCATATACCCAGAAGATACTCCAACATGTAATAAAGACACATGTTCCACTATGTTCATAGCAGCCATATTTATAATAGTCAGAAGCTGGAAACAACCCAGATGTCCCTCCACAGAGGAATGGATACAGAAAATGTGGTACATTTACACAATGGAATACTACTCAGCTATTAAAAACAATGATTTCATGAAATTCGCAGGCAAATGGATGGAACTTGAAAATATCATCCTGAGTGAGGTAACTCAGTCATAAAAGAACAAACACGGTATGTACTCACTGATAAGTGGATATTAGCCCAAAAGTTCAGAACACCCATGATTCAATTCACAGCAACTGTTGGACTGAGCTTGGGGTCCCAGATGGAGGAGTTGGAGAAGGGACTGAAGGAGCTGAGGGAGTTTGCAGCCCCATGGGGAGGGAGCAACAGTGTCAACTGGTCAGGTCCCAACCCCATGCTCCCAGAGACTGGATCACCAACCAAAGAATGCATATTGAGGGGCCCATGGTGCTGGCCACATATGTGGCTAAGGAGGGCCTTGTTGATCATCAGCGGGAGGAGAAGCCCTTGGACCTGAGAGTGTTAGATGCCCCCGTATAGGGGAATGCCAGGGAGGGAAGATGGGAATGGGTGGGTAGGTGTGTGAATAACCTCATGGAGGCATGGGGAGGGGGTATGGGATAGGGGGTTTCCAAAGGGGAGACCTGGAAAGGGGAAAATATTTGAAATGTAAATAAAATATCAAAAATAAATATAATAATAATAATAATAATAATAAGAATAAGAAGAAGAAGAAGAAGAAGAAGAAGAAGAAGAAGAAGAAGAAGAAGAAGAAGAAGAAGAAGAAGAAGAACTGGCAAGGCTGAGTAAGCTCAGATCCTGGGAGTCTCAGAGATCAGAGGCAGTTAGGAGTGGAGTTACCTGTTTGTGTACCTGCTTTGGAACATGTACCAGGACACCACACTGAAGACCATGGGCACTGAGTCATGTAGCATAACACCTGGAGTTCTCCATGCTAATGAGGTGTCTAAATAGCCCTGTGCCTTCAGCCAATGAGCTTCCCTTCCTGTGTATTCCTTCCTGCAAAAGGTGTTTAATCCCTGGTTCACCCCAAATAAAATGTATGCATTTATATCCACAATCAAATAAATCAGTATGAACAAGCAAGGATCATCTCAGAGAGCTGCTTCATTAAAGATCACCCAAGGGGAAGGCCTTCCACTAAAGAGATGTGCCTAAGACTCCAGAGGAAGACTTTCTCCTCTCCAACCTCTCTGGTACACTTGGCCCTCACTCCTAATCAGACTGGATTCTGCACATTAGGGCTCCACCTCTCTTCTCCTCTTGTCACAAAGATGCCCTGAGGGGAAGCAAAGACTACCAGCTGGTTCCTGATTCCTTCTGATGGTACACCAGAGAGAAGACCAGGAATCATTGTGGACTCCCTGATTCTGACTTTGCCTTGTCCCCTCCCTCATTCCTTTCTTAAATAAATTGGAGAGCAAGAGAAAATATGAGAATGAGAAGAAGTGCTGCCTTGGGTGTGTTACTGTGTTAAAGGCTGTATGATGTAGGAGACAGGAAGTGGACTTCCAGGAAGTCCAGGGCAAGGCAGGAAGTGCCTCTCAGACCGGGCATCAGCACAAGTGCTCTTAAGAAAACACAGTACTAGAACCAAGTTCTTAAGAGAACTGGAAATTTGCCTTCCCCCAAAGATCTGCAGCTCACACATCTCTCAGAGAAACCCAAAGCATGAACAGACACATCTTCTAGCTGTGAATCTCTCGCAGGAGAGAACATGTCCTACCCAAACCCATGAGGTGATCACAAAAGTGACCACAAGGACAGATAGAATGATCCAGAGGACAGCTACCCTGACAGGGCTTTTAAACACACTGTGTTAGAACAATTACTGAAACTTAAAGAAAGAGAGGGAGGGAGGGAGAGAAAAAGAGGGAGGGTTCTAAATGAAATCCTTACATCAAAATAAATTGCAAATGGGTAGAATTGAACCTTTAAATAGTGCTGTGTGCGCACGCACATGGCTGATGATTGGTTCTCTCCCTGCACCTTGACACTGTCCCAGGGATCAGACTCAGATAGGCAGGCTTATTCATTCAGCAGTCTTACCAGGTGATCCACGTCACCACCACAAAATAAATAAATTAATTAATTAATTAATTAATTAATTAACAAAAAGTAATCCAAGTATGGCCAGAATAGGGGAGAAAGAGGCATTGAAACTAACATATACAAGAAGCCAGTCAGCAAACTGTAGGTTTTTGGTTTCTGCCAATTCTATTACTGAAAATTGGCTTCTCATAATTGTGATATACCTTTTTGTAAATGAAACTGAGCATTTTTTTCTCAGAAGAATAAAAAACTTAAATGAGTCGCTGTATTTATCCGTGACCAGCCTGTTCTGATCCGTACCTATTTAGGCACTGGATCTTTCTTGTCTTTTTGACTCCGGATCTTGCTCTGTAACTTAGGCTGGCCTCAGAAACCTAAGGTGCAGGTGCTGTTGCTCAGAGGGACAAATAAAGGGTCATAATGCTGTCCTCCCCTGGACCTGTCCCACACTGCAGCTGCTTCCCCGGACAGTCTTGCCTTTCTTTCTCTTCTTTAATACATTTAAAAAAGAAAAAAATCACGATCCATGGACCAGTTCTTTGTTCTCAAACACAAGAACTTGGGGGGTCTTAGTGGAAGCTTCTGAGACCTCAGACCCCCAGGCCCACACCTACAACACAAAGGTAATTTTAAGACAAACTTTGTAATGGGGAAAACATTAATATTATGATTTTTAAATGGAGGAGGGGCTAATTTTCTTGCTTCCCATTAAGTCAATTAAAAGAGAGACAAAGACAGAACTCTGGGCATGATAGCACATGCCTATAAATAGTCTCAAATTACAGTCCAGACTAAGTTACAGAACAAGATCCAGAGTCAAAAAAGGTAAGAAAGATCAGTAGCCTTGTGCATGAACAGGTATGAGTCAGAGCAGGCAGGTCACACAAAATACAATGACTAATTTAAGACCAATAATTTTTCAATCTTTTGGGGGGAAATGCTCAATTTCATTTACAAAAAATTAAGCCACAATTATAATGAGAGGCCAATTTTCACCAAACTGGCAGCGTGAGGTGGTAGAAATTAAAAATAGGTAGGTAACTTTACCATTAAACCATAGAATACACTCTGATTCCCACAAATCAATTTCTAGGGTCTTTTTAATACCTAAATGTAGGTGACCTCAAAACCAAATATAGGTATAATAAATACACAGCAGCCTTGTTTGAAGCAACGGAGCAGAAACAGCTGTCCATTAGCTCTAGTGACATAAGCTGCCACTCATGCCGACAGAACTCAGCTATTGAAAGCCATGTGGGAAACCCATTGTGTTCTGTGTGAGAGCCACAGAATGAATTAGGAGATGTACTCATACATGGGTTCCCCAAGAAAGCCTGACCCTCACGGAAAACTGCTTCTGTATTGCCTAAGGAGGCTGAAAGCACGGACCAATGACAGAGAGCCTGGCCTTCTGTTATGGTGGAGCCCTTTGGCAGTGCATAGTAACACCGCAGTCCCTGTTCTAAGTGCGTCCGTACCTAACTAAGACCCTTAACTTAGGCCCAGTGCGTTGATCCACATAGGGCAAACATCCTTAACATTTTAAAGCAGTTTAATCTGTTAAAATCCCATTTAATAGAGAAAAAATCCACAAGAAAAAGAAACAAGAATTCCTTCTTTCCTTCATTTTTTTCTGATGAAAATAGTTATTCATTTTAGAAAAATAATTTAAAAATTAAAAAATAAAATTACCTGTAATTCTACCAACCAAAGATAAACATTTATTTTACTGCTTTATCCACCAATATTTTAATCATGCTTATTTTCCCATTAATAATACTGAAAATACATCCTGATGTCTTTTTTCTCTATAGCACAGATTTTAGTATTCATAAGACATCTACCAGAAGCACATAATTCACATAACCAGTCGTTATTAAGTTCAGGATGATTTTAAAGCGTTATTCTCTGGATCCTATTTCCTTAGAACACTTTCCTGTACTATTATAAGACCAAGGATTTAGTTAATAAGCCTTTTCAGGCATCACATTGTCAACAGCATCTCTTTTATTTAAAACTTTTAATTGTTTCTAACTGGCTCGGCTGCTCTTGGACCGTGTATTTCACACATGTCTACAACCCTTTCTATTCACCCTTGACGACCCCACCATCTCCTAGCTTCCTTCCACCCCACACCCTCCCTGCTCCTTACAAGTCCCTTTCTCACGTTCACGCCCTTTTAACAGCATTTCCTGATAGAAAAACAAAGCGCGCGCGCACACACATACACACACACACACACACACTCTCACACACACACACACACACTCACACACACACGCACACACACTCACACACACTCACACACACGCACGCACACACACTCACACACACGCACACACACACTATGATCTGAGACCAGGATGACAGTGAGTCTGGAGGTGACATGACTAGCACCTGGCCCCATGCCGTCCTCGATCCCAACACCTTTACGAGGTGCCTACTTCCGAAGGAGGTGATAACTCCCCAGGCCACTCCATGACTCCCGACATTCCATCTTGCTTGCTTGTTTCTGTTGGGGTCACACATTTCTCTACTCATAGCCCCCCAAAAAGCAAGCAGTCTCATGGAATTTATGAGGCCATAAGAACCATGGCTACCCACTCTATGAGAACAGGGCCACACTGTGGTCTCATTTTATGGGACCTAAACTGGTGACTTGAACTTGTGGGAAATTAACACCGTTAATATTTTTGAAATAACACTTGCTGTTGTTTTTGTTACTGAAAACACTAAGCGTAAAATACCTCTTAGAGAAAAGTACGAAAATAAAATCATTTAAATCTTATCATTCTAAAATAATTCTCTGGCCATATCTGGCATTATATACTAAAATTTATTCACATCTCTCTACATAAATAGATCTGTATAGACAAATATGAGAAGTATTTGAGAAGTTTATCATATTATGTATATACTTTATTATTGCTCTTAAATAATCTCAGTATATTTCCACTTTATAATATATAGAAGAACATTTAATATTTTATATATATATGACTTAAAATATTTAAATGTAAATCAATGTTTGAATTATGACTTATAAGTGTTCAGAAGCATCCATAGCAGCATAAATCATTTTTCTCATCTCATTTTTCTGGAAGCCTCTGAAGAAACGGTTACTACAGTCTTCATTTTCCTATGGCACTAAATCACGACTTAGATCAGCTAATGAGCCAGAGATAGCTCAGATTCACGAGTCAAGCCAGAGCTCCAACGGCACACATGCTAAAAATGTGACATTTTTAACACCAGCCAGCCTGCCTGGGCTACTTGGCGATTTTAGGCCAGCAAAAGATAGCTAGCGCCTGAAGAACACACACAGAGCAATGTGCGAGCATACCCACAAACAAGCACACGTATACATAAAAGATATACTATTTTATTCTATTGGAAGACAATGAGGAAATTCAACAGAGAAAGACAAATAGTCATATTTTCAAATGTGTACAACGGTCAAAGGTATTAAAAGTTAAAGAAAGTAAAAACAGGAAAACAAACTGCACATAAAATGGAGCATGTGGCCGGCCCACTGTTGAGGAAGGGCCAGTCTACCTTAGACCGGAGGCTTGCTCTACCATCCAAAGCTCCACCACAGACTCTTGTGCCAGGTGACTGCTTCTAATCACAATCCTTCGATGAATAATCAGGTACATCCTGCCCCTCCTAAGATTTAGATAACTACCTCCAAGATGGAGGTGGTAGGGGGACATAAAATGAAACCTGCTAGAACTTTTCTAAGATAAAAGTCAAAGCGTCATCCAAAGCCTGAGAGAATCTGAAAGGCTCCACCAGGCCAAATCCTAACCTTGAGTGCTGCCCCTGCCTCCAGGCAAAGCTGACCCCAGAGTTGGGTTCCCCCAAACCTCAAAGAACTCACCAGCACAGTCAACAAGCCGCAGCAGGCAGGTAGGTGGGATCCATCTCATTAAAGGCAGTCAAAGGTCAATAAAATGACCAACCCCATCATTTTCAAATTAAATGTAACATGTAACTCGCCCCCGGAAAGGATTTCTGGGCTTTTAAACTGTCCTTCCAATTATTTCATTCTCTGGACTGGCTTGTTTCTTTTTAATTTCTCAAAAATAGACATGGCAGGCTGAGGAGGTAGCTCGGTGATAGAGTGCTCAACTAGCATGTTTAAGGCTCTGAATTCAATTCCCCGAACTGAGGATTTAAAAACATAAATTAATAAAATCTCTAGATCGTGTCTGTGTTTGGGAGTACGCGTGCTGTGGGTGTGCGTGTGTGAGTATCAGATGTGTAGTTTGGGGTAGGTGAGACGGTGAGGAGATAGCGCAGCCAAGACAAGATATGAATTTTGGCATCAACTCAAGGAGGGGGACTATAGATGGCTGTACTTCAAACATTCCAGGAACACCCAGAAGCACATGATCTAAGGGGAGAAGAGGAAGAGGTAGACTCGAAGAGGGAAGAGGGCAGCTACTTACACAGAGAAAGCTCCCAGCTTTCAGTTTTCAAGTTTTCATAGAATCCCTCTATGGCCTTGTGGACTCCAGATCCCACACTCCGAAACCTAGAAAGCTCTAGAATCAAAATCCTCCCCACTTAAAAGCCCAGCTGACCTTATCAGAAACAAATCCCGAGAACCTCAGGAGCCACCGTGCTCCCAAGCCCCTTCTCTTGGGTCTGTGGCAGGCAGAAGGCAACAGAGAGCTAGAGGGTAGAGCCTTTTATACTTCCTGCTTTCCTGAGACTAGTGACGAAGGAGAAGGAAAAGGGCTGCCCTGAGTAATCTGAATGGCACTTGCTGAGGCTGTGCAAAGTTCTATACACTACATTGGCCATATTCTCCCTTCTTGCCCATCCCCCATTTCCTGTTAGTCCTTTGGTCTCCCAGACAGTTTCACTTCTGCGTTCACGGCATACAGATGAATTTATGTGACTATATAAAATCTAAGAACCACAAACGATCAAAGCAAATGACATCTGTCTGTCTGAGATTGGTTCAGTTCACTTAAGATGATTATCTCAATTTTTTGTCTATTTTCCGGCAAACATTTCCCGTTTTGTTGTTTTTTGGTTTGGTTTTGGTTTGGTTTGACCCTGGCTGTTCTGGAACTCGCTTTGTAGACCAGACCAGCCTCAAACTCAGGGATCCCCCTGCCTCTGCCTTCCAAGTACTGGTATTAAAGGTGTGAGCTACCACTGCTGGGGTGTCACTCAGGTCTGTTTTTTTTTTTTCTTCAAATAGTTTTGTAATACCCTTTGAATATGTATTTATTTATTTTATGTATGTGAGTACACTGTAGCTGTCTTCAGACACACCAGAAGGCATCGGATCCCTTCACAGATGGTTGTGAGCCACCGTGTGGTTGCTGGAAATTGAACTCAAGACTTTTGGAAGAGCAGTCAGTGCTCTTAATCCCTGAGCCATCTCTCCAGCCCTGTCACTCCGTTCTTTATGGCTGAAGTGTGTGTGTGTGTGTGTGTGTGTGTGTGTGTGTGAGATACCACATTTTCCTCATCCATTCCTCTGTTTTTAATGGTTGGGTCAGTTCCATAATTTAACTATTGTGAATAAGTATCGACCTGCAAGTGTCTCCATGATATGCTGACTTAGAGTCATAAATACAGCTGGGTCCATGGAAGAGCTATTGTTAATTCTTTTTTTCTTTTTAACAACCTCCATTTTGACTTTCCAGAGGCTGGCCCAGCTAACATTCCCATCGGCAGTGTGTTAGGGCCAGCATTTACTGTTATTAGTTATTTTAAGGACTGCTATTCTGACAGGGATATGATGCAATCTCAAAGTACTTTAACTCACACTTTTCTGATGGCTAGTGGAGTAGAGCATTATTCATTGTTTTTAGCTATTTTTATTTTCTTACAATTTATTTAATAAATTACTTTTTGTTTATTTATTTAACTGAGAGTGAAAGGCATTCTTGCCACTTGTGGAAGTCAGAAACAACTTTTGGGAGTCTGCCCTTGTCCATCATGTATGTTCTGGGGTAGGACTCAGGTTGTCTGGCTTAGTGACAAGCACCTCCGCCCCCTCAGCCAACCTCCTGGACCTTTATTTCAATTTTTGTGAGCCACTTGTTCATTTCATTAGCTCATTTATTAATTGGGTTGTTTGATTTCTTACTGTTTACTTTTTTAGTTCTTTGGATAGTCTAGACACTAATATTTTGTCAGATGTATAGTTTGCAAAGATTTCTCTCCCATTCTGAATGCTGTCTCTTTGCCCAGTTAATAGTTCGTTTGTCATACAAAGAGCTTTTTAGTTCCATGGGGTCTCATTTGGCAACTGTTAGACTTATTTCTTAAGCAGCATCTTTCGAGAGTAATACCAGGTATTAGTTGTCTCAGAATCACAATCAAAAGTCACAAACTGCAGATTGGGTTAAAAAACAAAACAAGAAAACAGAATCTACCTATTGTTATAGAGAAAAAAAAAAACTTTGACATCAAAGATAAAGGAACACTGTCTTAGGGTGAAGGGGTAGTAAAGGGTATCCAATGGATGTAAGGAGCGAATCTAAAGAACAAGCAAGCATCATTGTTCAAATACTTGACAAGAGAGACTTCAACCCAAAACTAGTCAGAAGGTACAGAAGCTTACTTCATACGGATTAAGGGAACACTTCAAGAGGACATTGTACTTCTAAACATTAACATACAGATAGAACAAGTTCTACTCAGGGTAAAGTCTGAACTGACCCAGCACAGTAACTTCAACACTTCATTCTCACCTGTAAGTAGAAAATCATCTGAGTTAAATGAGATCCCAGATGGAGTTAACAGTAATCTACAGAAAGTTTCCGGCAAACACTGCCAAGTACATGGTCTTCTAATAGTTCTCAGACCTCTAAGATAACGTAAGATGACACAAAGCAAGCCTTAGCAAATATAGGAAAATGGAAATAACATCTCGTGTTCTGTCTGACAACCATGAAGTAAAGCTAGAAATTAACAGCAAAAGAAACTTTTAAAAATATACAAACTCATTAACACACTAATTAAACACACACACTAGTGAATGATGACTGGTTCACTGAAGAAGTCAAGAAAGAAATAAAACATCCCTAGGCAAAATTGAAAATGAAAACACAACATACTAAAACCTGTGGGATACAATGAAAGCTGTTCTAAGCAGCAAATTTATAGCTACAAGTACCTACATTAAAAAGCAGAGAGAGGGGCTGGAGAGATGGCTCAGTAGTTAAAAGCACTTGCTGTGCTTGCAGAGGACCAGAGTTCAATTCCCAGCACTTACATCAGGCAGCTCACAGCCATCTGTAACTCTAACTCCAAGGGACCCAACACTCTCTTCTGGCCTCTTGGGCATGGCACTCACATGCATTTATATACCCATATGCACATAATTTTAAATGATTAAAAAAATAATAATTTAAAAAAACTGTGACACACACACAAACGAGAAGCACTGGCAAGATGGCTCAGCAGATAAAGGTGCTTGCTTCTAAAGCCTGGAACACACAGGGTGGAACTAGAGCACTGTGGTATGCACATAGCTACACACATACACACATGAACACACAATAGACAAATGGAAAGAAAGTCAGAGAGCTTTCAAATTAGTAACTCAAGGAAACACCTTAAGACCTTGGAAAAAGGAGAACAAGCTAAACCCAAAAGCAACAGATGGTACAGTGGTCTGAATGAGGATAGCCCTTCTGGAACTCTGTGTGCTTCACTGGGAGTGGGCTTTGATGTTTCAAAAGCCCATGCCAGGCCCAGTTTCTCACTGTCTATTGGCTTGTAACATGGATCAGGTGAGCTCATCTCCTGTTCCAGCACCATGCCTGCCTGCCTGCCCCTATGCTTCCCACCACGATAATAACGAACTAACTCTCTGAAACTGTAAGCAAGCTTCCAACTAAAGGCTTCCTTTTAAAAGTTGCCTTGGTCATGGTGTCTCCTCATAGCAACAGAACAGTAACTAAGACATACGGGAAAATAATTAAGATCGGGGCAGAAATTAATGAAACAAAGCCAAACAAAACAAAAAGATTCACGACGAATTAAAGAAACAGAGTTGATACTAAAAAAAAAGATTAAAAACAACAAACTAACTAAACCAGCCAAAAGAGAGAAAACTGCCATTAATAAAGTGAGAGGCAAAAAGGGAGACATTACAACTGATATCTATGAAATTTAGAAAAATCATATGGATATACCTGAAAAACTTTTGTTCTACTTGCTTTTAGAATCTAAAAAAAAATAAAAATGGATGAATTTCTAAAGTTTTATTAACTAGCAAAAAGAGGCCACAGGTATGTTTCACCTCTGATGGGCCTGGAGTCCTGGGCTCGGAGAGTCTGCCGACTGACTTCCACAGCTAACTCTTACTGTTACACAGGGACATTCTCCGTGCTCCTAGTTCAGTAGTTTCCATTTAGAGCTACTAAAACAAAAACACCAAACAAACAAAAACAGACAAACAAACAAAACACCTAAAATCAAAGGCTTTTCCTACAGCAATCTCAGCAAAGAGGCAACGCCTAGGCCTTCACCATGTGAACAAACCTATGTACAAACACATAAGCTCCTTGCTGGGAATTAGTTAAAATATTTTTTGGTGTTAAAGAGAAGAAAAAGAACTTTGAAAGAGTGTTTTTTGCTACCTAAAATAGAATGTAAGTTTTCAGAGTAAAGAGCCCCAACTTCACAGCTGAGGAACTGAACGAGGTGTCTGAAAGTTCATGTTCACCCTCGAGGTCTGGGCAAAGGTGACACCATGGTTCCAGGACCCTTAGCTGGCATTTGATTCTGTCCAGGAACCCGGGCAACATCACAGCAGCAGATTCAAATCCTGGCTGTGGCCCAATCCACTCCAGAAGTTACTCCAACCTCTCTATAACCTCTACCGCAGTTCTGGCTCACTGTTTTCTGAGAATTTCTGTCTGAGACCAAGAACTTCCTGAAGGCAGCAACTGGAGCTTTTATGATAATACCTGAACCATACCTGAAGATCATCAACGAAAAGTAACTCTGCAAAGAAGCAATGAACTTCTGTAAAAAGGTTATGAACAGAGTTCCCCCATGGGCACTAAGCCCACCAGAGCACAGGATGGCCCATTAAATGGATCAGTAAATCTGAGGAATGTTAAATAAAGCAAGAAGATACCCACTTTCTTAATTATTAGAAAATTTTAAGTTGGAAGATTAGAAAAAGAGAGCAACCTGATAGGGTGAGGTAGTCATGCTGTACAGGCTGCTGGAGAAACCATAGTCCTGGAGAGAACTTACCCACGAACAGAAATTACTAGACAAAATCAAATAACAGCTAAATGACCTGGTGCTATGGGGTCACCTTTCTCCCTCCTGGGGAAGAGACATGTGAGACACACAGCCATGACCAGCAAATCTTCTGTATCCACATATGAGTTCTTGGCTCTTCTTAAATTTGATTTGTAAGAAACAGGAGTGCTAATCGTCCTAATGCCAATTCGATCACTGCCATCTTTATTTAAAAAAGAAAGATTTGTTGGCGAAATGGCTCAGGAATTTAAGAGCACTCAATGCTCACTCTTGCAGACCAGCTGGGTTCAGTTTCCAGCACCCATATGGTGGTTGAAACTGTCTGTAACTCCAGTTCAAGGGATCTGTGCCCTCCCCCCACACACACACCAGGTGCACATACATACATGCAGGCAAAACACTCATAGACATAAAATTAAAATAGAAGTAAACAATTTTTTAAAGAATGAAACTGAGACCTAGCCAAGTAGAAGGCACTTAGAGGACTCCCTTTATTAAAAATAAATAAATAAAAATAAAAATAGTAAGAAATAGAAATATGATTATATGATAATTCCTAACTGGTACTTAATGCCAGTCACTGTTACAATTGCTTAGAGGCCACGTGTAGTGTCTCTCTCTCTCCCCTCTCCTCTCTCTCTGTCCTCTCTCTCTCTCCTCTCTCTCTCTCTCTCTCTCTGTCCCCTCTCTCTCTCTCTCTCTCTCTCTCTCTCTCTCTCTCTGTCCTCTCTCCTCTCTCCTCTCTCCTCTCTCCTCTCTCCTCTCTCCTCTCTCCTCTCTCCTCTCTCCTCTCTCCTCTCTCCTCTCTCCTCTCTCCTCTCTCCTCTCTCCTCTCTCCTCTCCCCTCTCTCCTCTC
>JADRCH010000006.1:6511022-6591305 GCA_019843965.1 Rhynchomys soricoides | reverse complement strand
GGGTGCAAACTTCTCAGCTAGTCCCACAACACCCAGAGGTAGCTCCACTCCCAGGGGCTCTAACATGCCCAGGATCATAGGATCAGAGGTGAGGAGGACACAACATCTGTCCCAATACCAGGCTTAACTGAGACCAGCAGGATCCAGGGACCCAAAAACCCCACCGGACCAATGGCATGGGTTCCTTCTGGTCTGGGCCTGTGGGCTCAAACTCCTCAGCCAATCCCATAGCACCCAGAGGAAGCCTAACTCCCAGGTCCTCTAACATACCCAGGATCCCAGGATCCCAGGAGCTTGGTCACACCAGGATCTCAAGGTCGCAGAAGCAGCTTGACTCCCAGGAGCTCTGTCACACCCAGGATCTCAAGATCCCAGGATCCCAGGATCCCAGAATCACAGGATCTCAGAGACAGCTGGTAGCACTAGAGATAACCAAATGGCAGGAGGCAAGTGCAAAAACACAAGCAACAAAAACCAAGGTTACCTGGCATCATCAGAACTCAATTCTCCCACCATAGCAAATCCTGGATACACCATCACACCAGAAAAGCAAGATTTGGATCTAAAATCACTTATGATGATGATGATGATGATGATGATGATGATGATAGAGGACTTTAAAATTACATAAATAACTCCCTTAAGGAAATACAGGAGAACACAGGTAAACAGCTAGAAGCCCTTAAAGAGGAAACACAAAAAAATCCTTAAAGAATTACAGGAAAACACAACAAACAGAACAAGAAATTGAACAAAAGCATCCAGGATCTTAAAAAATGGAAACAAACAATAAAGAAATCACAAAGGGAGACAACCTAGGAGATTGAAAACCTAGGAAAGAGATCAGGAGTCACAGATGACAGGAGTCACAGATCACCAACAGAATACAAGAGATAGAAGAGAGAATCTCAGGTGCAGAAGATACCATAGAAAACATTGACACAACAGTCAAAGAAAATGCAAAATGCCAAACGCTCCTAACCCAAAATGTCCAGTAAATCCAGGACACGATGAGAAGATGAAACCTAAGGATAATAGGTATAGAAGAGAGTGAATATTCCCAACCTAAAGGGCCAGTAAATATCTTCACCAAAATTATAGAAGAAAACTTCCTTAGCCTAAAGAAAGAGATGCCCATGAACATACAGGAAGCCTACAGAACTCCAAATAGACTGAACCAGAAAAGAAATTCCTCTTGTCACATAATAATCAAAACACCAAATGCACTAAACAAAAAAAATAATATTAAAAGCAGTAAGGGAAAAAGGTCAAGTAAAATATAAATGCAGACCTATCAGAATTACACCAGACTTCTCACCAGAGACTATGAAAGCTAGAAGATCCTGGGCAGATCTCATACAGACGCTAAGAGAACACAAATGCCAGCCCAGGCTACTATACCCAGCAAAACTCTCAATTACCATAGACGGAGAAAACAAGATATTCCATGACAAAACCAAATTTACACAGTATCTTTCCACAAATCCAGCCCTACAAAGGATAATAGATGGAAAATATCAACACAAGGAGGGAAACTATACTCTAGAAAAAGCAAGAAAGTAATCTTCTTTCAACAAGCTCAAAAGAAGAAAGCCACACAAATGTAAAAATAACATCAAAAATAACAGGAAACAACAATCACTTTTTCTTACAATCTCTTAGCATCAATGGACTCAATTCCCCAATAAAAAGACATAGACTAAAAGACTGGATACATAAACAGGACTCAGCATTTTGCTGCATATAGGAAATGCACCTCAGTGACAAAGACAGACACTACTTCAGAGTAAAAGGCTGGAAAACAAATTTCCAAGCAAATGGTCCCAAGAAACAAGCTGGAGTAGCCATTCTAATATTGAATAAAATCAACTTTCAACCAGAAGTTATCAAAAAAGATAAGGAAGGACGCTTTGTGCTGGTCAAATAGAAATATTTAAGGGGTAACTTCAGCAAGTGTTATAGGTATCTGATGAATCTCAGTGTAATGGTCTTGGGAAACGCAAAGGAATGGTGCTCTTTGCTCAGAGTGAAGCTAACATATCTTCAAGGGAGAACATTGGAGGTATTTGAATTTTATGTTCACATTAGGGAGGTGAGTCCTGTATATTTTAGAAGGCTAGTATTTATTTTTTCTGAATTTAGTCAGGAGTTGTTAACTTATTTCTAGTTGAGCGTGACTGTAGTAAGGTTTTCAAAACCTGCTGAAAACAAGTAACATTAAATGTGTGATTTATGAGATTAGGTTGTGTGCTATCTTGACAGAAGTCAACTTTCCTTTGTCATTTCAAAGGGGAAAAAAATGAATGGCCTATAAAACTGTAAGAGTTGATCTGTCAGAAATAATTTCCAATTGCATAATGTTTTTACAAAGTGATTTAATTTATTTTAATCATATTTATAATGTGAAAGCATAAGATAATGATAATATTGGCTTCTAAAGTTTTAGCCATAAAAATATAATTTTAATTAATATTAAAACAAACAAACAAAAAACATACCTCAGGAACACTAAGTCCCTCCTTCACTTACCCCTGGGGTAAAGAGCATAGATGTTTTTGCCACGAGAACTTCGAAGATCACCACATACTTGAGGATTCTAATCCAACATTGTCCTTAAGACGGTCATACTGTTTGGCCTCAGTTATTCCAGTAAGACAGAAGCCAATTTGCCAAAGAGAAACGAGTTGGGTCAGCAGAGGGACTGAGTCAGAGTTAGAGTTCATCTCTGTGGCAGACGAATAGAAAGGGCATGTATTAAGATTGGACTATACAACCCAAAAGCAGGCAAAAGAGTCAAAGACAGGTATCGCCCCCACTGTTAGGAGTCTTACAAGACAGAGCTGCAAAAACAAAACATATGCAGAGGTCCTAGGTCAGATCCATCAGGTTCTCTGATTGTTGGTTCAGTCTCTGTGAGTGCCTATGAGGCCAGGTCAGTTGATGCTGTGAGTTTTCTTGTGGTGCTCTTGACCCCTCTGGTTCCTACAATCCTTCCTCCCTGTCTTCTGTAGGATTCCCTAAGCTCTGCCTGATGTTTGGCTGTGGGCCTCTGTGATGACCCTCTCTGATTATGCTAGGCTAGTGTCTACAAATATAGAAGAATATCATTAGAAAACATTTCATTGATATTTTTTTGTCATGTTTGGTTCTATCCTAGGTGTCTGAGGCATCCAGCCTCTGTTTCCTGTCAGAGGTGGGCTCCCTCTTGTGACATAATTGGTTGGGTACTCCCACAAGTTCTGTGCCATTTTTACTCTAACACATGTTTCAGGCAGGACAAATTGTAGGTCAAAGGTTTGGGTCTGAGTTGGTGTCCCAATCCCTCCATGGAAGTCTTGCCTGGTTACAGAAGAGGTCAAGTTCAAGCTCCATATTCCCCATTACTAGGAGTCTTAGCAAGGTTCACCCTCATAGATGTCTGGAAGTTTCCATTGCACTAGGTTTCTAGCTTGTGCTGAAGATTTCCCTACATTTCAGTTGCCTCTGCCACTCCCTCCATTCTCCCCCAACCTGATCCCTCTGTTCCCATCCCCACATATCCCCAGTCCTAATCCCATAATATCTATTCTATTTCTCCCTCCTAGGGAGATTCATGTGTCTCTCCTCAATCCCTCCTTCTTACTCAGCCTCTTTGAGTCTGTGGATTCTAGCATGATTATCTTTTAATTTATAGCTAATAACCACTTGTGAGTACATACCATGCTTGTCTTTCTGGGTTACCTCACTCAGGATGATTTTTTTTTTCTGATTCCATTTATTTGCCTGCAAATTTCATGATGTTAGGGGTTGTTTGTTTGTTTTGTTTTTAACTCTGAATAATACTCCATTGTGTAAGTGTACCACATTTTCTTTATCCATTCTTTGTTCAATGTATCTGGTTTTATGTTGAGGATTTGGTACACTTAGACTAGAGTTTTATGCAGGGTGGTAGATATGGACCTATTGAATTCTTCTACATGCTGATATCCAGTTAGACCAGCACCACATGTTAAAGATGCTATCTCTTTTTCCATTGATAATTCTGGATTCTTTATAAAACCTCAGGTGTCCATAGGTGTGAGGATTTACATCTGGGTCTTCATTTCGATTCCATTGATCAACCTGTCTGTTTTTATGCCAATACGGTGAGGTTTTTATTACTATAGCTCTGTAGTAGAGCTTGAAATCAGGGGTGGTAATATCTTTTATTGTACAAGATTGGTTTTAGCTACCCTGGCTTTTATTTTTTCATATAAAGCTGAATATTGTTCTTTCAAAATCTGTAAAAAATGTGTCAGAATTTTGAAGGGGATTGTACTGGATCTATAGGTTGCTTTTGGTAAGATGGCCATTTTTACTATATTAATCTTACCTATTCATGAGCATGGGAGAGCTCTCCATCTTTTGATATCTTTTTCAATTTCTTCAAATACTTGAAGTTTCTTGTCATACGTCTTCACTTGTATGACAAAAGATATTTTTATATTATTTGCTACTCTTGTGAAGGATGTCGTTTACCTGATTTCTTTCTCAGACTATCATCTGTATATAAGAAGGTGAGTGATTTTTTATTTTTTTGAGCTAATCTTGTATCTTACCACATTGCTGAAGGTATTTATCAACTATAGGAGCTCCCTGGTAGAGTTTTTGGGGTCACTTATGGATACTATCATGTCATCTGCAAATAGCGATGCTATAACTTTAATTGTAATTTCCTTTAGTTATCTTATTGCTCTAGCTAAAACTTCAAGTACTGTACTGAAGAGATATGGAGGGAGTGGGCAGCCTTGTCTTATTCCTGATTTTAGTGGAATTGCTTTAAGCTTCTCTCCATTTAATTTGTTGTTGGCTCTATGATTGCTGTAAATTGTCTTTACTATGTTTAGGTATGTGCCCTGCATCCTTGATCTCTTTTATTGTAGAGAAGTGTTGGGTTTTGTCTAGGGCTTTTTTGGCATCTAATGGGATGATCATTTATTTTTTCTTTGAGTTTGTTTATATAGTGGATTATGTTGATGTATTTCTGTATCTCTGCATCCCTGCATCTCAGGGAAGAAGCCTACTTGATCATGGTGCATGATCTTTTTGATGTGATTGTGCCAGGAAGAGCCTACTCCATCATGGACTGGCTTCCATCTTTAAAAAAAAAAAGCCTGAGAACTTGACCTGCAGGTAAACCCAAGCTGCATCCACATACCAGGAAGTACCCCACAGCTTGTCCTTGTCCAGAATTACTTCCTAGCTACTTCCTAGCAACAGTTAGTCAAAGATTAGTCTGATTGATTCAGATGTACTTTGCTTCAGAGCACCCACCTGTCGGCTTAGAGTCATTCTATTAGATGCTTGTCAGACGGGACAGCCCCTCCCTCACCCCTTACTTGCTCCTATTTTCTTTTTATTTTTTATTTTTTATTTTTATTTTTTCTACTTTATTTACATTTCAAATGTTTCCCCCTTTCCAGATCTCCCCTTTAGAACCTCCCTATTCCCTCCCCCCTCCCCTGCCTCTATTGGGGTATTCCCCCACCCACCTACCTACCCACTCTCATCTTCCCTCCTTGGCATTCTCCTATACTGGGGGATCTAATACCCTCGGGCCTCTCCTCCCCCTGATGTCTAACAAGACCCTCCTCTGCTGCATATGTGGCCAGCACCATGGGTCCCTCCATGTGTATTCTTTGGTTGGTGGATCAGGCTCCAAGAGTATCGGGGGGGGGGGGTCAGGCCAGTTGCCACTGTTGCTGCCTTTCTGGGGATGCAAACTCCCTCAGCTCCTTCAGTCCCTTCTCCAAGTCCTCCATCTGGGACCTCCCACTCTGCCCTACTGTTGTTGTGAAGTGACTCTTGGGTATTTCGAACTCTTGGGCTAATAACCACTTAACAGTGAGTACATACCTTGTTCATTCTTTTGTGACTGTGTTAACTCGCTCAGGATGATATTTTCAAGATCCATCCATTTGTCTGCAAATTTCATGAAGTCATTGTTTTTAATTGCTGAGTAGTATTCCATTGTGTAAATGTACGACATTTTCTGTATCCATTCCTCTGTGGAGGGACATCTGGGTTGTTTCCAGCTTCTGGCTATTATAAATATGGCTGCTATGAACATAGTGGAACATGTGTTTTTATTACATGTTGGAACATCTTCTGGGTATATGCCCGGGAGTGGAATAGCTGGGTCCTCAGGTAGTAGTATGTTCATTTTTCAGAGGGTCTGCCAAACTGATTTTCAGAGAGGTTGTATAAACTTGCATTCCCACCAGCAATGGAGGAGTGTTCCTCTTTTTCCACATCCTTGCCAACATCTGCTGTCACCTGAGTTTTTGATCTTAGCCATTCTGACTGGTGTGAGGTGAAATCTCAGGCTTGTTTTGATTTGCATTTCCCTGATGACTAAGGATGTTGAACATTTCTTTAGGTGCTTCTCGGCCATTTGAGTTTCCTCAGTTGAGAATTCTCTGTTTAGCTCTGTTCCCCATTTTTTGATAGGGTCATTTGGATCTCTGGAGTCTAGCTTCTTGAGTTCTTTGTATATATTGGATATTAGCCCTCTATCAGATGTAGGATTGGTGAAGATCTTTTCCCAATCTGTAGGTTGCCATTTTGTCCTATTGACCGTGTCCTTTGCTTTACAGAAGCTTTGTAATTTTATGAGGTCCCATCTGTCGATTCTTGATCTTAGAGCACAAGCCATTGGTGTTCTGTTCAGGAACTTTTCCCCTGTGCCCAAGTGTTTGAGACTCTTCCCCACTTTCTCTTCTATTAGATTCAGTGTATCTGGTTTTATGTGGAGGTCCTTGATCCACTTGGACTTGAGCTTTGTACAGGGAGATAGGAATGGATCAATTCACAACCTTCTACATGTAGACCGCCAGTTGATCCAGCATCATTTGTTGAAAATGCTGTCTTTTTTCCACTGTATGGTTTTAACTCCTTTGTCAAAGATCAAGTGACCATAAGTGTGTGGGTTCAATTCTGGGTCTTTGATTCTATTCCATTGATCTACCTGCCTGTCACTATACCAATACCATGCAGTTTTTATCACTACTGCTCTGTAGTACAGCTTGAGGTCAGGGATGCTGATTCCCCCAGAAGTCCTTTTATTGTTGAGAATAGTTTTTGCTATCCTGGGTTTTTTGTTATTCCATATGAATAAGAACCTATCCTGCTGCTCCACCTTCTCCTCCTGTCCTGCTGTGTCAGGGTTGGGTTGGAGGAGAGCCCAAGCCTGAGCTTGTAATAAAGAGACCCTAATGCTATTACATTGGGAATGGCTCCTTTTTGGTCTTCTGGGGTTTGGGAATGCTTCTTGACACAACAATGTGTTCTTGGATTCCATTTGTGAGTATTTTTGCATATATGTTTATGAGGGAGATTTGTCTGAGTTTTTCTTTCTTTGTTGAGTAGCAGGCGACTGGCCTCATAAAATGAATTTGGCAGTACTCCTTTGTTTCTATTTTGTGGAATAGTTTAGGGAGTCCTGGCATTAGCTCTTCTTTGAAAGTCTGGTAGAATATTGAACTAAAAAAAAACATCTGGCCCTGGGCTTTTTGCCGGGGGGGAGGGGGGAGTGGATTTTAAACATGGGTCTGTTTAAATTGTGTTTCTGATCTTGATTTAACTTTGCTAAGTTGTATCTATGAAGAAAACTGTCCATCCCTTTTAACTTTTTTACTTTTGTGGAGTACAAGGTTTTGAAGTATGACCAAATGATTCTTTGCATTTCCTTGGTGTCTGTTGTTATATCCCCTATTAGTTTCTAGTTTTCTTAGTTTGGATATTCTCTCTCTACCTTTTCATTAGTTTAAATAAGGCTTTGTCTATCTTGTTGATTTTTTCAAAGAACCAACTCTTTGTATCATTGGTTTCTTTGGATTATTCTTATTTCTATTTTAGTAATTTTAGCCCTCAGCTTGACTATTTCCTGCCGTCTACTCCTCCTGGGTATGTTTGTTTCTAGTGCTTTCAGGCGTGCTGTTAAGTTGCTAGTATGAGATCTCCAGTTTCTTTAGGAAGGCCCTTAGTGCTATGGACTTCCTCTTAGCACCACTTTCATTGTGTCCCATGAGTTTGGGTGCGTTGTGCCTTCATTTTCACTAAATTCTAGGAAGTCTTTAATTTCCTTATTTCTGCCCTAACCTCGAAGTCATTCAGTAGGGAGTTGTTCTGTTTCCATGAATTTGTAGGCTTTCTATTGTTTCTGTTGTTGTTGATATCCAGCTTTAATCCGTGGAAGTCTGATAGGATAAAGGGAGTTATTTCAGTTTTCTTGTGTCTGTTAAGACTTGTTTTGTGGCTGAACATGTGGTCAGTTTTGGAGAAAGTTCCATGAGGTGCTGAGAAGAAGGCACATTCTTTTGTGTTTGGGTGAGATGCTGTGTAGATGTCTGTTAGATTCATTATTTCTCTATTCGGTTTTGTCTGGATGGAGTGGGGAATTGAAGCCTCTCACTAACCATGGGTGCCCTTGCAAAGGCATGGCAGCAAGCCTCAGGCATAGCAGGAACCCTCAGGCATGCCTGACCTCAGGAGAAGAAAGCTGAGAGCTCAGGTCTTCAAACACAAGCACAAAGCAGAAAGAGCTAGAACTAGTGAGGCTTTGATCCCAAAGCTTCCCCAACAGTGCACTTTCTTCCAGCAAGGCCAAACTACCTAAACCTCCCCAAACATGGCCACCAACTGGGAACCACATTTCCAATACAAGAGTCGATGGGGCCATTCTCATTAAAACCATGACAATGTCGGCTTGTTCAAGTCTTTGTTTAGTTTTGTTTGCCTCTTCAGTCAGAAACCTACAGCTTCTCCCCAGTATTTCCAACGTCTCTACTAAGGTTGTTTTGGTGAGATTCCAAAATACCTCTTTCCCTGGACTTCCTTCTAACTGCCTCATCTCTGAGCCAAGGCTATGCTAACCGCCTCATCTCTGAGCCAAGGCTCTGCTAACCACCTCATCTCTGAGCCAAGGCTATGCTGTATCCTTGCACAGAGCAGCGCACACAAGCAGCGATGGCAGAAATAAAGACTCTTGCTGCCAACTCTAATTCCCTCCTTTGCTGTGTGTCCTTCCAGCCAGAATAAAACCAGAAGATGCAGAAACACCCACTGATGTGCGAGCCAACCTTTCCAGCATACAGTGCTTGCACCGAGAGAAGCATGCACGTGAGAAAGGAAACAAAATCATTGATTTAGAGAAGACACAAAGGAAATGGAGAGACATGTTTGCCTATGTCTGAGGCTAAGGACTATTTGCTGAAGGCCTGTGCTCTCTGACTCAAAAATAGAAAGTCAGTTCACTGGGCTGTCTGTTTATGATGTGTATATGTGCAGTGTTTGCAGATAAATTTTACATTTGAAAATCAATGTCTTCAGGTTTTTCTTCTTCTTAGTCTAAGACCTCTCTAAAGGTTACAAAGATAGAGAAAGGAGACACTGGGAGTGCCATGAAGGAACTGAAGGGCTGTGGGGATGGGGGCAGGGTGGAAGTAGCCGGCCCATATTTGCAACTGAATTCACACTTGAAAAAATGATGTCATGCCGTTCTTCATGTGTGTCCACACTTTGCATTGTTTTTAGATTTAATCCAGAAGGAAGAATCTGCCCTGAGAGTCTTCAGACTTCTTTTCTGTTATTAGGGATTGTGGTGGTTTGAATAGGTTTAGCCCCCTTAGACCCTAGACTGTGCTTAAATGCTTGGCTCACAGGGAGGTGTGGCCTTGTTGGAGGAAGTTTGTCACTGTTGGGGGTGGGCTTTGAGGTCTCTATGCCTAAACTCTGCCCAGTGTGAAATCAGAGCCTCCTCCTCCTGGCTGCCTGAAGAAGACAGTCCCCTATTGCCTGTGGATCAAGATGTAGAACTCTTGGCTCCTTCTCCGGCACCATGTCTGCCTGTATGCTGCCATGATGATAATGGACTAAACCTCTGAAACTTCAAGCCATTCCCAATTAAATGTTTTCTTTTGTAAGAATCGCCTTGGTCATGGCGTCTCTTCCCTATGACAGGGATTGAACCCAGGGCTTCGTACATGTGAGGTAGATTTTCTAACAGTACACCATGCTTCTCTCCTATTTGCCGGCCTTGTTTTCTCACCTCTGCTCCCACATTTTGCTTATGGATGTGAGTCTGGATAGAAAGACAGGGAAAATTATGGGGACTAGGAACAGAAAGAAGCCCCCCGCTGAGAAGTCTGGCAGAGAACTCTCTTCCAGCTGAGAAGCAAAAAATCCAGCAGATCAACATTTGCTTAGGGCCCTTCTTCATTCCCAGCTACAAAGGAGGAATCACAACACACACCTCTGAACACACACACATATACACATATAAGCCCTGGACAAAAACCAAACCAAACAACCAACCAAGCAAAACAACACAAAACAGCCCTGTGTGACCCAAGTTGGTCCTGCTTTTACTTTATAAGATTGTAATCCCAGCTGCTCTTGGTGGTACACACCTTTAATCCCAGTACCCAGGAGACATAAAGAAGATTTTGTGAGTTTGAGGCCAGCTTGGTCTACATACAGAGTTCCAGGCCAGCCAGGGCTAAAGAGACCCAGTCTGGAAAACAAAGGAGCAACTGTAATCTCATACAAGCCACCTCCAGAGCCACCCTATAATCTCACTTATCAAAAAGAGAGTGGGAACATTTCTTGGCAACCTTCAAGGTACAACTTCAAGGTCACCAAAATGGCATACATGGCTAATGCTAATAAGACTTTCCTTCCAGAAGTCTGAACACATTGGGCACATTGGACTCTTCCCCAGGATGGCTCTCTCTTAACTCACATCGTTAAAAACATGTGTTTTAAAATGACTTTTGTGCAGGGCAGATGGCTCAGTAGATAAAGTTCCTGCTACTCAAGCATGAAGAATTAAGTACAGATCCCTAGCACCTTCCAAAGCCTGGTGTGGTTGTCTACACCTGAAGTTAGTGCTGGAAGAGGGCAGAAAAACTGGATCCCCAGAGCTCACACTGACCACCAGTCTAGAAAACCAGTGAGCTCTAGGCTCAGTAAGAGACCTCTCAGAGAGTAAATGGAATGCTGAAGATGAAGATATCCAACACTGACCTCTGGCACTCACACACACACACACACACACACACTCATATACAGACACACACACATTCACACACACTCATACATAGACACATTCAGACACACACTCACTTGCACATAGATACATTCACACACATTCACATTCACACACAGACACACCCACATTCACACACACTCACACACAGGCACATTCACACACACACACAGAGACACATACACATTCAGATACACACTCATACACACATAGATACACTCACACACATTCACATACACAGAACACATTCACAGAGAGAGAGACAGTCACACACAGAGAGACACATTCACACACACACACACACACACACACACACATGTTTGGAGAAGAAATGAATAGTAGACTCTGGGGGTGGCCATGCCAAGAGGACATGGAAGGCCTGCTCCCTGCCTCCTCCACCCCAGCCTTTTACTTCCTTCTAGCATCCTTTATGAAAAATTGATAAGCATGCCCCTCAAATATTTTTCTGATTTCAAATGTATTGGATGTTCACCAGAAGTCATCTTAAAATGCCAAAAGCCAGACAGGGGCGAGGATGGGGTGTGGGGGTTGGGTGCTGTGGTTTGGCTGTCATGCCTGCTGCCTGATGGTCTGAGTTCATCCAAGGGACCCACGTGCAGGGAGGACAGAGGTAGTGTACCCTCATAATTGTCTTCTGGCCTCACACGAATGCCATGACACGGCCCACACACATGCACACTCACTCAAGCACATTCTCAAGTAAATAAATAATACATTTAATTTGAAAAATGTTTTGGGACTAGGGATATGGCTCAGCAGTTTAGAGCACTTGTTGCTATCCCAGAAGAAGACCTGGGTTTGGTTCCCAGCACCCACATGGTGGCTCATAACCTTCCATATCTGCAGTACCAAGGGACCCAATGCCCTCTCCTGACCTCTTCCGGGAACTAGGCATGCATGTGGTGAACCTAGATGTGTGAAAAAAAAAAAAACAAACACTCATGTATGTAAAAATAAAATAACCAAAAATTGGTTTAAATGCCCCCAATAAGGCTACATAATTCAACAGCCATCATTTTACACATTCATATATTGCTGTGTGTTTGTGTAAAAACCAGTAGATAAAAGAGTATAAAATAGCTGAGAGATGACAGTGTGCACCTTCAACCCCAGCACTCGGAAAGTAGAGGCATGCGGACCTCAAGTTCATCCTAGTTCAAACCATCCTGGTCACAGAGCAAGTTTCAGGATAGCCAGGGCTATAGAGAGAAACTCAGTCTTGGAAAACAAACAAAACAAAGCAAAACAAAAAATATAAAATGTATTTTAAGATAAAAATTATATAGAGTTTTGCATCAACTTCTACTTTGAATTTCAAACCAACCCCCTTTTCTGTTTCCCTCCCCCGGCTTTTAAACACGGACATCTCCTGTTCATGTTGCTTTGCTACCCTCTAGTGGAAACTTGAGGTATTTGTCACAAATGGCATGAAATTCACTGACACTCCAGTGGGGAATGCCCTCCTCTACCCCAGTTTCCTAGGGAACTCAATCCCCAAATCTGAGTCACATCTGGCTCAATCACACTCGGTCAGGCAATTGTTTCTTATTGCCTGACTCAGTGTTTTGTCATTAGTTAATTATTTTATTGCTTGGAAAATCCCACTTGTGTTGATAATTTCCGCACGAGGGTTATGAAAATCAACTGAATTGACATGTGAGAAATACTTAAAACAGCTGCTAGTGCTCAGAGTAACACAAATGTAGACAAATGTGTACATATGTGTGTGTGGATTGGAGAGGAAAGGAGAGAGGGAGGAAGGGGGAGAGGGAGGGAGGGAGGGAGAGAGAGAGAGAGGGAAAGAGAGAGAGAGAGAGAGAGAGAGAGAGAGAGAGAGAGAGAGACTTGAACTGTTTATAAAATTAAGGTCAGATTTGGGCAGTGGTGGTACACACCTTTAAATCCCAGAACTTGAGAGGCAGAGGCAGCTTGGTCTACATAGTGAGTGCCTGGACAGCCTGAGCTACACAGAAGAAACCCTATCTCAAAAGACAAACAAGCAAAAAAAGACAAAAAGTATACCCTCTAGTGTCAATATCCTGCTTCTCTGCTTCAAAGTTACTTTTCTTTGACCTTATTTTGTGACAGTGTAGTTAGTAGGTGTTCTTAAGCTTTTTACATTGTAACACAACATTGTATTCTACAAAGTTCACGCTTAAAAATCACACAATGGGTCTGGAGAGATGGCTTAGCAGTTAAGAGCATTGACTGTCCTTCCAGAGATCCTGAGCTCAATTCCCAGCAACCACATGGTGACTCACAACCATCTGTAATGGGATCTGATACCCTCTTCTGGTGTGTCTGAAGACAGCAAAGTACTCACATAAAATAAATAAATCTTTTTAAAAACGCACACAATCAAGTTACAAAAAGAAAATACCCAAAAATATTCACAATGTTTTCAGAAAATTTATGATGGGGAGGGGGGTGGACCTTCCTTGCCACCTGGCACAATTTTAAGGGTTGTCTGTAGAGGGTGCTGAAAGGACAACCCAAAACCTAATAGAGAGGACTCTCCTTTCCCTGCTCTGTGGAAGGGTAGCCAGAAGTGAGGATACCCTGTGAGGCTCTCTATTAGAAAGTTTGTATCTGAATGGCCAAGGTCCCTGCTCCCCAGCTCCTCTTTACTGGCCATGCCCTCCAGTTAATCTCTCTCTCTCTCTCTCTCTCTCTCTCTCTCTCTCTCTCTGTCTGGCTTCCTGTTCATCCAGTTCAGTGCCCAGGGTTGGTGAGCTTGGCACAAGTATTCCTGTTCTTCCTTGAGTACCTCCCTCAGCCCAACAGACCATAGCAACTAACCACCCTGGCTACCCCAGGGTTCTTCAGAGGGCTCTTGAGCCTCCACTTGTTGTCTTAGAGTTTCTAGTACTGTAATAAAACGCCATGACCAAAAGCAACTTGAGGAGGAACACGCTTATTTCTTCTTATCACTCTCCAGTTTCACACCATATCTTAGGGAAGTCAGGGCAGGAACTCAAAGGCAGGAACCTTGAGGCAAGAGCTGAAGCTGAGGCCATGGAGGGTTGCTGCTTACTGGCTTGCTCCAAAAGGCTTGCTTTCTGATATGATCCAGGAACCACCAGTCCCAGGATGGCACTGCCCCCAGTGAGCTGAGCCCTCCCACATCAATCACTAATCAAGAAAATGCCTGGCACCAAGGCCCATCTGATGGGGCATTTTCTTAATTGAGATTCCTCTTCCAAGATCTTTCCAAACTTGTAGTAAGAGAACAGAAATCAACCAGGACCCTCATTAACCTTTGTTCCTAGTTAAGTTTCCCTATACTCATTGTTAAGTAGATCCTAAAGGAGATGACACAGAATTCTGATTCATTCTTTTAGTTTGTGCCATCCTGCAACTAGCAAAATGTATCTAGTCATTCTTCTATTCTAAGAATTGTATGCTCTTTCCAATTTTTGACTACCATGAGTTATATAAGAAATAACGTGGTTTTGTTTGTATTACTATTCCTAAAGAAAAAATACTGAGAAGAGAACTGATCTGTCTAGGGATATACAACTAAATTCGGGAAAGAAGAGCCTGGTGTGGCGGCCCCTGTCCGTAATCCCAGCTCTTGGAAAGTGAAAGCAAGAGGAGTGGAAGTTTAAGGTTATCCTCAGCTACAGAGCAAATTCCAGACCAAGCTGAGCTACCCAAAACTCCACCTCAAACATGAGATTACACGCCTGTAATCCCAGCTCTGGGAGAAGCAGTCAGGAGGATTATGAGTTCAGCACCAGCCTGAACTACAAAATGAGATCTTGCTTCAGAAGAAAATACTCAATAAAATTATTTGCAAACTCAACAATACATTTAAAAGATCACACGCCATGATCAAGTCTCCTTCCAGGAATGGTAAGATGGTTTAACACATGCAAACCAATAGGTCTAATATAGTACACAGCTAGAATCAAGGACAAAAAAATCACAATCACACAATAGGCTTGAAAGATGCAGAAAAGGCATTTGAAAAAGTCATTTCTTCTTGGTAGAAGCACTGAGGAAATTTAGGAACAGGAGGATTATAACTCAACATTAAAGCTATGCAATAAATGGAGAGCTAACATCATCCTGAGTGAGGGAAGTGAACACATGTCTTCTAAGATCAAGAGTGAGGTAAGGGTGCCCTCTCTCCATCTTTATTAGCATTCCATAGATTACTTTCGATCTCAGCTAGAGCAATAAGACACAGGAGAGTAATAAAACACATTTTTATAGGAAAAGATGGAGGGAAGTATTCCCATGTGTGTGTATGAGTAAATATATACACACACACATTCATTCCAAGCCTAACTGTAACCAGCTTTATTAAAGATACTGTTCATAAACAATCATGGGATTTCAGGCAGGACACGGGCAGACAATCAACAATATACAAGAACTTCCAAATTCCCTTCTTGTATAGACTACCAAAATCAGAAAGCCACTATAAAACCCAATGAAATCTTCATTCAATGCTTTGAAAGGGGCAGTAGCTTAGAGTGAGGGCTGATGTTTCATATTAGGATGTTGTTTAACAACTGTTCACAAGCCGACCCTGAGTTTCAGGAAATGAACATGGCAGAATTATCACTCTGAAGATCCACAATCTTTTATAAAAGGAAACAGTGCTCTTCTGAGGACACTCAAGACATCACTGCAGAGTCCACATCGCCTAATAGACTGGAAAACCAATTCTGGGGATCAGGTTCCAACAGGTCTCTTGTTTTAAGTCTATGGCGATGGTACAGGGGGAAGAGGATAGAACAATCAATTTAGAGTTTCCCAGACTACAAGGACGTCTCTCCTGGAAGCCAACAGGAGCTTTTCAAAATTATCAAGGAAAGAGGTTTTCTGTCCTCAATCCAGTTTAGGAGATATTTTGTTAGTGACACATGATCCGCCCCCCCCCCCCAACAATGAAGTGTTCTGTGTGTTAACAATAAAGCCTTTAAAAAACAGTAAAACAAAATTCCACATTTTTATAAAACTTGATAAAAAACAGTATTTCAAACTGTACAGTCACCAGAAGTACACAGTTATCAAAAATGCACACCCGTCACTTGGCATCTCCTGCACCTTCAGCTTTCTGTGCCTGGTCTGTTTTGGCATCTCCGTTCTCTGCAGGATTATTCGCATCCTTACTGACATCTGCTTCCCTTTCTTCCCCAAGGGTACCTTCTCTCCCTTCTTTGCTGGGGCCTTTTTAGGCTTGGGCTCTGGCTTTGGAGGAGCAGGTTTAGCAGACAACCTTGCAGATCTTCTCTGTGGCTCATCCTTCACTTTGGCTGTGTCTCCTTTAGCATCCCCTTCAGCCTTTCTTCTGGTCATGGCGGCAGCAGGGAACAGTAGGCGCTGAACACAGGTCTACAAGCGGCGCCCGGGTTTGTCCATCCAGGGCTCGTCCTCTCTGCTTCTTCAAGCTTTATATATTTTAATTAAAATATAATTACGTCATTTCCTCCCTTGTCTTTCCTCCCCCTTATTCCCTCTCAGATTCATAGCCTGTTTTTCTTTGATCACTATTGCTACATACATACAAACACATAAACATATTACCACAATCCACCGAGTGTGCTTAGTGTGTCTTGTATGTACATAATCTCAAGGCTGACTACTTGGTATTAGGTTGCCCAGGGTTCTTTCTTTGTAGTCCACACGCCTCTCAAAGTGTTGGGTTAAAAGTATGCACTAGCTACATGATAGCATTAAGAGAATGTGTCTCTGTGTGTGCACAGACGACTGTGGGTCCCCGTGAAAGCCCCGTCAGATCCCATGGAACTAGAGTTACCACTGTTTGTGAAACATCTGGTGTGGTGTGGGTGCTGGGAACCAGACTCAGGTCCTCTGGAGGAGCAGCAAACAAACTTCAGAACCATCTTTCCAGTCCTCAGTCTTATATTTTCTAAGATATTGAAAATTATTTTCATATGTTTTTAAAATTTCCAGCTCATCATAGAATTGTTGCATTCTGACTTTAGGGTTTTCTCCTTAACATCCCAAGGCAGTTGGCATAAAATATGGACATCATCAATGTGATGCTGAATCTCTGCCTACTAAAGACTGACCTCCATCACTAGTGAAGGCACACCCAATGGGAAGGTTGTCCACACCGGCATCCATCATGAGCCTGATCAGGAATGGTACCGTTAACTAGACAGATATGACAAATTCCACAAGCCAGCATAAAGTCAGATCTGTCTAGGATGATACAAGCTTAAAAGTCAGTTCCTTAAATGTCTTTCAACTTGTGTAGCCAACTTTTCTCTGCATCCCGCAAATGTACACTGTCTTTACCATGAGGGCCTTTTTCCATGTGGTCAGTCAGCTCCAAAAAGGCAGTGTTCAGTAAGCACAGGAGTATGCCTGGGTCTTCCTCTGTTTCCACAGATACCTCATCTCCTGATGCAATTTTTCTCACTATTGTACTTTAAGTTGTACTTTGAATACCTAGGTCTTATCCATTTATTCTATAACATCCAAAAATGTTTTCAGTGATTCTGATGCTGCCAAAAAAAAAAAAAAATTACTATGAATACATATTGGAAGCTCCATGGTGTCCTGGAAATAGATGATGGTGCTGGGTCTTAGTTAGAGCTATTAATGATGAAACATCATGATCGAAAGCAACTTGGGGAGCACAAGGTTTGTTTGGCTTACAAATCCTGTTGAGGCCCTGGAGGAAGGAGCTAAAGCACAGGCCATGAGGGGATAGTACTTACCAGCTTGGCCTCATGGCTTGCTTTCTTTTTCTTTTCTTTTTTTTTTTTTTTTTTAAGAATTTTTTATGTTCACTGAAGTTTTTGCCTGCATATATGTCTGTGCCAGGGTGCCAGATCCTCTGGAACTGGAGTTACAGACTGTTGTGAGCTGCCATTTGGGTGCTGGGAATCGAACCAGGGTTCTCTGGAAGAAGAACAACCAGTGCTCTTAACCACTAGCCATCTCTTCAGCCCTAACCTGCTTTCTCATACCACCCAGGACCCATGGCACCACCCTACACCTCCCTACAATAGGCTGGGCCACTGTTCTTTATCACTAATTAAGAAAATGCCCTACATGCCTTACAGGCCTGCCTACAGCCCAATTTGTTTGTTTGATTGGTTGTTTCTCAAGACCGGGTTTCTCTGTGTAGTCCTGGCCATCCTGGAACTCACTCTGGTAGACCAGGCTGTCTTTGAACTCAGAGATCCACTTACCTCTGCCTCCTTAGTGCTAGGATTAAATGCATAAGCCACTGCTGTGTTTGTCTCTTGAGCCCCCATAGGACACCGAGGAGCCAACACCAATGCAATATGCATAAGAGTCTTTATTCAAGCTCAAGCTTAGGCCACACAGTCACCACTGATGCAGCAGAATGGGATGGTGAAGCCCTGAGCCCAGTTTCAAGCAGGCATTTATAGAGGCAAGCAAACAAGCAAGGGGTATCCAGCTTGTAACTCATCTGATTGGGGGCTATTATGAAAATTGCTCCCCTTTAAAATGATTGGCTGGTGCTGGGATCCAAATCATAATCTTTTATAAGTAAATATCTTTAGGTACAACTGTAACTTCTGCTTTCCTCCTGATGGGTGATTGTTAGGGAGTGACCTGAAGACTAGTGCTAGGTGCAGGCCTGGTAGTTAACTCAAGTTCAACCTTAGGTCAAGTTTTGTTTTTTTTTTAAGATGGAGCCTGAACCCAAGATGGAATTGATCTGGTCTCTTGCCATCACCACCACATCTACAGCCCCATCTTAACAGAGTTGATTTCTCAGCTGAAGTTCCCTTCTCTCAGATGACTATAGCTTGTCTCAAGTTGACCTGAAACTAGCAAGCACCAGCGGTAAAAGCCAGGAAACAATCTGCCGGTTCTAAGGATACTCAAACTTAGAGTAAGATGTTCTCCACCAGAAGCATCTTCTGGTTTTAACTTAACATCACTGAGGTGGGTACCCACTCATAGAAGTTTATCCCAACACAGCTCCTATCTCTAGAATAAGCCGGTGAGGTGAAGGGGCATGCTTGAGGCTCCAAAAGCCATCTTAAGCTCCATAAAGCTCATTAGACCAGACCTGCTGCATCCTCTGTTAGACTGTTTGATGGGTCCCATTTAATATTGCTCTCAGCTGCCAACTGCATAGCAACCCTCAGTTCTGTTGTAAATCTCTGGGCAACAATATTATGAAGTGGAAGCTTCCTCCCTAAGCCAATGAATCTTTCATAGGTATTTTCTTGGAGCATTCAATGTCCTGAGAATCCTTCTCCCCTTTCCATGTTAACATATCTATTGGTGTTGTCTATTGTTTGGGTCTTGTTTAGACAGACTTATTGTTACAGTATCATGATGTAGCTTCCCTGTCATTTCTAGGAAACATAATCTCATAGCACACTTTCTGCCTTCTTTTCAGTGACGTTCCCTGAGTCTTAGGTGCAGGAGTTAGTTGTGTTGTAGATCTGTCCATTGGGGCTGGGTACCCCACAATCAGTTATTCTCTGTATTTGGGCCAGTTGTGGTTTTCTGGAATGGTCTCTGTCTGCTGCATGAACCACAACATTAACCAGCTAACTCTGTAAGATACTCCTAAGGGTGCAGTACTGGCACTCATTTCTTGGTGGTAACCAACAGCTCTCTATTTGGACTTAAGGCCCACTCAACAGAAGTACCAGTATCATGCCTGGTACTGAGAATTTAGCCAACTAATTCTCAGTTGGGGGGCTAATGAGGTCATTGATCTTACAGAACATACTCAAGCCACCTTACGAGGCCAGCACGACTCCCACCAGCATTCTAAGTACTTATCCTTATACTCACAGCTAGGTGTAGCTCTCAGCCCTCATCAAAAGAAGATATGAGGAGCTACTCTTAAAAGACCCTTGACGATGATGCTCAGATCATCAGGAAATGCTTAGATATGATAAACTTCCAGCAAAGTGCCAGGTACAAAATCAATTTTAAAAAATCAACAGGCTCTTTTGAGAAAACAAATCCAACTGACAACAACTTAAAACAAAAACAAAAACCTAGTCATAAGCCCAACCAGGAAGTGAAAGAGTGCTATCAGGAAAACTTAAAGCACTGAAGAGAAAACCGAAGAAGCCACTAGACAATGCAAAGACTTCTCATGTTCATGGATCAGCAGAGTTAATATAAAAAGATGGCTATTTATACAAAGTAATACAGAGCCAGTGCAGTCCCAACAAAACTTCCAATGATGTTGTTAAAAAGCAAACAAACAAAACCCCTAACATTTGGATGGAAACTCAAAGCAATCTTGAGAAGAGGACTGCTTTGGCATCAAAACAGCTCATTGTAATTGATATGATAGAGCCACATAAGAACAACCTAGGGAAATGTGTGGACCAATGGACTACTAGCGCTGAGGACCCAGAAATAAACCCCATAGTCACAGATACATAACTCTTTAACAAAAGTGTTAAAATATTCATTAAAGAGCCTTTCAACAAATGTTGCCATGGAAACTGGATATCCACATGTAAAATTATGAAACTAGATCATTATCTCTCATTCTATTTAAAAAAAAAAAAAAAGCTTAATGCAAGACCTGAAAATCTGAAACTATTACAGGAAAACATGGGGGTTGGGGGTAACATAGTGGCAGCGGGGGTCGGGGGTGGCTTCAGATGTAAACACAGGCAAAGGAGTCCCAAGTAGAGCTCTATTGTTTGAGAAACACTAGCAAGAGCTTTTCAATAGTATTTTATCAAAGCTTTTTGCACGGCAAGGGGAAGAGCTAGCAGAATGAAGAGACTACTTACCATGGAGGAAGGTGGATCTTAGCTAGCTACTCATCCAAAAGGGAATTAATAGCCAAGATATAAAATGAATTTTAAAACTGAACAATAAGAACAAATAATCTGATCAATAGACACTTTCTAACTGAAGATGGACAAATGATCAATGAATATATGAAAGCATAGTCAATGTCATCAACCATCAGGGAAGTGTCAATCAACCAAAAGTACTGAGATTCTCTCTCATCTTAGTCAGAATGGCTGTCATAGGAAAACAAAAACCAACAAATATAAGGATCCTGGAGGGAGAAAGGAACCCTTAAACATGATTGGTGGGACTGGAAATCAATCAGTGTGGAATGCCCTCCTTCCCCCTCAAAACTGAAATTAGGAGCAAGGGAAATGGCTCAGTAGTTAAGAGCACTGGCTACTCTTCCAGAGGACCCAGCTTCAACTCCCAGCCCCCACAAGGTGGCTCACAACCATCTGTAAGCCCCTGGGGACCTGATATCTTCTCATGGCCTCCTCCAAAGGCACCAAGTATATATGGAGTGCACTGACAAACATGAAGACAACACAGTCGTCTACATAACATTTTTAGGATTGAAAACAGAATTACTATGTAATTTGTCTACACCACTTCAGAGACTATACCCAAAAGAAAGGAACTCAGCTTAATTAAGCTCCACTTCTATGCTCACCTAAGCACTACCCACAACCCCCAAGTTAGGGAACGGGCCTGGGTGCCTACCAGTGGGTAATGAGTAAAGAGCAGACAAAGTTTGCTATAATGACGCTTGCTTTAGACATAAGGAACAGAACTGCCATTGCAAGGAAATGGATGGAATTGAAAATCACCATGTTTATGAATAGCCCAGACTCAGAAAGCCTGGCTCTCATATGTGGGATCCAAGTAGGAGGGGACATGAAAAGAGAGAGAGAACTATTAGAGATTTGGACAGAGAAAGGGAGGGAGAGTGGGTAATACTGGGAATGGAGACCTTCAAAAGACATTATCCATACAGGTATCGCCCTTAGGAAACTCACAATAAATGCAAGCTAGTAAAAAATAAATTTTAGAAAAGTCAAGGCTAAAGAGGAGCTCATGTGGTAGGAGGCCTGCCTGTCATAAACTGGGCAGGTGGTGCATGGCTGTAACCCTGACACTTGGGACACAAATGCAGCATGGTCAGAAAAACAGAATGGAGAGAAAAAGGAAGGAAGAAAAAGAAGAGGGGAAAAAATCAAATCGAGAACCACTCTATAAAGCTTGGCTCACAAGGTTCATTGAGGCACATATAAATATTATACACAGAAAGTACTGGTCTTTCCCAGAGTTCAAATATCCAAAATTACTCCTCACTTCTATTTATTTGACTCTGGCAATGTGATTTTTTTTTAAAAAAAATTGTTTTGTTTACCCTTTGCTTAAAAAGTGGGAAAATGTGAATGCTTAGCATCATATAAAAACATGCAGGCATGCCCTATTAATGAAAGGAAGACAAAACATATTATGTCATACATGTGCTGTGATAAATATCAAAGATATCAGATCTTTTTTAAAGAAGTTATTTTTTAATGTAATAATACAGACCCTTAAAATGAAACAGAGTGATTATGCCTGGAATCCTAGCACCCAGCAGGCCGAGGCAGAAGATAATCTCACACCTGAGTTACAGTGAGACCCTGTAACAGAAAAAAAGATCTGCCACAAAACAAAAAAAACATATTTCAGTCAGAATTCTCCATTCCCCTAGCATTGTTTACATCAAGACTTAATAAAAGCTACAGCAACTGAGATGGTATGATTCTGAAATAACACATCAGTGAATCAACAGAATACAATTACATTCACAAATAGACCCTGCAAATGCAACCCTCTGACCTTTGAACAGCATCAAAGCAATTCAATTGCAAAGTGTTCTTTCAGCCAAAAAGCATGAAAAAAATCTGCATACAAATCTTAGCTTTTAACAAAATTAACTCAAAACATCACAGAGGTGCAACATACAAACTATGAAAGTGTCTAAAATGACCTTCATCTTGGCAATGTTTTCTGTGGTGTTTTTAATTACATTTATTGATTGTTGTACACATATGCTGAATGGGGTGGGCGCTCTTGTGAAGGTCAGAGGACAGCTTTCTGAAGTCAGAGCTCTCCTTCCTGGGGATTCGGCGTTCAGCCTTGGCGGGAGGCACCTGTACCATGGAGCCATTCTGCTGCCTCTAAATACCATTATTTGCCTTCGTGTAGGAAAGTCCGGGGGAGATGATCTGGGGCTGGTATGCTGATGCTGCTCTTTTTCACCAGGGATGGGGCATGGCACAGTCTGGCCTCAAACTTGTGGCAATCCTCCTGCCTCTGTAGGAACTGCCATGCCTGGCTGATTCTGCTCCGTAATGTTCACATCTAATAAGGCTGCCTTTTGTTGACCACTCAGCTACCCCTACTGTGCAGTCATTTTCTCCATAGTTGTGAGAGTTAGGACTCCAGCCATCACATCTATGGTTAAAATCTGAATATAATATGTCCTCCACATATAGTTAAAATGGCCATCTTGCCGAAAGCAATATACAGATTCAATTTGCAATCCCCAACAAAATCCCAACTCAATTCTTCATAGACCTAGAAAGAGCAATTCTCAAATTCATATGGAATAACAAAAAACCCAGGATAGCAAAACCTATTCTCAACAATAAAAGGACTTCTGGGGGAATCAGTCTCCCTGACTTCAAGCTGTACTACAGAGCAGTAGTGATAAAAACTGTATGGTATTGGTACAGTGACAGGCAGGTAGATCAATGGAATAGAATCAAAGACTCAGAATTGAACCCACACACTTATGGTCACTTGATCTTTGACAAAGGAGTTAAAACCATACAGTGGAAAAAAGACAGCATTTTCAACAAATGATGCTGGATCAACTGGCGGTCTACATGTAGAAGGTTGTGAATTGATCCATTCCTATCTCCCTGTACAAAGCTCAAGTCCAAGTGGATCAAGGACCTTCATATAAAACCAGATACAGTGAATCTAATAGAAGAGAAAGTGGGGAAGAGTCTCAAACACTTGGGCACAGGGGAAATGTTCTTGAATAGAACACCAATGGCTTGTGCTCTAAGATCAAGAATCAACAAATGGGACCTCATAAAATTACAAAGCTTCTGTAAGGCAAAGGACACTGTAAATAGGACAAAATGGCAACCTACAGATTGGGAAAAGATCTTTACCAATCCTACATCTGATAGAGGGCTAATATCCAATGTATACAAAGAACTCAAGAAGCTAGACTCCAGAGATCCAAATGACCCTATCAAAAAATGGGGAACAGAGCTAAGCAGAGAATTCTCAACTGAGGAAATGCGAATGGCTGAGAAGCACCTAAAGAAATGTTCAACATCCTTAGTCATCAGGGAAATGCAAATCAAAACAACCCTGAGATTCCACCTCACACCAGTCAGAATGACTAAGATCAAAAACTCAGGTGACAGCAGATGCTGGCGAGGATGTGGAGAAAGAGGAACACTCCTCCATTGCTAGTGGGAATGCAAGTTGATACAACCTCTCTGGAAATCAGTTTGGCAGGCCCTCAGAAAAATGAACATAATACTACCTGAGGACCCAGCTATACCACTCCTGGGCATATACCCAGAAGATGCTCCAACATGTAATAAAGACACATGTTCCACTATGTTCATAGCATCCATATTTATAATAGCCAGAAACTGGAAACAACCCAGATGTCCCTCCACAGAGGAATGGATACAGAAAATGTGGTACATTTACACAATGGAATACTAAAAAACAATGTCTTCATGATATTCTCAGATAAATGGATGGATCTTGAAAATATCATCCTGAGTGAGGTGATACAGTCACAAAAGAATGAACTTGGTATGTATTCACTGTTAAGTGGTTATTAGCCCAAAAGTTTGAAATACCCAAGAGTCACTTCACAGCAACTGTAGGGCTGAGTGTGAGGTCCCAGATGGAGGACTCAGAGAAAGGACTGAAGGAGCTGAGGGAGTGTGCATCCCCAGGGAGGCAGCAACAGTGGCAACTGGCCTGACCCCCACGATACTCCTGGCTACTGATTCACCAACCAAAGAATACACATGGAGGGACCCATGGTGCTGGCCACATATGCAGCAGAGGAGGGTCTTGTTAGACATCAGGGGGAGGAGAGGCCCTTGGGCCTGAAGGTGTTAGATGCCCCAGTATAGGAGAATGCCAAGGAGGGAAGACGAGAGTGAGTGGGTGGGTGGGTGGGCGGGGGAATACCCCCATAGTGGCAGGGGGAGGGGGGAGGGAATGGGGAGGTTCCAAAGGGGAGATCTGGAAAGGGGGAAACATTTGAAATGTAAATAAAGTAGAAAAAAGAAAAAAAGAACCTCACACTTCTCCCTTGAGACAGTGCTGTGCGGTACTCTTTCTCCCTCCAGACTCTCCCCAGATCCCCCCCACACACACACTCATACAACTTCATGCTATCTCATTCTCTCTCTCTCTAGAGAAAGAAAAAAAGTTGAAAAGCAAAGCAAACAAAAAAGAAAAAAGAAAAAGAAAAAGAAAAAAGAAAATCAATAAAAAGACAAACACACAGAGTCCATTTTAAGCCCCTTTCTCAGTGCTGGGACTCTGTCTGGTTTGAACCTGTGCTGTCACAGTCTCTGAGTTCACAGGTGCAGGGGTCCTGTTGCATCTGGAAGATGCTGCTTCCTGTAGTCATCCACCCCTTCTGGCTCTTACAGTCTTTCTGTCTCCTCTTCCGAACACATCCCTAAACCTCGAGGGGAGGGGCTTGACTGCTTTTCTTAAATACTCATAGAGATTATATTATTAGGTCACTCAAGAGTATGCAGAAGGACTCCACTCTCATCCCCAGGGGGCTGCGGTGCTGAGGATGAGCAGGGAAGGGGAGAACCCAGCCAGCAAGCCCACGCCTGTGCAGGACGTGCAAAGCGAAGGGCGCTGGATGTCTCTGCACCATCGATTTGTGGCGGACAGCAAAGACAAGGAACCTGAAGTCGTCTTTATCAGGGACTCCTTGGTTCAGCTAATGCACCAGTGTGAGATCTGGCCGGAGCTCTTCTCACCTCTGCACGCACTAACTTTGGCATTGGTGGTGACAGCACACAGCATGTACTCTGGCGGCTTGAGAATGGGGAGCTAGAACACATCCGGCCCAAGATTGTGGTGGTCTGGGTGGGCACTAACAACCACAGCCACACAGAAGAACAAGTGACAGGTGGCATCAAAGCCATCATACAACTGGTGAACAAGCTGCAGCCCCTGGCATGGGTGGTTGTGCTGGGCCTGCTGCCAAGAGGCCAGCATCCCAACCCACTTCAGGAGAAAAACTGACAGGTAAACGAGCTGGTTCGGGCAGCACTAGCTTGCTACCCCGAGCCTACTTCTTAGATGCAGACCCTGGCTTTGTGCACTCTGATGGCACCATAAGTCACCATGACATGTATGATTACCTACACCTGAGCTGATTGGGGTACACACCTGTCTGCCGGACCCTGCACTCCTTGCTTCTTCGTCTCCTGGCCCAAGATCAGGGCCAAGGCATCCCTCTGCCAGAGACAGCACCCTAAGCATCTTTTCTTCCCTTGACATTAAATTCTCCTCCTCCTCCTCAAAAACAAACAAACAAACAAAAAGTACACAGAAGTAAAATAACCATGTTTTATAGCAGCTAATAAAATTATATTGGGTTGGATGTGTTGGAATTTTGCTCTCTCCTCTCTCTCACAAACATGTGCACACACAATCTCATTGCACTGCTACTACATACCTAGACTGGCTCAGAACATGTGATCCTTTGGCCTCGCCATGACAGGATTTTTGCTATGTACATTGCAACATTGTTTTAGAAGTATTTAATAAATAAATAAATTCTATCTGCTCTTGTTACAAAAAGCTAGCTACATAGATTATAAATAAGCTAATCTGTTTCACCTGTGCGACCATTTTCTTTTCAGTTTTTTTTTTTGATTCTTTGTGAATTCTCCATCACACACCCCAATCCCACTCATCTCCCCAGCCCTCCATAGCCACTCTGCCCATGCAATCTGTCCCTGCCAAAGAAAACAAAACCAAAAATCTCTGTAAAAGCCCCTGTGTGTCACTGTGTCCCACAGTATACCCACTTGTCCACATATCTTTACTTACAAATGTTCATTGCAACGAGTCATTGGTCTGCAGTGAGGCCTCTGACTTCTGGTACACTATCAGTACTGCATCCTCCCGGGACCCTTCTCAGATACCCTGTTGTTGTCTTGTGTCATGAAGATCCTGCAGCTTTAGTTCTGCAGGACCTGCCCCTTCACATGCTCCAGCAGTTCGTAGATGACGTGGATGCTGGGGTGAGCCAACTCAAAGTCCTGGATGGTAGCCGAGTTGGTCAGCCCACCTGTTCTTCTGTTCCTGAGCCAACCAGGGTAAGCTCTCCCACTCTCATGCTCTTGGGGCTGGCTCTACTGTGCTGCTCAGGCAAGGTGCGAACTACTCTCCCAGACGCTACAACCTTCAAGGAGCAGGGCTAGTTCTCCTTCACCCAAACCATCGCATAGCTGGTGAGGGTCAGGGTCAGCTCTCCCATGCTCATGGGTTTTTCTATCTATATATATATTACAAAGCAGTATATGTAAATATTAAATATACAAAATGAAATTTGTTTTGCAGAAAAGAATATAGATGTGGCACTAGGTCACAGAAATTGGAGGCAAATGTGAAGGTCCTGAAGCAGTGGACTTCTAATAACTTAATGAGCTAATAACTTCCTAAATGGTTAGCTATGTATTCTCTAGTCACAGTAACAGTTTACCCAGTCACATGACGATCTCAGGGAAGTCTCAAGTTACATTCAATGTCACTGTTCAAATCTTGAACCATACACTATACACTCATATAAAAACAGCATAGCTTGGCAAATGACCCTCCCTCCCCAAAGCAATAGGTTTATGTCTTACTGTTCTCCAGACTGTGGCAAAACATCTGACTAAGGAATGTAAGCAGGAAAGTTAACTGTGCCTCATAGGTTCGGAGGATTCAGTCCATCATAGTGGTGAAGGCATGGAGGCTGCAGTGAGACACTCCATGACAGCAGGAGTTTATGGCTCATGCCTGTGCACAAGAGAACCGGAAACCAGGACTCATGCCAGAACCAGAAGCAGCCATAACCTTCAAGGTCTGCTCCCAAGGAATCAGGAGGTTTGCCACCTGGATGATAAACCAAGAACTCAAACGGCTTTGAGTTTTCATGTATGAGACAGGATGAGTTTCTTTCTCAGAGTGTGCTGCAGACTGAGATTGTATTTCTCCTTAGGAGAAACACCGCTGTTCCATGAGTACACTTTGTCCATGAGTTCAACATGGAGATCCACGAGTGGGCGTTTCCTAGAGGGAGAGAAAGGTAAAGTTTAATGATGTGCAGCTAACACGTATGAAAATCCTTTGAAACTCATCCTTTTTAAATGCTCCATAAGTTGCTTAGCAAATAATCCAAACAACTTGGCAGTACTCTGGCCCAGTGGCCAGAGTCTCCTTCCACAGAGACCGTGGAATTTTATTCTGAGAACACACCAGCTAAGGGATAAGCCACCTGGATACCCCATGCAAAGAGAGAAAGACTGTAAAGACTATAAAGGCTGATGCCACCCCTGGACCCAGAGCATCTACTCTGGAATGCTGCACTCCTCCCAGCCCCACACACCCTGCTAAGCCACCACTGAGGCGACCGAGAAAGCTAGAGCAGCACCTGAGTCCTTGGAATACAAGCCTTTGACTGATAGCTCAGCAACACTGTTATCCTTTGTAATTAAGGAGCAAATTTTAAAGGGCCAATTAATCCTACACTTGAAGAACACTGTAGCTTCATTCCGTTAACTAGAAGCTAGGACAATGATGCTTCCCTCCTCCTGATACACATCAAAGATGTTTACAGTCATCCTGTCATCTGTGAAACCAAGAGCATCAGTGGGACCATGTCTGAAACCGGGCAGGCACTGAACCCTACCGTGCTTTTCCTGTAATACACACTATATAAAGCTTAATTTATGTTAGGACAGTATAATAAATTGTGCTCCAAAATACAAGCCAAATAATGCAAAGTGTGCTGAGTCTATATCATCCCCCGAAGCAACTCTAACTGAGACCGTCTCTATGCTGTGGAGGTCCATCAGACCAAGCATGGTTGATATCCATCTTGGTTGCAAGACAATAAACATGTGGTCAAGGATAAAGGTGGAGGACACAGACCTCGGTGGCTCACCTGCCTTGCTTCAGCTGCTGGGAGAGTTTCTGCAGATACACAGAGGCTGAGCTGGAGGACTGCTCCAAATGAGATATGTCTGCTGTGCACAGGCTCCAAAAGATATCAGCTTCTGGGTGAGTTGTGCAGGGTCTGGGATGCAGGGGTTTAGAGTCCACATTTTTTATTGCTGGCCCATCTACCTCCAGGCTGTTGTCTTCTGACTGGCTACCTAACGACTCATAGTTCTGAATAAAAAAGAGCTTTGGTTTGCCTCTGAGAGAAGGGCACGTGTCCCCCGTGAACATGTTCTTGACACAATCCAAGGAGAATCCTGAGTGAACCTGATCTATACCCATCATGCTTTTCGAGCCTCCTCGGCTCACCAGAACACATACAAAGCTGTCATAGTCTTGATGTTGGGTCATGCAGGCGAATTGGTGAATAATCTGGGTTATGTCACGTGACTTGGGAAACAAGAAAGGCTGGACACGATAGCCCAGGGAAGTGAAGGTCTCTTGAAGATATTCTGCAGAAAAACCAACAGAAAACAACACAGAAGTGAGAAGAGTCAAGAGAATTGGGCATGACGCCTAGCCTGGCCTGGTCTCCATTACGTACGTGTTTCTATGTAAGGATACTCTGAGGCCTCCCAAAGTAGAAGCAGCTAAGCATAAAATGTGCAACTTTTGTGCCCCAGGTTTCTCATGAAGGCACATTCCCTGTAACACCTCTTTCTCTGCCCACAGCCAAGACTGAACCCACCCAATGCCACTAAACCAAGAAAGAAAAAAACTGCTGTCTTGTCAACCAAAATGAAGTAGAAGATTAGTTCTTCCACAGAGTCTTTCCTCACAGTACATAGGAGCAAGAAGTGTTTCCGGGGTGTAAATCCAGCTGTGGCGGTCTGTGTTATAAGTTGCCTCCCCTTGTTCTGTGGACTTATACAGAGGCCCTTAGATCTAAGTCGTGACTATTTCTAGATGCCCAGTTTCACTCTTAGTCCCCAGGCATCCTGGGCTGCCTTTGCTGTGAACGGAAGTATAAGGTAGTAGAGCAAGTTTAAGCCGGACAAGCCTGCTTTCTAATCCTGACCTTGGACTGCAAGACCATAAGAAAGGTGGGACTCCTTGGCTTTAGAGGAAGTGTTAACAGCCACCAACCAGAAAAGCTGCAGTGAGGAGTAAACAATATAAATAAAGATATGGTGCCATTATAAATAATATTCAGTCTTATTCCATTGCTTAAAGGATCTTCCACATATTCTAGAAGTTTCTGTGGCTCTAGGTACTATCAAGTTCACTTTTTTTCTCATCTGTTCAGTTTGCCTTTACTAGGAGAATAAACACAGCCTCTTAAATCAATTCATATCTTTGATGACGAAAAATGGGAATTTCTTTCTCTTCCCCATTCAAAACATCTAACCACTTCCTGCTCCCCACTGCTTTTCTGTTCTTTATCTGACAAATGCTTCTAGTTCAAACTTTGCTGGGCAGAAAAGCTGCTCTGTCCTCAACCCAGAGACTCAGCAAGTTTCTCCCTTTCAGACTGTCCATCTACCTCTCTGGATTGGTTTTTGTGTCTTGTCTCCAATGCCAACCCCTCTCCAGTGGTGTGGACTTTCCTAAGTTTGCTCCAAACCAAACCACACAATAACTGCAGCAGTCTAGCTTCTGCTGAGAGCCAACGTCTTATATAAGTTAAGACTGCACAGAAAGGGATGGGGAGTGGGGGTGGGGACTGAAGGTCACATGACTATTGAGTACCAGTTCTCAGTGCATTGTCCAACTAGGATTCATATAAAGTGCAGATAGTCACAAACAAGCCAGGCTCACAGCTTCAGCCTTCTTGCCCACCCAGCTTGGCCAGACACAAATAAACTATAAATGCAAGAGAGGAAAATCTCAGTTTGTTTTCTAGATGCTTGGTGAGATACCAAAGGACAAAATAAAGATGAAAAGGAACACAGCTTTGTGTACGCAATGATCTGTGTAACAGTCACAGGCAGGTAAGTACTGGCTTGAGTGTTTGAATTGGCTCAGCCTATGAGCGGTGCCTGTGTATACATAGTGTATACTAGAACTTTCCATGGCCTGCATTGTACCAAGACAAAGTGGTTTTAAAATATGCTCATGAAGTCTTTCAAGAGTGCTCCAGAAGCAGTGTCTTGGAGAGGGCCACACGTGGGACACCTGGAGCCTCTCAGCAACAATCCTTCAACTTTCCAGGCAGCCAACAAATGGCTCCTCCAATCCCAGTCAAGCCTTCAGTTGGCCCCAGCAAACTCTGGGTGCCTCAACAGAGACTCTAAGCCAGAAGAATTCCCAAAGTCCTGACCCACAAAAACTGTAAGAGATACAATCAAATGGATAGTTTGCTTAAGCAACTTAGTTGCCAGGTGATTTATGCGCATCATTAGATAAATAGTGCTCCCTTATCAGTAAGAATGGCATAATCATCTTTACTTAAGACTGGAGTTATACATCTATCCTCGCCTGATCCTCCCTCTTCTGGAAATTAATTATATTCTCTAACACTGAAAAAAGACAGAAAAGTACAGACATCATTAAGTTCACAATTAGCAAGCATCTTACTAAGGAATGGGGGACATGATTTAGAGGTCGCTGTTAGCCTATTAGATTCCTCTTTGTCCTTCTAAGATCTGGGCGGTAGAAATGACCAACCACACTGACCTACCCTAGCCATCTCCCTGCGGTGCAAGCAAGGTTTAAAGTGCAGAACTATACCCAGGTTGGGTCCAAGACAGGAGAGCGAGAGAAGCTACTTTAGGACTTTAAACACCTGGCAGGAATAAAGACAAACACATGTGCCAGACAGCTAAAACAACAGACTGGAGAAATTATAATTACCCCAGGAATCTCATGCTGGGAGGAGGAAAGGGCTGAAGCTTGGGGACTGGTCAGACAGATTTGCAGGAGAGATTGGAACAGAGACAATGATGAGGAGCTGGACCTTTTCTAGGACAGCTTAGTTACACAAACCTCCTGCCATCTACTTAAACCTAACTCATGGATTATGGGTTACCGAACCTCTTTTTCCTCTTCCCAATATACCCACACTAACTAAATCTCCTTTTTCTGCTTTCTACTGCAGAAAGCTTGTTAGCACTGCAAAGCTAGCAACTCCTGGGTAACAGGACCGCAGCCCCACTGCTAGCTCGTTTCTCTTGCTATGGCGTGTTCTCTCCTCTAGGGGACAGAAGTAGACAGGGAAATGCAGGCTCCAATGTACTGGCTGGCCATCTCCAAAACCCTCTTCACGATGAAGCCTTGGTGGAAAGCCCAGCGAGGCCTCTTGTCCGGGCTGATGTGCAATGGCAGAGCAAAGGCTGGTCCATGCCTTCTCACACCTACCTTCTCCTCAGGATCAGTGGCTCAGCTTCAGCCTCAGAGGTGCTAAGAGCAGGATAAGCACCTAAACTCCAATCCAGAAAATCCTTCCCCCAAACAAGAGGGGAAAGGTAAAGGTCCCAAATGCCACAACCATCACCAAGAAGAACCCCAAATCTGTATGGGGTTTGGGACAAAACAGAGCAACCCTCCAATATGCCCTTGGCAGGGGCAAGTCAGTCAGCAGTCAGTCTTGGGTCACACAGCTGACGTCTCCTCTGTTAGATGGTAAGGCCAGGTAGGCAAGGATGCCAGCTGGAGTGGCACATACATCAACCTTCCTCTTCTCCTTGGACCAGCAAAGACAAGCATGTAGCACTGTCTATTTATACGCTGTGAGGAATGGGGAACGTGTAACTTTGAGTAAGTTATGGCCTCTATTTGTTCATCTATGAAATGGAATTAATTCTAACACTTAAACCAAAATGGCAGAACCCAGTGGGGTTTCTATAAAGATACTTCCAAACTGCATGTATTCAAGCATAAATGATTAATTTTAAAGGAGATGAAGGTAGCATATCAACCCTAAATCAGAGACCCTGCAAGGCATCTCTTCATAAGTGCCACTGCTTATGACTTGGATAAAGTCTCCTTATTCTGAATTAAAATGGTCTTAGGGTGGACAGAGTCTGTGTTTCATGCATGGCTTAGCTACCATACCAGTGCTTACAAATACAGGAGGGAACAGTTAGGTGCCGGGTTTAGAAAATAAAACTAACAAATACAGAAGTGCCATTTCTCCTTCTCCTCATCCTGGACACCCCATGCCCAACCCAGATGCAACTTGGTAATACAACTGCTTCCTAGAACCCATGGATGTTCCCTGGCCTTGCAGTTAGTGCAAGGCTGCCAGTAGCCAATCACAGACTCAGGAAAATGCCTGGGTCTTATTCATTTAGAATTCATTCATTTATTTATTTAGAATTTATTTTGAGTTAAGTAAGCAAATTTATCTCAGCACCTTCTAAATAAATACATGGAACAAATAAGAGTTGATGTCCCACCAGTCTATTTACTGTCAGTTACTGAGTGCCTTTCATAAGCCAAGATAAGGTGAATGAGTGAAACCCACAGTGGGCAGGATATCCTGGGTGGGAAAGAAAGTTCTCCACCAAATCGTATGAGCTTCCAGAGGTTCTCTCGTCTCCCCATAGAAGGGTTGGGATTACAAGTGCTGTATGTTGACCTTTATTTGGGATCAAGGGATTTGAACTCAGATCTACACATTTGAAAGCATGCATCTTTAGCCATTGACCAATCTAATCCGAAAATAAGTTTCTTCCTGCCTGCCTGCCTTCCTCTTCCTCTTTCCTTCTTTCTTTCTTTCCTTCCTTTCCTTTTTTGGGGGGGCTTGAGGACAATTCAATTTTTATTACAAAAGCTCCCAGGTCTAGGGATGCTATAAAACGCAGCAGCTACCAGGAAGAGGAGAAGGGGGGTGGGGGGAGGAAAATCATCATGCCGTTTGAGCCAACATGGAGGTCTGACATGTGACAGAAAGCAGCCACCTGGTATTTGTGGCTTCTCTGTGAGAGGCTAGATGCATACACTTTGCACCTGGGAGGGAAACAAACTACTGTGCCCCCAAACTTGAGTTTTACTAAGTTTGCTTTATTGTCTTACCAGAAGCTATGACAAGGGACACAGATCGAGCACACAGCTCCCTGAAGAAGAAAGGTAACAAATGTGTGCAAGTGGATGATGGAATGTCTTATAGTTCCGTGGGGTCGTAGGACAAATAAGTAGTCACTGAAACAAAGGGCAGTGGGATCTCGGGCACTGAAGCATTATGGGAAAATCTGTAACTTAAGCAAGAGCCTGAAAAACCAGGGCAAAGGAAAGGAAAGTCTCCTCCACAAGCTGCTGAGAGGGTAGAAGATGTTGGTGAGGAAAGGCACAGCTGGGGCAACAGGTGGATGGGAGCAGGGCCATTTGGCACACATCCAACTTTGCATTTCGTTGCCTAGGCCAGCCAAGGTCTCACTGCTCCAAGCACACACTCAAAGCTACAAACACCTTTTAAGAACCTTTACTGCTGGGCAGTAGTGGTGCACACCTTTAATCCCAGCACTCAGGACGCAGAGGTAAACAGATTTGAGTTCAAGGCTAGCCTGTTCTACAAAGTAAGTTCATTCTAGGATAGCCACGGCTACACAGAGAAACCATATCTCAAAAAGAAAAAAAATCTTTATTACACAAAGTTGATTACTGGTAATTCTTTCCAGATGACCTTGTATCAGGAGAAAACAATACCAATGCTATATGACCCAAAACAAGTCTCTGGTGTACCCAAGACAGCTCGGATTATAGATCCACGACTCCTCATCCAGAGTTCTAGCACCTCAAACACTCAACAACCTCACATTCTTTTCTGTCAAGTCAATTTCTGGGAAAGCCTCTCAGGAGAAGAGGTCTATCCCATATCATGTAAATATCCATTTGGTTTGCAACCAAAATATTAACATTCTTGTCAAGGGGGCTACCCTGGACCCTAGTACATGTAACACACTATCTTTTTAAACTCTGAAATACAAGGGTTTCCAACAAGGGCCCATAGACCCACACTTCTTAAATACACCCTAGGCTTAGGCCTGGTGAAATGAGGACCTTAAAAGGAAATTTTATTAATAATATTAAGATTTGGGGCTGGAGAGATGGCTCAGCAGTGGAGGGCACTGACTGCTCTTCCAGAGGACCCAGGTTCAAATCCCAGCAACCACATGTCAGCTCACAACTACCATGATCTGACTCCTTCACATAGACATGCACGCAGGCAAAACATCAACACACATAAAATGAAAATAAATTATTTTAAAAAATAATTAAGCTTTTAAGCAAATATCTGCTTGGGTCCAGAAGATAGACATGCTCAGAAAACAAAAAGTACTTCATCACATACTCCTGTTCCCAGGGATAAACCATTCTCAGTGCATTGATCCCATGAGAACCAGGAGGAGCAGGAATAGTTTGTCTACCTTTCCTCTGAAAATAGCTTCCCTCTACCATTTTGGTGTCATTTACCCCTCATCTCTATGAGCAGAGATCGTAATGAGTGTTCTACTTCCCCATGCAGAAATGCTCCTATTATATAAATGTTACTACAAGAAAAGAATGTTTATTCAAGGTTCTGCTTGTTCCGTTAGAAGAAAAATCACCACATAAGGAGGCATGGAGCAACCCATGCCTGCCACTGCAAGAGGAAGTTTCTTCACACAACACTACAATGGAAACTGCAAAGTCTGCTACCAAAGCAAAGTGCAATGCAGCTTGAACAAACCCATGCCGTCTTGTTTCTTATCTGCTGACTAGCCACCTGAGCTGGGAGGACTCAGAAGTGACCTCTAACCCAGTTGTTTGTTTTATTCTCAAAGGCAAAGAGCACAGGAATCAAGAGACCCCTGATTCTAGGGGAGAAGAAGCAGCTGAGGTGCTCTATACTGTAGGGCCAGGTCCACTCTAGTCACACACTCCATCTTCAAGATGTTGACCTTGGAAGGACTACACTGAGGATCTGCTGCCTGGGGCTCCATTGTGTGCATGTGTGTCTGGGGGAGGGGTGCATGTGGGGTCATATATGTGGACATGTACACATGTGTTGAAGCCAGAGGTCAACATCAAGTGTTTCCACCTTACATTTCGAGATTTCCACTTGAAATATGTTCCCTCTAAAGTAACTGGCTCCTTCCCACTGAGCTACTACATGTGAGGATGTACCCCACTTACCCTGGAACCCAGTGTAGACCTCAGGCCCTCCGTTCCCCTTACTCATCTAAGAGCAGACTCGATAAACTATGTGCAAAGCTATGCTGTGTTATGGCTTAGTCGTTTTCCATTAAAGTCAAACGAACAAGATAAGAAAGCTAACATTAGCTTACACTTTGTTCCAGACACTGTCCTCTGTCCTTTAGGAGTATAATCTCACTCTCTCTCCCCACCACCACATGAGGGACGTTCTGTTGTGAACCCATGTTATAGCAGAGACACCGAGCCCCACATCACAAGCTAGGATACAGCAGAGCCATGATTAAAATCCGGGCAATCACTGCGGGGACCAACTCTGATGCTCTCCTACAATAGAAGCATAGCTATACACACAGGAGCACAGCTGCCATAACTCAGGGACAGAACCCAGCCCAGGCCCTGGGTGTTAGTCATGAATAGCTGAGTTTTTCCGGTTCACAGCAGGTTCTGACTTGATCTTTATGAGTCTCATAATATAAACATAGGTACAACACAGAAAGCTCTGTATTTCATGCATTTCCTGACAATGAAGGAAACAAGGCCAACCACAACCAAAAGTAAAAGGATAATCCTACAATGGCCTTTAGAACAGTCGGTGATTTATTGAGAAGCTGTTTCCTCATTCTTCTATGGATGCTAATAGCTAAAATGGTGTCTTAAGAGTTAGGGCTACTATTGCTGTAAAGAGACGCCATGACCAAGACAACTCTTAGAAAGGAAAAATTTAATTAGAGGCTTGTTTAAAGTTTCAGAGGCTTAGTCCATTATCATCATGGCAGGAAGCAGACAGGCACGGCACCAGAGCAGTAGCTGAGGGCTTTACATTCTGATCCACAGGCAGCAGACTGGGCCTGGTGTGGGCTTTTGAAATCTCAAAGCCCCCACCACCAGTGACACACCTCCTCCAGCAAGGCCACACCTTCTAATCCTTCTCAAATGGTTTATTAACAGAGGACTGAACAAGATGAGCCTATGGGGGCCATTTTCATTCAAACCATCACAAACGGAAAGGACACTTCTCCATAGCGAAAGAGACACATTTCTCACTTAGCAAAATAGGACATGAGAAAGTGGGAATGTAGCTGAAATCTTGGGAAATCCAGTTTCACATTTGCTAATTCGACCTTTACTTAGACTCTCTTCTCACAGACCTCCCTGTGGTAATATTTCAAGTGAGTCATCTCTCTGACTCATGCTAAGGAACATTGAGAGACATGAAAATCATGAACTACAGTGATCAGTCATCTGAAGGAGGAGATATGATTAAGTGCAGCAGTATCCCTGGCATCTAGGCTCTTCTTGTTCTCTCTTGATGCATAACCAGTGATTCAGTCTGCACCAGACCTCCAACAACTGAGCAAAGCAATCAGATCCAAACGATGATGGTTTGAAGGTAGATCAAACAGAGAGAAGGTCCGAGTAATGTGTGGGCTCAAACACTACCCATGCCTCTTTGTTAACACAGACAACATGTTTTTAATGGCCCCAAGGAAGGCGAAGTGAAACATCTGACAATATCAGAAACCAAAAAGTCTTTCATTATAAATGTCTCTTGCAGACCAGGATCACCCCTAACACATTACCCAGGATGCACAGATAAGACAGGTAAAGACACACCAACTTCCACAACTTAGAACTTGTGTTGTGTTCCCCGAGTTCATCTCATGTTCCTCCTAACACATAGTTTGACTGATTTATCTATGTCTGTTGTAGTTAGCTCGAGCCATGTAAATACTGACCAATAGAAAGTGGGTAGAGATGAGGCACATCCTTCTCAGGCCTTTCTCTAAAATCTGTGAAGAGATCCACTACACAGTCTCTACTCCCTCATCTGTCAGTCACATACAGAGGACCCTATAGAAGACTCCAAGGCCTCAAAAGATGACGGGACCACTGGCTGACCACATGGCATATAAAGCTCCCTAGCCCGACCCACATTAGACTATGACATGGCTGAGAAGAAAGCACCATAGTAGAGTGTACATTGTTACTGCAGTTAGTGTCTGCCATGCTGACAAATCCAACTTTCTTGGTCATGATCATGCTGTAGGGAATGAGTGAGTCCCAGGCTTCTACACCTACCTGTGTCATTGCCAATACAATCGATGATCAAGCAGATTCCTAGGGGGTTGCTCTGCATCCTATAACTCTCTTCATGTATGTGCTAGAAAGAAAAGCAGGGATTAGAGATGCTGGATACTTCTCTGAGACATAAGGTCTCACCCATCCATTCTTCTTCTGGTTTGTTTTAAACATCCTTTTGGCAGATGAATCACTCAATACATACAGCCTAAAGTCATCACAACTGACATATCCCAGTAATGTCAACTTTTTTCTCTGTCACGTAATAAGCTTAAGACAAACAGCTATTTCAGTTTTCACTTAATTTGAATGAGAATTATAATTTCTTTACATGTATCTTAGCTTTGCAGAATAAAGATAATTTGAAAGAGAGAAGGAAGATGGGTCATGTGCCATCATAGAAGCCTAAAGTAGCACCAAGACTCAACTTTCTAAGCCAGTACAAATGGAGGCCTTCCACTGCCTCCTCTGAAGAGGTCTTCAACCCAGACAAAAGCCAGAGGTCGACACAGTTCAGCACAGTGGCACTGCCCACTTGTGCATTCATCAGTAGTCATGACGAAAGTTTTCACTTAGAATTTCCCTGCATTCCAAAGCTCACTCAAGCCTTCCACTTGAACAAAATTTTTCTATGTTATATTCAAGGTTTCTGTTCACTGAGTTCTCAGGAGAATTATGCACAAGCACTCAGTTATCACAAAGAATTTTAAAGAACAGTTTTGGCTGGGTTTTGTTTGTTTGTTTGTTTGTTTGTTTAGACATCAGTGTACTAGTATATACCCTTGCATGCAATACCAAATCAGAGAATTTATTCTTTACCGGAGGCAGAAAAGCTCCTGATTCCTGAATGGATGTCTTTACTGGTTTTCCTGGGGGATAAGAGAAAGAATCATTTACAAAGTAGAACTAAACCCACACCCAGGCTGACTGAGTTCTTTCTGTCATGACTATTTTGTTTGCTCATTTCTTTAGCTACCTATTCTTTCTCCAGCTAGACTCAGCCCAAAGTTCCAGCCTCACACGGAAGAGCCTAACCCAACGGAAAACTCAAGAGCCCTGTTATTCCAGGACTATGTTGAAAAACAATGACAAGCAAATGAAAGCAGTAGGCCTCTTCCAGGTGACTACCAGGTGGCTGGTGAGTTTTTAACCCAATAAGGAGAATTCAAAAATGTCACTTCATGGGCCAAAACTCTGGGCAACATCTGTTTTATATATGTGAGTAACATTGTCTCTTCAAACACCCCAGAAGAGGGCATCGGACCCAATTACAAATGGTTGTGAGCCACCATGTGGTTGCTTGGAATTGAACTCAGGACCTCTGCAAGAGCAGTCAGTGCTCTTAACCACTGAGCCATCTCTCCAGCCCTCTGGACACCATCTAAAGGGAAGAGCATTGGAGTGTTCAGGAGAGGGAAGCTTATATGTGCGTGCTTGGTACAGAACAGATGGCCAATGTTTTCATAGTTCAATGATGCTAGGAGATGATAAAATGAAATGTCAGCAGCAAGACAGAGCTCAGCAAGCCTGGAAAGTGCTGGAGCCCACAGCAAACTCTGCTCCACAACAATGACTCACTTAGCCTTCAAGAGTGGGGGAAGCACTGGGTTCTGAAGCCATGAAAGGGCTGGCTCACACCTCAGAGCTGAAGAGCTGTCATCTCATTAGTTCACTTAGTCTCTGGGCCAAGACCACTGCAAAGTGAGAAATAGTGTCTAAAGATAGAGGGTGGGGGGTGGAGGGTGGAGCTTACCAGCATCTGAAAGATTCAGGGAAATGAATTGTGTTGTTTGTTTTTGTTTTGTTTGTTTTTGTCATTGTTTTGAGTTTGGTTTTGTTTCAGAGGTGGCCTCTTGATATATAGCCCAGGCTGGCCTCAAACTTGTTCTCCTGCTTCCGCTAATGAGTGCTAGGGTTACCGTCCTATGCTACCACACTCAGCTTTGAACCAGTTTCTCCCTGTCCCTGTCCCTGTCCCTGTCCTGTCCCTGCCCTCTCCCTCCCCCATCTCCTTCTCTGTACATTTGTGCATTTGTATGATTGTGTGCTGGTGCAAAGCAACCCTGCTTTCACTCGTGGAGGCCACAGGTTGTTAAGTGTCTTTCTCAATCTTTCTTTCTTTCTTTCTTTCTTTCTTTCTTTCTTTCTTTCTTTCTTTTCAGAATCTCTTACTGAACCCAAAGCTTAATTCATATAGGCTGACTGACCAGCAAGGCCCAGGGATCCTCCTGTTTCTGTCTGCCCAGTGCTGGGATTACCACTATATCCAGCTTTTACTGTGGGTGCCAGAGATTGAACTCAGGTCCTCACACTTGTGTAGAAAGTGTTTCACCAACTGAGCCATCTCTCTGGCCCCTTAGACAAGCTTTCTAAGGGGCAACTAGCAGTATCCTTTAAGATAAACTGTGCTTTTAGAAGCTTATTTGTTTGTTTGTTTGGTTGGTTTTGATTTTGGTTTGGGGGGTTGTTTCTGGGTTTTTTTGTTTTTTTTGTTTTTCCAAGACAGGGTTTCTCTGTGTAGCCCTGGCTGTTCTGGAACTTGCTCTGTAGACCAGGCTGGCCTCCAACTCAGAGATCCAGCTCTGCTTCCTAAGTGCTGGGATTAAAGGCGTGTGCTACCACCACCCAGCATTTTTAGAAGTTTTAAGGAAATAATAAATCATACATTTAGAAAAATGTGTTTCTAAGACATCTGTCGACTAACTGCTTACTCTGGCCTAGGCTAGGAAAAACCTAAAAGTCACAAGCATAAAATTGATTACGTCAACAGTGATACATGTAATTGCATACTTTACAGTGTTTAAAAGGCTAAGAGTAACTGTTATGCATTTGACACATCCACGCAACATATGTCATCAACGGATGATTAAATAACATGAACTTACTACAGAATAACATGCATAGACACTTCCAGTCACTGTTCCCTACGGAATAAAGTATAAAGCTATAGTATCTCCACTGTATGAAGCAGTGTAAGTAACCTAGAGATGGCTTAAGTGTAGGAGTGCACGTGGACAGGCTGTACACAAACGCTATACCCCGCTGTGTAAGAGACTTGAGCATCCTCAAATTGTGATACCCACAGAGCATCCTGGAATAAGTCACTACAGACACTGAGGAACAAGTGAATATACTTCAGGTTAAAGATGAAGAGGTTTAAATCAACCACTGTGGGATCAATGGGCGAGCATTTGACCAGCATGCAGGAGGTTCTAGGTTGAATCCCCAACAGCAGAATGAAAATAAAAGCATATAACTCAAACACTCACTGGGCGTGTTGGCCTACACTGGCAATCCCAGCCCTTTAGAAGAGGATGGCTGTTAAAGACCTAACTATGTATCAAGACCCTTTCTAATTAAATTTAACGATAGGATAAAATAAGTCAAATATGAACTGTGGCTATCTCTGATACATGAAATTAGGAGGGAATTTTGTTGATTTTCTTCTGTTATAACAATGTTTATTGTAACAAAAAAAAAAAAAAAAGCCCATGGGATGAGTGGCAGATGGTACTCCGTAACTGCACAGCCTGCAGTCATGTACTCAAATTATTCTTCCTTAGAAAATATGAGTGTGACACGGCATCTCAGCTGAAGATTTAGAAGAAGCGTGGTAACGGGGTAGTCATCACCACCACCATCATGATCTTTCAGTAGGAACCATTTGCAAATCCAAACTGACCTGAATACATGGCTTGATTATCTTAGGCTTCTTAGTTTAAGGCAAACCTGACTGAATGCCTTTCCTTTTATTAGTAAGTCAAGTCCAGGTCAAAGCAGACAGGTGGCTCTCCTTACAGTGTCACCAGGTGTCGGGGGCCTCAAGTACTCACTCATCTGGACCACAAGATAGGATCACAGTGGAAAAAACACTTTGTTTTACATTCCTAAGCAAAGCTGCCGGGTAAGCAAGCCTGCCAGGTCTCCCTTTTTTTCCGCTTTAATGCTCTGTTTTAGCATTCAGAGTGTAACTCTTCCATCTTACTAGTGTTTTAAGAAACAGGCTGTTGCTTCAGAAACGAATTCCGTTCTCAACAGTTTGCTCTGGAGAGAAGAACGGTAGGTAGGGAGCGGCAGGCGTGAGCAGCACCATCTGGCTAGTCAGCGTAAAATGGTTCTCAGTTTTCAGGAGCACAGGCAGCCTGCAGGCTACACAAGCTGCACCCACAAGGCTTCCATCAGGGCGCCGCCCCACTCAAACATTCTCGCGCTCCCCGACTCATGTTCGTGCTCCTCTACTGCGCACACAACAAACGCAAAGCCTCTTGGGTAGCACTGCCCTTCATCCATCGAGGCATAGAGCTCTTGCTGGCTGGCAGCACAAGTTACCTCACCATGTAAGGCTGAATCCTGACTCTCAATTTGTTCTGGGCCAGAGAGATGGCTCAGAGGTTGGGGGAGCACTGACTGTTCTTCCAGAGAAGTTCAATTCCCAGCAACCACATGGTGGTTCACAACCATCTGTAATGGGATTTCTGGTGTTTCTAAAGACAGTGATAGTGTACCCATATACATAAAATAATAATAAATAAATCCTTTTAAAAAAAAAAAATGATGGTGGGACATCACGGTAGTCTGAGCTCTCAGAAGACTGAAGCAGGAAGATTGTTGTGAGTTTGAGGTTAACCTGAGCTACATCATAAATACCAGACCAGCCAGGGCTACACAGCAAAGTTCTATCTCCACCCCTACATATAAACATAAAAATAAATACAGAAATAAATAAATGAATAAAGACTTTAGGGAATGCCATGGCTAACGTGCTGACATTTTAAGAAGAGACCATGTAGGCTGAAATTAACAGACTTTTAATTGCATTTCTTTTCTTTTTATGGAATAGAGAGACTGCCCTCTCTGGAGTTTCCAGATTAGCCTTTCTTCTTCCTGCTGCTAGATATTTGGTTTCATCTGCCTTATTATCACGGTTGGATTAATGTTTAACATGGTCTGGTTATAGCTCCATTTCAGAAGTACAAATGCCACATGACTCACAAATACAGCCAAGGGGATGCACCTGGTGAAGTTAGTGTTATTAGTTTTAGATGAGCCAAATCAGAGGGTAACTGGGAGTACCAAAGAGGAGGGCATTTCAGGAACATGCTTACTGCTCTTTGGGAGCTTAATTAAAATATGTGAATAAAAGAATAAGCCAGCTCTAAAACGGAACTTTTCCTTTTTTCTTTTCTTTCTTTTTCTCTTTTTTAGATGACAGGGTCTCCCTATGTTGCTAAGGAAGCTGGTCTTGACCTCCTGAGCATAAGAGAAGCTTCTACTTCAACCCTCTAGCAGCTAGGTCAATAAACATGGACCACCACACACCACCATGTGTAATTTTTCCCCCGGTGCTGAGGATCAAACCTGGGGTCTCATTCACGCGAGGCAGATGCTCTGCCATTGAACTATATACCCCAGCTCCTTGTACTTAAATTAGTAAGCACTTATAAAGAACAGATAAAGCAAACTGATGGCTTACTTTGAATACCACGGTGTTCCACAAATCTTGGCTCTTTACTTCGCCCATTCTGGAGCTTCAAATATAAAAAAGAAGGTCACACTGTGTTAGTTTCTTCAGAGGCACACTATGTTACACCTCTTTAAATAGCTTGATATTTTTTACACTGGGGGGAAAAAAATAAAAATATCACCTCATGGTTACCTAAAAATGAACTGCAGGGACTGTTAACTCCATAAATTCCACACTATACTGTCAAAGACCAAGTCAGTCTCCCAATAAGAAATGAAAACATTAGGAAGGTGAAATGTGTAAAGTACTGCTTCAAAACTGCTCTAAGCCGGCTGTTACAGTACAGCATGGGTGTTATCAGGAATATGCTGGGACCCGAGACCGCCATCTAATCTACTCCTTTAACATGGGGCAAAGCACAGCTTGACGGCAGGTGTGAGTTTTAGGCCATAAACCTCTATCTGTGAATCCCAACTTTGCCATTTCATACCTTTGTAGTCCTTTACCTCTTTATTTGCTCCTTCAGCTTCAAAAATGAGGATAAGAACATAATGATACCCACCATGTATGTGGTAGTTTTGTTTTTTAATGTAGGTGAGTGTTTTTGCATGCATGTATGTACCTCTGTGTGTGCTTGGCGTCCATGGAGATCAGAAGAGGCATTAGGTCTTTTGGAGCTAGAGTTATCGACCGTTGTGAGTCACTATATGGGTGCTGAGAATCAAGCCTATGGTCTTAAGTGCTAAGCCATCTCACCAGCTTCAGATAAAAGGGGCATTTATGGTGTTTAAATATTCGCAGACACCCAGCACAGAATAGCATGCATGGAACCACTTAATAAATGTCTGTACCCAAAGCCCTGGGTCCAGCTGGCAGCACCACAAACTAAATAAATAATGTCCAATTATGGCTTTTGAAAAAATGATTTCTGAGCTACAAAATTACTGATGTGTGTGTATGATTCCTAACAATCAAGAATCAAATCACTCTTGAAAGACTAAACTGACCCTTCTTTCTTCAAGGGTGGAACTTGTGTAGGATGACATCACTTCCTGCCACCATCTGATCAACAGCAGCTTACCTAACCAAAGAAGTACATTATCTATTAAGTTGTGTCTGAGAGTACATCTGTGTAAACTGAAGAAAGACATGCAAGCCATGGTTTTCCCCATCCTTGGAATAATCCATGACTTAATCAGAACCATTAACCTGACCATTGCCACCCCACCACAAACAGATGCACATTGACTTTTATGTGCTATTGAAAAGGAATCAAATCAAAGCTAGATTTTAAAAGCATTATAGTACAGTCATATAATTTCTTGTGTTAGGTAATGCCACTGTAATTTCTGGTTTTGTTTTTGTTGTTGTTGTTGTTTTTTGTTTTTGTTTTTGTTTTTGTTTTTCAAGACAGGGTTTCTCTGTGTAGCCCTGGCTGTCCTGGAACTCACTCTGTAGATCAGGCTGGCCTCGAACTCAGAAATCCACCTGCCTCTGCCTCCCGAGTGCTGGGACTAAAGGTGTGCGCCACCACTGCCTGGCCACTGTAATTTCTGAAGCACTTATGTAGCCTTAGATAAGTCAAAACATAACCCAGTTATATATGCAGTTCCTAAATCTTGTGAGAAAGTGACCGGATTCCTATGTCCTAGAGCCTGCTTACTAATTGAGAGATCAGGTCCCGTGGTATATCAGCAAGTATAAAGAGAAAGGAAGTAGAAACCATGCTGGATTCCGAGCAGGCTCCACAGTGAAGATACACCTCTTGAAAAATGGGAGCACAGTGGTTAAGGTATGAAGGGCTTTAACTAAGAACGACGGTGTACATTTTCTTTTCCCCAGGTGATGGGGGAAAGAGCTCAGAAAGGATCACACCTAAAGGTATGACTAGAAGGACAAATTAAACGCTATCCCTAAGCAGTGGGATGACTGTAGTTTATAGATCTAGTGGGAAAGAATAGAATAAGCACAGGGATGGGCTGGGCTGGCCTGCAGGAGGCAGATGTGGACAGACTGCTTTAGACATACGTGTCCTTACGGCAGTGAGTGGGTGGGTGGAGCAGTACACACCTTACCAGCCATTTAGCTTTGCAAGTCTATCGTTCAGTGCTACCTACCACTAGTGTTCTCTAAGAAGCTGCTCATAAATCAGAAGAATGTTTTCATGATACTCATTTATAGACATGTTTATAATTCAACCAGTCTACTCTGAACCCGCCTCGAAGTCCACATAACTTTAAAGGGGTTAGGTTAATATTATACCATTGTTCTTCTCACAAGAAAAATTGACCAGGGAACAAGCACAAGAGGATTTGTCCTTCTCAGAACATAACTATAAACAGCCATGTGACATTTATGATCATTAACTACAAAAAGAAATCTTTTGTTCTGCCACTCAGTTAAGAAAGAAAGTTTGCCAAATTAAAATGACACTCAGGAAAAAGGCAAATGGGAGCCTGGAGAGCTGGCTCAGAAGTTAAGAGTGCTGCCTGCTCTTTCAAATGACCTGGGTTCAATTCCCAGCACCCACACTGTGAATCACAACTGCCTAGAATTCCAGTCCTAGAAGATCTGATATCTATTTCTGACCTCAATGGGCTCCTGAACACATAAATTCATGCAGGCACACAAGCATACACATATGGTCCACATAAATTCATGCAGGCACACATGCATACATGCAAATTAAAATAAGTAAGTAAAATATTTTCTAACTATTCTTTTTAAAAGCAAATGCACCAAGAGATAAGAATCAGGAAGTTTATTTTACAGCATTGTTTCAAGTAACAAAGGAAAGGAGGCAATCTGTACATCAGCAAGAAAGAACTAAGTATATTTTAGTACATGCAGAAAATGGAAGCCATGAGCCCGCCTGGCACGACATGCCTACAATGTCAGCACTTAGGAGGCTGAAGCAAGAGGAGGCTCATTGCAAGTTCAAGGCTCGCTTAGGTTACAAAATGGATTTGAGGCCAGGCTGGGTTACAAGTAAGTTCTTGTCTCAAAAGAAAACAAAGGGGTGGGGGTGTCATTCCAAATAATACAAATAATGAGTAAATAGAAACAATCTCATATTAACCGTATGGAACAATGTCTAAGAATTCTCTGTTCAGAAGAGCAGACATGATATGCTACCACTTGTACAAAAGTAGACACTCTATGTGGGTAGATTCTCTGTGCACAGTTATAGAAGAAGCTGGTCAAGAATAGTCTCCTTAACGGGAAGGGGGTGGGGCATGAGTACCGTGAGGTGGATGGGAACAACTTTAAAATCTCTTTGGGGACCTTGAACTTTTTCTTTCTATAGGGACATCCTACCTGCTTTAATTTTAAAAGCTGACTCTTCAAAGAAGCAAAGAATGAAAAAGATATTCAATTGTATAAATAGACACATTTGCTAATGCACATAGGACAGAGACTAAAAGAAAGCATCCCACAGTAGTCATGCCTGGGTAATGGGTACACACATTATTTTCTTGTTATATATTTTGTAAAATTCTCCAAATATATTTTTGAACACTACTAAGGTTTATAATCATAAGAAGTTGCACACATTCTTAATCAGACATGTCTATCAGAATCTGTTTAGCTATTACAACACATGAAATGAGATGTATATTTTTATTACATCTCTGAAACTGGTTCATGCTGGTATTCCATACACTGGCTCCAGACTCACCCTTGAGTTATATAAATGTTCCTTGATACTCAATTTTGGGAGAGAAGCCTGGAGCATATTCATATTTGATCTTGCTTCTTGGCCTACGAAGACAGAAAGGGGTTAAGGTTCATAAATTATCAAGTGAGTTTTCAATAATGCTTCAGTCCCAGTCAACTACCATCTTTAAAATACCTTAAACCCGCACCTGCCTGAATTCAAAACATCAGTTAGATGACTCTTCTGCAATCAGTAAGGATAACTAAAAGTGGGCTGACTCCAGAGGTAAAAGCATTGCCACCAAGTCTGGCAACCTAAGTTCAATCCTCAGGACCCACATGGTGAAAGGAAAGAAACAACTCACACATTGCGCTCATGCACAAGGGCGGGCACACACACATGCATGTGCACGTGTGTGGAGTCACCAAATATTTTATATATGTGCGTGTGTGTGCTTGTACATATATATACACACATACATACGTGTATATATATATATATACACACATATATATACATGTATATATATATATATTTTTTTTTTAAGAGAAAACTAAGTACCATTCCTATTTCAGATTTCCTATCAGTCATTCAGAAAGGTTATCATGTAAGTAAGCAGGTCTTCATCATGACCTTTATATCATGACCCTATACAGACAGTGACCAGCTAAGAAAAGCTAAGCTGAGGTTGAGGTTGAGGCTGAGGCTACACGGTAAGGTGGTGTAAGGGAGAAGGCTGACCCCCTTTATTAAAGAAAGAAACCAAAAGTGACCTTTTCCACAAAGTTTAATGAAACACAGCACACATATAGGACAGCAATCAGACCCAGTAACACCACTCAGAGGTCATCAGGTCCAACATGGAGCTTGGGCAACAGAGTTCAACCTACAAAGTCCTGAGTGTTCGCAGCCTCTCTGCCCTTTAAAAACAAAGCTACAGACATCTTTAAAGACCAGGATGTTAAGAATTGCTTGGTGGCAATTTTCAGAGGGAGATTTGCCAGTGGAGTTGGGGTACTGGAATGTGAAGGCTATAGAGGGATATGATCTCTTGACACAGGCTAGAAAGGGCTGGGACTTTCGGCTTCCGTTTCAGCCACGCATCCAACAAATGATTCTTCACAGACCATTGCTACAGTGCACAGAGTGAACACAAAAGACCACTGAGAAGCCGAAATTACTTACTGGACTGTGTGTACTTCTGGATTTTTGTCTTCAAGTCTATTCTGTGGATGTTTTTCAGGCATTTTTCTAATAAATTCAATTGATCTGAAGCAATCAGATTCAGTTTCTCCAGTTCAATCACCAGATCCAAGAAACTCTAAGAAAGCCACCAACAAGAAACACGTGTGAGTGTAGCTGACAAGTTCCCAGGGCAAACTCTAGACCATTGGGTCATAACAGGAAAGGGTAAAAGATGAGACCTTGTGGTGACTCGTTATCCCAATTCAGACAGCTCTACCCAGAACAAAGAACCCTTCTGAATTTGACTCAAAGAGATGGGGGCTGGAGCTCTAGCTTGGGTGTGGAGTGCTTGTCTAGCCTGCATGATGCCTCAGGACTGATCCCCAGCACCACATAAACCAAATGTGGTGGTGAACATCTGTAATCCCAGCACTCAGGAGATAAAGGCAGGAAGGCCATCCTCTGCTACACAGTGAGGCCAGCCTGGACAACGTGAGAATCTGTCTGTTTGTTATGCTGACTCCTTTGGTCATAAACATATTCTCATGTTTGGGACAGATAGATAAAAAGGCTGCTTCACATCAACATGGAGTCGGGAAAGATTGGGCCTAAGAATGAACTCTTCTTGAGATAATGTTCTTACAAAAGTCCAAGACTGCTATCTTAAACGCTACAAGAGATTCCCAGAGCGGGGGTTGAGAGGGCTCTGAAAAGAAAATGTGGCTGAGGAAAAGATTGATAAAAGAAATCCTCACAGTCATTTGGAAGTTCTAAAACTGTTTTCATTAGTGCTCGACATTTCAGATCATCCTGACCCAGAGGGAGGCTATGCGAAGGAACGGGGCTCTCTTACTCATCCATCCTCAACCACCAGGATCATTAAGACCCATATTTCAAAAGCTTGGATTTTATTCTGCTCACTTGATTAACATTTGCTTCCTTAACTGTTATCATTATTTTACAAAGACCCTAATTGGAATTAATCCTATGTAAGTGGCAGGAGTTGGTTAGAGAACTCCCCCCACCAAGACTCCTGTTTTCATTTTCTTCTTCATTCTACATTTGATGTGGGAACACGTTGCTCTCCCATAATCCTATGACCATGAAGGAGCCTGAGGGAATTCTTAGAGTTAGGGTAACTACCAGGAAGACCTGTCATCGCCTCCAGAGATGTAGATTTTTCTCAGCTTACCCACAGCTTAAGCAAACCAGGTGAGGACAACAGCAATTGAAACACCTCAACGATCCCAACACTTCCAACCCTACACTAGCCACTTCCCAGACAGACGGGTCAGAAGGACCTACGCCCCAGGCCCCCCACACCAAACCTCCTCCACAGGCTGTCCAGGGAAGCAAAGAGCGGTGAGCAAGCACCAAGAGCATGGATCAGCAAGCGCTCCAATTCTCTACTCCACACAAGCAGGTAGGATGCCCAACCCAGAAGAGAGCTGTCAATCATAAAATTGACATAAGCCAGGCCTGTCAATTTTACAGAAATCAGGACCCAGACTAAGCATAAAAACGCTCAAGGCCACATGAGGAGATGTACCAACCCCTTCTCAATTAAAAACCAATTCCCTTGCTACCTGTACTATGAAACCCACCTCTGATGTCTGAATCCTGGAAACACGCCAGCAGGCTACCCACTCCCCTGTCTTCATACCACAAGGAAGTATGCCCTACTTCTGGTGGTTTTCTGGAACAGGCACCAAGAAAAGACAACTCACCTTGTCCTTGGGTACCTTGCCTCGGCCTGTGTAATCCCTTGTAAGGAAAATTAAGGAGGATACATCAGATTGATCCAAATTCTCACCAATCTCCATCAGCAACACCCTGTAAACCACAAAAGTTTCTTTAGTAAACCCGGACAAGAATCCAAGAGCCTATACATCACTTAAAGCAACAACTAGACTAATTCTTGTCCCATGGACTATGCTTCAAATCTATAAAACAGGAAGCCTTAATATTCCCCCAAGGGACTATAAGAAAATTCAAATAGAAAACTCATCTTCCTCCATCTGTTTGTTTGGTTGTTTGGTTTTTAGAAGCACGCTCTGGCTAGCTTAGCATTCACTATACAGACAGATGAACCTTGAACCTGCCCTGATCCACCTGCCTCTGCCTTCTATGTGTTGGGACTACATGTGTGCGCCACCACACCTGGCCTTGCTTTGCCTTTGCTTGCACTAGGACACAGTACTTCCCTTTCTAACAGCTCTGAAAACTACTGGGGAAAGCAGAGACTCCCCTGAAAAAACCCCCTAGGTCCCCAGAAGTAATAGTGAAATGAAACATATGAATAACAAGAAAAGGATTCAGAGAAGTCCAGTACTCTCTGTTTGATAAACTCTGGCTGACACTGGTCTATGAACTGTACCTGAAGTTTCGGGATCCTAAAGCAAAGAAGTATCTCCAATATCTTGGCCCACATTTGAATTTAAAGAGTAAAAGGCATCCACTGTGAGGCTCATGACCACAAATGTTTAGTCTGAAAAGCCTCTCTTGATGCAGTCACTTCTGTTCTGGCTGAGCAGCCATCACTTTCTCAGGACGCCTGGATACCTCATGGTACTGCGTGGAAGGCTGTTTTTTCCAGGTAGACTCTACCATTCTTAGGGAAGTGAGAGTCTTCAATTCTTTTTGCCCTTAGCTAGCTAGCTACCTGGCCTGTGCTGATAGGAAGTCAGCTGAACAGATGGATGAATAGCTCGATTGTTTCACCCTGATTGCCAGCTCCTTCCAGAGGGCCTGACACCCCATTCCCACCCACTGCACCTGAACCTAGTCTCTGAGATCCTGCTAGTGTCCCCCAGCTGTGTGAGGTCACATGGCTGGGCATATGAAAAATTATCAAGAATCACAATAATCCCAAGCATCTTGCATACAAAGCCACTTGGTACACCATCCAAAGAGACTCATAAACTTGTGAAGTTCATGATCCTCTATTGTGCTGAGGGTCAACCTACTTCCGTGCCAACCACTGAGCTCCAGCCCCAAAGATTCCCCCCCTCCCCCGCTCTGCCTTTTCAGAGTTTCATTATGTTACTAGGACTGGTCTTGAACTCACAATCTTCCTGCCTCAGTCTCCAGAGAAGCTGGGATTGCTGGTCTTTGTCACCCAGTGTAGCCAGTTGAGCTGTATATTCTTTCTTGTCTAGGGCTAGTAACTGTCTCTGCCTGCGTGGACTGTAACTGGCATGTCTGAGGTTTAACACAGACCTTCCAACTATAACTCTTAACACTTTCCAAAGCCCATGCTGCCTTCCCTCCTCTCAGTGGTTTTGATGACAGACACATCTCTAAGTACATATTACACAACCAAACAGACTAACAGCCTGGAAGAAGAGGAAGCAATTTAAAGAAACAAGGTCTCTTTGTTCCTCAGAAAATTCAGTCCTTCCACAGACTCCTGCATCAGGGGAAAGGAGCTACTAGGAGGCTCTTGTACCTAAAGGACTTCAATAGTTGGTCCAGCTTTAACTAGAAGGGGGTTGAAAGGTAGTTTGTTGAAGAAATGTCCAACTTGGGCTCCTCAGAGCCAGGAAGGAACAGTACAACAAGACTCCACCCTGCTGCACTTCCTTGGTTGGCAGAGCAAGGACAGAGGAAGGCTTAGAATGAGCCACAGTTCTAGGACAGCAGGAAGATTACTCAGATTTGGTATTTCCTTTTTCAGTACCAGAAACTTCCAAAGCATTGCAGCTCCCACATCATCAGGGGCTGGCAATAGTGACTCTATGCTGTTTCTTCTTTCTTCCTTTTTTGTCAATCTGTCCTTCTGGCAAGCATACACCATCTGTCCTGTCCACTTCCATTATGATCTTTTACTCAGTTGCTTACCTATTAAACAACCATTTTGTTTTTAATTCAAACAAGCTATTATCCCATCTGAGGCAAGAGGATTGTTATGAGTTGGAGGCCCAGCCTGGACTCACAATAAGTTCCAAGCTAGCCTGGGCTATAACAGGCTACCAAAAAAATGCAAAACACTCAAACCAACAGGATCCAGAAGTTCCACACCATAAAGTGGTAGGTATCACAAGTAGTTTGATCAGAAAAAGGAAGTGATGAGGTCTTCTCACTGCCCTCACGGTCTAGACTACCTCTCCCCTCCCCCAGGGCAGTTCCAGTCAAAGCTGAAGAGTTACCTATAATCAGAAACAAGGTGAGGGTTTCTGCACAGATGGTCCTCCACGGCTGCTTTGTCTGTCTTCAAAATCCTCTTGAGCAGGTCAAACCGCCTCACTCTGTAGAGCAGTTCAGCCAAGGCAGCAAAAGAGAGCTGGCCTCTCTCACTTAAGCTATCCAGGAGGTCCCTGACATTAGGTGGAGCCAGGTTCTCAGTCACATCTCTACACAAGAAGAGCATCATCTCCTTCTCATCCTCATCAAGAGACTCCTCCACCTGGTGAATTACCTCAGCAGACACAGAGCTCAGGGCCATATTCAGAACCACAGCAGCCAGGTTCTTGTCCAGCCTCCATCCACTCAGCAGGACTCAGGGAACCACAAGAAGGCAACATCATTGCTGAGGGCTCTCTTCATTTCTTTCAGAGTTCTTGCAATAGAGACACTCTGTGGTGAGAGATAATACTCTTATCAAAAGATTTAGGCTTGAGAGTCAAAGCACCGGTCCTTCCTTTCCGACTGGTCTCCCTAAGCGAGTAGATTCAACAGACAGAGATCTTCAGTAGACAGAGTCAAAGACCGATCTAAAAGCCAAAAGACACAGAGGAAAACCCAGACACTCAAGGAAATGAAATTAAAGACGAAATTGTGTCCAAAAAATCCCACATAGTTTAATCAGAATGTAAAGTAGGGTAAGGGGAAATCACTGCTGGGAGCTAAGACGAAGTTACCATGAGAGAACTAGGGCATGGGGGGGGGGGCGGGGGCGGGAGCGGGGACGCAGAGAAAAGTCCGGTGACTAAGCAGTTGAGAGAGGTCACCGCCCACTCGCTTTAGCCCTAAGCAGGTGTATAGAACAAGTGCAGGTTTTGGCAAACGGGATCCTCTTTGAAGGGGCCTCGGTCTCAGCCTCGTGAACAAGAAGAGGTTTCTGCCCTCCCCTGTCCACCCTCCCCCGTCCCCTTCTCCCGTTGCCCTCTCACTTTACGCCCTCACATCTGTAACGACTGCTGCAGCCTCCCACTCTTGAATACCCACAGGACCTTCCAGCAGGGCTTCGTGGGTTCTGATTAGGTCCTAAGACCTTGAGCTCGAGAAACCTGCCAGGTCCCCAACTAATGGCCATCAAAATTCTCATTGGCATCAGTGGAGGTGGCCAGAAGATTTGGGAGGACCAGGCTTCTAGAAGATTCCCAGCTCAAGGCATGACTGTGCGCTGTCAATTTCATCTATTGGAACTGAGCAGTTTTAAAATTTAGGCTATAAATTATTATCACTACTCTTTTGATTTTAACTTTAAAATCCATTTTTTATTTTATTTACTGTATTTGCAGGGAGGGGATGTGTGGACATGCCACATGCAAGGTCAGAGGACAGCTTTCAGGAGTCAGTTGTCTCCTTTTACGTGAACTCAGGTCATCAGATTTGGCAGCAAGCACCTCTACCCACTGAGCTATCTCGACAGCCCCTATACATGAGACCTCATCTCTGAGAAAATGTACAAACAAACAAGCTAACCACTCTGATCTCAAAGGGAAAAAACAGAAGCATCGCCCAACTATTAGTTATAATGGTTTCATGTATTTTGTGTAACATTTAAATATTTATATTTATCTAAGATTGATGTGTCTGTGCCAATCTGAACACCCACTAATCCAAATTTAAATAGGATTACTTATAACTAAAGGAATTAAATTTAACAGAAGCATCTCTAATTATAGCAAGAGCAGTGCTCAGAATACTTTTTTTTTTAAGTCTCAATACTAATTTATGAGTCTCAGATGTCAAAAACCTGCATAGCATTCACCAGACAGTGCTTTAACCTAACTGCCAGTGTTTACCACAAGAAGGCCACATTCTTTTTTTACTGCATTCCTTCGAAGCTGCAATGTTCTTAGTAGATGCTATTGGGCATTAATCTCTAAAATATTTACATGCACAATGAGAAATAAATAAGGATAAAATAAAATGAGATCATTAAACAGAACAATAAATAGAACTTGGACTCTCCAGTCATAGTTGAAGAACAAAACTAGTAAAAACAAACGGTTTCATTCTACTTGCAAAGGCCATCATCTTAACTCGTGTGGTTCATTGCAAAGGAAGCCTGGCCTTTGAGAGTTAACATGGAGCAGTTTCTGTTCACGCCCTCTCAGACCCACGGTGCCTTCTGCCAGTCACGAAAACTCAGCAAGCGCACAGCTCTACTGTGTCCCTGTGCTCATGAGAAGGACATTTTTGCAGCCAAATCCCAATTACTCAGGGAGAGCATCTGGTCGGGTGAGGAAATACTGGAAGGAAAACAAAGATCCCCGGGCAGAGTGAGGCCACCGCAACACAGCCAACCTCGCTGCTGAAAGCTAGGGTGCAGCACGGCCAGTTCCCCGTGGCTGTGAGTATTGCACACTTGACAGAGAAAAGCACAGAAATAAGAGGCTTAGCTGGAATCAAAATAATCAGTTTTGTTGGATTTTTTTTTTTAATGACCAGGCCAAGAAATTGTCATAAAAACTTTCCCAAGACTAGGGAAGTCAGCAAGATCTTCAGAAGCAAATGCAAAATTCCCCCAGAAGATCCCCTTCCTGAAACCCGCCATAAAAGCTCAGGCTAGCCCTCAAACTCATGACAATCCTCTTGTCTCAGCCTCTGGAGTGCTGAGGATAGAGATCTGTACCATCATACCCAGGTAGAGAAGAACTGATCTGCTGGAGGGAAACTCACGCAAAATGAAAACCACTGGGTTGCAGAGCTGGCTCCCTAGTGAAGAGCGCTTGCTACTCTAGCAGAAGCCTGGAGTTTGGCTCCCAGCACTCAACAAGGCAAATAACAGCCTTCCATAACTCCAGTTCCCAAGGAATCTAGTGCCCTCTTTTGACTTCTTTGGGCACTCCATGCATGTGGTGTACATATATAATATGCAGGGCAAAGCACTCATTCACATAAATACAAATAAATAACCTTTTAAAAATTAACATCACCACAATGACAGACAAACAAACAGAATTTACATTCTCACAGCCTGCATCTGAAGGTTTATGTGAGTGTATTTAAAAATGTAAGGGGCCTTTCTGCAGTCCACAGGACAGATCTGCACATAGGCATGGCAAGTCTGCTTCCCAAGGGTCATTTGATACCTGCTTTTGGTCAACATGCCCTGGTGGTAGCTCTGGGATCTGGTCAGAGACTGTGAGGTGAAGTATGCTGATCCTGCCTTTGCATTCTGTAGGGCTGCACACTTGTAATCCCAGTGCTGAGGAGACAGAGACAGGGGCATGCCTGGGCTCACTGGACAGCCAGCCTAGCCTATTTGGAGAGTTCCTGGCCAGTGAGAAACCATCCATGCCTCAAAAAAAAAAAAAAACAAAAGTGCTGACTAGTCTGAAAACAAACAAACAAACATCTAGCTGCAGTGTACAGAGATGTAGCATGAAACACAGAAGCACCTGCTCAAATACACAACTGTTATAAGATATATATATATAGATATATATAGATATATATAGATATTCAAAAAAAAGCAGTTTAAAACCTACAGTGCTGATCATTTAAAGTTTAGTGTATAATATCACAGATAACATGTAGAATGATCCAAACAAAGCTATGCAAGACCTTAATGGAAAAAAACATGAATTATTAAAAAGACATTACTAAAGACCCAGATAAATGGATAGCCATACTTTATTCATAAGTAGGAAGATTCAGTATAATAAAAATATTAGCTCCTGGGGCTGGAGAGAAGGCTCGGAGGTTAAGAGCACTGTCTGCTCTGCCATAGGACCTAAGTTGGATTCCTGGCACCCATGTGGTGGCTCATAATCCCAGGTAACTCCAAAGGCAGGGATCTAAGGATCTGATCCACAACTCTGGTCTCCTCAGGCACTAGAACGCACACACATATGTGCAGACAAAACACCCATATGCATGGAAAAAAATAGCTCCCTTCAAAACATGACTGAGCAGATTAAAAGTAAAAGTCTCATCTTTCCAGGCAGCAATTTAAAATCAGATTATGAAGGACACCACTGAATACTGGGCTTTCTGGTTAGGTGTCAGAAGCACCCCCTTAAAATTCAGGCTCCAGCCTGAATACAAACATTACATTAAACAGTTTACTGAAGGACAAAGCCAGAGCAGTAAAACAATAAAAAAGTAGAACACAATCAAAAGAATAACTGTAATTATTCATGGACAATACGATTTCCCATGGAGGAAAAGCAAGTCTACCGACAGGCCAACTGTTAGATTAGTGAGAAGGCAAAGTATTTAAATCTGTGATAAATAAAAACAAGTCAACTGTAGGTCTATAAACTAACAAGAATCAGGAAAATGTAAATTTCAAAAAGATACCATTTAAGATAGCAACAATACCTCACTTTTACTAATAAGACATTTAAAGGAGATATCATAAAACTTCATTAAAGAGTTAAGCAGATCGTTAGACATATATCATGAGATAGCCTTGTGTGTGTGTGTGTGTGTGTGTGTGTGTGTGCGCGTGTGTGTGCGCATGCATGTGTGTGCACATGTGTGTGGATACCAGAGGGCAACCTCAGGTGTCATCCCTCAAGCATTATCTGCCTTGATTTTTTGAGGCATGGATGATTTCTCACTGTCCAGGAACTCTCCAAATAGGCTAGGCTGGCTGTCCAGTGAGCCCAGACATGCCCCTGTCTCTGTCTCCTCAGCACTGGGATCACAAGTGTGCAGCCCCACAGAATGCAAAGGCAGGATCAGCACACTTCCCATCGCAGTCTCTGGCCATGATGCAAGTTGGAAAACACGAATAAGTCACAAGAACTCTCAGTAAGTTTGGGAACTAGAATTTTTTTTTTTTTTCTTTTTGGTTTTTCAAGACAGGGTTTCTCTGTGTAGCCCTGGCTGTCCTGGAACTCACTCTGTAGACCAGGCTGGCCTTGAACTCAGAAATCCACCTGCCTCTGCCTCCCAAGTGCTGGGATTAAAGGCGTGCGCCACCACTGCCCGGCTAAGGGAACTAGAATTTTAGTTTCTGTATCTTCTGAACAGAGCCTCTACCAGGTACAAGTGTGGAATAAGAGAACTTATTGGGGGAAAAAGGAAAAGAAAAACATGTATAAAAACTGCACACCATAGAGAAACTTTCAGAACTCCCTTTCTATGTATGTAGATGGATGGAAAAATAGCTAAAGACTTCCCAAAGTTATCCACAAGGACAGGTCAGATTTTACTGGCTCAAATGATAGAATGGGCTTTGTGGTAGCACTAGAAATTTTTGTTGTATTTCTTTTGAAACAAGAGCCTTGTGTAGCCCAGGCTAGCCTTAACATTGTATTTTTCAAGTGATGTTCTTGATCCTCCTGAGTACTGGGATTACAGGGTCATGTCACTATACCTGGGGTTTGGTTTGGTTTTGGTATTTTTCTGAGACAGGGTCTCACTATGTGGCTCTGTCCTGGATCTCACCATGAACTCCAGGTTGGCATTGAACTCACAGAGATCTGCCTACCTCTGCCTCGCAAGTGCTGGGTTCAACACCAAGTTTTGCAGTGCCAGTGACTGAACCCAGGCTTTGTGCTTGCTAGCCCTCTCCCAAAGGATCTATGTAGGGATAATCTCTCGTGCACTGAGTGGAAGCATCACCTGTAAATAAGAGGCAATGAGCTGAGGCAGGATTAGAAGGTGAGACATCCACTAGAGAGATTGGGATAAAGTCAGAGGCACAGAGATTCACCCCTAAACAAAGAGGAAGACGGTCACTTGTAATGGAGGACTTTGGCATGTATTTATTTAGAATAGAATAAACAGGTAATTAAATTCTGAGCTAGTCAGGGAATGAGCCAAAGCTATAAGCCTAAGCATTTATTCATATATAAGAGGTCTCAGAGTCAGACAGATGGAAAATCACGAGGTTACAGATGGCACCATCAATAGAGCCATATTCCAGACCAGAGGCTTTTAAGCTCAATGGAAGGACTCGGTCATGGCTGTCAGTAGCCAAACCATCTTTGTGGACTCCATCCAGCACGCCACTTACTTCTGCAGTCACTTGCTCTCACTCCCAAGGGAGGCACAAGGCTTCATGCTCAGATTTCTCCCTGTTTTTCAAACATCCAACCTTTTTGTTTGTTTTGAGTTTTGTTGTTGTTGTTGTTGTTTGAGACGGGGTTTCTCTGTATAGCCCTGGCTGTCCTGGAACTCACTCTGTAGTCCAAGCTGGCCTTGAACTCAGAAATCCACCTGCCTCTGCCTCCCAAAAGGAGGGATTAAAGGTGTGCGCCACCACTGCCCGACTCCCCCCCCCAAAAAAAATCCAATCTTGATTGATCAAGACCCCACCATTTAACCCAGCCCCTGTTCCAAACAGTACTGCTTCTATGGCCAGACAGAACTGGCATCTGGCCCTTTCTAGATTCTAAAGGAATTCCCCTTTCTTCCGATGAAATCCTCACTCATTGTCTCCCCTTCTTTTCCACACCTACATAGTTCCCCATTTGGTACACATTATCTTTAACCTTGACAACCAGAGTTTTGAAACCCTAAAACCAGTCTCAGTTTCATTTCTGGATCCAGTCATGAGTACACAGAAGTAACTGCTTAAAATAGCAACACAGTCTCAGAAAAGGAGATGGGTCTAGAGACAGAATCACTTCAGGCCTTTCAGTGGTAATACACTTGATATCTGTATTTTCAAAATAGCTGGAAGCGCTGAAGAGGCTCTAGGGTCCTGGGCCTGCTTGCCTAGACTGCAGCAGAGGCAACTTGGTGGTCAATCACTCTGTTTAGACATGAGTGTGTGACTCAGAGCTGGCACTCAGAGTGTAAAAGGGATGAATGAATGAGTTACATGTGACAATGCCAGCAAATGATCTCATCACCACCCTTCCCAGAAGACAGGGTTTCTCTGTCTAGCCCTGGCTGTCCTGGAACTCACTCTGTAGACCATGTTGGCCTCAAACTTAGAGATCCACCTGCCTCTGCCTCCAGAGTGCTAGGATCAAAGGTGTGTGCTGCCACCACCCGGCTTCACTTTATTTTCTCTATACTGGACCTGAAACCAAATTCTCTAGTCGGAATCTTAAATTCCTTTACCTTTTGCCTCCTGACATCCACCCTTGTAACACCTCAGATAGGCAGACAAGCCGGAAACACCCAGAACTTTTGAGCTTTAGTACCAAAATTCCTGTATCACAGGAAATATCCCATCCGGGGCTAACTGGAATGGCTAGTCATCCTGTACCCTATTTTCAGACCCTAAGTCTCCTCCACGCACATCTAGAGTAGCAAAACTCAGGGGGTGCCAAGATTACAAAGAAAACACAGGGAACCTACTATTCTGTAAGCTAATTAAAATACACAATTTTTAAAGAGTTTGAACAGATACTCAGAAGAATAATCTCTTAGATGCCAGAGGCTAATGAATATGTTATAAAATACATAAGTAACACATCAGAGGTAGGGGAGGGTGGAGATGGTTCAGTGGGTAACGGTGCCTGCCACCAAGCCTGAGAACCTGAGTTTCATCCCCAAGATCCACACCCCTTTGGGGACTGGGAACTGACCCCTGCAGGTTTTCCTGACTTCCATAAATGTATCTAAATACATGTATGTACACGTGCACGTGCGCGTGCGCGCGCACACACACACCCATTAAAAACAGAACAGCTGGAAGCTGAGGAAGGAAGATCACACAGCACAGATGGCAGCCCCACTTCCTGTGTCCTCAGCATCTGCTGAGCAGTCTGTTTACAGGATTCTGGTTACCTTTCCACTTCCCCACAAGGCTCCAGCCTTCACAGCTCTCCCCAGTCCCAACTGCAGTTGCCCAGCCTCAGCTCAGACACAGGATCGCCAAGGCTCTTTCATCTTAAACAAGTAACTACCACAAAACCCCTGAGCCTGAGTCCCCTAAACCAACCCACAATTCACTTTGTCTCTATCCTCAGGGCTAGGACCCCATGAAGAAACGACCTGCATTCAGTGTTCAGTTCTCCCCACTTTGACCCACTCCTTGGCATGATTCCTAATGGACCCCCATTGCCACACTGCCACTTAGCACCAAAGCACATTGGCATCTAGAGAAAGGGAAGCCAATGATACCGAAGCTGTTTTTATTATACAAAATTCTAACAATTTGTTTATCATAGTCTTGGGGAGTTGTGTTGTTGTTTTTTCAAATGTTGCACTGAATATTATTTATCTTGATTACTGGATTTTTGAACACTCTTAAACATGGTGGAGAGGGGATAGCTACACTTGCCTCCCCCTGCCCAGTCTTGATGACACTGTTCTTGTCCAGACCTCTGTGAACTCCTAACTGTCCCACCAAGGGCTCAGGTTCCCAGCACCTAAGGTTCACAACCATCTGTAGCTCCAGTCCCTGGAGATCCAACACCCTTTTCTGGCCTCCTGGGGCACAGACATGCATTTGGCGCACAGAGACACATGTGGGCAAAACACTAATACACATAAAACAAATTTTTAAAAATTTCCAGAAGAGTTGAACACACACCCCCCAATTGCATTCTATCCATATTTTAAAAATCATGATACAGAAACAGCTTAGGTGACAAAAGATGAGATAAACTGCTATAATATCTTATAACACACACACAAACGTGTGTGTGTGTGTGTGTGTGTGTGTGTGTGTACATACCACTGACAACTGCCGCTTGCCACATGGACAAAATGAGAGGAAATTACGTAAAATGAAATATGAAAAACATAGGAAAATTTTGTCTCATTTCATTTATATGTAGACTCTTTTTTTTTTTTTTTTTAAAAGGTCCTATATAGAGATGGGGAATCAACCCTGGTTTCTCTCGGGCTCAGGGTGTGACAGGAAATAGGAAGATCAAAGGATAGAAAGCAACAAATAGGCTGAACGAGAGAAAGACTGAACCATATCCGAGAACTATAGTTAGCTAATTGTTCTCGGAGGTTTTTGCTCTAAGTGTTTTGTGCTGGAAATTTTTCTGAAAGTGTATTGTATTTAGGATTTTTCTTTTCTTTTCTTTTCTTTTGGTTTTTCGAGACAGGGTTTCTTTGTATAGCCCTGGCTGTCCTGGAACTCACTCTGTAGACCAGGCTGGCCTCGAACTCAGAAATCCACCTGCCTCTGCCTCCCGAGTGCTGGGATTAAAGGCGTGCGCCACCACTGCCCGGCGTATTTAGAATTTTCTTGCCAGAGGGGGTAATGGGTAGCTAAGTGAGATAATGTACCCATCCATCTGTCCCACCGAAGAAGGAACTGAACTATCTTAACAGATTCTGTACTTTAAATATACATACACCCGAACATTTAAATAAAAAGAGGTCTTCGTCAGCCTGCTCTGCTCCACCGATACTGTTAATTTCTCCTTAGAACCCTTCCCCTGGCTGACCTCTCTCCACTCTTTCTATCTACACCTTCTCCGATCACCCTACCCATCCTAGAGCCCTCTCTGCGCCTGCTCCCTAAATGGCTCATTCAACCCCTGGCCTCTAAGCTGTCCGAGTCTACATTCAATCAAAATGAACTTGCAAAAGTTCAGGTTCATGTTTGAAATTCTCTTAATTCAAACCCTTCAGTGACAGCTCTTCTCCCAGTACAGATCTCAAGATTGTTCACACAAGGCCAATCATGATCTGGTGCCTGCCCGCATCTCATCAATATACGCACTGCACATTTGGCCTTAAACCTCAACAAGTTGTCTTCCATGAGTCTCTACCTGGATTATACTTTTCCCATCCATGTGCACAGCAAAACCCTTAACCTGAAGGCCCACCTACTTTGTAAGGCTTTCCTGGAAGTGTCCACACAGGTGTGATCAGTAAATCCTTCGTATCATCCTCCACTACAGATGAGCTTCCAGCCAATCAATTAACACATCCCTCTGGCATCTAACATTAGGTAACAGTACAATGTGGCAACTCTGGTCAGACTTCTCAAACTGTTTCACTGATTGTCAAGTGCCTCACAATCATCTCATGGTCACATTGCAAAATAATCCAGTCAGCCACACAGCAGCCAGTACAATGACTGGTTAGCTTCCCTAAAACATATTTAATCTGGTATTTGCCTTGCCTTTCATCTGAAGCAAGAAGAGGGCATAGCAACGGCAGCAAAGTCATCTCCATGAAGGCAGTGTGAAAACAAATGTTTCAGCAGCCATACTTAACAGTTCCATGTTAAGCCTATCTTGCCAGAGGCAGAGAGTTGCATGCCAGTTTAGAACTTGCTGGTAACCAAGAAGCTGTAGTGAGATAAGACCACGAAGTGCTTGAAAGACTCATTAGGAAGTTTCCAAAAGCATAACAATTCTGGAGAGTACAATGTGAGCATCTCAGAGTTCTGTGCACCTACCTGGAATGCCAGAGCCCATCTTTCCCTTCCATTTGTACACAGGACAAGCAGATCAGCTAATACTTACCTTTTCTCCCCAAGCCGTGGGCATTTTAAACATAAGGTGCATGCCTCAAATGCCAACCCCCACCCTTTCTCAAGTTAGTTAGAGGAGGACGTGCAATAATCATCTTGTGGCTCCCGGCTTGCGGTGCTTCGGACATGCACTAAAACATAGCCTAAGAGACCATTGGCTGGGGCGAAATCATCGTTTGGCATGTCACTAGCCACAGTTATTGTCAGTGACAAAGCATACACTTCACAAGCAACACATTTCATTCACCAAATAATATTGCCCACAGATGATAAATGGTTCCAATTATAAATCGACACAAAAGTCGGTGGGTTTTATACAGCCCTTTGATGAAACGCCTCTTCTTTGCCTGTGTCCCTTCCAAACTTTCCAGGTTCCCAACGTAAGAAAACTGGTAAGTGGGGGCTTTAAAGCTAGCCTGATGATACAGACCTGTAATCCCAGCTATTCAGGAAGTTGAGGCAGAAGAATTGAAGGCTCTAGATCTGACTGGACTCAGTGAGTTCAAGGCCAGCCTGGGCAACTTAGTGAAACCATCTCAAAGGGCAGAAAGAGAGCTAGGGCTCTACCCTCAGTGATAGAGCATGTGCAAGGCCCCAAGTTCAGTGCTTAGTGCTGTAAACAAAAAGCAAAGTGGGGACTTTGCAAAGGGACTGCTGCCAGGCATGGCAGCACAAACCCGGAACCCTAGCCCTGGAAGAAGAGGCTGGACCTAGCTGGATCCAGAAGCATGAGCAGAGTCACCAGGAGCAATGAAACTGAATCCAATTGATAGAGTGGTCTGCTCCATCTTAGAGTTAAGTTTTTGCTGGGACAAATGTTCCATACATAGTCCAAGCACTGAGAATATCCTTCCATTTCTGTGCATCATCCATAACCCAATTCCAAATACCTCCGTGTTCCCCAAAATGGTTTATTTTTTTACCTCGTCATAGTTGCCTTCACTGAGAAAGGACCCCCCCCCCCAGCATCATGTTGAAATTCTCTCAAGCCCTCCTCCATAGCTTGCCCTGGTCCCCCAACTGGCTCATCTGACCCTGCTTCACAGTAGTTTGTACTGTCTTCAGGCATTTCTTTTGTGCTCTGCCTGAGTTAGACTATGATTCGAGACAGACTCTCAGCTTCAGTCAGCTGTGTGCAGTAGGCCCTAGGTAGCCTGCCAGGCTCTGGCCTCAGAGCTCTTGAGCAGATGATACATGACTACCCAGTTGCAGCAGACAGGCACACAGAGAATGTCCATTTGTCCCTTTACAACCTACACTGAAGCAAGATGGAACTGGCAGCATGAGAGGGTACCACATGTGGAACCTGGACACAGAGCTTGACTGTTCTACACAGAATGAAGTCATGATAGGGCTGATTGAGGGGATTATGGGTATAAAAGGTTGGGTATGATCCCAGGAAGAGCCTCCTGTGAGTTGTGAAGACCTCATCTTAAATGGGAAGACAGTGTCTCCAGCCAAACTCTAGCCTTTCAGGAAAAGAGCCAACTAATTCTCAATAGATTTTGATTAAAAACAAACAAACAAACAAACAAAGGTATGGGCTGGAGGCTGGAGAGATGGCTCAGTGGTTAGGAACACTGACTGTTCTTCCAGTGGTCCTGAGTTCAATTCCTAGCAATCACATGGTGGCTCACAGCCATCCGTAATGGGATCTGATGCCCTCTTCTGGTGTGTCTGAAGAGAATGACAGTGTACTCATATAAATAAAATAAAGAAATCTTTTTTTAAAAAAATGTATCCTCTGCACATACTCTTGATAAGCTGTCATTTCTTAAACTCTTAAAATTTATGTGCCAGAGTGTTCATTCATCCAACCTCAAACCCAATTTTCTACATGTGATAGATTCAAAAGTGCCAAAAAAATTTGTTATTGTTGTTTTGAGACAGAGTCTCTCTACATAGCCCTGACTCTCCTGTTTTACAGACTTTGAAAAAGAATGTGGTTTTCCTGACTGCTGTCACATGAAAATATACCCCCCAGTTCCCTGTGCTACACATCAGATGGCCTAGATACTTTACAGCAACAGCGATAACAAAAGACAAGGCCCAGCCACCTCTTCATTGTACAACTTAGAAGTGAGAGTTGGTCTCTGGACTCAGTTTCTGCCAAAGCATTAAAATTTAAAATCTTGCTTAAACCAAGCAGTTTGGCCTATTGTTTGTTTGTTTGTTTGTTTGTTTTTCCTGCCAAGGAAATTGAAGCTTTGTAATTTATGAATGCAGCAAATCTTGCTCCATGGTTTTTCCCAACAAATGTTTGAATGAACATTTGAATGGAATGAAATGAGTGAACACTGCAACAGTTCATGAGTGATTGTACATTTTTTTTATAATTAACAAGTCAGATTTATGTATCAATAACTTCTCAATTCACAAGATTTCAATACAATAATTTCAGAGCCGATTGGTAATGATAAAAGCTGCCCACCTAGATTAGACAAGTTATCCCAATTGTTCCATCCTTCATGATATCATAACTACCTGTGGCTATTTAAAGCCACGCTGGTTCAGGTTCTTCCTGTCTGTCTGCTTCCATCTTGGCTTCCTCCAATTGTATTTTTAACTGACATCATCGCATATAAGAATGTAGTTCTGAGGATGCCAGACTGTTGTCTTATCTGGGGAAATTACTTTAAGTTTTAGGCACATTTTGCTAAGCATATTTGCTTATGCCTTTCATTGCAGCACTTGGGAGGCAGAAGGCAGATTTCTGTGAGTTCGAGGCCACCCTGGCCTACATACTGAGTTCCAGGACAGTCAGGGCTATGTAGAGAGACTCTGTCTCAAAACAACAACAATTTTTTTTTCAGCACTCTTGAATCTGTCCTGGAACAATCATACATGTAGAAAGTTGGGTTTGAGGTTGGGCGAATGAATACTCTGGCACATAAATTTTAAGAGTTTAAAAAAAATGACAGCTTGGGCTGGAGAGATGACTCAGCGGTTAAGAGCACTGACTACTTCCAGAGGTCCTGAGTTCAATTCCCAGCAACCACATGGTGGTTCACAGCCATCTGTAATGGGAATCCAATGCTCTCTTCTGGTGTGTCTGAAGACAGTGACAGTGTACTCACACACATGAAATAAATAAATAAAAATTTAAAAAATGACAGCTTATTGAGAGTGAGTGCAGAGGATACATTTTTTTTTTTTTGTAAATCAAAATCTGTTGAGAATTAGTTGGCTCTTTTCCTGAAAGGCTAGAGTTTGGCTGGAGACACTGTCTTCCCATTTAAGATGAGGTCTTCACAACTCACAGGAGGCTCTTCCTGGGATCATACCCAACCTTTTATACCCATAATCCCCTCAATCAGCCCTATCATGACTTCATTCTGTGTAGAACAGTCAAGCTCTGTGTCCAGGTTCCACATGTGGTACCCTCTCATGCTGCCAGTTCCATCTTGCTTCAGTGTAGGTTGTAAAGGGACAAATGGACATTCTCTGTGTGCCTGTCTGCTGCAACTGGGTAGTCATGTATCATCTGCTCAAGAGCTCTGAGGCCAAAGCCTGGCAGGCTACCTAGGGCCTACTGCACACAGCCGACTGAAGCTGAGAGTCTGTCTCGAATCATAGTCTAACTCTGGCCCAGCACTTTCAAGGCTGAGGCAGAAGAGCAAATTCAAGGCCAGCTTGGGCTGGGCTATATACTGATCCTGTCCTTGAAAAAGAAAATAAATGCCAAGAGCTGGCGGCACACCTTTGAGTCCAGGGCTCTGGAGGCAGAGGCAGAGGCAGAGGCAGATGGATCTCTGAGTTCGAGGCCAACCTGATCTACAGAGTGAGTTCTAGGACAACCAGCACTACACAGAGAAACCCTGTCTGGAAAAGAAAACGAACAAATAAAATAAAATAAAACAAACGTGTGTCAAGAAACAACCCCAAATGCCTAAGAGTGCACAGCTCAGCATTTACATTTGAAGATGGGCTTGGCTTGAGTTAAATTTTCAACCAGGCAAACACATTTGACCAGTTACACAAAAACTCAGTTCAATAACCAAGCTGTACATAGGACCACGATACGAAGCTTCTAAAAATTCCTTTCAATATAGAAGTTTTTCTAATTATAAAAAGCTCTCTTTGTTGTAAGAAACTCTGGAGCAAACCAGGAAGCATTGCTTGTCTGTGGTCCCTCAAGCTTCCTGCCCTCCTTGAGTTCCTGTTCCTGCCCTCACTGCTTTTGATGATGAAGTTACAGGGAAATGTGAGGGGTGGGGGAGGAGAGACTCTCAAATGGACAAATAGAGAAAATAAAGTAAAAAATGTCCATCTGCTTCATCTGATCACCCTTGGTAGTCCTGACTTCTCACCTATCTGGTTCTTTAAGATTCTTTGACATTCCTGAAAACAACCATAGTTAAAGAGACTTATTCCACATTTAGGCTGAATGATGGCCAGCTTGTTTATGGAGAGCCTAGGCAGAGAGTAATTGCATCATTTCTCCAGGGTACAGGCTTGTGCTATATATACAAACCCCCAGTTCCCACCACAACATTTTAATAGGTTCCCTAGGCCTTTAAGCACACCCTTAACTATCTGTCAGATTAAAATAGCATGGCCTTGGGGTTTCGGAAGGTCGTAAGTCAGACATAAAACTTTTGTTCAGGTTTCAGTAGTCACATGGTCATGGTTGTGCATGCAACTTGTTACTACTTTTGTGTTTCCTAATTAAAAGGGGGGGTGGGGTTCAGTCAGCAGAGAAAGATTTATGTATACACTTTCATTTCCATTAGGGACTTTGATGGACTCCCTCCGTAACACTTTGAAGTGTTTGAGCAAGAGATCTGTAAAGTGCCTACCCTTTAAAACAAAGATCTAACTTTAAAAAAAAAAGCTTTTTCAGTCAAGTATGGCAGTGCACACCTGTAACTATGGTAACAGAGAGGACCAGGAGTTCAAGGTTGGCCCGGGCTCCAGGAGACTCAATCTCAAACAAAATCAAAAACTAAAGCTACAAGAGAAAAAAGTATATTTAATAAGATCACAGAAGTATAAGGCAAAGGGGATTTTTTTTTCCCAGCTTTTTTTTTTTTTTCACTTTTTTTTTTTCCACCAAGGGGATTTTTTAAACATGGAACATTCACAGGTCCACGAAGCTCTGTTTCTCACTTGTAAAACAAGATCTTTGAAGGAAGTCACTTACTTCAAAGCACACTAAACCTTGAAGGTGGTTAAAGCAGCAGGAATTTTCAATCACACTGAAAAAATTGAGGTATTAGATATAGATCAAAGCCTGTGCTAGACCGGGGTACAGGGGCTCATGTCAGTGATCTTAGCACTTGGGAAACCGAAGAGGATTTGGAGAACTCAAGTCCAACCTGTGCTAAATGGTGAGCTCCAGACCAGCCTGGGCTATAGTGAAGTGCTGTCTTAAAAATCAAAAGATAGCCGGGCAGTGGTGGCACATGCTTTAATCCCAGCACTCAGGAGGCAGAGGCAGGCGGATTTCTGAGTTGGAGGCTAGCCTGGTCTACAGAGTGAGTTCCAGGACATCCAGGGCTACACAGAGAAACCCTGTCTTGAAAAACCAAAAAAAAAAAAAAAAAATCAAAAGATACTACATTCTTCTTCAACTAAAGAGTTCACTGCAGAGCAATCTTGAATATGTGGTAAATTTGATACTAAGTTGGTAGAACTTAATTCTTTCAATGGGTTCAACCAAAGGAAACCCAGAATGAGGTAATAATGAAGCTAAGATTTGTTGCTGTTGTTGTTGCTGTTGTTGTTTTCTGGCATTAAATGGCCAAATAAAGAAAAAATGGCTATGAGTACAGATCATCAAATGAGCATAAATATAGAAGAAGGTAGGAAGAGCAGAAAAAGAGTTCAACTTTACCTAGAAAGACAAGATTCAAAGACACAGACAGACAGACAGACACACACACTGTCATTTTTTTTCAAATGTGACACAAAGGAAGAAATTATTCCCCAAAGCTAAGAACTGAGGAGGGAGGGGAAAAGAAATCTGAGCCAATGAAACAAATCCAAGTGGCCATTGCACAAGATGGGAAAGGGGAGGGAAACTAGGGTGGGAAACGCAGAAATAACAATACCACAAGCCTCAGTTCTGAAAGACTGTTTGGAGAAAGACATACAGAAATAAGTGGGGATGGTTGGGGGGGAGAGAAAATTCCCAATCTTTTAAAGGCAATCAAAAAACTGTATTTGAGTATACCAATGTATGAGTAGAACCAGCAACCTTCGGCTATCTCTAGGGAATGGACTTGTGGGAGGTGGGGGCACTGTCCGTATTTACTTTGCAGGTACTAAACCCAGGTATATTTTACTTACATTATAACTTGCCTGAAAGGTTTTGGATATTAAAATGCACTGCAAAATAAGAAGTAAAATCCTTGGTAAGGAGAAAGACAGCTGCCCCAGGTGGGGTATTAAGTCTTCCCAGAGGTGAAGGTCAGCTAGGGCATCATAACACAGGTAATGGTTCTTGCTTCAGAGATTTAAGAAAAATAATGCTTTGTGAATAGGAAGGCTCTGGACCAAACTCTTACTGCCGAACACTTGGCCAGCAGGCTTCTTTCCAGGGCAAGCTGTCCTTGAGCTTTGTCCAGGCGGCCTCTACACTGAGATTATAGAAACAAACAAACAACAACCAAGTACCTTGTCCAGAACTTTACTCCATCCAGAGCCACTCACTAAATTAACAAGGAGGCATTTGAGTCCAGTAACGATTTTAATTTAATAAGTCTTTGGCTTTCTTCAAGAAAGACTTGGATTTAAATGTGCCACAAGTCTGGAGGTGCTGTGAGTGGATCCCAAAAAGCACAGAAGGAACCAAGAGTGGAAGATAGGAAACGAACACTTTCCTACATTAATCAGGAGTCAGCTCTCCAAAGTCCCAAGTCCCTTTGGAAACAGCGAGAATAGGAGGGGTTCTCGGATTACTCACACCGGGCGGTCGCCAGCCCATCCCACTCAACAGTGGTTTTGTCGCCTGTCTTCGCTGGAGACTTCCAAAAAACTGGATCGTACGAAACACTGGAAAGAACACAAATAGGAGCGGCCTCCTCAGTAGGCGTCCTGGAAAGCCAGCCTGAGGTACTGGCCCAAGCTGCTAGCCAGGTGAAGCGCCCAGCAAGCCCAACAGGTTCAGGAATGACGTACGATGGTACTCTCCCCAGCGCTAAGGGCATCGCCAGAGTACTCTTGCAGGGGCAGAATCCCCCCGAGTGTGACCAAAGAGAAAGGCTCCGAGAAGATGAGAATCGCCGCCATTCCACCAAGACTGAGTCGAGGCCATTGCTAGGCTCCAAATCCAAACTAGAGGGCGGAGAAAAGTTACAGGAAGCCAGAAAGGAAACCAACTTCCGCCTCCAAGGGCGGAACAGACCGGTCAAGGCTCAAAAAAAAAAAAAAAAACAAAAAGACCGCACACCCACCCCCAACCACCCATGCCCTCCACGCCTACTTCCCTGAAGGAAGGAACACACACACCCCACTTCCACCCCCGGCTTCTCGCAGCTTGAGAAACTAGTTTAGGTTAGCAAGTGGTGACTTGCTAAAGAAACAAATGTCATCAAAACCAATGTACAACATAAAACTCCTAGAAAAAGCCATTTAAGCTGAGTGCGGTGGTGCACGCCTAGTATTGGGGGCGGGCTGGGGGGGGTTGCTGCTAAGGAGGGAAGATCAGGAATTGCAAGCCATTCTGAGCAGCATAGTAAGACCAAGGCAAAAAAAAAAAAAAAAAAGAAAAGCCCGTTTTTAACCAGGTCATTCAACAGAAAAGCTTCAAATAGAAGAACTGTTGACCAAAATGATAGCTTCTGTAAAAAAAAGCTTTGCAAATTCGAGTACAGCTAGGTGCTGGTGGTGTGACAGGGCAAGACAGAGCAAAAGTTACTCCATCTTTAATTCTTGCTGAGGCTATTTCAGGCTTAACTAGAATTTGAATTTGATAGAGAATCTCATGGAGATTTGACCAACTCTATTCTAGAAACCCAAGTTCAAGATGCCCCAGGTAGCTTAGCTTCCGTTATACTGCCTTCTTGTGCAAACCTCCCCCTCCAACAAACTGCTTATCTTAGCTGTCAAATTGCTTGCTTACCCAAAGCCTCCCTCCTCCCCCAGCTGCCAAGTGATTTGCCAGGACATTGTTTCTGCCTTCAAAAACCTGTGCTCTGGACATTGGTCACTGAATACACCCAATATCTAAGTGTCGTCCCAGCTGGCTGGAATAAAGATTTTCAATCGGCCATAAACTGTGGCTAAGTGGTTATCTCTAGTAGGCTCCCAGGAACAGTGACTACTAGTGGTACATACCTTTAATCCTAGCAGTAAAATCAGGAGGCAAACGAAGGTGGATCTCTGCACAGTCTAGGCCAGCCTGGTCTACATAGTGAGTATAAGGAGGCCAGAGCTACGTAGATAGAGAGCTCTGTCTCAGAAAACCAAAACAAAAAATAAAAAATGATAAAACAAACCAAGGTTGTTTGTGATACCAGAGAGCTGAGCCTTTTGCTTTGTTCAGAACCTTTTTTAAACTAGGGGGTCGATCTTTTATCTAGAATCTCTTCTTAGAGAGGTTTTAGATTTTAGATCAGCCCTGTTGGTCAAGGCCTGAGTTATGCTACTCCCTACTGGCCCCACCCCTTTTAGTGTAAGAACAAATTTCAAACGTTACCTGAACCGGAGGGATTTACTAGGAGTCCTTGAATTTACTTCCAGCTTTCCAGAACTTATTGTGAATAGCAGTGACCTTTGTTCTACTGCATTCCTTTAATGTTCAAGAGAACTTGTCCACGATGGATGGATGGATGGATGGATGAGAGGGAGAGGGAGAGGGAGAGAGAGAGAGAGAAAGAGAGAGAGAGAGAAAGAGAGAGAGAGAGAATATCAACTTTTCAAAAGGAAAACCGATAATTGAACAGTTCAACTCCAGGAAATGAGTAATTCTCAAAATGTTTTGTGCATGACTAATTAATTGCGGCTCGGCCAGCAAAGTTAATCTTTTAGTTTCTGACAGGAACACAGGAATGTTCCCACTTCGGGGGGAGGGGGGTTATTGGCCCTCCCTCCTGTCATCAGGATGCACTCTCTACAGCTCCGGAGTGCTGGGGGCGGGGGTGTCCATTAAGGGCTACTTCCCCGGGGACCCCATCGTCTGAACACACCGGCCTGCCTTGGGCTGAGGGTTGTAGCTACCTGTGGTCTCCCTGCGCCCTGGCCAGTACCCAGCCAGCAAAGCCGGTGGAGGAGCTGCAGTCCTCCGGGGCCTCCCCGGCTTCGCCCGCCGTCCCCGGTGCGCCGGCGCAGGGCTCGCAACGACCTCTCGGGCCCCGCTAGAACGCGCACGGCACAGGTCCCCGGCTCCTGCGGCGCCGCAAGTAGTACGCGGGTTGTACCGCGCAGGTCACGTACCCATCCGGCCCTAAGTGGCTGCTTGAGGGGCTCAGGTTTCAGAGTCTTCACTGCGTGCCTTAGGGTCCACAAAATGGAGCCGCCCAGAAACCGAAAGCAGACGTAGCAGCAGGCGCGGCTTCTCTGGCTCGCATCCAGCTCCGGGCTATAGCAAAGACAAAGGTCCACTGAGCAGAAGTTGCAAACCCCTTCAGCTCCTTCAGTCCTTGCCCTATCTCCTTCACTGGGGTCCCCTCGCTTAGCTTAATTTGCTTAGCTTAATTTGGTTGCGAGCATCCGCATTTGTATTGGTCAGGCTCTGACAGAGTCTCCCAGAGGACAGCTATACCAGACTCCTGACAGCAAGCTCTTCTTGGCATCAGCCAGGGTCTGGGTTCCATGTCTGCAGATGGGATGGATCCCTAGGTGGGGCAGTCTCTGGATGGCCTTTCCTTCAGTTTCTGCTCCACTCTTTGTCCTGCATTTCATTTTGACAAGAGGAACTCTGGATTAATACTTTTGAGGTGGGTGGGTGGGTGGTTCATCCCTCAACTGGGGGCCGTGTCTATCCACTGGATATGGTCTCTACAGGTTCTATCTCCCCTTTGTTGGGTATTTCTGCTAATGTCCTGCCTGTTGGGTCTTGGGAAACTCTTGGGTCCCTAGCATCTGGGACTTTCTAGTGGCTACCCCCAGTTCCCCCTCCCCCACTGCTAACACACCTCCTTTCAAAATCCTGACCCTCTGTACTTGGATACCCCTTTCCCTCCCCCTCCTCTCTTCCTCCAGAGCCCACTCTCCCTCTACTTCCCGACATTATTTTCTCCCCCCTTCTGAGTTTAGGGTTTTCTCCTAGACATTCCAAGGTAGTTGGCATAAAGTATGGACATCATCAATGTGATGCTGAATCTCTGCCTACTAAAGACTAATCCCCATCACTACTGAAGGCACACTCAATGGGAAGGTTGTCCACAGCAGCATCCATCACGAGCCTGATCAGGAACGGTACCATTAACTAGGTAGATATGACAAATTCCACAAGCTGGCATAAAGTCAGATCTGTCTAGGATGGCACAAGTTTAAGGATCAGTTCCTAAAGCTGAGGGAGTTTGCAGTCCCAGGGAGGCAGCAACAGTGTCAACTGGCCTGACCTCCGATACTCCTGGAGACTGATCCACCAACCAAAGAATACACATGGAGGGAGCCATGGTGCTGGCCACATATGCAACAGAGGAGGGTCTTGTTAGCCATCAGGGGGAGGAGAGGCCCTTAGGCCTGAGAGTGTTAGATCCCCCAGTATAGGAGAATGCCAAGGAGGGAAGACAAGAGTGGGTGGGTGGGAGAATACCCCCATAGTGGCAGGGGGAAGGGGAGGAAATGGGGAGGTTCTAAAGGGGAGATCTGGAAAGGGGGAAACATTTGAAATGTAAATAAAGTAGGAAAAAACAACAACAACAACAACAACAAAATCAGTTCCTAAAATGTCTTTCAACTTATGTAGCCAATTTTTCTCTGCATCCCACAAATATACACGTCTTTAACCTGAGTCTCTTTTCCACGTGGTCAGTCAGTTCCAAAAAGGCAGCATTCCATAAGCACGGGAGCGTGCCTGGGTCTTCAATGTTTCCACAGATACCTCATCTCCTGATGCAATTTTTCTCACTATTGCACTTTAAGTTGCATTTTGGACACCCAGATCTCATCCATTTATTCCATAACATCCAAAGATGCTTTCAGTGATTCTGATGCTGGGAAAAACTCACTATGAATGCTTATTGGAAGCTCCATGGTGTCTAGGAAACACAAAATGGAGCTGTTTCTTAGGAATATTAATGGTAGAACGTCATAATCAAATGCAACTTGGGGAGGAGAGGGTTTGTTTGTCTTACAAATCCTGAATCACAATCCACTGAGAAAAGCCAAGGCAAGAAGTCAAACTGGGTGAGAACCTGGAAGCAGGAGCTGAAGCAGAGGCCACGAAGGGTTGCTGCTTACTGGCTTGCTCAGCCTGCTTTCCTATAGCATTCAGGACCATCTACCCAAAGGATGGCACCATCCACAATGGGTTGGGCCCTCCTCTATCAATCACTAATTAAGAAAATGCCCTATAGGCTTGCCTAAAGCCTCACCTTACAGAGTTGATTTCTCAGCTGAAGTTCCCTTCTCTCAGATGACTATAGCTTGTCTCAAGTTGACCTGAAACTAGCAAGCACCAGCGGTAAAAGCCAGGAAACAATCTGCCGGTTCTAAGGATACTCAAACTTAGAGTAAGATGTTCTCCACCAGAAGCATCTTCTGGTTTTAACTTAACATCACTGAGGTGGGTACCCACTCATAGAAGTTTATCCCAACACAGCTCCTATCTCTAGAATAAGCCGGTGAGGTGAAGGGGCGTGCTTGAGGCTCCAAAAGCCATCTTAAGCTCCATAAAGCTCATTAGACCAGACCTGCTGCATCCTCTGTTAGACTGTTTGATGGGTCCCATTTAATATTGCTCTTAGCTGCCAACTGCATAGCAACCCTCAGTTCTTCAGTTGTAAATCTCTGGGCAACAGTATTATGAAATGGAAGCTTCGTCCCTGAGCTAATGAATCTTTCATAGGTATTTTCTTGGAGCATTTGATGTCCTGGGAGCCTCAAGGAGCTTTCACCGGGGTTTGAACTTGAAAATGGAGCAATTTGGTATATGCCTTCACCCATATACATTAATATTGATTTATCAGTTCATACTTTAATTTAATGGGTGAAAATCTGTATCAATCAATAATTGTTTTGATATTCAACTTACTCTTATTTGGCCCAGAGAAAACCTTTCAAATTGTCTTTGTGCTCCTTTAGTTCTTTGAGCACTTCCTTGATATCTATCTCTAAGTGTTCCATGTGCTGTTCGCATGCTCCGGTGCTGGAGCCAGTTGTTTCTTCAGGGGTCTTGATTCTCTTTAGTTAAGCATTTAGTATTTAGAAGCCAAGATTCAGATGCCTGTGTATGCTCATTGTTATAGGCAGGTAAATTAACTGCTCTAAGGCCCTTCAATGGACAGTGTCAGATGTGTGTGTGTGCGTGCACACACATGTCTCTGTGTATTTGGGTATGTGTAAATCTTCCTTATCTCTTACTCTATATGTGCCTGTGTTTCTTGAGAATTACAGGTTCCAACAAGCAATTCTCATTCAAATATAGAAGCTCAGACTTTGTGATGTTTCTCTTTTGCATTTTTCCAATTCTCCTTTCCAGTGAAATTTCAACTTAGCCTTGTGTACGGTCAGTCTCCCAGTGCTGCTGCTGTGTCTCCTGCTTGACTATCTTCTCAGCCTACAGGGTACCAGTACTCCCCACCACACAGCCACTCTGCCTCATGTCCCCTTTGTTCCTTAAGGGCTTTAGGATTGTCTTGTTATGAATGGAAACAGGAAAGGATGTAGGGGATAAACTTCTAAACTTTGTGAATGGAGTCTAGGACTATGGCTTAACGATAGAGCACATGCCTGGCATGTATGAGCGCCCTAGCACTATTAAAAATGAAAATAAATAATGATGCATGCATGAGAAAGAGGACAGTGTGGTCACAAAAATATAGTTAGATAAGAGGAATGAGCTTTGATATTCCATGGCATGGTAGGAAGACTACAATTAACAATATTTTATTATCTACTTCAAATAGCCAGATGTGCCAGTTAGCTTTTTGTCAGCTTGACACAAGTCAGGGTCATCTGGGAAGGAGGAATTTCAAATGAGAAAATGTCTCCTCTAGATTGGCCTATAGGCCAATCTGTGGGATTTTCTTAAATAATGATGATGTGGAAGGGTCCAGCTCACTGTGGGGTGTGCTAAGAAAGCAGGATGAACAAGCCATATGGAGCAAACCAATAAACAGTATTACTCTGTTTCATTACTCTGTGGTTTCTGTTTCAGTTCCTTCCCTGAGTTCCTGTCCTGACTTCCCCCAGTGATGGACTGTGACATGAGAATTGTTAAGAGGAGATACAGCCTTTTTTCCCTACGTTACTTTTGGCCATGTTCTTTATCACTCCAACAGAACGCAAGATAGGCCACCAAAAGATAGGAATTTTTTATATTCTTATAATTTTTAAAGGTATCCAGATAGGGTGGCTCACACCTTTGATCCCAGCACTCAGGTAGACAGATCTCTGTAAGTTTGAGGCCAGCCTGGTCTACAAAATGAGTCTAGGACAGCCAGAGCTATTACACAGATTAAGCTTGTCTTGAAAAACCAAAAATGTTGTTGTTAATATTAATTGGGTTTTATTAATTATCATTTACGGGCATTAATTATTAATTAATAAAATTATTAATAATTTGTTGTTTTATCAATCCATTCATTGATTAATTGATTAATATTAATTTATTAACACCTTTGAGCATTCAGTTCCCAGATAAAAAACAGAAAACCTTTATGTTTATAATAAGCCTTAACAGAATTAGAACTGGGCAGATATCAACCATCTATGCTATTTTGTCTACTTCCCTACCAATAACCCCGAGTTATAACTTGCCATGTTCTGCCTGGGCCACTCTTAACTCCAATTAGTTAGCCCTCATGGCCATGTTTTCACATGGTATCTTCTCTTCTCTCCTCTCTCTCCCTTCTTGGGTGTGGTCTCAGCCTTAGACCCAAAGCTCCTGCTTACCTGTCTTCTGCCCAACTACAGGCTGTAGGCATCTTTATTCACCAATCAGTAATAACTTGGGGGAACAAGGTTACATAGAATCACTTGGTATATGTGAGGATCTCTTCACCCCTGGGGGCAACCAGACTTTGGGGGCCAGTATTTAGCATTATAATACATAGCAACAGATCAAACCAGAAATAAAGAAAAAAGAAACAAATAAATAAATAATTTTGAAGGTAAATTTTTAGGTGAAAGATTTTCTAATTACCCTGAATAGATAATTATACACTATGAGCCTGTATTTCATAAGTGTATAAGATTAATAACATATTAATTAATTATATATGATTAAATATATATAATTTATATATACATTAGGGTTTAAAGGCATGTGTCACCGTGCTTGGTTTATTGACTGATGTTGATCCCCAGGGCCCCAAAAATACCCTTTAGCCTCCACACATAGACCCTGTGTCCTCTTTCTTGGTTTATTTGTTCAGAGCGGCTCAGCGGTATCCTAGCAGTTTCCTGGGAACAGGCAGGTGCCTGGGGTCTGCCTGTGCCTTTGTTTTTGCTTTTTTTTTTTTTATGTGTTTACTTCCTCATTGTCTTGTTTAGGAGAAGCTCACTATGCTGCCGAGCCTGGCCTGAGACTCCTGATGCCAAGTTACCCTCCTTGGTCTTCCAGGTCTTAGCCATTCATTCTAAGTTGGAAACTTGCTTTGTTCAGAACCTGGACAGCATTTCCCCCACTGTCTCTCAGCCCTATACTGCAGTTGAGTCATCCAAGGTCACTGTGATTCTGTGTCCTGTTTTCTCTGGATGCTCCAACCCCACTCTTTTCTGGAAGGGCAAGCATTAGTCTTTGGTGTTCTCAAACCTTGCGATGTATTCTGTAGCTCTAGGATCTGCCATCACTAAGATGGGCACCCAGGGCTTAATTTGAAATATATTTTTTGGTTTTTTATTTTTGGCCTATTTAGTTGGTGATTATCTTTTCCATTTTTTCTCTCTGTGTTTAAATGTTCCTTTTCCACTTGTTGGGCCATTGGGATGGCTCAGCAGACAAAGGCACTGAGCCTAATGCCTTGTGTTGTCTCTGTGTATCCCTGGCTGGCTTGGAACTTGCTCTCAAGACATTTGTAGAAGGAGAGAACCAATACCTGTAAGTTGTCCAAAGTTGTCTTCTAATCTATACATACACGCACATATGCCAGTGGCTACACAAACACATATACATACACAATAGTTAAATGTAATTTTTTTCTGCTCTTTGAATGTTGTGTTTTCTAAATTTGATTCTCCTCCCCCTCTCACACACCCCAACCTGATTTCCTACTGTTTTATCTTCTTATTCTAATTTTCTGGAAATTTCCTTTCATTTTCTATCCTCATTTTTTAATCTCTCTCTCTCTCTCTCTCTCTCTCTCTCTCTCTCTCTGTATTATGCATGTGTGTGTGAATATATACCACATGCATCTGTGCTGCTGTTGAAGGGAGCCAGAAGAAGGCATAAGATTCCCTGGAGTTACAGGAAGCTTCATGATGTAGCTGGGAACTGAAAATCTGGTCCTCTGGAAGCAAGCACTCTTAACTGCTGAGCCATTGCTCAAGCCCCTATTTTCTGTCTTTTCAATGGAAAGAACTGGTTTTCAATCTTAGAGTTAAGAATTATACTGGATTTTTATTTTCACTTTTAAAGGTCTAACTTTTTAAAATTGCAAAATATAAATGATATTCATAAAAATCCAAAAGTTGGAAAGAACCTAGATGTCCATCATCTGTAGAACAGATAATAAAACGTGGTACATTTATACAATGGAATATTTTTCAGCTGTTAGAAAAATATAATTATAAAACTTACAGGTAAATTAATAGAGCTAGCAACAATTATCCTGAGTAAGGTAACCAGATGCCCAAAGATAAATATTGAATGTTTTCTCTTCCATATAGATGTTAGATTTAATCTTTCACTATGTGTGTTTTAGTCCAAATAACCACAGAGGTTACACAGCTAGTGAGGGACTAAGAGTGAGGAGGGGATCTTTGAAGGAGGGAGAAATAGATTACAGTGATGTGGAGATGCCGGAGATGTTAGAAGAGGTGGAGTGAATGGGGAGCAGGGAAGGGCGGGATAAAGGAAGGAACGTGAAGGGGAAGGTAATCCTCCATATTACCCAGCTACGAACCTTTCAACCTACAACAGCAATCTTCTTGTAGGATATACTTGTCAAAGTAACTTTTATTTGCCTGATATAATTGTCGTCTCTGAGGCTTACTGCCTCACTCTGCTACTTAAGCCTAGTTCTGGAATCTTTTAGTGTCTGTTCAGTCTCATCTGAGCCTAGAATGTTTTCAGCCTCTGAGACCTACTGATAAATAAGCTCACCCTTTTATTTTTTTTTTTTTTTTTCCTGAGACAGGGTTTCTCTGTGTAGCCCTGGCTGTCCTGGAACTCACTCTGTAGACCAGGCTGGCCTCGAACTCAGAAATCCACCTGCTTCTGCCTCCCAAGTACTGGGATTAAAGGCATGTGTCACCACTGCCCAGCTAAGCTCACCCTTTCTAGTTTCTTTCTGAGCTCTGGCTAGCTGGTTCAACTCAGCTGTTCTGGCTCAAACTCCTCTCCAAGCTGACTGATTCAATCTGGTGGATTCTCTCTCAGCTTCTGACTGAATTGCTCTGCTTGGCTTCATACTAACTTTAGCAATATGTTCTAATCTTTTGGCTCCTTTTCCTTCTCTGTCTTGTCTTGTTTGTGTCTTGCATGTTTTTTCTCTGTAACCTGTCTCTCTATAACTGTCCCAATAAAACTACCCCTTCCCCCCTCTCTCTGCACTGCTCTCTCTTACTTAGCTTCCCTTTCCCCTTTTGGACAGATCCTATTCTGTCAAATCTCTCTCTGGTTCACCACTTTTTCTGCCACTCAATTAGACATCACTTTCAAACATGGATGCTTCCTTCTACTAACTAATTTTACCTTCATTATTTGGAATTAAAGGTGTGTACTAAGGCTGGAGCCACACCACAACTAGTAACAGGTTTCTTTCAGTGAATAACACCATCTCAGGTTTTCTTCAGTTAATAACACAATCTTGGGGTTCACAGTGTGATCAAATATCCTACAACATATACTGGTATAATAACATATACTGGTATAATAACATATACTG
>JADRCH010000006.1:6486426-6510154 GCA_019843965.1 Rhynchomys soricoides | reverse complement strand
ACCGCTTCAGCCAGGTCTTTAATTTGGCTGTACTCTACAGGGGCATGAACTCGTACTCCACCATCTGCCTCGAAAACTGGAAAAGCGGCTTGTACCTTTCTCTTAACCTTGTCAGAGAGAAAAGAAAAGGAGTTGGGACACATCTCATAAGGGGGAGGGGCGGAAGGCATGGTCCGCATAGGGGCCAAAGGCGGCGGCCGCTTTATCTGCCCATTACAAGGCGGCCAATCTTCCTCATACCGCGCCGCTTCCTCTTCTAGCTCTGACTCCTCACTAGAGCTAAGGGGGTCAGTGTCTGAAGTTTCCAATGGAAGAGCCTCAAGGTCTTGAACTGGGTAGAGGCTCTCCCCCTTTCTTTTTGCTTTTTTCTTGGGTATGAGAATTGTTTTTCTGCCCACATTCCTGTCAGGGGGACAGTTTCCTATTTTATCTTTAATCTCTCCCTCGTCTTTCGACTTACCAGGAGGTCCATTTCCATTGCTGAGATCTCTTTCATTTTGGGTACCCCTCCTCTCACTCCGTCCGGTTTCTGACATGGTGTCCTGGACCCTATAAGGGGTGATTTGCCCCTCCCTTACAGCATCTACACAGGCCCTACCTTGTTCGCCGCAATACAAAGACAGTAAAACCAAAATGAGGGCACTTAACACAATTAGCAAAACTTCAACAGCGTTAGACCAAAAAGGGGGCAACCCCAAATCAAGATCCAGGGTCAACATGCCTATCCGAACCTACCTCCCTGCAGTTCTGAATCCTCCCTGTTTCCAGGGGGTCTCCAAAGGTGCTTGATGATGACAAAGTTTCCCGGGTTTCGGCACCAGGTGTCCCGCACTACGGTCTCGCCAGCAAGAACGACGCGGCACACATAGGATCCTTCTGCAGTAAAAGCTTTAATGCATCTTGAGAGGGAGAGCATAAGCTTGCCACGAATGGAGACTCAGAACAATAGAATACTCGCCCTTTATATGGGTCACAGCGCTTGCCTGGGACATGGAGCTTCCCCATTGGCTCCCGCACACCAGGCCAGATGCCGCCACGAGAGAGGCTGAGACTCTGAGGTGGAAAATTACCTGGTGCATGCGCACTAGCCTGTTTACAACTTGTCCTCGGCCGAATGTAGGCGTCATCTTGTAATGGCGGATGTGGGTGCTCAGGCGGCTCCCAACAGTCTGTGATCAGGGGTAAAGCCAGCACCTCTGCTAAGAGAGATCCGCCCAGAACCCTCAGGACACAGGGACTGAGAAGTGGCCTTCCGGTTTCCTTCTGAGGTCAGGGAGCTGATCCCGTAATACAGGGTTCTATACTCAGTGCCAGAAGAGAGCTGGTCTCCCAGGAGTGCCAACACACCTTCAAGCACAAGAAGACCACCACTTCTGTTCAAATTCCTCGATCAAGAGGGACCTTCATAGAGTCATCAGGACACAGGAACCAAGGAACTGCTAGCGACAGGATCCTTCTGGTTTCTGTCTGCACCCGAGTTGGCCCTGTACCACAGTTCTCCAAACCCAAATTCCTCTCAGAAAAATCTGGTCTTCAAGGAGTACTGACACAAAGGCTTGCAGGAGGGACAAGCCACAGTCAGAGAGAACAAGACCAGCTAACACCAGAGATAACCAGATGGCGAAGGGCAAGAACATAAGAAACAGAAACATAAGAAAAGGCAACTTGGCATCATCAGAACCCAGTTCTCCAACCACAGTGAGCCCTGGATATCCCAACACACCAGAAAAGCAAGACTCAGATTAAAAATCACTTCTCATGATGATGATAGAAGATTTTAAGAAGGAAATAAATAACTCCCTTAAAGAAATACAAGAGAACACAGGTAAACAGAAGCCCTTAAAGAGGAAATACGGGAAAACACAAACAGGCGAATGAAATAAACAAAACCATCCAAGATCTAAAAATGGAAATAGAAACAATAAAGAAATCACAAAGGGAGACAACCCTGTGGATAAAAACCCTAGGAAAGAGATCAGGAGTCATAGATGCAAGCATCACCAACAGAATACAAGAAATAGAAGAGAGAATCTCAGGTGCAGAAGATACCATAGAAAACATTGACACAACAGTCAAAGAAAATACAAAATGCAAAAAGCTCCTAACCCAAAACACCCAGGAAATCTGGGACACAATCTGAAGATCAAACCTAAGGATAATAAGTATAGAAGAGAGTGAAGATTCACAACTTAAAGAGCCAGTAAATATTTTCAACAAAATTATAGAAGAAAACTTCCCTAACCTAAAGAAAGAGATGAACATAAACATTCAGGAAGCCTAAGGAACTCCAAATAGTCTGGTCCAGAAAAGAAATTCCTCCTGTTACATAATAGTCCAAACACCAAATGCACAAAACAAGGAAAGAATATTAAAAGCAGCAAGGGAAAAAGGTCAAGGAACATATAAAGGCAGACCTATCAGAATTACACCAGACTTCTCACCAGAGACTATGAAAGATAGAAGATCCTGGACAGATCTCATACAGACCGTAAGAGAACACAAGTGCCAGCCCAAGCTGCTATACCCAGCAAAACTCTCAAATACCATAGATGGTGAAACCAAGATATTCCATGACAAACCAAATCTACACAATATCTTTCCACAAATCCAGCCCTACAAAGGATAATAGATGGAAAACACCAACACAAGGAGGGAAACTACACCCTAGAAAAAGCAAGAAAGTAATCTTTAACAAACCCAAAAGAAGATAGCCACACAAACATAAAAATAACATCAAAAATAGCAGGAAGCAACAATCACTATTCCTTAATATCTCTTAACATCAAAGGACTCAATTCCCCAATAAAAAGACATACATTAACAAATTGGATACATAAACAGGACCCAGCATATTGCTGCATACAGAAAACACACCTCAAGTTAAAGACAAACACTACCTCAAAATAAAGGGCTACAAAATAATTTTCCAGGCAAATGATCCCAAGAAACAGGCAGGAGTAGCCATTCTAATATTGGATAAAATCAACTTTCAACCAAAAGTCATCAAAAAAATAAGGAAGGACACTTCATCCTCATCAAAGGAAAAATCTACCAAGAAGACTTTCAATTTCTGAACATCTATGCTTCAAATGCAAGGGCACCCACATTCATAAAAGAAACTTTACTAAAGCTCAAAGCACACATTGCACCTCACACAATAATAGTGGGAGACTTCAACGCCCCACTCTCACTAATGGACAGATCTTGGAACACAGACTAAACAGAGACACAGTGAAACTAACAGAAGTTATGGATCAAATGGATTTAACAGATATCTATAGAACATTTTATCCTAAATCAAAAGAATATACCTTGTTCTCAGCACCTCATGGTACTTTCTCCAAAATTGACCATGTAATTGGTCACAAAACAAATCTCAACAAATATAAGAAGATTGAAATAATCCCATGCCTCCTATCAGATCATTACAGATTAAGGCTGGTCTTCAATGGCAACAAAAACAACAGAAAGCCCACATACACACGGAAGCTGAACAAACCTCTACTCAATAACTTGGTCAAGGAAGAAATAAAGAAAGAAATTAAAGACTTCCTAGAATTTAATGAAAATGAAAGTACAACATACCCAAACATATGGGATACAATGAAAGCAGTGTTAAGAGAAAAACTCATAGCTTTGAGTGCCTCCAAAAAGAAACTGGAGAGAACATACACTAGCAGCTTAACAGCACACCTGAAAGCTATAGAACAAAAAGAAGCTAATACACCCAAGAGGAGTAGAAGGCAGGAAACAATCAAATTAACCAAGTAGAAATCAACCAAGTAGAAACTAAAAGAACTATACAAAGAATCAACAAAATCAGGAGCTGGTTCATTGAGAAAATCAACAAGATAGATAACTCCTTAGCCAGACTAACCAGAGACAGTATCCAAATTAACAAAATCAGAAATGAAAAGGGAGATATAACAACAGAATTTGAGGAAATTCAAAAAATCATCAGATCCTACTACAAAAGCCTATACTCAACAAAATTGGAAAATCTGGATGAAATGTACAATTTTCTAGACAGATACCAAATACCAAAGTTAAATCAGGATTAGATAATCCATCTAAACAGTCCCATAAACCCTAAAGAAATAGAAGCAGTCATTTAAAGTCTCCCAACTAAAAAAAGCCCAGGACCAGATGGGTTTAGTGCAGAATTCTATCGGACCTTCAAAGAAGACCTAATACCAATACTCTCCAAACTATTCCACAAAATAGAAACAAAAGGAACACTACCCAATTCATTCTATGAGGCCACAGTTACACTGATACCAAAGCCTCACAAAGATCCAACAAGGAAAGAAAACTTCAGAGCAATTTCCCTTATGAATATTGATGCAAAAAATACTCAATAAAATTTTTGAAAACTGAATCCAAGAACACAACAAAATGATCATTCATCACGATCAAGTAGGCTTCATCCCAGGGATTCAGGGATGGTTCAGTACCTGGATATCCATCAATGTAAATCACTACATAAACAAACTCAAAGAAAACAACCGCATGGTCATTTCATTAGATGTTGAAAAAGCATTTAACAAAATTCAACATCCCTTCATGATAAAATTCTTGGAATGATCAGGAATTCAAGGCCCATACCTAAACATAGTAAAAGCAATGTACAGGAAACCAGTAGCCAACATCAAACTAAATGGAGAGAAACTTGAGGCATTCCCACTGAAATCAGGGACTAGACAAGGCTGTCCACTCTCTCCCTAGCTATTCAATTAGACAACAAAAGGATGTCGAAAGGATACAAATTGGAAAAGAAGATGTCAAAATATCACTATTTGCAGATGATAGTGATCATATACTTAAGTGACCCAAAAAACTCCACCAGAGATCTGCTACAGCTGATAAACAACTTCAGCAAAGTGGCTGGATACAAGATTAACCCAAGCAAATCAGTAGCCTTCCTATACTCCAAGGATAAAAGGGCTGAGAAAGAAATTAGGGAAATGACACCCTTCACTATAGTCATAAACAATATAATGTATCTTGGTTTGACTCTAATCAAACAAGTGAAAGATCTGTATGACAAGAACTTCAAGTCTCTGAAGAAAGAAATCGAAGAAGACCTCAGAAGATGAAAAGATCTCCCATGCTCACGGATTGCCAGGATTAACATAGTAAAAATGGCCATCTTGCCGAAAGCAATCTACAGATTCAATGCAATCCCCATCAAAATTCCAACTCAATTCTTCATAAACTTAGAGAGACCAATTCTCAAATTTATTTGGAATAACAAAAAACCCAGGATAGCAAAACCTATTCTCAACAATAAAAGAACTTCTGGGGGAATCAGCACCCCTGACCCCAAGCTGTACTACAGAGCAGTAGTGATAAAAAACTGCATGGTATTGGTACAGTGACAGGCAGGTAGACCAATGGAATAGAATAGAAGACCCAGAAATGAACCCACACACCTACAGTCTCTTGATCTTTGACAAAGGAGCTAAAAATATCCAGTGAAAAAAAGACAGCATTTTCAACAAATGGTGCTGGCTCAACTGGTGGTCAACATGTAGAATAATGCAAATTGATCCATTCCTATCTCCCTGTACAAAGCTCAAGTGGATCAAGGACCTCCACATAAAACCAGATACAATGAATCTAATAGAAAAGAAAGTGGGGAAAAGTCTCGAACACATGGGCACAGGGGAAAAATTCCTGAACAGAACACCAATGGCTTGTGCTCTAAGATCAAGAATCAACAAATGGGACCTCATAAAATTACAAAGCTTCTGTAAGGCAAAGGACACTGTAAATAGGACAAAATGGCAACCTACAGATTGGGAAAAGATCTTTACCAATCCTACATCTGATAGAGGGCTAATATCCAAGGTATACAAAGAACTCAAGAAGCTAGACTCCAGAGATCCAAAGAACCCTATCAAAAAATGGGAAACAGAGCTAAGCAGAGAATTCTCAACTAAGGAAATGCGAATGGCTGAGAAGCACCTAAAGAAATGTTCAACATCCTTAGTCATCAGGGAAATGCAAATCAAAACAACCCTGAGATTCCACCTCACACCAGTCAAAATGGCTAAGATCAAAAACTCAGGTGACAGCAGATGTTGGCAACGATGTGGAGAAAGAGGAATACTCCTCCATTGTTGGTGGAAATGCAAGCTGATACAACCTCTCTGGAAATCAGTTTGGCAGACCCTCTGAAAAATGAACATAATACTACCTGAGGACCAAGCTATACCACTCCTGGCATATACCCAGAAGATGCTCCAACATGTAATAAAGACATATGTTCCACTATGTTCATAGCATCCATATTTATAATAGCCAGAAACTGGAAACAACCCAGATGTCCCTCAATAGAGGAATGGACACAGAAAATGTGGTACATTTACACAATGGAATACTACTCAGTTATTAAAAACAATGACTTCATGAAATTCACAGGCAAATGGATGGAACTTGAAAATATCATCCTGAGTGAGGTAACTCAGTCACAAAAGAACAAACACGGCGTGTACTCATTGATAAGTGGATATTAGCCCAAAAGTTCGGAACACCCATGATTCAATTCACAGCAACTGTTGGACTGAGCTTGGGGTCCCAGATGGAGGAGTTGGAGAAGGGACTGAAGGAGCTGAGGGAGTTTGCAGCCCCATGGGGAGGGAGCAACTGTGTTAACTGATCAGGCCCCCACCCTGTGCTCCCAGAGACTGGACCACCAACCAAAGAATGCATATGGAGGGATCCATGGCCCTGGCCACATATGTGGCAGAGGAGGGCCTTTTTAGCCATCAGTGGGAGAAGAGGCCCTTGGGTCTGAGAGTGTTAGATGCCCCAGTATAGGGGAATGCCAAGGAGGAAAGATGGGAGTGGGTGGGTGGGTGGGGGAATACCCTCATAGAGGCAGGGGGAGGGTTATTAGATAGGGGGTTTCCAAAGGGGAGACCTGAAAAGGTGAAAACATTTGAAATGTAAATAAAGTATCAAAAATTTAAAAAAATAGATAGATAGATAGATAGATAGATAGATAGATAGATTTTAAATTGGAAGTGGAAAAAGAGATTCATGGAGAGTTAAAGAACATAATTAAATTATCATTGAAGTTTTATATAGATAAATGCAGTCAATATATTATGTTCTGTGTTGCCCCTACAGTAAATCTTTAGTTCTATTTTATGATCTTTGGTTTATTGCTGTACAACTTTTTGGAATGTGTTCTAAGATGTAAATGCCTGCTTTCTATCTGAGAATCAATTAAATGGTGATCCTTGAACAAAAAATAAATAAATAAAAAGTAAAATTCAAGTCTTAAAAATAAAAAACAAAGCAAAACAAACTAAAAGCTTTTTTAAATTAAAAAAAAATTTGTAAACTCAAAAACTGAAATGTAAATTATATTCACAAAGATACATAAACATATTTTTAAATTTTTATCTATTCCTTTTTGAGACAGAGTCTCATGTAGCCTAAGTTGGGTCCAACATACCACACCACGTAATCAGGGCTGCTTTTGAATCCCTGACCCTCCTTCCTTCACCCCTCAATTTTATGTGCCATTATGCCAAGGTGAAAAATATAAATATAAACTTTAGCAAACAGTTTTAAAGCCTAAATTAAGGAAACCACTCAAATGGTGGGCAAAATGTTTGAGTGGCTAACCTTAATATAGCCATGTGATGCTTTTGTTTGTTTGGTAGGTTGGTTGGTTTGGTTTTTTTGAGACCTGGGTTCTCTATATAGTCCTGGCTGCCCTGAAATTCACTCTGTAGACCAGACTGGTCTTGAACTCACAGAGATCAGCTTGCCCCTGCCTCCTGGGCTGAGAGTGTGCCACCACTGCCCTGTTGTGTAGCACTTTTATTTGTGAGTTCAGAACAATAAAGTGACTTTATTTTTTAAAAATATGTTGTTGTCTGTAGCCTGTAATTATACAAACCAATCCACCCTATGGCCGGCTAGGCACCAACTGTGGTCTCCCCACCTCCATGGGCAGCCCCAAGTGGCAGTCTGCCCCAGTTTGGGAGGTGAGCTGATGCTAAACTACTTGCACTTCCCAAGCCATCCTTCCCCTGTGGCTAGCCTGCTTGCTGCTGGCTATAATCCCCTATCCCCTTAAAATGAAAACTCCAGAGGCTTGTAATTTACCAACCAGATTTTTTTTTTTTTTTAAGAATTATTTATTTTATGTATATGAGTACTCTGTAGCTGTCTTCAGACACTCCAGAAGAGGGTATCGGATCCCATTACAGATGGTTGTGAGCCACCATGTGGTTTCTGGGAGTTAAACTCAGGACCTCTGGAAGAGCAGTCAGTGTTCTTAACCACTGAGCCATCTCTCCAGCCCAGGTTATAACAGATTAAACCTATTTTTACTATGAAGATGCAGGTTTAGAGCTGTTCACTGATGAGATGGTGCTATTTGGGGCGACCTTAGTATGAGTTATTAGACTAAGTTGCAAATAAGAGCAGAATCATTATTAAGATCTGAGCTGCAGATAAGAGCAGAATTATAGGAAATATATGAACATCAGCATGACCATGTCAGGAAAAACATGAGACTCTTTTAACTTGATTACAGCTTGCATGGCCACGACCACTCCACCTGGCATGCCGGCAGCCCTTCTGGAGACAGGTAAAGCGGCATCCATTTCTTATTTGCTTTATATTGTTACCAATTGTTTTAACTTTGGTTACAGTTCCCTGCTGGGTGGTTAAGACCACAAAGGTGGCCAAAATCACTCCCCCTTTCCTCAGGGCCACTTGAGGGTCTGATCCCCAGGGACCTTCTGTCCTCATGGGCATGGGGTCCTTGTGGTGGGGTCTCCACAGTCTTCCTGATCGAGATGACAGGTAATTCATCAGGTACCAGCCAGATTTATAACAGTAAATCTCCAACCCCAAAATGCCCACGCAAAGAGCTCAAAACTCAACTGATATGGATACAAGCTGCATACCATGATTGGACAAATGTGCCCTACATTATTCAGTCATCTAAGAAATCCCCAGTTACTTAGGGCTCCTAGGACCACGTGGTTCTGGCTCATCATCCTCTCCTTCAGGTACCATCTTGTCTTTCCCCTCTCCATCTCTGCGTCCCCGTCTCTGTCTCTGTCTCTGTCTCTCTCTCTCTCTCTCTCTGTCTGTCTGTCTCTCCCCTCTCCATTTCCGTCCCCCCCCCCCCTTCCCTCTCTAAAACTTTCAGGTCTGCCTTCTCTTCCACTGCCCAATCACAGGCTCTAGCCTTATCTGACTAATTAAGATTTTACCTGACCTCACCTAAGTACAGGCACAGGGTACAGGGCAGAAAATAACAGAGAGCAATCCACAACGGTTGTATATATAGGTGATTGCTGTAAAATACTGTCCACTTTGCTACGTGATTGAATTTGGGGGTGGGGTCTCAAGTAATCCAGACTGGCTTTAAACTCACTATGTAGTTAAGACTGGCCTTGAACTTCTGACTCTTCTGCTTCAATTTACCAAGTGTTTGGATAAGAACTGTTCCAATGGTTTCTTAACCAGCATTGGCTATGATGGGGTAATTTTGCACTAAAAATGTTTGGGAAGAATACATTGAGCTACGTAAAAGAATCCAAACACAAGAAATTTCACAGTGTGTGGATTATTTATACAAAATCCTAGAGCAAACAAAACAAACCTGTAGTATGTTAGATAGGCGTTGTTTGGTGGCGGGAGAAGTGTTGATTACCAATGGGCCGGGGGAAACTGGGTGTGTGTGATGGAAACATCCTACATTCTCCACTGGATGGTCAGAATATGTCTGGCAGAAGTCATTGGACCACACACTAAAAATGAGTTTATATGAATTATATACTGACGAAGTTGATTTTTCCAAGAGACAGATGAAAGCAGATTGGATGTGCTAACTTCCTACGTGTATCTGATACAGTTGGGGCATCTCAGTGGAAGGTCAGACAAAGCTGTATCCTTGCAAAACTTCCAGTGCCTGAGTGTTGAGTCTTCCTTTTAAACTGACAGATCTGATAGGCCTCCTCTTCCTCCTCCCCCCTCCCCCTTACTCCTTGCCCTTCTTCCTACTGCCCCTCCTCCAACAGGGTCTTGTGTAGCCCAGACTAGCCTGGAAATAGCTATGTAGTCAAGGGCAACCTTGAACTTCTGATCCTTCTGCATCCACCTCCCAAGTACTACGATTACTAGTGTGTGTCCCGAATTTGATTTATCTGTACTGGGGATTAAATCCAGGGCTCTGTGCTAGCTCTGTACCAACTGAGCCACATCTCTAATCCCAGCAGATGCAACTCTTGTTATTTTCTGCCTGCAGAAGGAAAGTGTACCTGCTGGGGCCTCCCAATGTGGGGTTGGAAAACTTTGGTGAGGCTAGCCCCACAAGCACAGCTCACAGGAGCTTCTCTTTTCTTATTGAAAATCCTTTATTGTTTCTCTGACCTTGCTCTCTCCAGATATCCCCTCCTTATCTCCTGGATTTTTCTTTTGAATTTCTCTTTGCCTTTTAAATGCTGGTTCTGTCCTTGACAGTTCTCATTTGTCAACCAGAATTTTATTCTTTTTTAAAAATATACTTAATTTAGAACCTTGTTTTATTAAATGTGTTCTCCATGCTACAGTACAACCCTTCAGAGTCAATCAAATACATGATGTCAGCGAGTTTCCTCAAAACTTTTAAAGGCTCAAAGCCACGGTTCTAAACTTCTATAAGGCAGCGTCAGTATCCCAAAGAGCACGACATAGTAGCTGTAGCATCAAAAATCATTTCTATAAATCAAAAGGAACGCAAACAAAGAATGTCATCAAATGTCAGTGACGTCATTCTTTAGTGTACATGATTCCAACTTTCTGAACTTACTAGGGATTTTTTGAAACCATCAAAGCCTGGACTCCACTCCAAGACTTTTTTTTTAAACTTCCCCAGGAATTCTTATGTCAGCCAGAGTTGGAATTCATTTCTCTAACAGAGTATCTAATTAAGCAAAAACATGATTAATTTAAAAGCATGGGGAAATTGCAGGCATGTGAGAATAGATTTAGAAACCAAAAGGAAACATTCTGCTTTTGAACAAGTTTTACCTCTTCCAAGCCTCAGATTCTTTCTGTGTTTCCATAGCCACGCATCCTTGGCTCTGTTCTTCCAACGTCTGTACCCACAAAAGCTTTGCCATTTTCTGCTAAGGTCTTGTCTTCTGACCCACTAAAGGAGCACGACTGTTGAATTTGACAGAAAGAGGTCGTCAAGGTCAGAAGCGCAAAAAAACATCAGAGCCTGATGGCCACCAGCTGGTTCAACAACGTCACAAGCTTGGAGGGAGATGCTGACACAGATGGAGGCAGAGCCTGGGTACAAATACAGCATCTTTGCTTCATACTGCTTCTCTATGCTTGTAATGACCTAATTCCATCCTGCGTCCCCCTCTACCACAGGAGAGTCCTTTCTGAACACAAAGTAAATGCTTAGGCATCCTGTCTCCCTTCTTTTATTTAATATACATATTAAATAAAAATATATATCACAAAATGGTTGGGAAGAAAATTTAATGCCAAATGAAAAAAGCTAGACACAAAGGCACTATTTCAGTGCCTAGTGCTGAAGTTAAAAGTAGTCCTGTTTCTTCCGCAGTGCAGGCACAAGCCTCAGGAGAGCACAAGCCTCAGGAGAGCAGCTCATGGACACATCCCCTCCCGGGACCTACAAAGCTGCTTTTATTAGAAGAGGACCATTTGAAGGCAAGCATATGATACATTGTAGCTATTGAGTCTTAGGCTTATTAATGTGTGTTATATATACAATTATCTCATGTAATCTTCACAAAGTACCATTATTTCTAGTTTTGCTAATAACCTGAAGGTCAGACAGGCTAAATAATCAAGCCATTATAGCTTAATGTCAGGTGGGAAATAACAGGCAGAATTGCTTTCTCATTTGATAGAGTAATAAAGGCAGGCATTTAACTCCCTGCCCCCTGTACCTTTCATATCCATGTCTTCAGGTCAGACATTGACTGTGTACCCATCTGGAGACACTCCAGTCTGTAAGTCACCCTTCATCCAGAAACAGGACCCCCTTAAGCTTATGCTTGAAATGCAGTCTGCCCTTGAATTATATATAGACTTGGGAAAGAGGTCGACAGTTAAAGGGTCTTTGATCATATAACTGCAGTTCTTAGGTACTTGGTCCTAGAGGAGAGCTTTTGTGTGGAATGTCCCCAGGGTCTCACAGACTCTCCCTCTCCTCTCACCAATGTGGAGAAAGATACAACCTCAGGAAAAGCTGAAGCAAGCCCATTGAAATCAAGACCTAATAACTTCCCCAGTTTCAAGGCCCTCCTTCCCCACAGATAATAAAGAACCAAAATGTGTGTGTGTGTGTGTGTGTGTGTGTGTGTGTGTGTGTGTTCATTGACTCTAACAACCATTAACCTTGACTGCCCCTTGAACTCTCTGGGGAACTTTAGTAGTTGGGTGCCATCCCAGACTAAATAAATCCTGGTCTCTGCCAGGGGGACTCAAGGATTAGTAGTTGTTTGTTTTTTAAGCTGCCTGGGTTAGGTCATTGTACATGCGCAGGTGTGTGCAATTAAAAGGAAAACAATGAAGCACTTGTCTATAGATTAGTCCTGCCTTGGCAGGAGAAGCTTCTCTTTCCTGTGGATAACAGTTACTACAGGATTCATAAGGGGTCAAAATGCCAAGAATAAGTGACTCTTGGATGGTCTTCCCTAAGTGGGACATCTACATCACCTACCCCAAGGTTCAAGGGCAAGTAGAGAGAACATAACAGTGGAGGAAGATGTGGGATGCTGTGTTCAGTTGCATGGCATGACTGTTGTAGTCATGAACTCATAGGAGCCATGATGACCTGCACAAGATTTTATGTGTCAACACTCTTATCATAGCAGGGAGGGTCTTGTGAGGTCCCTCTGCTCCCTGGAGATCTGCAGAAAGTTAGTGGTTGCTGGAGAGAAATGTATTCTCCGGTGGTGTAGCCACTAATAAGTTGCCCTTGCTTGTGTCAGCAGCCCTTTACCCATGCTCCTGTGAGCAACCCTAATGTCTTTGAATCAACCGCACACTTCAAGGAGACATGAAAGTAAAAAAAGGAATTATTTGGGGTGAACATGACTAAACTATATTTGCATACATGTGTGGAAATGGCATAATAAAACACCTTATTGAATATAATTGATATATGCTATTGAAAAACTTATTTTTTTTAAAGCTAGGATCCAGGTTTGGTGGTATACACCTTTAATCCTAGCACTTGGGAGGCAGAAGCTGTCCCTCTGTGAATTTGAAGCCATCCTGGTCTACGTTTGATTTCCTAGGCAGCCGGGACTATATGGTGAGACCCTGCCTCAAAAAATAATGAAATAAAACATAAAAAAGGAAAAAGAAAAAGCCAAGCATAGTAGTGTGCTCTTGTGATCCCAGCACTGAAGGGAAGAGGTCAGGGAGATCCCTGGAGCTAAGAGAGTAGCCAATCTAGACTCTGAAGAGAGCTCCAGACCAGTGAGTGAACTTATCTCAAAAAACAAGGTAGACTGAACCCAATGAAGACTCTGTCTTGCTTTCTCTTCTCGATCATACATCCAGCCCAGCCTCCATAACCCTGATGTTCTGGAACGTTAGACTCTTCAGAAGGATAAGTTAATGTCCAATACCAGGTTTCTATACAAGAGGGCAACTTTAGACTCAAAACACTGGATGTCACAAGATGCTGAAATTAGCAGTTCCATTTCAAACGATTCACCCCAGCTCGGCTGCTTCAAGAGCTGTTTGAAATAGCTCTGGAACCAGGTCTTGGTTTGGACCCAGCACTGCCTTTTTCTGGCTGTGAGACCTGAGTGAGTCTTGCCTTGTGCTTCAGCTTTGTCATCTTTAAATAGGTAATGATAGTAACCATTCTAACCACACAGAGTTACTACAAATATTAAACGGATCTTCAGAATATATCAAGTACATAAAACTAGCCTGTGTGGGCTAGTTCGATATCAACTTGAGAAAAGCTATAGTCTCAACCTCAAGTTGAGAAAAATGCCTCCTGAGACTGGGCTGAGGTAAGCCTGTGGGGCATTTTCTTATTAATGATTGATTAAGGAGGGCCCAGTCCATTGTGAGTGGGGCCATCCCTGGTCTTGGATGCTAAATGATGGCAGCCGTGAGGAGCAAGCAAGTAAGTAGCATCCCTCCACGACTCTTGCATCAGCTCCTCTTTCCAGGTTCTTGTCCTGCTTAAGTTCCTGTCCTGACTTTTTCAATGATTAATAGTGATGAAGAAGCATATGCCCACCAAACAAACCTTTTCCTCCCTGAAGAAAGTGTTTTACCATAGCAATAATAACTCTGAGACAGTGCCAAATAAATTAACTAGTAAATACCGTGTGCCTCAGTGATCTAGGCTCTCAAAAAATAGTGAGGAAAAAGACAAAGAGTCTAAAAAGCTGTGCTAGCTCTCTTCATTTCACCACTACTCAACTACCACAATTCAGTGCAAAATTGTAGCCAGACATAGTGGTGTGCCCCGGCACATGGTGTCTTCAATGTAGACCTAAGGAGTGGCGGACAAAGGAGGAGACACGAGACACAATAATATATAGTAAAAAGAGAAGGAAGCTTAAACAAAGTAACCAAGGCTGACACAAAGCAAGGGGGCGGGGAAATCCCAAGGAGTTACAGACTCCTAGCCAACAGGACATGATACCAAGGCAACTATCTGTTTTCTGCTAACTGCCTAACCATAAAGGAGTCACCTTTTCTCTGGGAAAGAACTCTTTATCTCTTAAGAAACAAAAACATAGGCCCAAGCTACCTTAGGCCCATAGCTACTTCAAAATGGCGTTAGCTAAGCCAAGGAAAATTCTTATTTCTATCAGCCCCAGGCAGTTGTGGACGCCTGTAATCCCAGCACTTCACAGGCTGAGACAGGTGGACCAAGAATTCCAGGCCAAGCAGCCTTGCAGTGAAATACTACCTCAAGAGCCAGTAACAGTGGAAGAATGAATAAAGAAAATGGGACATATACGCACAATGAAATTTTAAAAGATTTGTTTTTATTTTATGTGTATAGCTTTTTCCGGAGTGTGTGTACCTATACACTGTGTGTGCAGTGCTGGAGGAGGCCAGAAAAAAGTCACCGGATCCCTGAGACTGGAGTAATACAGACCTCGCCAGCCATCACATGAGTTCTGGGAACTGAGCCAGGGTCCTCCTCGAAGAGTAACAGGGTTCCTAACCTCAGATCCATCGGTCCAGCAGCCACAATAAAAAGGGTTTTTGACCATAAGCAACATTTGCAGGAAAACAAATGCAGCTTGAAATAATCATATTAAGCAAATCAAGCAAGTCTTTAGAGACAAATATCATATGCCTTCCCTCATATGTGGTTCCTATGTTGTATATAAATAATATAAATGCATGAAAGTAGAAGCTACATTGTTCAGGGAGAAAGGGACTAATGGCAGGCTTGGTGGGAGAGAAGAGATAGAGGGATATAGAAAGGAAAATATTCAGTATTTTTCTCATAAGAAATTGTCTTTATGTAACATAGTACCATGCACATATACAATAAAGACATTTTTTTAAAAAATAAAATCTAATCTAAAACTGTATAAAGGGGGGGGGAGAAATAACTAGAAAGAACCTCAAAAAATGTTTCGGCCATGCCCACATTCTGGTGTTTTGCCAGCAAACACCAGAAGCCCAACATGGCCAGATAATCTCTGTGGTGACTCTTTCAGTTCAGCTTCCTCTTTTTATAAAGATTCGACTTCCAGCTTCACCGTCACATCCCTCACTGTCTAATGGGTCTCTTCTCTTATTAGCTCCCTCCTTTTGAAGCTTGGACTTCTGGACCAACTTTTTAATTATCCTTTTCACTGCTCTCAATTCTTGTTCCCTGTATCCTGCTGGGAAAACTGCAAACCTAACCATCTGTTGTTTCCCCACTGAGTCACACAAATGCAATAAAGCCACTCAAGAGCAGCGAGGTGGCCTCCTAGCTCATTAGACTTTTATTGTGGTCAGAAATTTCTATTCTGATCAGCCAGACTGCCCTTCTGCTGATAGCCTCAGACTTCTTTTTTTTTTTCCTGCTTTATTTACATTTCAAATGTTTCCCCCTTTCCAGATCTCCTCTTTGGAACCTCCCTATTCCCTCCCCCCTCCCCCTGCCACTATGGGGGTATTCACCCACCCACCCACCCACCCACTTTCATCTTCCCTCTCTGGCATTCTCCTATACTGGGGGATCTAACACCCTCAGGCCCAAGGGCCTCTCCTCCCCCTGTTGGCCAACAAGACTCTCCTCTGCCACATATGTGGCCAGCACCATGGGTCCCTCCATGTGTATTCTTTGGTTGGTGATCCAGTCTCTGGGAGCACCAAGGGGTCAGGCCAGTTGCCACTATTGCTGCCTCCCTGGGGATGCAAACTCCCTCAGCTCCTTCAGTCCCTTCTCCGAGTCCTCTATCTGGGACCTCACACTCAGCCCTACGGTTGCTGTGAAGTGACTCTTGGGTATTTCGAACTTTTGGGCTAATAACCACTTATCAGTGAGTACATACCGTGTTCATTCTTTTGTGACCGAGTTACCTCACTCAGGATGATGTTTTCAAGTTCCATCAATTTGCCTGCGAATTTCATGAAGTCATTGTTCTTAATAGCTCAGTAGTATTCCATTGTGTAAATGTACCACATTTTCTGTGTCCATTCCCCCATTGAGGGACATCTGGGTTGTTTCCAGTTTCTGGCTATTATAAATATGACTGCTATAACATAGTGGAACATGTGTCTTTATTATATGTTGGAGCATCTTCTGGGTATATGCCAGGAGTAGTATAGCTGGGTCCTCAGGTAGTATTATGTTCATTTTTCTGAGGGTCTGCCAAACTGATTTCCAGAGAGGTTGTATCAGCTTGCATTCCCACCAGCAATGGAGGAGTGTTCCCCTTTCTTCACATCCTCACCAACATCTGCTGTCACCTGAGTTTTTGATCTTAGTCATTCTGACTGGTATGAGGTGGAATCTCAGGGTTGTTTTGATTTGAATTTTCCTGATGACTAAGGATGTTAACATTTCTTTAGATGTTTCTCAGTCATTCGAGTTTCCTCAGTTGAGAATTCTCTGTTTAGCTCTGTTCCCCATTTTTTGATAGGGTTCTTTGGATATCTGGAGTCTAGCTTATTGAGTTCTTTGTATACATTGGATATTAGCCCAGCCTCAGATTTCTTATACTGCCCACGAGTCTTTGACTGGACTCCCTCTTTTGTGAGGAAATACCCTTACCTTCTGCATTTCAGAAACGGTAAAAGTTATCTGTGATGACTGTCAACTTGACAGGGCTTAGAACCACCAGGGAGACATGCCTCTGGGGAGTTTGTTAGAGCATTTCCAGAGGTTTTAACTGAGGAAGGAAGACCCATGGAGAATATGGGTGGTGACATTATTCCATGGGTTGGCACCCTGGACTGAATAAAAAGGAGAAAAGTAAAAAATAATAAAATACACTGGGCAGTGGTGGCACACGCCTTTAATCCCAGCACTTGGGAGGCAGAGACAGGCAGATTTCTGAGTTTAAGGCCAGCCTGGTCTACAGAGTGAGTTCCAGGACAGCCAGGGCTACACAGAGAAACCCTGTCTCGAAAAACCAAAAGAAACCAAAAGAAAAGAAAAGAAAAGAAAATCCTAAATACAATACACTTTCAGAAAAATTTCCAGCACAAAACACTTAGAGCAAAAACCTCCGAGAACAATTAGCTAACTATAGTTCTCGATGTGGTTCAGTCTTTCTCTCGCTCAGCCTATTTGTTGCTTTCTATAAATGAGATCAGACAAAATTTTCCTATGTTTTTTATATTTCATTTTACATAATTTCCTCTCATTTTATACATGTGGCAAGTGGTAGAGTCTTCTCTTTTTTGAGGCTGAATAATTGTCAGTGGTATGTATACACACACACACACACAAACACACACATGCACACTTGTGCTTGTGTGTGTTATAAGATATTACAGCAGTTTATCTCATCTTTTGTCACCTAAGCTGTTTCTGTATCATGATTTTTAAAATATGGATACAGTGCAATTGGGTGTGTGTGTGTGTTCAACTCTTCCGGAAATTTTTAAAAATTTGTTTTATGAATATTAATGTTTTGCTCACATGTGTCTCTGTGTGCCAAATACATGCCTGTGCCCCAGGAGGCCAGAAAAGGGTGTTGGATCTCCAGGGACTGGAGCTACAGATGGTTGTGAACCTTGTAGGTGCTGGGAACTGAACCTGAGCCCTTGGGTGGGACAGTTAGGAGTTCACAGAGGTCTGGGCAAGAACAGTGTCATCAAGACTGGGCAGGGGGAGGCAAGTGTAGCTATCCCCAGGGCTATACAGAGAAACCCTGTCTCGAAAAACCAAAAAAGAAAAATAATAATAATAATACGTACAAAGAAGCAAATGAATTTAAAAATGTTGCTACTGTACCAGGAACCTATACTATATAAGACCTGTTAACTCATTGTTGAGCTCTTACTATATTTCAGCTTCTGTGTAAAGAAACAATTCTGTCCTCAATGAATTCATAAGGAGGACAAGTAGATAAAATTTATTGACTGATGCATTATTCATGTGTCTGTATCTAGTTATGCATAATGCATATTATTTTACTGACAATGCATATGGGATATATGTAGAAGGCAATACCTTGTCAAGAAGTAATTTTTGCAAACAGAAACAGGAAGAAAAAAGAGGCACTGAAGTGTGCAAAAAGGTACCATTAAATTAATTCAGTTTATTTTTAAGATCCTTGGGGTCTAGTTATTTTTATCACAAATGCTAACAAGTTCTTTGGCTGATTTCCTAGATTATTAGGAGCTGTGAATTAAGGGGGTTGGGAGAGAGCTTCTGGAGATGGATCAGGAGCAATCGTGGCAGCTGGTTGCAGAAGAGGCAAAAGAACACATGATGAATATGACAGGAAAAGCATTTGGAGTCATCTAGTGTCCCGGCGTCTTTGTGGCATGGACCACTACAGTAACAGATGCTTTCAATCATCGCCTGAGTCAGACAAAGGTTAAAGGATGTTCTGTGAGAGCTATTTCAAGAGGGAGAAAAATAGCGAATGCATTTCAAAAGGCCTTTTGTGCAAAATGATTCAAATGCGAAAGCAAGCTTAAGATTTATGGAGTTGAGTTATTTGGGGAATTCACTTAAACCATGACATCAAACAAGTGAAAAAAATACCGCCTTTGATTATTACCAACACGTAATAGCACTAAATTCTACAGATATATGTGTGTGTGTGTGTATATATATATATATACACACACACACACATATATATAATAAAATTCTATTTATAAAGTAAAGGCAATAACAAAAGAGAAAGTCAAGCTGTAGTAATCGGGGGAGGAGGGGGCTTGGAAACTGCTTAGACAAAAGCCAGTTTGTGAAGCTATGAGGGGATGGTCTCAGGAAGTCAATTATTATTCCTGGCTATGTTTGAAATGCAGCAGAGGGGCTGAAAAGATGGCTCGGGTGGCAACGTGCACACCATGTAAGCATGGGGACCTGAATTTGGATCCCTAGCACCCATATGAGAATGGTGTGTGGTCACATACATCTACAACCCAAGCACTGGGAGCAGCAGAGGAAGGCTGACCCCTGGACCATGCTAGTCAGCCAGTCTAGCCAATCAGAATACCGAGAAGACATTAACCAGAGAGGTGATTGGAAAGGTATAACTCTTATGTTTCTGTTTCTTTTCTTGTTTACTTTGTATCTTTATTGATTAATCTTTAATATTGGAAGGGCAGGGTTGGGGTATAACTCAGGGCTAGACACTTGCCTCGCATGCAATAAGGCCCTGGGTTTAATCCTGAGCAAGATTTACAGGCACAGAGACTAGGTCTCATTATCAATTCAGCACCTAGGACAGTGTCTGTTCTACAGAAGTTCTCTTTTGACCTTAGTGTTCAGTCAAGAAATGGGAAAAGCAAGAAGAAAATCTACCTGCTTCTTGAAAGCTGTGTCTTTAAAATGACACAATATACCTTCACATGCATTTCACTGGGGAAAACTAGCCATTTGCTCACCACATGGTCATAGTCAGGCCAGGCAAGCTTTATCTTTGGCTTGGTAGCTACATCTCAGAAACCATTCCAGTGAACCAGAAAGTGAAAAGATATTAGTGGGCAGTTAACTATCTCTGACATCACTTAAACACTTACTGTATGTGTATGAATATATGAAGAGAGTCTCTGAGACTTCCTAGTTCTTTATAAATGTAACAGCATGAAAATCTCAGGGCATAGAGCTTAAACAAAGTCCACACGATCACTGGCTCTGTTGATACTGTATCTTATGGTGCAGCAAACTAAACAGATGTGACCTCTGACAACTTGGCCACCTGAGGTCAAACAACATTTAATCGAGTTGGAATCCTTGTATGGCATTCCTGAGAGGCCATTGCATGATGCTGTGAGGGTGAAACCTTAGTTGCAACAGAGACTCCAGGATACTAGAGAGGTAAGAATCACTGGCTGTCCATCCAAGAAAGCTGTACACATGGAGTGGAGGCAGTCCAAGAGAGATACAGGAAGCAGCACTGAAGTGGAAAGGTTACCCACACCTTTCAGTGTAGAGATGAATCTGCTCTAAAAGTATGAGTCTCCGTTGCCAGATGTGGGACCGTGGGATTTGGTGTCTGCCTTGTCCTTCTTTGATCTGATCTTTCCTTGCTATGTCCCCCTCCCCCAGTGCTTTTTTTTTTTTTTTTGGAATATGAGTGTGTATCCTGTGTATGTTGGAAGCATGCAGTTTGTTTGTTTGTTTGTTTGTTTTTAATTTTACAGGTTGTCACAGTTAAGAGGTTACCTTGAGTCTTACAAGAGACTCGGAAATCTTAAGTTTTGAACAGTGTTGGGACTTCGGAAATTGGACAAGATGCATTTTACAACCAGCCCACAGTGGGTAAAGGGTGGAATGTTGTAGTTTGAACGTGAAACGTTGCCATAGGCTCAGATACCTGAACCCTTTATATGCAGCCGGTACTGTATTTGGAAGGGTTGTAGCACCTGGAGGAGGTGGAGTCTTGCTGTCGAACGTGTCTGACCGGAAGCAGGCTCAGAGGTTATAAACCCAGGTCTGTTTCCTGTTCACCTTGTGCCTCCTCCGTGGCTGCAGTGTACCCAGCAAGCTCCTGCTCCCATTCTTTCTTTCCCTACTGCCATGTCTTCCATGTAGACATGGGGATCAACTGTACCCCTCTGGAACTATAAGCCAAATGAAATCCTTTCTTCCTAAGTTGTTTTTGTCAGGGTGGTTTTTCACAGCAACGGAAAACTACCCAAGACACCCTCCCTACCTGATGCAACCAAAATCCAGATCTACAACCTCTACTGCACAATCTTCAGACCCTGGACATCAGGCAAGGCAGGGCAGTGATCTTATCAGAGGCCCAGCCTAGCTTGCTGTCTGGAAAAAGTTTCTAGGGTGTGTCAAGAAGTAAGAACTAGAGCTGATTCTGAGTGTCTTCTTCACTGGAAGAAACAGAGTCCAGGGAGGCCAAGGTGACTAGAGTTTGTAGGGCAAAGTACCAGAAGAGACAATACTGTACAAAGAGATAACAGTAGGGATCTGCCAAGTCACCCTCATGTGTTCTGCTGAGTGCTAATCAGTGCCTATGACTAAGAGAAGAACGACCTGCTGGGAGAGAGGCACCGACTTTCACAGCTCACACAGAGACAGGAATAGTTTAAGTCTGTGCTGAACAGAATGGAAAATCCTAACATTCACTGACCTCTTAGAAGTGGAGAAACATTAGCTCCAGATCAACGTGGATTCTGGTCCATTAGCAAAGCCTAAACATAGGAAAAAGATTCAACTGTTTGTAAGTGACTTAGCTGCATTTTAGAATAAGGCTAAAATATTTATAGAAATACAAAAGGCACGTAAGGTAAATTTATAATGTCGTGTTTGATTTAGAATTGTGAAAGGATAAAGAGTAGGAAAAATATGAAGAAGTGAAGAAAGCAACCAAACATGGTGCTTTCTCCATGGTGAAGAAAGCAACCAAACAATTGAATTAGGCTTAGAGATTCCACAGACAATAAAATTAGTATATAGAAATATTAAAACAGATGGGCAAGGGGGCTCTTTGGGGAAGGGGAGGGAGGTAAGTACAGCAGAAAGGGGGGAGGGGTAAAATAGTAAGGTTGTCTGAGAGGGCTGCCGAGACCCGTACTACTAACTAAAAACTGCAATGCATGTCATTCAGTATTAAGTAGTCTCAAGTGGTTTTAATGAACTTTTTGTTTGAGATAACCCTGCTCATTCCAAGAGCCAAGGACCGCCTAACCCTAACCCTAACAACAGACATGACAAGCCCTCTTTGGAGTTGCTGGCCAGCATGGGCTAAAAGATTCCCCAAGCAGACAGCCTGTTGCTGTTGCCATTGGTTACCCGAGAGGTAGAAGGGAGGTTGCCATTGCCAAAGACAACATGCACATTGGAAATAGGACTCAGAGGACCCTGAGCTGGAACGGACCTAAATGCTCTCTTCTTGAGGACTAACTTTTCGTGATATCAGAAGGCACCATACAAGCTTCTAAAAGGGGGAAACCAATACTCCTATTCAGCTATTATAGCTTTGAACCATATCAATGACCAGCATGGCACAAAAATCCTGTGGGTGCAGTAGTGGAACACACATCTTGTGGAATCAATAACTTTTTACTTGGACTTAAGACATGCTCAACAAGAGGGGTACCATGACTGGTAATGGAAACTTCACTAATTAATCAGTGCTAATGAAGTCATAGTTTCTGGAGGAGAATCTACAATCACTAATGTACTAAACCACCATAATCCCTAACAATAATCTATAAACATTTGTTCTTACACCCACAGATAAACGTAGTCTTTACCCTTCATCAAGAAAACTTTGCAACAGATAGAGACTCCCGCAGAAAACCATAACCAATCAAAATGCAGAGTTGTAGAACCCAGTCCCAATGGATGTGTCTACAAAATACTCCTGTACCTAAGGCTCAGGGAACATAGCAGAAGAGAGAGTGGAAAGACTGTAAGATTCAGAGGATCAAGAAGTTTGCTATAGTCGGGTAGTGGTGGCGCACACCTTTAATCCCAGCACTCGGGAAGCAGAGGCAGGCGGGTTTCTGAGTTTGAGGTCAGCCTGGTCTACAGAGTGAGTTCCAGGCAAGCCAGGGCTACACAGAGAAACCCTGTCTCGAAAAAAACACAAAAAAACAACAACAAAAAAAGAAGTTTGCTATGAAATTGCTTCTTCTAATAGCATCAGAAGCAGAAGCTACATACATAGAGTCTCACCAACATGACCACCCAAATATGAGCTGAACAAAGATGACACCAATGAACAGGTCAATGAACAGGATAGAGAAAAGCCCGCAGGCTTCAACCCTACACAAAGAACTACAGGCAAAGGAGTCAAGCTGAGAACCAGGGAGGTGACCCACCCCAGGGAAGAACAAGTAACTGGTTGTCCAGTGACAAAAATCAGCCCTGAAAACACACATGCCAACATCATTAACAACAGATTATTTTTAGGAATCTATACGTATATACAAATACACATATGCACGCAATAACAATTAGTGAAAAAAGGTAGCCATGACTGTGAAGGGGATCAGGGAGGGGTGTGAGGGAGGGGTGTGAGGGAGGGGTGGTGTGAAGGAGGGATGTGAGGGAGGGGTGTGAGGGGGGGTGTGAGGAAGGGGTGTGAGGGGG
>JADRCH010000006.1:6456500-6479305 GCA_019843965.1 Rhynchomys soricoides | reverse complement strand
GGTGTGTCCTTGTTGGAGTGGGTGTGTCCTTGTTGGAGTGGGTGTGTCCTTGTTGGAGTGGGTGTGGCCTTGTTGGAGGAAGTGTGTCACTGTGGGGGTGGGCTTTGAGACCTTCTAACCAGCGAGAACCAGTCTTCTCCTAGCGGCCTTCAGATGAAGATGTAGAACTCTCAGCTTCCCCTGCACAATGCCTGCCTGGACACTGCCATGCTCTCACCTTGTTAATAATGGACTGAATCTCTGAACCTGTAAGCCAGCCCCAATTAAATGTTGTCCTTATAAGAGTTGCCTAGGTCATGGTGCCTGTTCACAGCAGTAAAATCCTAAATAAAACACCCATGAAATGTCCATGGGTGTGATAAACAAACGTATTAAGGAAAAAATCAAAGCACTTCTCCTTGGAGTTGTTTAACCAAGAGGGAGCCTATATTGAATTCTCTACCTTGCTTTCCCTGTATCTTCTGTCTTTTCCTGTCTGTCTCCTGTATGAGTCAGAATCTGTACCTCTCTAAATGCTTGCTGTTTTATCAATTTGTTCTATGTGAGTTCTGTCTATGTGAGTCATCTGTGTATATGTCTGTCCCTCACAAAGGGTTTGCTCTTTCTTTTTTGAACAGCACACACAACATCACACAGGGAAGGAATGAGGGATACTTCACAGAAACCTTTAACAGAATTTTATAAAGGATAAAATTACTGGCTACAACTAAGATATCAAACAGTGTTAGAAAACTTGCTGATTATGAACAGCCTCTCTGCTGTTTCTAGCAAGTGAGGAGAAAAACTAACGGAAACATACATGCAAACATGCATGCAAACACACATGCATTACTCTTGGATCAGAGACACAGAAGAGTGGATAGCTTACAGCTATGCTTTATCTTAGGTTGTCAACTGTTGATTACCTGGGAAATCCAAAGCAAATAAGGTCAATTGTTCTCTTAAAAGCAGGATAAACAAACAGGCTGAGCACACAGTAGGAGAGCAGTCTTAAGTCTTAGCTGACCTCAAGGTGTATAATTAACTCTGGCTGTGAGCTCCAGAAAATGTTCCAGTCTCTTAGACTGTAAGAGATATTTTTATCACGTATTGCCACAATATGTCCCTGGACAAGACTGACCTGTCAATCAGTCTTATAATTTTCTCTTTGGCCAGAGCCTGACCTGACCTAAAGACATGGTAGCGCTGAGACTTTGGCAACACACAGTTTCATGTCGACACCATTACAGACTCTTTAAGACTCTTTCCGTCCTAATACCTGGGTTCCAGCAATACATTGCAGCCACTGTCACCAGCTTCCCTGTAGATGGCCCACCATTGGCTGTTCATGGTTGTTTTCTTGGCCTGCTTGGCACTGTGACTGATCTCTTGAGTTCTGACCCAGGCTTACATCCTTGTGCAACCTGCTTTTCACAATCCATTTGAACAGGATTTTCCGGCTTTGGCTCCCAGCACTTTCTCTTGACCTGATTTGACAAGAACCCTTTGTCCCAGACCTCTGCACTCATTTCCACAGACTTCACCATTCAACTTTTCTACGATTTCCTGTGAAGTATTCCCCAGAAACAACTTTACAATTGAACTGTGTATCTATATTCTAAACAATGCTGGCAGCCACTTGACTGCTCGTGGTTCATCAGCTAAACGTTGGGCATTTCAATTGCACTTGTTTTATAAACTAGAAGCCTGAGAAATATAGGCTCTCTCACATCAAATACGACTTACAAGAACTATGTATGCTTGCTGCCCCAGTCAAAACTGAACAGGAACTAATATTAACAGGGCATTTTTGTACAAGCTGAATAAAATATCTCGGGGAGCCTTTTGTAGTTTTTAAATTTTTTCTAATAGTATTGTCAATAAAAATAATCCTTTCACACACTCTGGTTTCTGATTATTTTTCTCTTCCTTAAAACTACTCGGATATATGTCAGCTACACACCAAGCTTACACATCTGTCAAAAGTCCCAACATGTGGCCTCGACACATAACCCAAAAATGAACCATAGCATCACTGCCTTGTGACCACAAAGGAAGCTACAGTCGAAGAAATCCTAGAACAGAATTTTACTCTTATTTGGTGAGCGTCATCACCCAGGGTGAGTGAGAAGGCCAGGAGAAATACACACAACACTATTTGGTCTTTTAGCCTCAAGGAGTTCACAGTCTAGAGGAGAGAGAAGAGTCAAGCACAGCAAAACAAAAGCAAACTATAAATTAAGTCTCAGCATCCCAATAAGGACTTGAAGAGGTGAGACTTTAACATTGGTGGCAGAAATTAGATCCCATTAAAGGTGAAAAGGGGATGGGGAGATAGCCTGGGGTTTCAACCAGTCACCAGATGTTGAGCTTTGGCATTCTGTGGGGCTGTAGTTCCATCTATGTGGTCTCTGGCTTAGCAAGGAGATGCCTCACTATTTCTTGTGGCTGATGGAGGCCACAGGACCTTGAGCAAAGACAATATTGCCAGAAATTTAGCATGAGCAGGACATCTCTAATCCATTTCAGTCCGCCATGCATGTCCTCTGCATTTCTTAACAGTCTACATATATAGGTAACCGGTTTTAAAATGTTTTAGAATTATACATTTCATTATGTTCTTTATTGTTCTGATTAATAATAAATGGTTGACCTTAAAGGACAATGGAAGGGGAGAAAGAATAATATCAAAAGGAGAGAGAACCGGAGATGGCTCAGCATTAAGAGCACTGACTGTTCTTCCAGAAGTCCTGAGTTCAATTCCCAGCAACCACATGGTGGCTCACAGCCATCTGTAATGGGATCTGATGCCCTCTCTGGTGTGTCTGAAGATGGCTACAGTGTGCTCATACATAAAATAAAACAACAACAACAACAAAAGGAGAGAGAACCAAAGCATAGGTTGGATGTTATCCAGTTTGATCCCATGAAGATTTCTAAACTAGATGTGGTAGACCAGGCCTGCAATCTTGCAAACTGGGAGGCCAAGGAAGGGATGCTGAGTGGTGAGTTCAAATTCAGTCTTGGCTATTTCATGACTTGCTGTCTGAAAATAAAAAAGATTTATGTGAATGGGATGGAAAGGTTATTATTGTATTTTGAAACTCAGATCCTGTTGCTGTCTGTTTTTCTTTTTCGGACTGACACTTGACCCTCAAGTATAAGAGGAATTTGCACTCCTGTAAAGACTGATTTGAAAATTAAAAGAATAACATCATTTCAAACATTTTCATTTCAAATCACTAAATATTTATGAAGAATTTTCTTTTCACAAAGTATTGTAAAAATATTAGTGCAACTGTATATTGAGTCTTTCAATGAGAATTTATACTCATAAAACTTACGAGTCTGTAATCCTGGAACTTGAGGGTTGAGACAGAAGAACTGCCACAGTTCCAGGTCAGCCTGAACTACATGGTAAGACTGTCTCAAAAAATTTATGATTGAAGTATTCATTAAGGAATTAAATTACATCCACTTTAGAAATCTGTTGATCATCTAACATGTGCAACTTAGTATGTAGACAATTAAAGCCTAAATAAAGTTTTCAAGATTTATAACCTGGTAAAGAAAAATAGGACATCATGAAAATAGGTGAGCTACAAGACAAGGCAAGATATGTTTTCTTAGCATAGGACAAAGTTCTGTGAAATTTGTAAGACTGGATTATCGTCAAGAATCAAATCTCATAACCTGGGCTTGGTATTGATGCCTATTATCCCAGCCCTTGGGTTGGAAGCAGGAGGATCAGGAGTTTAGGGTCATCCTGGGCTACATATTGACCTGAAACCAGTTGGCCAAATGAGATACTGTCTCACTCTTTCACCCTTCTCCTCCCCCTCCCCCCCAAACAATCAAACCATAAAGTCCAATCTATGTTTCGTGCCCATAATCCTAGAACTTGGGTAGCTGAGACCAGCCTGGATTCTGTTTCACAAGAAGAGGGGGGAAAGGGAGAAGGAAGAAGGAAAAGGAAGAATGGAGCAGAAATGAGAAGCATGGTGAAAAGCAGGAGGGGGAATGGAGGAAGAGAAAGAATAATCAAATTTCCCACAAATTGGAAACCACATTTTCCAATTTGTTCCTGGAAAAGACTTGATGGAAAAATACGGTTTGTGTGGAAAGAATTGATCTGAGGCTTACTAAGTAGTGCAAATTCCAACTATTAATAACAGAAAAAGAGAGAGAGAGAGGAAGGGAGGGAGAGAGGGAGGGAAGGAGAGAGAAAGAGAGGAGCCTTGTGCTGGAATGCAACTGCACAGAGAGGAAAAATATGCCTCATTCATTGAAGTGTCCCAAGTGCAATAGATAATGCTGGCACATATGAGGTGCTCGATAAATATTTGTGAAATTGTCGAACAAAGTCCAAGGAAACTCTCGAAATGTTCACTTCTGTTCTAGTTGTAATTCCAGGGAGTCTCCCTGATTCTAATGTTAAATGAAGTTGCACACATATGGTCCATTATTTGCGTGTGGGTTTCTGTTTCTTACAATTTTGACAACTCAACAAACAACAACAGGGCTAAGAAGATAACTCAGTAACTCAGCAATTAAGGACACTTTCTGCATAGCTTGACAACCTGTTTCCTCTTCAGGACTCATGAGATAAATGACCCTCAAAAGTGAGGCCCACACAAGTTCTGTGTCACACACACACCTACTGCTGCTGCTGCTGCTGCTGCTGCTGCCACCTCCAACAAAGGCCAACATGTTAAAAGAGAGATTTTTATTACATCAAATAGTCATGGATGGAATCATTGGCTGGATTTAGAATAAACTGTCTTAGGCCCATGATGGCCAGTGTCTTTAGCACTGATGAGCAGCAGGCGGTTATATCACATGTATCAATGTGTCGGCCTGGTTAAATTCTAATGTCCTTACCACTGGATTTTTAAAAAGTGCAGGGTGAGGTAGCACATGTCTTTAATCCCAGCACTCAGAAGGCAGAGGCAGGTGAACAGGTAGATCTCTGAGTTCAAGGCCAGCCTGGTCTATAGAGCAAGTTCCAGGACAGCCAGAGCTACACAGAGAAACCCTGTCTTTTTTTTTTTTTTTCATATTTTATTTACATTTCAAATGTTTCCCCCTTTCCAGATCTCCCCCTTGGAACCTCCCCATTCCCTCCGCCCTCCCCCTGCCACTATGGGGATATTCTCCAACCCATCCCCACCCCACCCCCCACCCTCTCTCATCTTCCCTCCTTGACATTCTCCTATACTGGGGGATCTAACACCCTCAGGCCCAAGGGCCTCTCCTCCCCCTGATGGGTAACAAGACCCTCCTCTGCAGTCTTTGTGGCCAGCACTATGGGTCCCTCCATGTGTATTCTTTAGTTGGTGGATCAGTCTCCAGAAGTATGGGGGGTCAGGCCAGTTGCCAGTGTTGCTACCTCCCTGGGGCTGCATACTCCCTCAGCTCCTTCAGTCCTTTCTCCAAGCCCTCCATCTGGGACCTCATACTCAGTGCTACTGTTCCTGCCAAGTGACTCTTGGGTATTTCAAACTTCTAGGCTAATAACCACTTATCAGTGAGTACATACCATGTTCATTCTTTTGTGACTTCATTACCTGGCTCAGAATGATGTTTTCAAGATCCATCCATTTGTCTACAAATTTCATGAAGTCATTGTTTTTAATAGCTGAGTAGTATTCCATTGTGTAAGTGTACCACATTTTCTGTATCCATTCCTCTGTGGAGGGACATCTGGGTTGTTTCCAGCTTCTGGCTATTATAAATATGGCTGCTATGAACACAGTAGAACATGTGTTTTTATTACATGGAGAAACCCTGTCTTGAGACAAACAAACAAAAATGAAAGTGCTTCCTGACTCTGAAATCTATGTCCAAGTCATCACGATAGGTCAGTTGTGATCTGCATATAGTCACTAGTTCAGTGAGCCCTATTTTAATTTTTCTTATTGAATATTATGTAGTGTTTATAGGTTATATTTTAGTTTCTAATTATGTCTTGTCTGATTATAATATCCCATTTTAAGCCTTTACATCCATATCAGCTCTCATTCTGTGGTGTTCCGTTTCTATCACAGGGAGTCTCAGGTCCAGGTGACATCACTGCTTGTGACCCTGAAGCTTCCTTAGCAAGATGGCTCCATCTGTACTGACAAAGGACTGTTTATTTTTAGGACTGTTATTGCTATGGTTACTGGAAACCACGGAGCTGGCCTTTAGGATTGCATCCCTAAATGGTTAGTATTTGCCATGGAAAATATGAAAAAAGATAATATATGAAATTAAATGTAAATGTATATATTTAGTACAAGGACTAGAATAATACATTCTCTCAAGTGTGTGATTCAATTAAATACATAATTAAAAGTTTTTAAAAACCTCTTTGTTAATTTAAATAAAGAAAAATGCCTGGCCAATATCTTTGAAAAGGAAATTTTAAAAGATGTTTGATTGATTATCAAGTGAGCAGAAAGTGCCAGACGTTCTTATTTCCAAATTTAGTTACAACCAAGTACTTAAATATAAAACAAACGACACATTCACATTAAACAGCAAACCCTTTCTTTATATTGTTTTAAATTAATAATTGACAAAGAGTTTAATGTATAAAAGTCTAAACAGAGTATTTCTTTTAGATATAATTTCTTTTGAGAAGCTTGGTTTGGCCTATGACTAAGGACTACTCCTTTTTCAAACAAACCAGGACAATAATTATGTCAAAGGACACAGACACAGTTTCCATCCTAAGGGTACAAGCAAATTGTTCCTATTTTGCAATGTACATCCTCAGAAACCCTAAGTCTTTAGTAACATCTAACATTCTTTCCAGTTAGTTTTGTAACTTGTGGGATATTTCAAAAGCATTACTTCATTTTGTTGCATTTGAGATTAATCAGAAAAACATAGATCTTGAAACATAGGGATTTCTAATTTCACTACTAAAGCCCTGTTTAAGTATTGCTCATACATAGCAGAAGCAATTTATTCTAGTAGAGTCTAAAGCATTAACAGTCTTTAAATGAGTTCACATTTTGTATGCTAATGTCATCATAAATGTTCGTGACAACACATAAATGTAGAAACTAAACAAAAGCTATAGCTGAGTGGTAGCCTTAAAGGCCTTTCTAATCAAGCTGACTCTGGGACACTATTAGCTAAGCTACCATATCAGCACACTCTTGGGGCAAGGTTCCCTGTCCTGACAGCTCGTCCAAGCCCATATTTCTGTATTCTTGATACCTTGGATGGTTGGAAACAGTTTTCCCATGATGATATCTCACTCGAAACACTGCTGACAGAGTAGAGGTGTTTTTTCCTTGTTTGCGTCTTCTTGCATCATTGGTATTAGCTTCAATCAGCAGTTTCTTTGTAAAAATCTCTTTAAGTTGCTTGTGTACTTAATGAAGGATGGTTACTTAAAACTTAGGGATTATAAATTCCACAAGCCTAGCACACATAAAATATAGCCTGTAGCATTTTCCTGAACAACCTTTGTATCCGCCTTTGGAGGTTAGAACACACCTCTCCCTTGGGAGATCTCTTCCTAAATTCTACGTAATCATTCAGTATCCATTTTGTAAGGGGAGAAAAACATCATTTTGAGTTTATTCATTAAATCTCAAGTCTGGTGGCAGACGGCCATCATCCAAGGTACTTGGGAGACTGAGGACCATAAATTCAAGAGAAGACCAAGTTACACCAGGTTATAGAAAGAGTTCGAGGCCAGACTAGGCAACTTGGTGAGGCTCTACCCTAAAGGAGAATGAGGCTGAGGGATCAATCCCCACTACTGCAAATAAAAATCAGCCAGATTTAATTAATCAACAATAAACATGAAACTAAATATAATTAGAACTTTAAATACTTTTTCCATTCACTCAGTGCATGGTCTTGCTTGTCTTGCCAGCTGGTTGTGTGTGTGTGTGTGTGTGTGTGTGTGTGTGTGTGTGTGTACTTGATATAAGCTAGAGTCATCAGATAGGAAGGAGCCTCAGTTGAGGAAATGCCTCCATGAGATCCAGTTGTAAGGCATTTTCTCAATTAGTGATCAACAAGGGTGGGGCCCAGCGCAAGGTGGGTGGTGTCATACTTGGGCTGGTGGTCCTGGGTTCTATAAGAAAGCAAGCTGAACAAGCCATGAGGAGCAAGCCAGTAAGCAGCACCCCTCCACTGCCTCTCCCTCAGCTCCTGCCTCCAGGTTCCTGCCCTATTTGAATTCCTCCTGTCCTGGCTTCTTCCAATGATGGACTATGATCCGAACATGTAAGCCAAATAAACCCTTTCCTCCTCAACTTGCTTTTTGGTCATGGTGTTTTATTGAAGCAAATAGAGGTCCTAACTAAGACATATGGGCTCTCAGATCAGACCTGCATTCAAAATCTACCTTCAAACTTACTAGCCAAGTCACTTTGGGTTTTGTTACGTTCATTCTGTGGACTTGTCCCATACACAATGTAGGTCTATTACATACTATGATGCATCATGCCTATTTATGAGGCTAGGCTTATGTAATTAACATTATCTGATTATACTTTGGTCATATTTGAGAAATAAAATTACATGAAGTGCATACCAGTTTAAGTAATGGCAACATGGAAGACAACAGGAGTTGGTGTACTTTGTAGCTATTAAAGGGTTAAAGTCATAATTTGCAAATTCAGGAAACAGAAGAGAAATTTCATTCTTTACTTTCAGCAGAAACTATTGTAGATAAAATGAAGCCATAAATCAGGAGGGCAAAACTGCCATCGTTTTTGCTTTCAGTGTTCTGGGTAGAGGAACCCAACAGGTGATTGTACAAATTTCCCAAAATGCAAATATTTCCAATAAGTACAAAGCTATTCCAGTTATTTCCTTGCATGAGCTTTTGCAGTTTTTGTTTTTTAGTGATTCTGAAATTGGACCTAGGGTCTTGCACATGACAGACAAAAACCCAGCTACACCTCCAGCCTGGCAATGTCTTATAAAAAGACAACATTCCTGCATGTGTTGGCATCCTCCTGTAATCCCAGGACTCAAGAGGCCAAGGCAGAAAGATGGGCCAAAAGTATATACCTTAAATATAACAGAACAAGATGAACAAACAAAGAAAGCAGTGTCAATCACCAAAATTACCACATTTATTGGCTTAAAGATGTGTATTAAATATCTTTATTATTTTAACTCTCTAGGACTTCTAGCAAATCCCTCCCCTTTTCTGTCTGTATATTTCTCATTTGTGATTCCCCCTTGCCCACTCCTAAACTTCAGTCTTATCTGCAGTTCTTAAATTTTGGTACTGATGATCTTATTTTTCTTCTTCTGTTATTTTCTGCTTTCTCTAGACTTCTGAGCTGGTTAGATCTGACAACCTGATATAAACTAGGGAGGGTCATCTGAGAAGAACGAACCTCAGTTAAATAATTGCCTACATCAGATTGGCCTTTTGCTGAGAGCCTGTGGTACCTTTTCTTGTACCTTTTCTTGGTTGATGATTGATGTGAGAGAGCCCATTCACTGTGGGTGGTGCCACCCTGGGCATGTGGTCCTAGAAAGTACAATGAGCAAGCCATGGAGAGCAGCAAGCCAGGAAGCCATGTTTCTCCCTGGCCTCTGCTTCAGTTCCTGCCTCCAGGTTCCTCCCTTGAGTTCCTGACATGATTTCCCTTGATGATGGGATAAGATAAAATAAGCAAAATAAAATAAAACGTTTCCTGCCTTTGGTCAGTGTCTTACCACCACAACAAAGAAGCTAACTAAAACAGCTACTGCTTCTTCTTCTCCTTTTCTTCCTCCTTCTTCCTCTTCCTCCTCCTCCTCCTCCCTCTTCTTTTTTAAGCAATTTGACTGTCAACTTCCAAATAATGAACAATTTTCAGAGGCTAATTTTGTCTAATTTCTATGTAGTTTGAGAGGATATATTGTGTGATTTCTTTTTCTGTTCTTTCTTCTCCTTCCTTCCTTTCTTTTTTTTTAGAGCTGTGACTCCAGTCATCTTAACTCTGCTGAGCCTGGTTTCATGGCCCCAAATATAATATTATGGTAAACATCCTGCATACACTTGGAGTGTGTGCTCTGCTTTCGTTCCAAGGTCCTATAAATATTGCATCAAGCTGTGTGGTAGTGTTGCTCAAGACTTCTTTGGGTTTTTTACTTCTTCTATCAGTTACTGAAAAGGGAGCATTACAAGCTCCAGCTATGGTTCTGTTCATTTTGCTTCAGCTCTGCATAGGTATTTAAGTTTACATAGGGACTAGTACCTTTTAAGGCAGTTGATCTTTTCTTCCTTCCTTCTTTTCCTTCCTTTCTTTTTTCTTTCCTTTGTCCTTCCTTCCTTCCTTCCTTTCTCTCTCTAAAGATAGTATCTCAGTACATTAGCAAGGCTGTCTTCCAACTTGCTATCTTCCTGCTTCAGCCTCTCAAGTAGCTCGCCCTACAGGCACACAGCACTGTGCTCAGAGCAACTTGTCTTGTGTTTGTGTGTATGCACGTGTGTGCTGATGCATGCACCTATGCCTGTACATGGGGAAGCCAGATGTTGGGTGTCTTCCACTACTGTTCTACCTTATTTCTCTTTTGAGACAGCTCTCTCACCAAACCTGGAGCTTTCTGTTTGGGTGTGACTGGCTGGACAGCAAGGCCCCAAAATCCATCTGTTCTCATCTCCCCAAAAACTGGAGTAACAATCATACACCACCATGCCTGTTTCTTTCTGGTGCTAGAGATTCAAACTCAGGTCTTCATACTTGTGCAACAAGCACTTTAGCAATTGAGCCATTGCCCCAGTCCAAAATTTATCTTTTAATTGGCATGTTCTAAACTTTGAACCAATTCTAGCACAGGGGAGGTAGAAGCAGGTAGATCTCTTTGAGTTTAAGGCTTATCTGGACTACATAGTGAATCCTTGTCTCAATCAATCAATTAACTTTGAGCCACTTATTCTCAATGTAATTATTAATGAGTTAATTATCTTATTTCTAGGGGCCCTAGTGTTTTGTTTCCCTGTATTCTTGGCACTGTTTTTTCCTTTAATGTAATTTTTAATCAATTTAGGCATTACACATTTTCATTCAAATAAGCTCATGACTTAACCTCAAATAGTTTTATGTTCATCACATAAAATGATTCGCTCATTAACATTCAGATAATACTATGCAAATTTAGATTGTTATGATTGCCTTTATCAGGGATACAATTATCAAAATCAACCTATCATAGATTATATTGATAATTAGAATATCAAATCAATAAATGTATTTCCTTAAGTAAATCCAATCCATTGTCCTTGACAATATGTTTAATGGAGGCCAGGGACACACAGATCCTGGGGCCTTGCTGGCCAGCTAGCCAAGACCAAACATTACAGAATCAAGGACTTGAAAGACAAAAGCTGTTTGTTTTTTAAATAATCATTGCTGTTAGTTATTCTAATTAATATGCAGTGGGCTAAATGTTTGTGGCACTCAATTCCACTCTGATGGCATTTAGAGACAGCTAATTTCCCAAAGGTCTCAGCACATGGTACACAGAGCCATCACAAATGGGAAAAGTTCCAGAGTGACACCCCAGCCCCCGTATAAGATGACAGCCTCGATTAACCAGAAAGACAGCCCTCACCAACAACCCAACTGTGCTAGCTAGAAACTGTAGTTTCTAATGATTCCATTTTACCGCTTGAGTTTTATTAGAAATTCTTCAGCCTCATTTAAAATTGCTCATTCTATAGCTTGACTACTCAAGGAAAGAATATATCTTCTCAATAAACTGTTCTAAATTCTATTTTTTTATTTTTTAAAATTATTATTATTATTTTCGTTTGGGTGTTTTGCTTACATGTCTGTGTACCATGTGCATGCTAGGTGCCCATGCAAGAAGAGGGTGTTGAACTTCCTGGAACTGGAGTTACAGGTTGTTGAGCAAACATGTGGATACTGGGAATCAAACCCAGGTCCTCTGGAAGAACACCCAATGATTTTAACTGTTGAGCCATATCTCCAACCTCTTAATCTTAACTGGAAACTTAAAGATTTAATGTGGGGAAATGTCCAGTTTATTAAAAAGTGTCAAGGTTTTCATGTTGGCAAGATGAAGGAAGAGTAGTCACAAATGAGATTACTTCCTTAGTACAAAAATGCCAGAGTGAACAAGTCTTCCCCCACCCCCTGCCCAGTGCAAGAACAGTGAGGATTCAGAGAAGAAAACAGAATAAAGAAAAATGAACTCGATGCATAAGCATGTCACAAGGAAATGGATGGCAGGATGTCTCTCTAAATAGCAAGACCTACTCCAATTCAAAAACACATAGGCGGAAAAGATAGCAATGGTCTTACCCAGCACTGCAGCCTGCATGCTAGAACATGGATCTCCTAAGCAGGAAGAGGCCACTGTTGTCATAGTGGCATGACCATCCTGAGGTAAGCAACACTCCGTTTGGATTTGAGGCCTGCTCTACAGGAGGGAATTCAGGTTTAGTACTGCAAACCTGGTCAAGTCCATGACTCAGGAGGTCATAGGCCCCAGGGAGGGAACTTACTACCATTGTTTTGTTAAATGGTCACTTTGTCAAACTGCCTTTTACATACTTACTCTCAACTTTAGTCAGTCACCACCCCCCCCCCTTTTTTTTCAGCCAGCAGCAATCAATATAAAAACTGATTGGTCAAAATGCTGAGATTAAATAACTTGAGTGATCAGCCTAAACAACTCCACAGACAGATGTCAAGTAGACATACACAGCTCAAGGAGTATCATGCATAACAGAACAAAAAGAATGTAGGAACAGGATAGGAAAGAATGGTATAAAATGCTGTCTTCCGGATGTGACGAAGCTGTTGCACAGTCATTACCTGCATAAGATTTAGCCAGCCAACATTCCATCAGAGATAGTGGGCAGGCTCATGAGGCACAAACTATAGCCAAGGAAATATTGGCAACTAATGTCTACTTGGGGAGGGAGTCATGTTGTTCTTTGGGGTGTGGCTGCTGGTAAATTGTCTAAGCTCCAGTGGACAGCTTCACACCTATGCACATAGAGGCACTACTAACTGGACTCACTGGGTCTGTGGAAGCTACAGTGAGAGAATCTTATTTTTATGAAAGAGCCGTCACAAGGTGCTCGCTTCAGTGATGCTTCTTATCATCACTCTGGGAATCCAAGAAATATTCAGCCCCTAAAGCTACCACAAAGGCAGTTTAAAAAGCCCTCTTAGAACGCATCCTTTGTGCAGCCGCCTGCTATATGCAGGACACACCACTGTGGCCGCCTGCTGTATGCAGGACACACCACTGCTGCTACCTCCAATACCCATCATTCCAAATAAAGTCCAATATGTGTGTGTATACACACACATGCATAGACTGTCTTACTATATAGCTTAAGCTGGCCTTGAACATGATCCTTCCTCCTCAGCTTTCCAAGTGCGGAGGTTATAGGTACATACATTAAATTGTTCTTTTTAAATTTAAGAGTTACAAAACAACAGTTTTCCTTACTTTATTAAACCATACTAACATTCTTTCGAGGACAGACATACAGCCAAGGATGCTACAGTGATAGAATCTTATTTTTATGAAAGAGACGTCACAAGGTACTCTCTTCAGTGATGCTTCTTATCACCATTCTGGGAATCCAGGAGATATTCAGCCCCTAAAGCTACCACAAAGGCAGCAAACCCCCATTTGAATCCTTTTAATATTACACTCGGGAAGGTGATATTGCTTGCAAAGCCGCCCATGTATCTCCAAGCCTCATTGCTAAAAGAAAAAGATAAGAAACATTATAACCACATACAATTCACATTTATTCACTCAGCCAAACACATTTGATTTTCTTCTTCCTTAAATGCTACATTAGTATTTCTTTTTTGCTTGGTGGTGATTTTTTTGTTTGTGGGGTTTTGTTTTGTTTTGTTTTTGAAATATAGTCTTGTTATGTGGCCCCTGGCTGTCCTGGAACTCACAATATAGAGGAGGCTGGCCTCACAGTGATCTCCTTGCTTCTGTATCCCAAGTGCTGGGATTAAAGACATGAGCCACTGTGCTGGGAACATTGTTTTCTGTGTTTCTGAAACAGGCTATCATTGTATGGGTTAGGCTAGCCACCAACTTGTGGCAATCCTCCTGCTTCAGCCTCCTGAACTGCAGGACTATAGACATGAACCATCACATCTTGTTCAAAGCAACACTATTTAATACTGTAGGTCGTAGTAGAAATATTTCTTTGGCATAGAATAATTAAAAATATATGACCACATCTCACATATAAAATATGAAGTGGTCCTCCTGCTCAAAGTTGACTGCTATCTGCCTTACATTATTGTGGTAAATATTAAAATGCTAATTTACAGGGTGGTTTGGCACAGAAGGACGCACACCAGACATTACTGCTACTCTTCAGAGGCTCACAGCCTTCCCTTGCCCTACAGCCTGTGCTTTAGAAGACTGAGTTCCTGCTCTGGTATATTCTTCTGAGTACACTAAACAGAGAGAAAGAGGAAAGCCGACAGCTATAGGGAGATGTGTATTCTTGCACATATAATCTAAATTAGAAAAATTACTTTATAGGGGACAAAAAAATCTAGAAACAAAGCAAAACAAAAAGAAAAAACAAACAAACACACAAAACAAAAAACCCTGTCTCACTAGAAAATATGGAAACAAATCAAACTACCTTAAATGCCAAAACCACACAAAGACATTAGGAGTAGCTCAGGTTGTGGAACTCTGGAACTCACTGAGCTCTGGAACCTGCTCTGTAGACCAGGCTGACCCTGAACTCAGAGATCCACCTGTCTCTGCCTCCCAAGTGCTGGGATTAAAGGTGTGCGCCACCACACCAGATCTGTTGCATATTCTTAACAAAATTTTAGAAAATTAAAACCAGTAATGTACAAACAAAAATGACACATCATGAAGAAATGCAGAAAAATCTCTCAACCAACAATACTAAAAAGCATGGTATGTTCCCAAGTCTCTCTAGTCTGGCTACTCAGGAGACTCATGTAAGAGGGCGCTGTGCCCAGGAATTAAGAACATGCTGGGACAGTACAGCAGGACTGATTTAAAAAGAATGGAAAAGTCGGGAGTTAGAGTGCACACCTATAGTCCCAGTACTCAGAAAGCTGAAAGGGACAAGATCATGTTTAGGATCAGCCTGAGCTATTAAGTGAGACTCTGTTGTAAAACCACCAGGAAAAAAAAGTAAAAAGTTTACAGACTGACAGACTGAGTAATGCTATCTCTGTAGACAAAATGACCATTATACAAAGAAAAATTTAAGGGGCATATAAAAAAAATTTACTAGAGCAAAAATTCAGCTAGAATTAAAGTTTAGCTAAATAATAAATGGGATATAAAATCATTATGTGAAAATTGTCAACAACACAGCTGGAAAGCAAGATTTAAAATGCCACTTACAACAGTACCACAAATAACAATTCAACAAAATGCTGAAGAGATATATAAAAAGCAAGAAAATACTGTTTAACATTTCAAAAAGTCAAGCCGGGTAGTGGTGGCGCACACCTTTAATCCCAGCACTTGGGAGGCAGAGGCAGGTGGATTTCTGAGTTCAAGACCAGCCTGGTCTACAGAGTGAGTTCCAGGACAGCCAGGAGTACACAGAGAAACCCTGTCTTGAAAAAAAATCAAAAAGTCGTAAGTCACTTGTGTGCTAAAAAAAGTCATTATTTAAAAGGCCTAAATTATCTCCAAACTAATGTGAGTTCAATATAAACATGGAAAAGATTCACATTATAAATTTTTGTAAAATAGTGAATGAGATCTCAATTAAAATCCAAGTCAGCCATTTGTAGAAATTGAAGAGCACATACTAATTTGCCTATATTTATAGGCAAATAAAAAAGGTTCAGAATAGCTAAACCAATGAAAGGTAACTGGAGATCTTATACCTCCCTGTTAAAGACTGTGGTATTGGATCTAAGTGTAGATATTTTGAACAGGGAAACAAAATAGAGTCAAGAAATAGACCAAATAGAGATGGTCTATTGATTTTTGACATATTTATCAAAGTAATTCAGTGGGGAATAATCTTTTAATAAATGATCCTGAACCAACTGGATATCCACCTGTAAATATTTGCCTCCCTTCTTTCTTCAAAGGAAAAACAAAATTAACTCAAGGTACTGGAGAGATGCTCAGTAGTTAAGAGCACCGGCCAGGTTAGATACACAGGAAATACAGGAGAGGTTCAACACCTGTTTGTAACTCCTATCTCAGAGGATCCAACATCTTCTGATCTCTGCAAGTACCAGATGCACATGTGGTGCACAAACATACATGCAGGCAAAATACCCATATATATAAAATAAATACATTTTTTGTAAATAAAAAATTAACTCAAAATGAATAATCATACCTCAATTTAAGAAAACCATAAAGCTGAATGTGGTAACGGATACCTGCAAACCCAGTACTTAGGAGGCTAAGACAGGAAGATTCTGAGTCTAAGCCTGGCTTGGGTTAGACATATAACTGTCTCAAAAAGAATAAAAAAAAAAAAAAATCTTAGATGAGATACAAAAATAATAGTGACAAAAAATTAATTGGGAATTTATTGAAATTTACAACATTAAGAAAATGAAAAGGCAGGTTATATATGGTCATATATTCTGGGGAAGAATACATACAAAATTTATATATGATGAAGGGCTTATTTTCAAAATATATAAAGAACTATTAAAGCTCATAAAAGGTCAAAAGACCCAAGGATACAACAAAAACAAACAACTCACAGATGTGTGCACAGAATAAGTAACAGAAGCACTAGTGTCAGGCAATGGGAAGGGAAACCACACCACCGTATTTACTAGATGGCTTCATCTTTCTTTCAGGTTTTTAAAATTAGCTCTTATGTTGCCCACTATGGCCTCCAGTTTGATACGTAGCTGAAGATGGCTCTGTAATTCTAACCCCCCAGCTCCCACCTCTCAGCAGCCGAGATTACAGGTGTGCACAGCCATGTTTGGGTTAGAATGGCTGAAGTTAAAAGAGTGAACACTAAGTGCTGATGAGACCATTAAGCAGCTGAAATTCTCGTTCACTGCAGGTAGGAATGGGTAATAATACTACCTCTTTAGAAAACGGGTTTGGCAGTTTTTATAAAAGACCCATAGATTTATCATATAATCCAAAAATCCCACTCCTTTTTTTTTAAGGTTTCTCTTGTAGCCCTGGCTTTCCTAAGACTCACTTTGTAGACCAGGCTGGCCTCAACTTACAGAGATCCACCTGCCTCTGCCTCCCAAGTGCTGAGACTAAAGTCATGTACCACCACTGCCTGGCCAGAAATCCCATTCTTAAGTATTTAATCAAGAGACATGAAAATATATATCCATACAGACTTATGAGTGGTTGTAGGAACTTTACTCATAATAAAACCCAAAACCTGGAAATAATTTGAATGACTACTGTGGTAAACAAAATGTGGTATCTATATCATAGATATGAAAAACAGCAACACCTGTAAAAAGTAAAAAGGCTGCAGAAGACAGGCCTTCTAGAATGGGTTTCATCAAACCAATAAATGAGAAAACTCAGCTCCCCTTGCCTACACAAAACAACATCATCAAGTGAAAAGCTAGGACAAAAGACATATCCCCCAGGATTCTAATGCAGAAAGCTCTAGTAAGGAAAACACCAGGGAAACTGAGAAGCCATTTTTCATGATACAAGGTGGAGCACGGATACTGACTCTCTATACTCACAAATAACTAGATTTGGACCAGCGAGAAGACTCAGTAGGTAAAGGTCCTGGCTGCCAAGCCTGCGACAGGCTCCACGTAGGACAGGACTCCCTTGAATCGTCTCTATCTTCATACTTGTACTGTGGCAGATACATGCCTACCCTCCAGCCCCAGTACACAAATAAATAAAAGTTATTTCAAAAAGTGAAGACATTTCTAGACTCATCTTACCGAGCCCACGGATCCCTCAGCCCTCGTGCAGCAAGCTTCTTCTGCATTGTTTCTAATGGCGTCCCTTCAATTTTCCACTGTCTATAATCTGGAAGTTCCACTTTACCATGACCATGTTCGTGTCCATGTCCATGTTTGTGTCCATGTCCATGTTCGTGTCCATGTCCAGCAGCCATGTCTACAGGAAGAGGGACACACAGAGAGAGACTATAGATTATACTGACATCTGTGTTTCAAGTGAAATGTTTTGAAAAGAGATACATTCTTGAAAATCTGAGTAGAAAGCTTTTACAAAAAGTAAAAACTTTATAAAAAGTTCATGAAAGTAAAAAACACTTTTATAGAGAAGACAATGAGACTCCAAGCAGTACGTTCTGAAGAAGACAGTTAATGGATAATACAGTTAGTATTTTAACCTTGTGCTTCAGCTTCAGAAGTCCTTCCTAATGATGCCTAGATCATGGTTTCCTCTCTTTAGTCTTACTGCAGGAATGTGCAGAAAAGAGTACTTGTTGTTTTGTTATCTTTCTCTAGTTAGTTCTTCAAACATATGTATCAATCCCCTTGGATATACAAGAGCACACGAGCATTTTCTATGAAGAACCAGATAATAAATATTTCTTAAAAGGGGTATAACTGAGGGTAAGAGAGGATTTTCCTGATAAAATCTAAAATATACTAAACAACTAAAATACTTCTTCATGCTATAGGTCTTTTGATGAAATATGAGATTTCTTTTTAAAGAGTTAGCAGTTTGCCTCCCTGGAACTTAAGGCCACTATTCTGCACTTAGCATCAAAATGACTGTACAAGTTCATCTACACAAACACTTTTAGCTCATGGGCTTTCCCTAAGGAAGAAGAACAATGTTACTTCCATTACATATAATTTTATAGTTTATCAGGGGCTTTCACGTGTGTCTCAAATTTCCCTCATTTAAAAACTGAAATGACCATAAAAATATGAGAAAATACAAATGAAATGCTATTACTTTAGTACCGAATCCTTAATCCTAGGATTACGCAATAGTCTTGACTTTGTGATTTGCTTTTTTCACTTAAGCACTGTATCATAAACACTTCTATTAGGGAAATCGTATGTAAAATATAAGCTTGTGAAGCAACCGTTGCAATTATTTCTCTAGTCTTAAGCATTTTCGGATCGGAGCTGTTCTTTACCCTATACAAACACAACCCAAAAAGCCAGGAGGCGAGAAGTAAATTGCATCTGGTAGCGGCGGGTTAAAACATCTCTGGGATTTAACCACCACAGTAATTCTCTTGACATCCTTCATTCGTCTCCACTCAGTCCAGCTGTACCTGACAGCAGTGCTCCCTAGCTAGGTCCCGGATCTTCTCCCAGTCTTAACTGGTCCTCTCAGCACGTCCCACTTCTGCATTTCCCTGGATAAAGTTTAGATTATGTTTAATCCAGAAGTCTCCCACCAACTCACTAAATTACCTGACAGCAATCTGACCTCCCAGGACACTCAATATTCAACCTTCCAGCCAGAGCCAACCGGAAACGGACGTTGCTTCTTCTAGTTTCTTACGGCAGGAAAGTGGAAGAGATGATAAACGTTCCGGTACTGGCGCAAGGCTCCCAGACAACGTAGAGATGACATAAAGGAACCTGGAAGTAGAAATTGTTTCTTACACTTTGTAGCGGAGTCTGATTGAGGTAGAAGGTATTGAGGAGAAAGAGGATAAAGCTGTGTTTTCCTTGCTCCCGGACGGAATCTTTAGGCGGAGCACCGAGGGGCGGACCAAAGCCATAGGGCAGCCAATGAGAACGGCTGTTATTAAGCGCGTGTGCCCACTCAATGAGAAGGCTGGTTGTTATGCTGCAGTTGGCAGGCTGCTGCGGGAGGCGGTGGCGGTCGGAAGCCTGAGGCTGCGGGGTGACAGGTAGGCGGTGGTGCTGTCTTGGGGGGGAGGGGGGGGGACTCACGGTGCCGGGTGAAGAGGGTTTTCTTCTCCCGCTGCGGACGCGATAGCCGAGAGCTGACGAAGGTGAGGTGGGGAGGCAGCAGCAGGACTGTTGGCGGATCCGAAGCCTTGCAGACCTGGGAGCAAGCTTGGGAGGGTCGTGAGGAGAAGGCGGCTGCCGAGGCGGCTTGGGAAATGAGTGTTGTGGGGCAGCTTGGGGCCCTAGCAAGGGCGTTAGGGTGTCGGTGGCGCGGGCTGAGGCGGGAAGGAGGCGGGATCAAGACACAGGTAGTGAGGGCTGAAGGAATTTCTTGCAAGAAGCCTCAGGCAAGAGAAGAGGCTTTGCAGACACCTGAGTGAAATCCTAGGGGTTGTTCTTAGGGCCGTTTCCTGGGATGGGGAGCGACGTGGAGAAGAAAGATATTTATTGGCAGTCAGATCTAGAAATTGGTGGCTGTACATTATGTAACCTATGGCAGTTATTTTTCCAAATAACTCGACTGACCCCGGTAGAAGAAGAGCTCTTGCAACCCATTGATGTATCTGAACACTTTCTTCTTGTTGGCTCCACTGTTTTCTCTAGCGAGGCAGGGTCTGTAGGAGGAGGACAGCATGAAGGCTAGAGTAGTCACGAAGCACTTATCCCAAATATGGACTTGGGTTGAGAGACAACACGACGTTAGCTTTAGATGAATATTGTCAGATTCGTGTTTTGTAGTACACGAATTTGTTTTGCGGCTTTAACCTTCAGAAAAGTGGAAACCCTTTTAAATCTATATAAGAAGTAAATGCAGATTAGAAAGTGAACAGTAAATTGGTAGACAGTTCGCCCCCAGTGTTTGGACGTTAAGGACTGTGAATGGAAATCTTAACAGAGGAGTGCCAACTTTTAAGTGATTTTTCCTTGTTAAGTCTGAGAAGCTAGTTGTGAGTTATGCCTTAGGCTTAAAAAATAAGCTCGTTGAGTGTCGTGGACGTAGATAAAATTTATTTGCAAGTTTAAGACTATGTTGTTTTGAAAAGTCTTTTAAATCTATGGATTGAATGGTGAAATACAATCCTAAAGCAAACCTGTCAGCGCATATTGTGGAAGGGCACTTGCTTTTATAACTTATTGGAAAAATATCTTCAAAGACTGGAAAACTCTTTAAAAAGTAGCACTATAAATTACTAAAATGTAAGCTGCTTGAGATGTCGCCATCAAGTTAGAAGTTGAAGACAAATGCAGTATCAAGGAAGTATATTGTCTGTCTGGGCTTGTTATTTAACTACATGTTAGAAAAACTTTCCAAGATGTAACCCTTTTTTTTACTATTGACCATTTATACATAACATAAACATTTATACATATACATATAGTTGGAATTTTGGTTCTTTCTCTCAAAATACTGAGTAGAAATGGGTCGTTAGTATTTGTTTTGAAATACCTCAGCACACTGAGGTATTTGTCAGTGCTTTAAATTAAAAAATTCAAATGATACTGGTGTTTTATTACTTGTCTTTTATCTTTTTACAAGAATAATGGTATTTTAGTCACAAAGAAAACTTATATTTTTGCTTTAGGTGAAATTCTATAGTGCTTTACATATAAAAATACCGTGCTTACATATTGTAAACAAATATTTGCCTTTAGGTAGGTTGATTTAAGAAAAAGCATTTGTGTTTCTCTTATGTAACCAGCCCACTCGAGCTGTTTGAGAGAACTAATGGCTGATCTTCAGTGGCCAGTAGGTGTCATTGTAGAATGCCATAAGTTGAACACTTGAGTAGGGAATTACCAATGAGTTTAAAACACAGTCCCAAATTGGCTTGTAATAGTATCTGGATGATTATTTATAAATCATAGAGATTCTGTCTTTTGAAAAATTTCAATGTCAAAGCTATTTGTAAGTGTTTTGACATGCTGATTGTAAGAAAATAATATTTTTGCTTGTTTCAAAATGGATCTTGAAAGTTTTGCTTCTTAATATACTTTAATATTCTCTCTCTCTCTCTCTCTCTCTCTCTCTCTCTCTCTCTCGTTACTGTGTAGATCAAGCTGGCCTTGAACTCATAGATATCCACTCACCTTGCCTCTTGAGTACTGGGATTAAAGGCATGCACCACCACAGCCAGTCCTAAAGTCTTTCTTAATAGCTAGTATGAATTTATTTCATTGCTGTTAGTACACAGCTTTTACATCTTATTGTAGTATATTAAGTTCTAGAATGATTTTTAGCCTGACTGAGAGGGGAAAAAAAAAAAAAAACCAACAATACTACAGAGTTAAAGTTAATTGCTTTCCTCATTCATTTTTTTAAATGATAAAATATGGGTAGAAACTTCGACCAAGTTGTACTGTCAACAAAACTAATATTTTGTTGTTCTTTTAATGCCAGAGCAACAGATCTTTTGTGTGTGTGTCATTGCTTGTTGCTTTTCTCCACCTCCGGAATATTTTCCCTTTACGTTTGCGAGTTTGTAGACTGTGTACTTTTCTCACTATAGGAACTGAATATTTCTCAGTGTCTAAAATGTAATATAGTGGATTCCAGTGAGTGCTGGCACAGAAATCTAGGAAGGTGGTTTACACCTACTGTAATACATACAGTTCTTTGCTGCCACAGTCTTCTGATGAGCTTGTCCTTTCCTAGGTCTGTTTCTTTTATGTATGTGAGAACACTGTAGTTATCTTCAGACACACCAGAAGTGGTCCTTGGATTTTGGATTGCATTACAGATGGTTGTGAGCCACCATATGGTTGCTGGGAATTGAACTCAGGACCTCTGGAAGAGCAGTCAGTGCTCTTAACTACTGAGCCATCTCTCCAGCACCCCTAGGTCTGTTTTGTATGCTTGCCATAATATAATTCTTTTTAAAAGGAGGGGGCTTTGAGAGTCTAGGAAGATGGCTTAGCAGGTATAGCACCTGCTGTGCAAGAACTTGGATCTCTAGGGCATTGATGGCCAGGCCATAATCCTAGTACTGAGAGAGAGAGAGAGAGAGAGAGAGAGAGAGAGAGAGAGAGAGAGAGAGA
>JADRCH010000006.1:6437659-6456490 GCA_019843965.1 Rhynchomys soricoides | reverse complement strand
AGAGAGAGAGAGAGAGAGAGAGAGAGAGAGAGAGAGAGAGAGAGAGATGGGAACCCATCAGTGCAAGCTGACTAGCTGGACTAGTCACACTGGCAAGCTTGGATTCAGCTGAACATGCCTCAGTGTATAAAAGGTGCAGAGTGAATAAGGAAGACACCAGATCAACCTCTGGCCTTTACATACCTACATACCTGCACAGATGTGTCCCCACACAGCAGCCACACCACATGCACACAACCACACATGCACACTACTGATGAAAGAGTTGGACCTACTTTTGAGATTCCTCTATGAAGAGAGAGATATCTCAAAATAGTCCAGGAGATTTTTAGTTCGTGAGAAAGGACACACACGTATGTTTTACCTGTACCTCCCTTAGGATCTTAAAGATGGGGTATGAAGGAGGTAGATGCATTTGGAGGGAGAGGGGGGAGGAATCCCTGAATGATTTGCTTTATATCTGGACTTCACTTTAGAACCTTTGATCTAATTCAGCTTCTGTCACTTGAGGGTATGAACCAGTAACAGCAACTTTAGCTGAGTGAACCAGCTGCCAAATCTACCAGGATTTTATAGCTCAATAAACTGTTTCTATTTAATGTCATAACTAGAGTAGTTTTCTAGCCAGAAGTTGAAGTTGCCAAAAATAAAAATGTGCTGAATGTTTTGGGTTGGATTGGTTTCTATTTGGCACTTAACCACTTTCCATAAGTCAAGCAATTTCTTTTTACAAATTAGTCCAATACTAATTAATTTACAAAGATATTTACTCATCTTATTTTCCTCATGTGTCAGAAAGCTATATTGTCTTAGAATTAAATTAAAATTTAGAAATAAGAACTGCAAGTTTAGCTGGCTGGTGGTGGCACACACCTTTAATTGGGATTAACTTGGAAGACAGAGGCAGGCAGATCTTTCTGAATTCCAGGACAGCTAGGGCTGTACAGAGAAACACTGTCTTGATTAAACAGTTTTCAATAGAACATTGATGTAATTATATAGATATTCACTCAGTAAAATGTAGTAAATTTAGAATTACACATCTTTTGACCTTGACATAGGTCAAGTTTAGAAACTTAAGGACTTTAAGCCTAATGTTTAGAGATTTGGCTGTTTTGAGACACGTATTAGAAAATCTAAATAGGAAGGAGCATAAATTCAAATGTGTAATATATAAAATGGTGTGATTTAATTATTTATAAAATTTCAATTTTTAGGTTTGAGGATTAGCTGCCAAAATAATAGTCATATATTGTGGTAAAAGGTACTGATATTAAATGGAAAAGACGGGTCACCAGGTAGTCATTTTGCTGTAGAGTAACTGGCCATCAAGAAATTTAAGTAAGTTAATTCATTGTCCATCACATGACTGGCTGGCTGGCTTGCTTTCTTCCTCTTCTTCCTCCTCCTCCTTTCTTTTTTCCTATTTTCTTTTTCTTTTTTTTTTTTCTTTCTTTTTTTTTCTTTCTTTTTTTTTTTTTTTTTTTTTTGAGATAGGTATCCCTGTGTGGCTCTGGCTGGCTTATGAATCCATAAGTATCCTGCCCTTTCCAGAGTTGGCATTACAGAGTTAGTTTGATTTGCCTCTGGTTTCTGAATGATGACTACAAGTGTGCTTCTTCTTAGCTTTGGAATGTTTCCTTTAACATTTTATAAATGGGACTGGAAATGTAGCTTGGTCAGTAGAATGTTGGGCTGGGTTCAATCCCTAGTACATCATAAACCAGACATGGTTGCATACACCTATGAGCCCAGAGTTTAGTTACATAGGTTTGAAGTCATCCGAGGTTACATGAGACATTGTCACCTCTTATTGAAGAAATCCTTGTTTTGTTTTGTTTTTAAACTGATTTGTGCTGGGCAGTGGGAGCATGCCTTTGATCCCAGGACTCAGGAGGCAGAGGCAGGTTGATCACTGAGTTCAAGGACAGCCTGATCTACAGAGTGAGTTCCAGGATAGCCAGTACTACACAAAGAGAAACCCTGTCAAACAAAAACAGAAAAACAAAAACAAAACAAAGAAAACCAGCAACAAACAAACTTGATGTACTACTGTGTGTGCACGTATGCTATTTATAGGGGAAGTGTATGATTGGAGGACAACTTTGAAGTTCCTTTCTTCCACTCTAGGGGCTCTAGGGATTAAACTCTAGCTTAGATGGCAAACACTTTTTATCCTCTGAGCCATCTCACTGGCCAGACATCCTTGGTTCTATTGGCTTTTTCTTCTGTTTTATCATTTACTTAGTTTTGTTTTGAGTCAGGATCTCATGTCCTGAATACTGGCCTAAATATTTCATTTATTTAGTATGTATTTGTATATGTGGGCTCATGTGTGGAGGTGAGGGGCCAATTTTGGCAAGTTGGTTCTCTCCCTTTACCATGTGGATTCTGAGGATTGAACTTAGTTTGTCAGACTTAGTAGTCAGCACCTTCACCTACTGAACTATCTCACCTGCCCATTTTTATTTTTCAATCAACGCATAGTTATATGCACTCATGGGGTACTACATGATGTTTTAATATGTGCATATACACTACACATATATATTATATAACATTCAGATCAGGGTGACCTTTTTCAACTCCTCAGATATTTATCCCTTGTATAAAATGGTAAGAGCGTTCAAAACCCTAGCTTCTTTTTGAAATATAGATGATTGCAGCTATCTGTTCTCATCTCACTGTGAACAGAGCCTCAGCGTTTCTGCACTCTGTTAGCGAGCGGTATCTATTAGCTAACTTACTCCCATCCCTCCTTCCCACTTTCCAACCTCTTGTAACTGCTGCTTTACTCTCTACATCTATGAGATCAAATTTTAAAGACTGTATATATATGAGTGAGATCATGTGATATTTGTCTTTCTACAATGCGCACTACAGTATCCATGTTGTCACTGATGACAAGATTCCATCCTTGAACTCAATGATATTCGATTATATATATGACACATGTGCTTTACTCATTCAGCAGTTGGTAGACACTTATTTTTTGACTATTGTGAATTGTACTGCAATAAACACAGGATATCAGTGTCTCTTACTACTGATTTCTATTCCTTTGGATATATGCCCATTACTGGACTTGTTGGATTGTCAGATGTCTGTTTTTATGATTAAAGACAACGAAATACTACTTGTTTGTGTTTTATGCTATTGGATTATGTAATCCTTTTTGTAGGTCTGGAGTAAGCCATAGAAGGACCAAGTTATGTTCCATTTTCTTTAAGAATATAAAACAGTCTAAAGGCTAGGAATGTAGTTTGTTAGTGCATTATAGACACGTGTGCTGCAGACCTCTAGATCAGTGTGAGCAATGTGAACAAAGAAAATCCATAAATGACATAATCTCTGTAAGAATTTATGAAAAGTTTTTCTAGGACATCAAATAAGAACTTAAAAACATGGGTCTGGCAAGATGACTCTGTGGATAAGCCTTGAACCTCCAAACCTGATGATCTGAGCTTAGTCCCCAAACCTACACCAAGGTGAAAGGAAGAAACCGCTCCTAAAAGTTGTTCTCTTATCTCTAACATACATACACAGTGACATTGTGATCCATACACATACCACATGCAAAAATAAATAATTTCAGAAATATCATAAAGTTTAAAATACAAGTGCAGAAGACATTAAATGGAAAGCATGAAGGATTTGTTGAGAATTTTTATGAATTCGAAAAATGTGATAATTAAAATCAGCCTTAACTTTTGCTTTATCAGTGTTTCTTCAAGTTTAAATCTGAGTCAGTTGCTCTTTTTAAAGTAAGAATTAGTGTAACTTTTAAACAGTGTTTTAGAATTTTTTATATATGAGAATAGGTGCTTCACTTGCATGTCTGTGTACTGTGTGCATGTGGTGCCCATGGTGGCCAGCAGAGGGCATCAGATTCCCTGGAATTGGTTTTACAGACAGTTGTGAGTTGCCATATGAGAAGGGAATTGAACCTGGACCCTCTGAAAGAACAACCAGTTTTCTTAACCTCTGACCCATGTCTTTACCCTCAAACAACTTCTAAACATCTTTTCAATAAAATATTTTATTTACCTAATTCTGATTTTCTTGCAGTTTTGTTTTTCTGGTAAGTTTTGCAATCTGCATCACTTTTCGGTACTATAACCTGCAATGTCGGCAAGAGAGTGCAGTGCCATATGTAGTATGACAGCTGTCATTGTAGTGAGCTCCTCACCAGAACCTTTAGTGTCAGTGAGAGAGAGCAGTGCTGTATGTAGTATGACAGCTGTTGGTATACAGGATTCCTTTAACCCTTCAGCTAAATTGTAATTGTGATGTGCCCTCAGAGAATAGAGGCTCTTCAGCTAATCTTGCTTTCTCCCTGCCCTTCTCATTACAGTAGAAATACCTGACACTTTATCTGCATTAAGTTGAGGTGTAGCTGAAGGCTCATGGTGTTTAATACCACAGATTTATTTCTAAAGTCAACTTTCTTCCTTATCAGGTGGAATTGTGTTTGACTGCTAAAAACAAATAAGGAATCCTGGCAGTGGTGATGCACACCTTTAATCCCAGCACTCTGGAGGCAGAGGCAGGCAGATCTCTGAGTTTAAGGCCAGCCTGGTCTATAGAATGAGTTTCAGGATAGTCATGGCTACACAGAGAAACTCTATCTCAAAACAAAACAAAACAAAAAAATGAATAAAAATTAAAAATAAATAATAATAAATTAAAAATCAGATAAGAAATGAGTAACCTCTGCTTTAAAAATATAGTTTACTTCTTTGTTTAAATTTTTAAAAATCAGAAATAAAAAGTGTAGGACTGATGATACGTTTGAGAGTTGCCAGGGATCCAGGCTCCTTCTTTGTTTCTCCTTTGCCTTCCATTCCATTTGTGTCTTCCATTCTCAAGGTCACCTAGTAATACTGGCTAACCAGTTCTAGGCAGAAGAAAGAAACACAAAGTGGGCACACTCAGTTTTTAAGAAACATCTTTAGAAACCCTATGCAGAATTTGGTTTTAATGAGTGGAACTTTGTCTTTCATTATACATGATTGCAAATAAAGTTTAGAAATGGCTTAACTGAGTGTAGAGACTAGGTCAGTGGGCTCTGTGTTGTATATAAACCAGTAACCTTTTCGTATTTGCTTCCTTTCCTGTTTAGTGTATCTGTTGTTGATTGCCCGTTGTTGCTAAGCTGTTCATTCAGCATGAATTAAATCCTGTGTACTTGACCTTACTAAGAACTAGAAATGCAAACCCGACAGAGCCATACTCTCTTCTAGAGCAGTTGTAGTTTGATAAGAGGACTTAAAAACTTCTATGCACATTTTTGAGGGGAAAAAAAAAGAATTACATTTTTAGGTCTATTGGAAATAGCTACCGCTCTGCTTTGTTTACCACAGCAGTTTTTGCAAGATGTAAGAGGTGACTTTTTTGGAGGGGTATTATTAAAAGAGCCAGAGATGATGTAGTTACTCTAAACCAAAACTGTCTGGCTTGAGACACAGAAAGGGAAAAGGTTTTACTCCAAGGACAAGAAAATGGTGACGTCGTAGGGGAAAGACATTCAGGCAGGAAGAACACACTTTTACCTGGGTCAGGTTTAGCACTTTTTGTTCTATGTGGGCCTCCAACTGATTGTGTAAAAACCACTCACTCCAAGCAAAGGAAATGTGTTAACTGCCATCCACAGGAACTTCGAAGAAACACCTAAGATAATGTTTAACTATATATCTGGGTAAGTGAGATTGGCAATATTTTTAGCCAAGACAGGGGGAGAAATATATCATGAAACGGTAATGAATACAAATGATGTTTTAATGTCTCTAATAACTATTAATTTGACAATGAAAATACCAGTAATTTCTATTAGAATTCAAATCACAAAAAAGTTCATAATCTAATGAAAATATAAGTCTTAGTTAGTTATAGGTTGATAAAGGAATTATAACTTTGTTCTTTTAAAAGTATTGTGAGTTCTTTTCACAGCCCGGACCCTAGGCTGACTACTTGGGGTGGGATAGGAAGACTGCAGTGCTGGAGGGAGAAGCTTTGTAAGAGGCGGTGACTTCTTCATTTGAGAGTTGGAAGAGGGGTAGGGAGTAAGCCATGGCTGAAGGTACTCCCTGGAGGAGAGGGGTGAAGACAGTGCCTGGGGAAACGTGACAGCCTAGTTTCTCGTGGAATTTTTGATCTGCATTGATGAGAGAATGCTGAATGTGAGGTACTTGACTATCATTCCAGGCTTAGGCAGGATTACAAATTGGGTTGCTTAGCAAGACTTTTTTATTATTATTATTTTTATTTTAAAGGATTGGTTTATATCCCAACCCTGCTAATAGAGCCATCTGTTCATAAGCCTAGTAAGGAAAGGAAGTACTAGTTCAAAACAAAACAAAACAAAACAAAAACCATTTAGCCAAAGCTTTATACCCGTATCTCTGGTCACCTCTCTTTTTACTTCTTTCTTTTTATATCTTTAATACACCATGTAAAGCTGAGCCTACTGGGGATATTTCCATTTCTTCTTCTTAGTGGGCTACTTTGTTATAGGAATTCCAGTTTATTTTATGAAACCACGCACAAACCAAAGTCATTTTTTTCCTTTTGGTTGTAGGGAAGTTTACAAGTCCATAGAATAAAGGGTGACATGTAGTAGAAGTGAAAGTTCTAGATTCTAGAGCTATTTCTTTTCTCCTGTGCTTTTGTGGCTTGCTGTTATCTTGTTGTACTGCTGTAGTCAGGGTTTGCTGATAATGTGGCCACAGTAACAACCAACTTTCTAATAATAGCTTGGGTTTGTTTGTTTGTTTGTTTGTTTTGAAAGAAAAAGGTGTATTTATTGCTTTGTGAAATCTGCTGCTGGCCCGAGTGGTTACAGTCAGTTGTCTTCACTTGGTGGACCAGCAGTACATCCTCTTGACTGTTGGTTATCACAACAGCAAGGGACTTATGCTTTCTGGCAGCGAAATGCCTTTATAGAAGTTCTTTTGACCTTTTGACTAAAGCAAATCATCAATTCACATTTAACTAGGAGACAGAGAAATAAAAGTCCTCTTTTGTGCACTGAAGAGGAGTTCTTTTCTCCTCTGTCTCTTCAGTGACAGACAGTGTGTCTGTCACTTCCATTAATGAAGAAATGCTGCTGGCACATCAACCTTGTGGCTTGGTGGAACACTCAGTTCTTGAAGATGATTAGGTTATATGATCACATTGGGATCTTACTTTCTTGCAGGGTCCAAAAACCAGGCAAGGAGCTGTTTCTTGGAAGGAGAATGATCATCTTCAGGAAGCATAGTTCCTTTCTATTAAAGGAGTAGTTCTCAGCCAGGGCAGTTTTGCTTCCAAGGGGATATTCGATGGTATTTGGAGATATTTTGTCAAATTTAGAGAAAATATGAGTGGTCTCCTGTGGGTAGTGACTTGGGATGCTTTAAACATCCTACCTTGTATGCATAGTCTCTCACAATGTCAGAGATGACCAAAATGCAGGCTGTGCCAAGGCTGAGAACCCTTGCTTTATGTGGAGTTCTTGACCTAGTAGTCTCATGTGGTGACTTCTATAGGGACCTACTGGTAGCTTTATCTAGCTATCTTATCATCTGTCATAGATGTTTGGATACCATTAAGTTTTCTGGATTTAAGGGCCAAATGATAACATAGTTGTACTGCTACCTTGATTTGTTGCTTTTGTCTTTGGCTCCTTTTAAAACTGGAAGCCTCTGGGTTACCTGGGAAATGTGACAAAGCAACATGCTAATGTGATTTATATTATTTCTAGAATTTAAGCTGACCTTTCAGATAACTTGTGTATTATTTTTTTCATTATTATGACAAAATGCCTGACAAGAAGAGAAGGAGGGAAGGATTTATTTTGGCTCACGGTTTAGGGCAGAGTCCATTATGGTGGGCAGATTGTGGCAGCAAGAATGTAAGGCAGCTGGTCACATTTCACTCACAGCAAGTAAAGGGAAAATGCTGATTTCCCTCACTTCAGTCCAGGACCCCAACTCATCGGTTGGTACCTCCCACATCCAGGGAGTCTTTCCTTTTCAGTTAAACCTTTCTGGATATACTCTCCCAAGACACATGCAGAGGTGTGTTTCCATAGTGATTCTAAATCCAGTCAAGTTGACAATTACGATTAACCAGAACAGCTTCTTTCTAAGTGGTAAAGGCTGGCTGAGCCATTCATTTGAAGGACATATTTTGGTATACTCCAAGGGAATCATTAATATGGAAAACTACCAAATTTTCATACAGTTCTTCTAATGTGTCATAAATGTAACTTTTACTAAAGGACCTTGCTGACTAAGAGGAATAAACATGATGTTCTCAGCATAATCAACATGTGTGACATTCTATGGATGAGACCTTCAAAGTTTGGGTAGTCTTGCCAGGTGTGGGAGTGTATACCTGTAATTTAATCACCTTTAATGCAGGATTGAAAGTTTGAGGCCAGCCTAAACTAGATAGAGCAAGACTCTGTCTCTGGAGGAAAAACAGTTCTTAGAGTCTAGCTAGACAGTTGGCTTCACTGTTTACTAATTACGTGACCTTGGGAAAACAATTTAATCTCTGTGCTTGTTTCCTCATCTGTAAAACGGGATAATAACAGTTATATAGAATAAGATTCCTGTCCATAGGTAGATTATGTAAAATGTCTGAAATAGTACCAGTGTGCTGGCTAGTTTTATGTCAGCTTGACATAAGCTAGAGTCACTGGCAAGGAGTGACCCTCAATTGAGAAACTGCCTTGATAAGACAGGGCTGTAGGCAAAACTGTAGGGCATTTTTTTTAAATTAATGATTGGTATAGGAGGGCCTGGCCCATTGTGGGTGGAGCTACCCCTCAACAGGTAGTCCTGGGTTTATAAGTAGGCTGAGTAAGCCATGGGGAGCAAGCCAGTAAACAGCACCATCCTTGACTTCTGAAACAGCTCCTGCTTCTAGGTTCCTACCTTGTTTGAGTTCCTCCTGTCTTGACTTCTTTCAGTGATGAACAGTGATGTGTAAAGCGTAAGCCAAATAAACCCTTTCCTCCCCAAATTTTGGTCATGGTTTTCATTATAACAATAGTAACCCTAACTAAGACACAAGTATAGCACATGTTATAAAATACTAAACTAAATATATACTTTATATATTATATATAAATATATGTAAAAAATAATATTAAAAATAGGCCCTGTAATAATGTACAAATCCTTTTTTCCCCTTGGGTTTTTGAGACATGGTTTCTGTGTAGCCCTGGCTGTCCTAGAACTAACTCTGTACACCAGGCTGACCTCAGACTCACAGAGATCCATCTGCTTCTGCCTCCAGAGTGCTGGGATTGAAGGCCGCCACCACCATCAGGTTAATGTACAAATCTTTAAGGAGAAAATTTAGGCTGAGTATATATAAAACTTAGAGGCTAGAGGGATGGCTCAGGGTTAAGAGCACTGAATGCTCTTCCAGAGGACTGGGTTCAATTCCCAGCACCCACATATGCTCCATCAAAATTTCCTGCTTTCTCTTTTAGAGGCTGCGTTATGTATAATACCAAAGTAATTAAGGACAGGGTCTTAAAATATTTGTATACCCATTTTCATAGCAACATCATTTACAAATACCTAAAACTTGGAAGCAATTCAAGTACCCATTAACAAATGAATTGATTAGCAAAAAGTAAAATGTTCTATACATGCACTGGAATATTCCCAAGCCTTAACAAGGAAGAACATTTTGCACTATTCTATAGCAGGTATGAATTTTGAAGCTTTTATACTGAGACATTAACTAGTCACACAAAATACTGGTTCTACTTGTATGAGGTACTTAGAGTGCTCAAAAGCCAAGAACACATACAGTAGAATGGTGGCTACTAGGGAATGAGTGGGGCCAGAGACAACATGGGAGTATTGTTTAATGCTTATAGAATTTAAATTTTACAAGATGAAAAGAACATTGAGGATAGATGGTGATGATCATACAACCTTATGAATGCATGTTAACATCACCCAACTGTACACCTAGATAAGGTAGTAAATTTTGATATATTGCAATAAAAATGGAGAGAAAACACAAGAAGGAAAATGTCAATTAGCTTACATATTTTGACCTTAAAAAAGCTTGTTTTGAATTGTGTCTGTTAAATTAAGTAAGGATGGGAATTTTTATAGAGGTTAAAATGCTTTCAAATCCATAGACTACCTTTTCTGTTCTTTGAAAACCAGCTTCTTTAAATGTTTGTTTATTGTTCAAAGGTTTATTCTAAAATTCAGTGTATTTTCTTGGCATTTTTTTCACACTTTGATTAATTCTGTGTCTATAATACTTAAACATACAGTATACTTAGCATGTTTATATGGGTTCTTTAGAATTGGATATTATCGTCTAGATTCTTGAGAATTTCTGTGGCTGTCTCATCTCTAAGATTCTTCTTTGTTTCATTGAGTTAGAGTCTCTTATAGCTGAGAATGACCTTGAACTCTTCATTCCCTGCCTCGGTCTTCTAAACACTGGAATTGTAGGCATGGGATACCATACTCAGCTCGTTCCCAAGATTTTCTTTTTAATTTTTTTGGTTGTCAAAACATTTGTTCTATTTGTTTTCCCAGTACCTTAAGGAGCCATGATGTTTCTAAGGGGAAAAAAGTTCCTGTTTTCAACAACTGTCTCTAGGGAATGGCTTTTGACATTGGCTACACTCCAGGTCAGTGCCAGGCAATGATAACTTTGTAGGTGGGATCTTCTAGAAAATTGCCAGTAGGTCATATGATTACATTTTCTGGGAATAAAGCCTTGAAGACAATTTAACCCCATGTGTCCTTCAGTGGCTGCCCCCTGTGGTTTTCACTGTAATTGTGGCTGTTTTGTTTTCAGAGCGATTATGGAAGATGGGGATAGGATACATTAAAATTCTGCAGAGCTCTCTGGTTTTGACTGAGATTCACCCCCATATGTAGGTGATGTGGATATGGTATGTGTGTATGTAACGTGTATGACTAGTGAGACTGTTGGCCCTTAACCTTCTCCCTTATCTGATGCTCGAGCTGGCCCTTTAGTTTCCTGGGATTCTCTTGTGTCCAACACCCATCTCTCTTTAGGGATGTTGAGATTATAAACACACTTCTATCTCCTCTATTTGCGTTTGCAGATCCTGACTCTGAACTCTAGCCCTCAGACATGTGTGGCAAGTGCCCTATCTACTCAACCATCTCTACAGCTACTTATTTTAGAATATATACCTCCCAGTTTGCTTTAGGCCTTTGATTAATTTCCACAATCGTGAAAAACTTTAATCTGACGTTTCTAACACTTCATTGCTTTTATGGAGGCCGGGTCTTCTGAAACACTACTCTGTTGTTCTCACTGCCATCACCTCTGATTTCCATGTTCATGTATTGTAGAGCGAGGAATTGGACAGGGGTGTGTAGATAGTAATGCAGACGGCAGGTTAGAGTTAGAAGATTAGACGCTCAATAGTAAGAGGACTGTTTGCATAGCACCCACTTTTTCTTGGATTTGCATTATAATAGGCTTGTTTAGCTCTTTATCTGTTATCTGGCAGTCTTGGTTGGGGAGCTGTCCCATCTTCCTCTCTTGACTGGTGTCTTTGATGTACTCATCTCAGCCTTTGTGTGAGGTTTTACTAGACCTTATTCTGCCCTATTTTCTTGCCTCAGTGCCATTTTCATAATCTTTTCTTTCCTTGCTTGTATACGAAGTGACTATTACTTTGTATAGACATTGTGCATATAATGGTGAATAAATACTTCTTCCCACATGTAGCTTGTGCTTATATTCTGATGGGACAAAATAGGCAGTAAATAAGTGTAAAAGTAAGTTTATTCTCCTGCTCTAGTTGTCATCTTGGAAGCTTACTGCCTCTGTCTGCTAAGCTAGGCCTAGTCCTGGAAGCTTCTAGCCTCTGTATAATCTTATCTAGGCCTAGAATGGTTTCAGCCTGTGAGACTTACTGCTGAATAAACTCACCTTTTCTAGCTCTTTCTGAACTCTGACTGGCTGCTCAACTCAGCTCTTCTGGCATAGAATTCCTCTCCATGCTGGCTGATTCAATCTGGTTTCTCTAATTTTTTCCTCAATTGCTCTGCTTGGCTCATACTAACTTTGGCATCTGTTCTAATCTTCTAGCTTCTCATTCTCTGGCCCATTCTGTCTTTGCCTATGTCTAGCTTGTTCTTTCTCTACTACCTATCTCTGTACCACTGTCCCAGTAAAACTCCCTCTCTCCTCGCCTCTCTTCACTGCTCTCTCTTAAATAGCCTCTTTTCTCTCTATTCTTGTGAAAGCTGGGCAGATCCTATTCTGCCGAATTTTTCTCTGATTTGTCATTTTGTCTGCTACTCAATTAGACATCACTTTCAAACATGGGCGCTTCCTTCTACAAACTTTACCTTCATTGTTTGGGATTAAAGGTCTGTATTCCATCCAGCCGGAGGGGCTAAAGGTGTGTGCTAAGACTGAGCCACACCACAACTAGAAACAGGTTTTTCCAGTAAATAATACAATCTTGGGGTTCACAGTTCGATTCAAATATCCTGCAATAAATAAGTTTGTTTGGTTTTGTAGTGCTGAAGATTGAACACAGGGCCTTGTATATGTTAGGCAAATGTTCTACCCTTGACTACAGTTGCTCAACATTAAATAAGTAATAGTAACTATCATCAGAACAGTAAATATAATTTGAGAATCAAGAGTAATGGAAAACAGGTGATGGTCTCTTCCAGGAGCTCATTTTCTTTTATGCTTTGAAAAGCCAAGACTTGAATAAACTAACAAAACACTATAAGCAGCTGTCAGCAGAGCCAGTGGCAACACAGCAAGAATGAGATTCACATGTTGAAGTGACGGCAAGACATTCAATGTCACTAAAGCAGGCAGAGAGCCAAGAATGGAAAAGAAAATTGTTATTCCAAAAATTGCATAACTTAAAATCATTGTTATCTAGGACATGTTTTGAGTAGTAATAACTTTTGTTAGTCATTGTTCTCTTTAGTAGACTGACCTTCCAACACCATCGGGTTGCTGGGCTGATTTATTTTATTTTATTTTTTATTTATTTATTTCCTGTATGTGGGTACACTGTCACTGTCTTCAGACACACCAGAAGAGGGCATCAGATGCCCATTACAGATGGTTGTGAGCCACCATGTGGTTGCTGGGATTTGACCTCAGGACCTCTGAAGAGCAGTCAGTGCTCTTAACTGCTGAGCCATCATACTTTTTTTTTTTTTTTTTTAATCAAAATCTATTGAGAATTAGTTGGCTCTTTTCCTGAAAGGCTAGAGTTTGGCTGGAGACACTGTCTTCCCATTTAAGATGAGGTCTTCACAACTCACAGGAGGCTCTTCCTGGGATCATACCCAACCTTTTATACCCATAATCCCCTCAATCAGCCCTATCATGACTTCATTCTGTGTAGAACAGTCAAGCTCTGTGTCCAGGTTCCACATGTGGTACCCTCTCATGCTGCCAGTTCCATCTTGCTTCAGTGTAGGTTGTAAAGGGACAAATGGACATTCTATGTGTGCCTGTCTGCTGCAACTGGGTAGTCATGTATCATCTGCTCAAGAGCTCTGAGGCCAGAGCCTGGCAGGCTACCTAGGGCCTACCGCACACAGCCGACTGAAGCTGAGAGTCTGTCTCATCATAGTCTAACTCATGCACAGCTGGGTTGATTTATAATGGGTTTTGAATTAAGCATTGCTTGATAGTTTCTGACATTCAGTGTCTTTCTCAGAATGTCTTGGTAGTTAGATGTTTTGGAAATTATCAAGTAGTTAAAAGTTTTTCATTGCTTTTATGAATGATTTTTTATCCTTCAGCAAGAATGCACCCTCTAAAGCTTCCATAAGCCCCCCAAATAATGCCATCTAGGGAACATGTGTTCAAATACATGAACCTGTGGAGAAATGTCTCAAACATCCCATTCTAACCATGGACCCCTGTAGGTTCATGGCCATCTCATGATGCAAAATGCATTTAGTCTAAATTCAGAGGTCTTTACAGTTGTTAATAGTCTCAACATTGTTCAAAGTCTCTTTCAAAACTCTATGACTCCTTAAGCTGGTTGTGATGATGCACACTTTAATCCCAACAATCAGGAGGCAAAGCCAGTTGATCTGTATAAGTTTGAGCTATCCTGGTCTACATAGTGAGTTTCAGGTCAGCCAAGACAGTGTTTTGTACTTTTACTTGTCATCTTAGAAGCTTTCCAGATAGCAAGTTATGTACTGCTTTCCTGTTTATAGTTTGAGGCAGAGGAAATTAGAAATACTATATAAGACATATAAAATATAACCAGTAATGATTATATAAAGTATGTCTTAGGTCTTCTTTTTCTATTGGATTTCTAGAGCTCCCTGGAAATGACCTTGAGCTTCTAATTCTCTCACTTCTGCCTCCCAGTGTTAGGATTGCAGTTGTGCACCACCAAACCTGGTTTATGTGGTGTCTTGTGTATGCTCGGGAAGCACTCTACCAAGTGAGCTACATCTCTAGCCAAAAATGTATTCTAAAGATAATCTGGGCCTTTGTGTTAGTATTAATAATATGCATGTGGGTATGTGCCAAGCCCGGGTGGCCTTGGTGTTGACAGAGTGACATGGTTCTGTTGTGCCCATTCAGGATCTAGAACCCCATATGACCACCAAGGAGCCAATTCTGATGTAATCACACTAGGGTCTTTTTGATTCAAGCTCAAGCTTGGGCTCACCCCAGACCCTCATGCAACAGGATAGGAGGGTGAAGCTCCAAGCTCAGTTTTAAGCAAGCATTTATAGAGGCAAGCAAGCCAGCAGGGGAGCATTCAGCTTGGCACACATATGATTGGGAGGCTATTATGGAATTTGCTCCCCTTTAAAATGATTGGCTGGTGCTGGGAGCCAAACCATAATCTTTTATAAGTAGATATCTTCAGGTACAACTATAAGGTCTGCTTTCCTCCTGATTGGTGGTTGTTAGGGAGTGACCTGCATTGCTAGGTGCAGGCTTATTGGTTAACTGGAGTTCAACCTTAGGTCAGATTTTCTAAGATGGACCCTGAATCCAAGATGGAGTTGTTCTGGTCTCTTCGTTCTTGCCCCTGGAACAGGGCTCTGATGTGTGTCAATGGCTGCTGTGGGTGTAAGGCTTGTTTGTGCAATAGTGTGAATATTTTCTGGACTTACTAACCGTGGAGGACTTATTTCTGAGGAATGTTCTCCCTGTTAATGTTAATGACTCCATGATAATTAGAAATAGCAGGAGTCCAGGAGTCAAGGGTGTGGCTATGTCTTGGCAAAATGGTAAATGTCAGGACAGCCCTTAAGGTTATGGGAAAGAACTCGAAATACATGAGTTCAAAAATATATAATTTCTCAACTATGCAAAGAATAAGGATGCAATATGAATTATATGAGGGGCTTCACAAATCTAAAGGAACAAAAACTGCTGTGCTGTGAGCTGACTTGTTATAAAATTACTAAGGAAGGAGATAGATTTAAGGAGTGCTGATCGCAGGAGATCCCACCCAGCTAAGTTTTTTTGTTCATGCTTATAAAGGCAGATCTATTCCTAAGTCCTGGATCAGCCTAGGACAGAGCAAGGTTAGACACAGTCATGGTGGAAATGGTAATTTCAAGGCAGGCTCCCACCCAACAAGTTTATCATCTGTGCTTAACAGAGGCAGGCAGATCTCTGAATTCTTTTGTTTCGGTAAATCTCCAACCCAAATAAATCCATGCAAAAAAAACCACAACTCAGTTAATATGAATACAAGCTGCCTGCCTAGATTGGGCAGATCTACCACGACACTTCTGTATTCCCCAGCTAGTAGACCCTTATAACTTGTGGTTTCTCCAGGCCACCTGCTTCTGCTCCATTCTCCTTCCACCTCCTCCTCTGTTGTCCTCCCTCTTTTTCCTCTCCTCTTCCCTGAAACTTTTCAGCTCCACCTTCCCTTCCACTGCCCAGTCACCGCTCTAGCCTTTATTTTACAAGTTAAAGCAGGGAGAAGATACACAAGAAGGCACATGAGTAAGTGATTCACTCACTCTCTTGGGAAAGCAGAATTAGCATCAAAATACTAACAACACCAGGGCAATCCACAACATTCTTTTGCAATGTTAAGAAAAAATGTATGTTTACTGTCTTCTAAGAATCAAAGGGCTGGGGTCACAGGATGCTGGTTCCTAAGATAATCAAAAGGAAAACTGGAATAAATGACTGGATTGATACATAAAATAAAAGACTGGACCTGCAGTGGTGGCGCACGCCTTTAATCCCAGCACTTGGGAGGCAGAGACAGGTGGATTTCTGAGTTCGAGGCCAGTCTGGTCTACAGAGTGAGTTCCAGGACAGCCAGGGCTACACAGAGAAACCCTGTCTCGAAAAAACAAAACAAAACAAAAAAGACTGGACCTGTCTTCTGGAGGAGATAAGCTATCCAGAGAATTTTTTAGGATAAAAAGAACTGCTTGGAGAACTGACACATAAGCAAGCAGGACTTGGACAGAGAGATCTCTTAGAATAGCAAGCAAGCAGAATATAGACAGACAAATCTCCAGAGAGAAAACAACATAGAGGCAGACTGGAAAAGCAGAACATAGGTCGTCAGCTTGTACCCACAGTTTGATTTTGAGTCTTTCTTTTCACTTCTCCCAGACACCCCTTCTCTCAGAACCCCTCTGCAAGCTGAGGCAGATATGTCTTGGAGTCACATTCCCTTAGTTTTCCTTGCATAGCTGGGAAAGTTTCTGGATCAAAGCAGTGGATCAAAATGTAGTTCACCTGACCCTCTGTAGGTAGAACTAATGCTGATTTTTTTTGGGGGGGGGGGGTCTTGGGGAATACTCCTTATATGAATCTTTTCCCTTGTTGGTCTCCACGGCTTAATTAGATAAAACCAGGATTACCAAATATATACAGGAGTTTGCAGTGGGTCCTCACTTTGTTCAGGTTGTTTGAATTCTGTTTCTATCTTGAGTAATTTTATGGTGCTATATCTTCAAGGATCCATCATTTGCTGAAGAATGATACCCTGGACTCAAATAGTATACAAAATCAGAGAGTATTTTATTCTGCAGAAGTCCAGCATGCTGGGATCTACCATTTTCAAGATAGAGGCTCACCAGTGAGTTTGAAGGCCCAATTTAAAGTGCATTAGGGGAATTCTGAGGAGCAGTAGGTGACCTGTCTTAATCTGTTGGCTCTTTCTCTAGGGACATTCCAAAACCATTGCTGGGGTGTAGGAGGCTGGAAACTGTTGCCTACCCATTATCCTTGCCTCAAGCAAGGTGGCAGGGCCTGGACTTGCCCAGTTTTTTTTGTTTGTTTGTTTGTTTTTTGGTTTCGTTTGGTTTGGTTTGTTTTCAAGACAGGGTTTCTCTATATAGCCCTGACTCTCCTGGAACTCACTCTGTAGACCAGGCTGGCCTAGAACTCAGAAATCCGCCTGCCTCTGCCTCCAAAGTGCTGGGATTAAAGGTGTGCACCACCACTGCCCAGCTTGCCCAGCTCTTGGAAACAGATTTAGGCCTAGTGTCCTGAAGTGCCATTTGAAGCCTGTCATGGACTCAGCCTGACTCACAAGTACATTAACTTTGTTCCTGGAAAGCCTATTTTTCCAATACAATGTTTTTGTTTTTGTTTTTTTTCCTTCTAACGTATTACAGTTTTTCCTATGCAGTGATTTAGTACTACGTGTTTATAAAAAGATACTTAGCTTATATGGTAGTTCATGCCTTTAATCCTGACATTTGAGAGGAGAAGTAGATGAGGCTTATCCCTGTGTTCTCTGCCCTCCTTCCTACTATTTATCACTTCACACTTAGCACAGACTCTGTATTCTTTAACCAATTTTTAATCTGATTGGTGGGAAAGAACACTTTTAAAGGCATTTTGTGAGTTCTGAACACTAGCTCTAATAAACATTATATATGAAAATTAAAGAGATGCAAAGTCTGTACAACTCATTGAACTTCTGTAAAGTTAGAGTATAAGACCCCTGACCCTTAGTCAGTGGTACTTACTTCAAGACGCACCCCCCCCCAACCCCCGCCACCCAGTGAGACACTGAGGCGCAGATCAATGCAAAAGCAAGAGGTTTATTTCCTAGTGCATCCGGATTGACCTTCAATTAGTCCCTCAAGGCTAGTGACTAGAAGGCATTACAAGCAGTTTTTATACTTTTCGAGGCACAGGTTACATCAGCAAGGTTGCAGTTCAAACTTATTGGCTAGGCTTATTGACCTTTAAATCTATTAGCTAGCAAGCATGGGCAGATCATGACACAAATTTGAACTCTACCTGGGACTTTCCAGAGGATCACTATCAGTCAGTACTTACTGCAATTTTTCTGAGAATATTTTACTCAAGAATGTTCCTGTGGGTGGGGAATGGAACTTGGCCTAGCCTTGACCACAGGCCGGAAGGGGGAAGCTGTAAGGAAAGTGTGGGACTGGAAAAAGCCCTTAGGGTACCTCAAGAGTAGGTGTTTGAAATGGAAGCTGTGGAGCATCACATTAGATTTTACACTTTCAGTATTGAATGTTATGTACTTATCCACCATCAAAAAAAGTTCATGACAGAATTAGACTAGAAAAATAATTTGCTTTATATCTACTTTAATAACTCTTGCCTTTTAAAACTGAATTACTTGCATTCAATCCTTACTCTTTACCTAATATTTAGCCTTTCTTGATATCTTTTCTTTATGTTATACTATACCCAACTGTACATTTGTTTGCACATATAGATTATTGACTAAATAATCTAATCTCTCTCTCTTTTTTTTCCTTTCTCATTCCTGCCCCACTTGATCTGGCTCAAAGTATTATTATTATTATTATTATTATTATTATTATTATTATTATTATTATTATT
>JADRCH010000006.1:6373221-6437649 GCA_019843965.1 Rhynchomys soricoides | reverse complement strand
TTATTATTATTATTATTATTATTATTATTATTATTATTATTATTATTTGTAAGTATACTGTAGCTGTCTTCAGACACACCAGAAGAGGGCATCAGATCCCATTACAGATGGTTGTGAGCCACCATGTGGTTGCTGGGAATTGAACTCAGGACCTCTGGAAGAGCAATCAGTGCTCTTAACCAATAAGCCATCTCTCCAGCCCCCTAATCTCTCTTAAGAGGGAGAACATTTTAGGGGTTTTTTTGGTTTTTGGTTTTTTGGGTTTTTTTGAGATTTGTGTGACCTTGCTGTCTTCCTTAGGGTTTTACTGCTGTGAACAGACACCATGACTAAGGCAACTCTTCTTATAAGGACAACATTTAATTGGGGCTCGCTTATATGTTCAGAGGCTCAATCCATTATCATCAAGGTGAGAACATGGCAGCCTCCAGGCAGGCATAGCATGGAAGGAACTGAGAGTTCTACACCTTCATGTGAAGGCTGCTAGCAGAATACTGACTTCAAGGAAGTTAGGATGAGGGTCTTAAGGCCCACAACAACAGTGACACACCTATTCTAACAAGGCCACACCTCTAATAGTGCCACCCCCTAGGCCAAGCATATACAAACGATCACATTCCACTTCCTGGCACCCATAGGGTTGTTCAAACATATGAGTCTATGGGGGCCATACCTTAACATAGCATAATGCAAAATACATTTAGTCCAAGTTCATAAGTCTCTATAGTCTATAGCAGTCTCAACAATGTTAAGAGCCCAAAGTTCAAGCTCTCTTCTGTGATCTATCCAATCACTTAATTGTAATCCCCAAAGCAAGACAGGAAACCAGCTGGGCAAACTCCAAACTCTGCATCTCCACATCTGGATGTCAAAGATCCCCAACTTCTTTTTCATCTTTGTTGACTACAGCAACTTCTTTCTCCTGGGCTGATTCCACTCCCTGTTAGCAGCTTTCCTCAACAGATAGCCCATTGCTCTGGTATATCGAATATCCTGGAGTCTCCAAGGCAACTTCAATGTTACAGCTTCTTGTTTCAATGTCTGGGATCTACACATGATCCTCTGGGCTCCTCCAGAGGGCTTGTGTCACTTCTCCAGCTCTCCCCTCTGTAACGCTCTAAGCTAAGGTTGATCCACTACACTGCTGCTGTTCTTGGTGATCATCCCATGGTACTGGCATCTCCAATACATTGGGGTCTTCTGCCACAACTAGGCTTCACCAATAGCCTCTCATAGCCTCTCTTCATGGTGCCAAGCCTCAACTCCTTTGCATGACTCCTTCTGTCCTGGGCCATCAACTACAACAGAGGCTGCACCTTTACCAATGGCCTTCCATGGCCTCTCACAGTGCCAAGCCTCAGCTGTTCTTCATGACCTCTTTATGCCTTCAAAACCAGTAATACCTAGGTGACTCTTACACATTACCAAGTACAGCTGAAACACGAGGTACAACCTTGGCTATCTCTGGAACACTGCTTCTTTGTGTCTCAGAAAACTCTTCCCAGAAGATTTCACCTCAGTGATACTGGTCTCTTCTTAATCACAGCTAATTTCTTAGCTCCAGCTAACCAGCATCAATTGTCCCAGGAGTCCTCTTCTCCTGTTGACTGTAAAGCCAGAGACACATGGCTGAAGCTGCCAAAGTTTTGCTGCTTGCTGGAGCTGGAACATGCTGCCTTGTTCTATTACATTATCACTAGCCTTCTGCTTTCCAACTCTACACTGCCTAAGCTTTTCTGTCCTGGATCTCGCTCTGTAGACTGACCTTAAACTCAGAGATCTGCATGCCTGTCTCCTGGGCTTAAAGGTGTGTACCAACATGCCTGGATTTAAACTTTTCTTCACCTAGAACTTGCTCTGTCCCAGGTTGGCCTTGAACTCAGAGATCTGCTTGGATTTGTCTCCTAGGATTAAAGGTGTGTACTGTAGCTGTCTAGCAGCTATGGATGAACTGGGTCTACCTGCAAGGGGAGCTGGAAATGAAAAAGGGACGGTGCAAGAGAAGGATGAAGCCAAAACAAAAGTTTCTTATCAAGGCTCAAAGTTTAATTCTTCAGCTCCAGCTTATAAAGGGAAAACCCACAAGACCCATCCTTTGTTTCAGCTGGGTCAAGTTGCAAAGCAAGCTCATCGGACAGTCCATTCTTCTAAGTTCCTGTAAGAAGCTCCACGTGCAGCAAGGCGGATGGGTCCACCTGGGTCCTTATGGCCCAACTGTGGCATATGCCCAAGGTCTGTTCAGCCTGCTCAAGGCCAGGGGAAGGACACAGTGTATCACCATGCCCGGACCTAAACTTACTCCCTTAATCTGTTATCTCCTAGAACACAGGACTCAGCTCCATTTCACTTCCTGGTGTCCCTTTAATACTTGAACCATATATTTTATCTTTTTCCTTTCTAAGCTTGCTACAATTGTTCAAAACACTCTTCATGAGACTTAACCAGAGGACAAAGTCTATGCTGGGCTTTTTTGAGACTTCCTTCGTCAATGCAATTAATGTAAATCTCTTTACCTTGGACTCAGACTCTTCAGACAGGGGCAAAAAACAGCCACATTCTTCCCCAAAATACCACAAAAACAGTCTCTAGGCCACATTCTGAAATTCTTCTCCACTGAAACCTCTTGGGCCAGGTCTGCACAGTTCAAATCATACTCAGCAACAAAGTCTTCCATATTCCTACTAGGATAGCCCATTGAGCCCAACTTACAGCATTCCACTGCTTTCCAAAGCATTCTTCCAAATAAAAGCGTGGTCAGGCCTGATCTATCACAGCAATACTGCCTTCCCTGGTATCAACTTCTGGCTTAGTTAGGGTTTTACTACTGTGAACAGACACCATGACCAAGGCAAGTCTTCTAAATAACAACATTTAATTGTGACTGGCATACTCATTCAGAGGCTTAGTCCATTATCCTCAAGGCGGGAACATGGCAGCATCCAGGCAGTCATGGTACTGGAGGAGCTGAGAGTTCTACATCTGCATCTGAAGGCTGCTAGCAGAATACTGGCTTCCAAGAAATTAGGATGAGGGTCTTAAAGTCCACACCCACAGTGACACCTACTTCAACAAGGCCACACCTTCTAATAGTGCCACTCCCTGGGCCAAGCATATACAAACCATCACACTTTCTTTAAATATTGTAAGCTGTCCATTTTTCTGCAAAATTTGAACCTTTCATTTTTCTTTAGAGGTGAATAGTACTCATGTATTTCCCCAAAATTTCCATTATCTGTTTGTTTGTTGATGGATAAATAGGTTGATTTAAATTCTTTGCTATAGTAAATGAACCAACAATAAACTTGGGGGTGCCAATATCTCTATGGGAGATTATGGTATTCTCTGGGTATATGCCTAGGAATGAAAGAGCTGGGTCATGTGGTATTTCTATTTTTAATTTTATGAGAAATATGCAAACTGATTTCCACAATGGCTGTGTTAATTTGCACCTCCACTGTAGTAAGAGCTGTCCAGTTCATCGATGACAGCCATTCTGACTGGGATGAGGGGCTATCTCAGAGTAGTTTAATTTGCATTTCCCTGATGGCTAGGGGTATTGAATACTTTTTAAAAATAGTTGTTAGCCATTTGTATTTTTTAAAAACTATTCAGTTAATTTGCCCATTTGTTGACTGACAGTATTATTTCTGTGGTAGTCAGTTTCTGTAATTCTTTATAAGTTCTGGCTATCACCTCCTTGTCTGAATGTAGCTGGGGAAGGTTTTCCCCCATTGTGTGTGCTGTCTGTTAACTCTGCTGATTGTGTTCTTTGCTATAGAGGAACCTTTTATTGTTGAGCAGGCCCAGCTGTTGATACTTGGGGTTAGTTCCTGTATGGTTGGTGTTCTTTTAAAAAATCCTTAGCTAAACCCAGTATCTTGAAGGGTATTTCCATGTTTTCTTCAAAAGTTCCAGTGGTTTTGGTCTTAAATTAAGATCTTTGACCAACTTTTAATTGGTTTTTGTACAAGGTGAACCATACAAATCTAATTTTATCTTCTGTAGGTTTAAGTCCAGTTTTATCAGCACCATTTGTTGAATAGATTCTTTTTTTCCAGAGTTTAATTTTACCTTCTTTGACAAAAAATAACTGGGTTTAGCTTCGCCGTTTTATTTCCAGGTCTTCTATCCCAGTCTCAGTCTACTTGTCTATTCTTATGTCAGTTCCAGTTTTCTTTGTTATTGTCGCTCTACAGTAGGATTTGAGATTGGGTTTTTTAATACAGTCAGTAATGTTCTTGGTTCTATATGAATTCTTGTATTTTCTCTAAACCTATGAAAATAGGACATAGAAATTTTGATAGCTATTTCATTGATTCTATAAATTAAGTAGTATAAACATTTTCATAATATTACTTCTGCCAACTCAGGAATATGAACTCAACAAGCTGAACCATAGTCCTTTTTTCATAATATTTTTTATTTACATTACATCCCATCACAGCCCCCCCTTCTCTCAGTTCCTGCCTTATAAATCCCTCCCTGAGTTATCCCCTCCCTTTCTCCTCAGAGAAGAGGAAGCCTCCCCCCCTTAGGTATCATCACTACCCTGGGACATCTAGTCGTAGCAGGACTAAGCACCTCCTTTCTCGATGAGGCCCAACTAGGTAGTCCAGGTAGGGGAAGGGGATCCAGTGACAGGGAACAGAGACAGAGACAGCTCCCGATCCAGTTGTTATAGGACTCACATGGAGACCAAGCTGCACATCTGTTACAAATGTGAGGGAGGTCCAGCCCCTACATGCTCCTTGGTTTGTGGTTCAGTCTCTGAGAGCCCTCATGGGCCCAGATTAGCTGACTCTGTAGATTTTCTTGTGCTGACTCCTCCAGCAACTCAGTTCTATCTCCCACTCTTCCAAAAGACTCCCCAAGCTCCGTGTAATGTTTGGTTGTGGTCTCTGTATCCTTTCCCATCCATTGCTGAATGAAGCCTCTCAGAGGACAGTTATTGCTAGGCTTCTGTCTGCAAGCATAGGAGAGCATCTATCATTAGTTGGCTCCCTCCCAGGGGATGGGTCTCAAGTTGGATCAGTCATTGTTTGGCCATTCCCTCAGTCTCTGTGCCATCTTTATCTCTATAGGTCTTGTAGGTAGGACAAATTTTGGGTTGAAGGTTCTGTGGGTTAATCTTTTTCTTTGTGGGAGGAGGCACATTTTTTAAAGGAATCCAGTTGCCACTGTCAGTGCTTTTTGTTTATTTAAAAAATGTTTGCCCAAGTTAGGCTTGATTGTGCTTGTCTGTAATCTCAGCACTTGGGAAGTTGAGGCCCGGAAGATTGCAAGTCCAAGGCAACCTTGTTTACACAGTAAGACCCTGTCTTAAAAGAGAGGGGGGGGGGGAGGAGAAGATAGAATTTAAATTTGGTTATTTACACAAATATTTTTTGCTGTACATGCCCCACACACTTAGATCTGTATTCTAATTGGAATTTTCTTCTTTTTAAACATTTAATTAGAGGCAGAAGGTGTTCATGCAAACACACATGCATGTATAGGTCTGAGAACAGCTTTCAGGAGTCAATCCTCACCCTCCACCTTGAGGGTTCCCAGGATCAACTCCAGTCACCAGACTTGGCAGCAAGTGCTTTAACTCAGCGAACCATCTTGCTGGTCTCTGGAATCTACATTTGTGGACAGTGTAAGGTTAGGATCACACAGTACATTGTTTTCCATAGAGATAGCCAATTGCCCTCTAACGTCTTTTTATTTAAAACTCTTCCAATTTCATTGCACTATTATCTCTATTATAAACAAGTTAACATGACTGTTTATAGAATCTGTTTTCCATTTGTTACTTAATTATTTAGTTTAGGAGTGGGAAATGGGTGAGTAAGTGAGGCTGTGGAGGCCTAAAGAAAAACTCTTGTGAGAGAAAGAATGCAGCACTATATGTTTCAAAACTTAGAGTCAGTATTTTTTTTTTGTATGGAAAAGACTTAACTTTATAGACTCTTTCAGCTGAATCTACAGTAATTTATATAATCTACCTAGTGTCTTAAAGATAATCAATAGATACTTGAAGCTAAAATTGAGACTTTCGTCTCCAATTTTTTTTTCTTAGATATGGTGAAGATACACAAATATACTAGTTATTATAGAATGTTTTAGGGTCTATAATTATTCTTCAATGTTAGGTGAGCTACAGTTAGTAAGTAAATGTGCTTACTGACCAAGGTCAAGGACCTGAGTTGAATGTAAAAAGCGAGGTGTTTGTGCCTGTGTCTGTAATCCCAGTGCTGGGGGCATGCTGTAGAGATGGTAGATCCCTGGGACTTGCTGGTTGCCAGCTAACCCAAAAAATGGTAGAGCTCCATATTCAGTACTGTGTAAAGGGGATCAGGCAGGAAGTAATAGAGACAGGTGCTCAATGTCTTCCACATGATCGTGTGCAGGTGTGTGCAGCCTTACACATATGTACACATGCACCATCAGCACTTGCACACACACACACACACACAAATGAAGAACCATTTTCTGAATTTGCCATTAAAATTCTTTGTGTGTCTGTTCTTGAGAATATTTTCTTACTATTTGTTTTTTTAAATTTTTTTATAGAGTTGGAAAATATTTAACTCTCAACAAATGAATTCCACACTTGAACTTTGCTGCATTCCTGTGCCACCTCCTCCTTTAGGAAACTGATCTTAAGACAGGTAAAATTATGACCTTAACTTAAAAAAATGAAAAATAAATTTTCCATATGTTAAACATGTTAAGACTTTTTGGTGAGTAGCTTCATTTATTAAACAGTTTTATCTGACATGATTACATTGTTCTGTCTTTGAATTCAGTTTTGAATTATTTTAGTATTTGCATTTAACAAAAGTGCTATCTGAATTTTACTTCTATTTATTCAGCATGATTGTGATATCAGGGTACATCTGGATCACTGTTGTCCAGAGCTACTTTTGTGACTGATGGCTGTGTTCTCTTTCTGTTCTGTCTGATATGGAAAAATAATCCCATGTAGATTCTGAGTATTTGAAATGTGGTTAGAGCAAATAAACTGCTCTTTCTAATGTTTATTAATAATGTACAAAATATGCAAGTCAAAGCCAGGTATTGTTTTATGCCTGTAATCCTAATACTTAGGAGGTAGAGGCAGGATGATCAGGAGTTCAAGGTCATCCTTAGCCAGACAGCAAAAAGGGACTAGAAGAGAAAAGAGAGCCCAAGTAAATACTTCTTCCCAAATCTATTTTGCTTTAACCCAAGGTGTTGCACACACCCAGACAATCCTACTGTTTTCATAGAAAACACATGCCAGGAGAAATCAAGAGGAGAATGGGGAGTGAGCACAATCACTGAATTGAATCTACCCAGGAAAACAGTTGGTTAGAATTCAGAAATGGCTGACAGGGCTATGTTAGTGAAAGCCTCATATTGACAAGGTTTAAAATATAGGGGCAAGGAGCAAGAAAACTTGCAAAGGTAGTGTTCCTGCTACATGGAGTCTGACAAGCAGATCCAGCATCCTGACAAAACACTGGTGTGTTTTATGAAGTCTCCAGAATGGCTGTAGGGAAGGGGACTCAATGATGTCAGCCTTAGACCCATACCAGCCAAATGAGTAGGTACGATGTAAATTCACCAGCATAGAAACTCCTTGTTCAAGCCAGCTAGGGCTTCCCAGTGAGACCTTGTCTCAAAAAACCAAAACAGACAAAAACTTTTGTCATAGATACTTCTATTGTCCTCATTTTATAAACAAGGAGTTTGGGGAGACAGAGAAGCAACTCTTCCAAAAACATATGTTTTATAGGCCAAAATTCTCTTTAACCCATTAGACTGTATTGGTATTTCTATTCTCAGTGTGTGCTGGGAACAAGCTAGGCAGGCACTCCACCAACTGAGCCACACCCCTAGCCCTAGCTTCCTTTTTCTGAAATAGGGATTCATAGTTTTACTTAGATCTCAGAGCAGTCTATGAAGGTACACTCTCCGTAGCCTACCTACAAAAATAAGTAAGTAAATAAATGTAAGACCCTTGTTTTGTATCTCTTTTATCAGGACTTGCATATTTGAATATTTAGTTTTTATTGTTCATTATAAGACATTTCAAGCTGTAACAAAGTAGATAGAATAATATAATTAAGCTTGTGTACTGATTACTAAGGTTATCAGCTATCAGCTTAAGATTAGTCACATTTTATTTCCAATGCAAGGGGCTGAAGAGATGACTCAGTGGTTAAGAGTACATACTGCTCTTGCAGAGGACCTGAGTGTGATTCCTAACACCCACATCTGACGGCTCACAACCACCTATGACTCCAATTCCAGGGAATCTGATGCCCCCTGTGGCCTTTGAGGGTACATACACTCATATGCACATATCCACAAAGAGACATGTGTATATATATTTTTAAATATTTGTATCTAATTTACTCTTTTCTTATCTTCTGCCCCCATTTTTATTCTTCTTTTATACATTACATCCCCATCAGTTTCTCCTCTCTTCATTTCTCCCAGTCCTTCCCTCCACCCCCATCTCTCCCAGATCCTCTCCTCTCCTCCTCCATTTCCCTTCAAAACAAACAAACAAAATCAGGCCTCCCAGGGAGAGTAGGCACAAACCTCACATCAAGGCTGGCCAAGGCAACCGGTAAGAAGAAAATCCTCCCAAGCTGAGGCCAGAGTCAGAGATAACCCCCACTCGTGTTAGGGGTCCCACAAAAACAATCTATACAACCATAACAAATATGCAGAGGCCTAAGGTCATACCCATACAGGGTCCATGTTTGTCAATTCAGTCTCTGTGAGCGCTGCTTAGTTGATTCTGTGAGGCCATGTTCTCCTGGTGTCCTCCACCCCTCTGGTTCCTACAATCCTTCCCTCTCTTCTGCATTTTCTGGGCCCCACCTAGTAGTTTTTGGCTCTGGGTCTCTACATCTGCTCCCATCAGTTGCTGGATGATTCTTCTCTAATGACAATTTGGCTTGACTCAGTCTACAAGTATAGCAGAATATCATTAGGAATCATTTCATTGCCCTCCCCTCCTTTTTTTGGTTCTATCCTGGATCTCTGGGCTGTCTTGCTTCTGGAGAGCTCAAGAGGGGGGACCCACAAATCTCCCTAGGAAGGAGAAATTGAATAGATTTTTTTTTGGGTGGACTGGGAGTGAGTGGGGATGGGAACAGAGAAAGAGAATTGGAATTGGAATTGGTGGGATGTAGAAACCTAGTGCAGTTGAAACTCCCTAGAATCTATGAAAGTGACCCTCAAGAAGTCCCCTGGTAATAGAGGCTTTGGAGTGCAAACTGGCTATCCTCCATAACCAGGCAAGGCTCCCAGCAGTCTGACTGGGGCATTGTCTTAGTTAGAGTTTTACTGCTGTGAACAGACACCATGACCAAGGCAACTCTTATAAAGGACAACATTCAGTTGGGGTGGCTTACAGGTTCAGAGGTTCAGTCCGTTATCCTCCAGGCAGGAACATGGCAGCATCCAGGCAGGCATGACGCAGGTGGAGCTGAGAGTTCTGCATCTTCATCTGAAGGCTGCTAGTGGAAGACTGACTTCCAGGCAGCTAGGGTGAGGGTCTCAAGCCCACGTCCTGAGTGACACTCCTACTCCAACAAGACTACATCTCCAAATAGTGCCACTCCCTGAGCCAAGCATATTCAAACCATGACAGGCATCAACCCAGCTACAAAACCTTTGGCCTATGCAGTCTGTCAGGCCTGTAAGATGTGCTGTGGTGATGGTGGTGCAGAACTTGTGGGAATGGTCATGCAATGACTGATCCAGGTTGAGACCCATATCACTGCCTGGGTGGCCTCTACCCCTCTTTTATGTCATTATTGAAACTTGGTTTGAGTGAGGCTGTCCTAGTTTGTTTGGGGTTACGTTAATAAACACCATGACTAAAACCAACTTTGGAAAAGAAAGGTTTTTTTCATCTTAGACTTTATACAGTTCCATCACTGAGGGAAACAAGGTAGGAATTCAAGGAAGGAGCTGGAAGCAGAAGCCCACAGAGGAGTGCTTGCTTGACGTCTCACATTTAGCTGCATTTTTTTATACATCCAAAGGTCCACCCAGTAGTGGGCTGAACTCTCCCCCATCAATTAGCAGCCAAGAAAATGCCCCACAGATAACAGCCACAGGCCATTTTGTCAGAGGCTGTCTTCAATTGAGGTTCCTTCTGTATGAATCAAGTTGACAGTGTGAGATATATCATACCCAGTGTCTTTACCACCCAATCAGTGACTATGAACCACCAAAGGATCCCCCATTACTTTAAAGCAAACCCCAAGCACTTCACCACCAAGCACTTCATACTAATATTTTAGTATGTGTCTCTAAGGACTTTTTAAAAAGTCATTTGTGCCACTATCAAATATAAAAATAAACTTTGAGCCAGGCATAGTGGCATACATCTTTAATCCTAGTACCCAGGAGGCAGAGGCAGGAGGATTTCTGAGTTTGAGCCCACCCTGGCCTACAGAGTTCCAAGATAGCCAAGTTCCAAGACAAGGTTTTACACAGAAAAATCTTGTCTCAAAAAAAGAAAAAAAAGAGTTCTATCTTTTGTTAGGCCTGGTGACCAACCTTTAAAATCCCGTTTATAATCCTAGCATTTGGGAGGTTGATGCCAGGTTTCTGTGATTTGTTTGTTGGGGGGGGGGGGTGTTTGTTTGTTTATTTGAGCCAGGATTTCTCTGTGTAGTCCTGGCTGTTCTGTAACTCACTCTGTAGATCATGGTAGCCTCAAACTCAGAGATCCTCCTGCCTCTGCCTTCCAAGTGCTGGGATGAAAGTTGTTTGCTGGCTGCCACCACCTGGCTTCCCTCACCTGTCTTGATTTTGGATTTTACTTGAGCAAATCTGTCAGTATATTTTAAGAGACTTTGCTGTTAGAAAATGACCACATATCCTACTCCTTCTCATTCTTTATTACCTAGCACTCCATCGTGCCCCTGAGGTTTGTGGATTCTAAGATAGAGGCCTTTGTGGAATTTTAAATTAGAAATTTAGTTTGGGGAGGAGGGCTAATAAAAGAGCACAGCGTAGGGAATAGGATCAGGGTTCATTATATACATGTATGCAAATGCCGTGATGGAACCATTTTTTATACAAGTAATACACATCACTACTTTTAAAATCTAGTGTGGAGTTCAACGAACATAGAACATCCTTTTGGTAAGAGAACTTTTCAGTTATTTTACAGACAGTCCTGCTTTCTCTGGTTCTATTTTTTATTTGTCTTGATTTTTCTTCTCTTTCCTTTTGGGTGACAAAGAAATATTGAAATACAGTATATCTTATTTTTATCCAAAATTAAATAGGTTAGACTAGCCTCAATGGCACGCATCTAACAGCTGAGCACATATTTTTTTCCAGGCTTTTTTTTTTTTTTTTTTAAAGTAAGCTTTAATTGGAATTGTAGTTTACAGACTATTATTCAGTTTGATTTTGCTACTTAATCAGCTTGCTACCTATATGATCCTTGCTTTTTTTAGATTTGACATCATTTTTCATCTTTTTATTTTGTTGATCCAGGAGGTTGCTGCATAGTCCAGGCTTGTCTTCATGCTAACTACACAATCCTCGCGTCTCAGCCTCCCCAGTACTGAGTTATAGGTGCCCAGTCTGAGGATGCCTTCCTTCCAGGACCCTTTGAAGTGGGAGAAATGTGAAAGGGTGGAGATAATGGGTTTCTGCCATGTCACTCAAAAATAGCATTTGTTTTTAATAAGTTTTATTTGTATTCTAAACTGAGGGTGAGCCACTATCTAATAACGTAGGTAACTTTCTTGGTTAGTGAAATGTATACATTTATATATCTTTGGTAATTTCTGCAGGTAATGTTATCTTCAGGTTCATTTCTTTAAAAATTTGTATTTTAGAGATAGAAGAAGAATAGAAGGTAAAGGAAGATGCTGGGATCAGAACGAGCTGTTGTGGAAGAATGGTTATCAGAGTTCAAGGTAAATGGTTGAACTTTTAGACTGGACAGTACAAAGACAAGGCTGGATAAATTCTATATGTCAGAAGTTTAATGGTGCTAGTGTGTTCTACAAAGAGCCCTACAAATACACTTTGAAATAGGAGTTTTAGAATATGAAATAATACTTCTTGGTTGTGGTTCTTTCAAGTAAAGCTAATATGAATAAGGGCCAAAGGAATTATGTAGAAAGAAAAGTAATTGTTAAGATTAAAATATATCCTATAGAAGATTGGCATTTTCAAGTTTTAATAATAGTATTTGTTTCCTGCTTTGATTTCCTATGGTTAACAGTCAAATAGATTTGATGGAAAGCTATGTAATGTTTGAACACTTATGAGGTGTGTTGGAAAAGCATCAGTAGAGGAACTGGATACGTCCTGCTCTCCCAGTCTGGGTGGCTTTAAGGTGACCTGTTTTTGTGAAATCAGTTATGATATGTAACTTGTGCTCATTTTTCATGGATAAACAGCTAGAAAACTTGCATGTTAATTATTTAATGTTAATTATATTAATTGTTTTAAATGTTCTTATTTGACTCTTACTCAAGTAGCACTCATGTAAAATAAATTTGTTTCCTAAATATTAAATTCATTTTACTATCCTTTGGTGATTTTATCGTAGGCATTACCTGACACTCAGATTACCAGTTATGCAGCAACCTTGCACCGGAAAAAGGCCCTTGTACCAGCTCTCTATAAAGTTATTCAAGACTCAAACAATGAGGTAGGAAAGCTTATAAGAAAAGTAAGTTCTAAATAGTGAGATGAAATCTGTGTACTGAAATCACATCCATGTAAGTTTGTGGTTTCCTGTCTGACTTGTGGAGCTGGAAAGCCTCTTTCTTCTTCTGTTTCTCATCCTGATAGTTGCTTTGGCTTCCCCACCCCCACCTTTACATTTGAAACTGTTTTGATCTTTTTTCCTGATGAAGGTGGTATGCTTTGATTCTCAACTTCAGTCACCTTCATCTCAATGGATTATTTACTTAATGTATTTTTTTCTTCATATTCTGTAATGTTCCTTCTCTGGAAACCAAATTTTTATAGTATACTGATTCAGCCTTCTTTATTTTAATATCATTTACTCTTATTTCTTAGTACTGTACTGATGTTTATAAGCACTCTGATCAGTTGTGAGCTGATAACACAAAATTATGCTATTAAGTTTACCTGAAAATTATCAGAGGACATGCTTTTAAAAATCTAAATAGCAAAGACCAATGAACTTAGATTAACAGTTAACGTTATTCAATGTGTGATAGAAGATAGAAACTGCAGCAACTGAGTCTATATGTAAACTTATGTCAGATACACACGGATTTGTCCATTAACACACTGGTATGACATACAGTTTTCTCCCACTGGATTCATGTATGCTTTAACATGAAAATGAAAGGAACACACAGGAAAGTAGCTTCTTATCTTCCTAGATACAGCCTCCGAGACTGCCTCTGCTGTGTACTGCAGTGAGCTTGAAGAAGTTCAGGTAACCAGCTCCTAACCAGCAGCCTAGCTTAAAGTGCATCTTTATTGTTGTCTTCTCACCAAAAGCTTGCTTATTGACTCCTCCTTCTCTGTCTCTTTGTTTGGATTGGCTCTCAGACTTGCATCTGCTGTTGTTTCTAGCAGCTACTGCAAGATTCATTTGCTGCTTTTTCTCCTGCGGTGTATTGCTGAATTTTTTAACTTCAGACATGGGCTGTGTGTGCGTGTGTGTGAGTGTGTAGATATGTTTACTACATACTCACTCACTCACACACACACATACATATCTTTAGTCAGGAGTATTTGAAATTTTCTAGATAATAAATGTTATATATCCTACCCCTGATTTTGCACTGTCTTAACATTTAAGCTTTGCTTATTAAAAATTGTTTTATGCTTTTCCTTTTAGATTGTAAGCTCTTCATGGGCAGTGGTCATTTTTTTATGATTGTTACTTCCCTAGAATATAGTATTCCATCATATATGTAATGAATATTTAATAAATGTGTTCTTGGAATGTGGCTCTGGGGTTAAATGTAAATAAATAAGCAAGTAAACATTAATTAGAAAATAATGAAATAAAAAAGATTCTAAACAGTATGAAAATTCTCACTTTTTAAAAAACTTTTAAGATAGACTTTTTTTTAAAAAGTTATTCAGACTACACCATGCAGTGGTGGCGCACACCTTTAATCTCAGCACTCAGGAGGCAGAGGCAGGTGAATCTCTGAGTTTTAGGCCAGCCTAGTCTAGAGAGTGAGTTTCAGGACAGCCAGAGCTACACAGAGAAACCCTATCTTGAAAACTGAAAACCAAAAAACAAAAGAGTTATTCAGACTCTTCTGTATTGGTCTGCTTTATAACAACACATGAGAGCTTGAAGTCATGATTCAAAATAGAAATGGTAGCTTGGGAAATCCAGACTCAAGTTTTAGCATTCATTGTAATTATGAAGTTGCTTTTTACTGTCAAATCAGAAGCTTCTAATCATGCATTCAGACTTTGAAAAATCCAAGATAATAAATTCTGAAGAACCCAGAACGCTTCTGTAGTCATAGACAGGTGCATTTTAAGTCCTGATTTTGTTAAATTCTGAAGCATCATCAGATGTGCTACCAAAGATGTTATTCTTATAATCAATGTTGCTTTAAAGACATAAAAGTCTTAGATATAAATTCTAGAGGTTTAATTTTACATGTCATGGCTACCTTTATTACAATTTGACTTTTAAACTCTACACCAATGATATTGCTTTTTTTTTTTTCTGTTTTTCATCTTAACAGATCTTAGTCACTCTCATGCTTTTCCCGTTTTGAGCCCTCCACTCTATCGAGCCCCCTCTGTCCATTTTATATTTTCTTTGACTTCATCCTCTAGCCTTCCACTTTTCTGAGACAGGTGTGCAAGTGTCTGAGTGTTCTACTGTTTCTCTTCCCGTCTGCCTGCAAGTGTGCAGGGGCTAAGAGACAGAAGTCCAAGCACTTCACCCACTGACACATGCCTGCTCACCTCTTTTCTTTAAAACAAAACAAGAACTTCTTCCAGTTTACCTTCCATTATCTAGCTCATTTCTCTCATTATTCACATTTTTTTGCTTATAGTCTATCTTATTGTCTCCATTTCTTGACCTCACATTGTTTCTCCTAATTAAGTTAGGATTAAGATTCTGTTATTTCACCCAAAATGCTCTCTAATGTTTTCATCAGACAGGATGTCTCAGTAATTATGGTCAACACTGTATGTTTAGTTTAGGAAAGGTGTCAGTTATTCCTAAACTTTTTAAGCCAAAGATGATGATTTTTATCACTTTTGATATAAATGATAGTACCGTTTATATGGAGTTTGTTTTTTGTTTGTGGTTTGTTTGAGACAAGGTCTCATGGAGCTATGTAGCTGAGAATACCTTTGAACCTTGATCCTCCCGCTTCTGTCTACCAAGTGATAAGATTACAAGTGTGTGCCACCATTTCTGAATTCCATTGAGAACTTCAGAAATAGTAGTGTGACACAAATGCTTAGGACTTAAAGGCACATCACAACGGCAGGCTTTTAGTGGTCTCATTTTGTAGTTATATTTGATTAAAAGCTGCTGGATTACCAGGACCTCCCAACTGCAAAAAAACAAAGTCACGCCTTTAATCCTAACACCCAGAACGCAGAGGCAGTTGGGTCTCTGAGTTCCAGGCCAGCTTGGTCCGTAGACCGAGTTCCAGGACAGCCAGGGCTGTACACAGAAAAACAAAGCAAAACAAAAAAGACAGAGTCATAATTTTAGTCATACTATTTCATTTGTATGCTTAGAGTAGCTTGTCTGCCAGTTACTTTCTACTAAAAAAGCTGAAAGTTAGTGTCTTCATTACAAGCTTGTTATGATTATATCACAGGCTATAAAAATTTAAAGAAAGCTATTTTTGGAGAATCTTTTACTAAAGAGTGAATCTGAAAAAGTATACATTTTTAACAAGTAAATTTCTAAGCATTCAGTCTTTAATTGCTCAGAACAGTCTTATCATCCTTTAAGACATATGGCAGAGGTTCACTATTTTCAGAAGTATTGGTACTATGTATAGTATAGAATTTGTAATGAAACAATCTTTACTAATATTTAGTATAAGAAACCTGTTAGAGTGGTAAATCAGCTTGATGTTAGAAAACCTTCATTTAAAATCTTCTTTACCACTAATTTCTATAATCTTCAACAAACTGTATGATTGTTCTAAACATCAGTGTAAGGAGTTAGATTTTTTTTCATTTTTAAAAATATTTTTAAAATTTGCTCTGAATTTTATTTCTCTTAGAGTATTGAGTATTTACTAGACTAGGATGTATATGTGCATTTTCTAAGCTTTAAAGTTGTTCTTCAAGAACACAAGTCAACTTCTCTAAATATTAACTATATAGTTGGCAATAGATCTGTTGACAGCTTTACAGTTATAAAAATAGTGACCATTCCATAATACTGAATTATTAAAAACAACTATACTTAAGTAGATTTGAATGTAAATATGCCACTTAGAATAGAGTAAGCATATGAAATTACTAAGCCATTCTTTCTTTCTTTCTTTTTTTGGTAATTAAATTTTATATAAAGTTTGGTTTCTTATCAGTCTGTGTGCAGTTAAAAGTTAGGCAGGCCTGCATCGTCCACAGTTAATAGGAACAAGACTATCTTAAGTCAGCAGTGTGTAGAACTGCTCACTTTCAGTTTTCAACATCATGAGGGCCCTCACTTCATTTTATGTGGTGACTTGAGAATAATTATCCAATTAAGCATTGAAAAGCATATTTATACCACTAAGCCCTGGGGAATCTGCTTACCTTTCCCTCCCCATGCCCTTCCATGCTCAACCTTTGTGTGGGTGATGGGCATCTGAACTCAGGTCCTCATACTTGTTCACCATGAGGTTGACGCACTGAGCTATCTTCCCAGCCCCCAAGTCTTTTAAATAAATATAATTACTGAGACCTTAAATCTGCTCTGACTTCCCTTGTGTGTATTTAAAATATATCACCTAGAATTTTGGATGCCCATATCATGTGTTTTCTAAATCTAATGAGTGGTATGTAATTTGTTTAAGTCGTGGCTTTACTTGAAATTTGAAGGTTTTTAACTAAGAAGAAATTTCTTAAAATGAAAGATGGGCCAGTGAGATTGCTCAGTGGATAAAGGCACTTGCTACCATCTAAGTGGGGTCCTAGAACCCATATGATGAAATGGGAGAACTGGAACCCCACAAAGTTGTTCTTTGACTTCTATACATGTACCGTGGCATTAAAGTGCTCGTACATAAATAAATGTAAAAAAAAAAAAAAATTTAAATAGAGACTAAAGTTTTGGTAAGAACAGAAAGCCAGCTGGGCAGTGGTGGTGCACACCTTTAATCCCAGCACTTGGGAGGCAGAAACAGGTGGATTTCTGAGTTCGAGGCCAGCCTGGTCTACAGAGTGAGTTCCAGGACAGCCAGGGCTACACAGAGAAACCCTGTCTCAAAAAACCATAAAAAAAAAAAAAAAAAAAAAAATCAGAAAGCCAAACTCAATAAGTATAAATATAGTACATTGACAAACAGACTATCTAATAAATTTAGTAGCATAGTAGCATAGTATATCAGAAAGTATAGTGATAGTGTGTGATACTAAAGAACTTAGAGTTCGTGGTTTGGTCAGTTTAATATGTAGTCTATTACAAGGCTTGGTTGAGTTAATTCATATATGGAGGAACTAATATTGAAAATTTATTTTTTAAATCTTATAAAGGTGCATTTGCCTTTTAAGAAATACATTACAGCTCAAGCAGTGGAAATAATATTGCTCTATTTTTCTTTTAGCTCCTGGAACCTGTCTGCCACCAACTGTTTGAGCTCTATCGTAGCTCTGAAGTTCGACTTAAGAGGTTCACACTGCAGTTCCTGCCTGAATTGATTTGGGTTTATTTGCGACTTACAGTTAGTAGAGACAGGCAGAGCAATGGCTGCATTGAAGCACTTCTCCTAGGAATTTATAATTTGGTGAGTTAAAACTGATAGTTTAGAAAATTCGAAATATTTTTAAATCCTCTGAAATATTTGAAGATTGTTTAGAGAAAAACAAATAGAAATGTCTATTGAATAATTTTTTAAACTGAATACAATAATGCTAAATACAAAATAATCATTATAAGTGTTTTGTAAGGTTGTTGAAGACATAACTGATAACATTGTTAGGTCAGATGATAGTTTTATTTAACCCGTGTCCATGAATGCATTTATATAAGAAACAAGTTGGATACTGAAATGAGCTATGTGCTTTTAGAGAAGCTTCTCTATCTCAGAAGACATATTCATACATGACAAATAACACAGCGTATGTATAGAAAAGGATATGAGAAATAGAAATTTGAGTCAAAGTTACTACAACTTACCAGAGGGAATGGTTTCTGAAAAGGTATACTTTAGATCACTTGAGATTAGGAATAGGTGAGATTTTAGGAAGAAGTAAATGTCTTAGTGTGTCTATTGCTGTGATAAAAAAAACCATGACCAAAAGCAACCTGGGGAGGAAAGGGTTTATTTCACCTTACAGTATTTTTTTAGTCTGTCAATCTAGGGATGTCAGGGCAGGAATTCAAGGTTGGAACCTGGAGGTAGGCACTAGAGCAGAAGCCATGCAGGTTTACTGCTTACTACTGGCTTGCTCCTCAAGGCTTGCCCAGGCTGCTTTCGTATACAAGTAAGGACCATTTGCCTAAGGGTGGCACCACCTGGGACATCAGTCATTGATCAAGAAAATGCTCTACAGGTGCTCACAGGCCAATCTGATGAAGACATTTTTTTCAATTAAGGTTCCTTCTTCCCAAATGACTCTAGCTTTTGTCAAGTTGGCATAAAACCAGCCAGCACAGTGTCATATGAGCAAGACAAAAGGGAAGATCAGTTGTGTCAGTGCAAATGAATGAAAAGCAAGGATATATATGCAAGCTAAGAGAGGTGACTCCATCCTGGTTCCATTAGTGTTGGGCTTTTGTTTTTGTTCTCCCTGTGTAGCTTAGGTGGCCCTCAGACATAGTATATAGTGCAGGCTGGTCTTGAAATCATCACTTGATCTTAGGCCAAAAGGCCTCATTCTTGATCTTCTTGCCTTAGCCTCAAAAGCTAAGATTGCAGACAAGTACCACTGTGTGTCAGAACCTTTTCTGGTTTTGGAAACAGGGTCTCATTATGTAGCCCTGGCTGCCTTGGAACTCAGTACATCTGTGAGACTGGCCTTTAACTCACAAAGATTGTCCTCCTGACTCTGCCTCCTGCATGCTGGGATTAAAGGTGTGTGCCACCATATCCAGCAAGAAAATCTTTTTAATGTGAAGAGCTCAGATTTTCTTTTAATAGGCATTCACTGGGAAAGCAAATGAGAGTTTTGAGAATTATATTACAGGCTAAAAGGATGGATGTAGAGGTGGCACAAATTTCATAATTTTGTTTTCTTAACAGTTGGATAATATTACATTAGGTAAATGTACCCAATATTCACTATCCATCCCTCAGTTGATTGATGTCTAGGCTGTTTCCAGTTTCTGGATATTATAAATAGAGATGTATCTCTGTAGTAAGCTGTAGAATCTCTTCTGTATATGCGATGATATGGTGTGGCTGTATCTTATAGATTTTTTATAAATGGGACTTCATAAAACTTGAACTTTTTGTTTTGTTTTAAGTGAAAACTAACTTGGTTTTAATATCCTTGATTGTTTTTTGAAACAGGATCTTACCATGTGTTCCTGACTGGTCTTGAACTTACTATGCAGACCAGGATGGTCTCAAATTCAGAGATCCACCTGCCTCATTCAAGTGCTAAGATTCAAGGAGTGTGCCACCACTCCTAGGTGGTGTTGTTTTGTTTGGAATTTGTTTTGTTTGGAATTTGTTTTGTTTTTGTTTTTGTTTTTGAAACAGAATCTCAGGTATTCTAGACTGGCTTCAAACATTGTGTAGCTGAGTCTGGCCTCCTAATTTCTGGCTTTTAACTTTTAACTTTCCCTCCCTCTACCACATAAATACCAGGTTTGCAGGTTTGCAGCATCATAACTGGCTTTTTTTTTTTTAAAAAAAATGCTATGTAGCTGTCGCTGAGTTGATACATAGAGCCTATAAGAACAGTTTTCTATGCATGGATGTCGTGCTAGTTCATGTTACTAAGGGAAGCAGAAGGCAGTGGGAGAATGAGATGCAGCAGCATTTCACTCCTTGTGCTGTCATCTAGAGGCAGGAAATTACTGATACCTAAAGATTAGAGAGGACACAGTAGAGAAATGAAGGGCATCAATATGCCTTCTTTTTTTCAGAGCACAAACACTTTTAAAAACTTGTAGCCAGGTGTGTAGCACACACTTTGAGTCCCAGCACTTGGGAGGCAGAGGCAGGCAGGTCTCTCTGAGTTCGAGGCCAGCCTGATCTGAACAGACACGGCTACATAGTGAGGCCCTGTCTTGAAAAAAATTTAAAATAACAAAAGAACTGGGTGTGGAGACTCGCACATTTAATCTCAGCTTCAGGAGTCTGATGCAGAAGTCTTCATTCCAGGTCAGCCTAAACGACACAACACGTCAGGCTACGGTCTATGTGAGACCCTGTATCAAGGGGGGAGGGCCAGAAGCTAAGTGTCATGGCACACCTGTCTAATCCTACTACTCAATGAACCGAGGTGCAGATGTGAAGCCTGTCAGGACTAGACTACGTAGTGCATTCTGGGGCACCCAGGCATACCGAGTGAAACCTTGTCTCGAACAAACAAGAGCACATAAAAATTTTCTTACAGTTCTCCTGAAATTACTTAAACATGTCTATTTATTGATTACTTATATTAATACTGTCAATACATAACTTTTTACAGTTCAGCAGTTGATTGCTGAGGGATTATAAATTTCTTTTAATCAAGATTTATCCTTAAATTGTTCTCACCAAAAAAAAAAAAGGTTAACTATAGTACTGGACATTTAAATGAGCTTGTTTATGGTAATCATTTCACAAAGAAAATGTAAAAATGTAGCAAAACTTCACATTATACACTAGAAATGTATGCAAATTCTGTCAGTTATGGCTCAGTAAAACTGGAAAACGCTTCATTTCTATTATAATAATGTGGGGTTTTTTGTTTTGTTTTTTTTTTTTATTTTGGTTTTTCGCGACAGGGTTTCTCTGTGTAGCCCTGGCTGTCCTGGAACTCACTCTGTAGACCAGGCTGGCCTCGAACTCAGAAATCCGCCTGTCTCTGCCTCCCGAGTGCTAGGATAAAGGCATGCACCACCACTGCCCAGCGTGTTTTTCTTATTTTAGTAAATGTAGGTCTCTTGGTTTTAGTTATGTTTTGCTCAGCCATGTTTCTACTAAAGCTCTGATCAGTTTTTTTCCTCTAAGATCTAATCTTCTGTGCCACCTGTGCTTTGCCTTTGCAAAGGTTGGATTTGAAGTAGTAGAATTGTGGTCAGCGTCTGTGGGCAACAACCATGCCACAAATGTGTCCCAACTTGCTGCTGACAGATTTGGAAAAGTATGCTAGAGTGATAGTGTTTTATGTACTATTGTTTCTAAAGCTCTCCCTCAATTAGTAAAGGTATAGTCTGTTTATTAAGGAAGTAATTATTATTTATTTTGCTACAGACTTAATATTACATTGGTTTTGTATATTTTTTACTATAGGAAATTGCCGATAAAGATGGAAACAATAAAGTGCTGTCTTTCACTATCCCTTCCTTATCTAAGCCTTCAATATACCATGAAGTAAGTAATGTTTGGAACATGGAATGTTTCAAATTATGTTGAGAAAGGCATAATTTTTTTTTTTTTTTTTGCCAAAGGTAAATACTTTCTTGTTTCTGTTTTTGAAGCATATTTTGTAGCCCAAGAAGGTTTCAAACTCACCAAGTGGTCAGGGATGACCTTGCACTCCTGAACCTGCTTCTTTCTTCCAAGTGAAATGATCACACCACCATGCAAGGGCCCTAATACATAGTCTTCTCTTTTTGTGAGCTGAAATGGCTCAGTGGTTAAGAGCACTGAATGTTCCTCCAGAGGATCCAGGATCAATTTCCAGCACCCACATATAGACCACAACTACCTGTATGCCCAGTTCCAGGGGACCTGACATTCTCTTGTTGCCTCCATGGGCACCAGGCATGCACCTGATCAGTAAAAGAAAGGGGTAGAGAAAAAGAGAGGGAGGGAGGGAAAGAAGGAGGGGGAGGGAGGAGAGAGAGAGAGAGAGAGAGATTGATTTAATCCCTGGGACCCATGTAGTGGAAGGAGAGAACTGACTAGTAAATATTTCTAGAGTAGATGTTATGTGTGATGTCAAGGGAGTTGGTATTTAGTGGAAATTTTTCCTCTAGTTCTTGTTTATTTGTTTAATTTCCCATACCAGTATCATTTTTACTTTTTTAAATCAATTTTCAAAATGAATTTTTTAAAAATTGTCTTTTTCCATATTGTTTAGTGATTATCTTGTTAGACTGATTCATTTTTATTATTCTTTAGGGAAGTAACTACCCAGAAGGATGTTAGAGCATTATGTTTCAGTATAAACGAGTCTGTTTGCACATTCTGTCTTTTCATTTGTGTATTTGTTTTGCTTATGTTTATTCCATTGAAGAATACGAGAATACTCATGATTATATAGGTAAAAATTGCTGTTGAGATGATTTAGTAAAATCCCGTAAGAAATGTGTTAAGAGTCAAATTTACAGTCTTTTGTGGACTTTGATGTGTCAGATTGTGAGCAACACACATTATCTTGTTTTCTTTTAGCTCAGTGCAGCTATTAATTTTTTTAAAATTAATTCCCCTGAGACTTTGTTTTGTGTGAGAAATAACATGTCTCTTATTTAGCCAGGATTCATTTTAACATAGAATATTTCTGAATAATGCATTTTAATTAAGTTATTTGTATTGTGTTACAAAATAAAATAGATGATAGTAACATTAATAAATGATTGTTCTAACTTGAAAAACATGAAATCAATTGTGTAAATAGTAAAGAGTTTTTAGTTAAAATGAACAGTCTTCAATACTGTTTATTTTATATAATAGTTATATTCTGTGTTCTAGAATACAAACAAATATAAATGGATTTCTTTCAAACCTTAGTGTTTTCAGCAGCTTTTATTTTTCCTAAATACAGAGTGTCTTAGGGTTTCTATTCCTGCACAGTCATGACCAAGAAGCAAGTTGGGGAGGAAAGGGTTTATTGAGCTTACACTTCCACGGTGCTGTTCATCACCAAAGGAAGTCAGGACTGGAACTCAAGCAGGTCAGGAAGCAGGAGCTGATGCAGAGGCCATGGAGAAATGCTGCTTACTGGCTTGCTTGCTTACCCTGGCTTGCTCAGCTGACTTTCTTATAGAGCCCAAGACTACCAGCCCACAGATGGTACCACCCAAGGGGCCCATCAATCTTGATCACTAATTGAGAAAATGCCTTACAGCTGGATCTCATGGAGGCATTTCCTCACCTGCAACTCCTTTCTCTGTGATAACTCCAGCTTGTGTCAAATTGACACACAAAACCAGCCAGTACACAGAGTAACCCAATATTTTAAAAAAATGAAGTGATGTATTTTAAATTTTATGTGTGTGTCTTCTACACGTAATTTCTAAAAAAATGCATAAAATGTTACTGAAGAACAGAGAAAACTTATTTCAAACTGCATTTTATTTAAACAAAATTAATTATGACTACATAATATAGTTTTTTTTACTCTATTTTTTTGACATTATATGCTCTATCCTATTTTTTTGTAGCCCTCAACAATTGGATCCATGGCTTTGACCGAAGGGGCATTATGTCAGCATGATCTCATCAGGGTTGTTTACAGTGATCTTCATCCTCAGAGAGAAACATTCACTGCACAAAACCGGTAATGGTCAAAACTACATAGTAGGGGCTGGAGAAATGGCTCGGTGGATAACCACTGACTGTTTTTCCAGAAGATCCAGGTTCTATTCCCAGCATCCTGTGGTGGTTGAGAACCATCTGTAACTCTGGCTCCAGGCGATCTAATATCTTCTTCTTGCCTCCAAGAGCACCAGGCGTGTATGTTGTGCACATACATACATACATGCCAGCAAAACATTCAAATACATAAAATAAGCCTAAAAACATTTTTTAAAGTACACAGCAACAATGGTAAATTTATGCCTAATGGCTAAGTATAATTACTTCATTTCAAGCTTGATGTGAGTGGAGTCCAAAAGTCCGAAATCTGATGGGCACCAGCATGGTAGCAGCGCAAGTAGACATTCTACACACAGTGTGTGTGACTGGGACACAGGTAAAATGCCAGTGCACTAAAGTATTGTGTAAAATTACCTTCTGGCTGAGTGTGTGGTACATGTGAAACATAAGTGAGTTTCTGGTATATACTTGGGTCTTACCTCCAAAGAAGGCACACATTACAAAATCTGAAACATTTCTAGTCTTTTGCATGTTAGATAACTACTCAAAAAAATTGCTTTGAACTTTGTACATGAACACTGCATCTACTCCACTCCTCCCCTCTCCAACTCTTAAAGTGTCCCACCTCCCACATTAGTAATCTCTTCTTTAATTATCATTACTTGTGCATAAATATGTATATGTGTACACAATGCACATGTGTATATATAATCAACTGAATCCATCTGCTTGCATATGCATGTGTCCAAGGCTGACCAGCCACTTGGGGTTAGACAGCCTATTTGGGGGTTTCTCCAGGAAGAAAATTGATTCTTCCTCACTCAGCAGCCATTGGCCACCCGTAGCTCTTCATCTAGGGGTGGTACAGCAGGCTGGTCAGCACCCTGTTGTATCACTATGTCTTGTCTATAACCAAATTCCTCCCCTTTCACTATAAATGGTGTCGGCTGCTTGGGGAAATTTTTTGTTTTATGGGGCAGTTCAGCAAATTCTATCAACTATTAAACAAAGTTAATATACCCTATCAAATATATATGCCACAGTGCTGGAGAGGTTCTTCAGCAGTTAGGAGCACTGACTGCTCTTACAGAGGACAAGGATTGAATTCCCAGCACCCACATGATGGCCCATAATGACCTCTACCTCCAGTTTCAGGGCATCAGTGCCCTCTTATGGCCTCTGTAGACACCAAGCATGCATGTGGTACACAGGCACACACACTACCAAAATGCCCATAGCATAAAATAATAAGTAATGAGAATTTCTCCTTATCCTCAGCAACCCATGATTTCCATTGTCTGATCTTAGTGCTTAAGAATGATTGCAGTGTGATGCTGTGGGAGTTTTTGTGGTATAATTTTTACTGTGAAGTAGTCTACAAATATACATAGTTTTGCCCCCAAATTAAATATGCATTACTTCCACACAGTTCATTAATGAAAACTGCTGTCTTCTGTTCCCCCTGCCATTTCCCCTTTTCAAGACCCAGCCAGTGGTTCTCAACTGGGTGTTCATTGTCTCCTACATACACCACTTAGCAAACACTACGGAAGATTGATTTGATTGATGTAACTGGGTGGAGAGAGGGTTATTGTGCATCTGGTGGACAGTGGTTAGGAATGCTGTTCAGTTCCTGCAGGATATTGGATGCCCTGGAACAGGTGTTGCAGTTGAGCTGTCATGTGGGTGCTGGGAACCAAACTCACAAGACTAGCAAATGCTCTTATTTACTGAGCCATTTCTCTAGCCCCTTGATTTAGTTGGTTTTGCAGGTTTGGTTTGGTTTGGTTTGGTTTGGTTTGGTTTGGTTGATTGGTTGGAGTTTTGTTTTGTTGAGTCAGAGTCTCGCTTTTATAGCTGTGACTGGCCTGCAACTCACTACATAGACTGTCTCTGACCCCTGAGTGCTAGGATTGAAGGTGAGCTCCGCTATACCTAGCCTTGATTTTTTTTTCCTTTACAGGCTTTCTCTACATAGCCCTAGCTATCCTTGAACTCACTATGCAGACCAGGCTGGCCTTGAACTCACAGACATGCACTTGCCTTGGCCTCCTGAATTCTGGATTAAAAGCATGTGCCACCATGCCCAAGTCTTAATTCATTTCTTAAAGAAATGGCTATGGCTCATAATAGTAAGAATTGAAACAAACTACTGAGGAGGATACTATAGTAACCTGATTAAGAAATAATGAATTTTTATATTAAGGCATTGTTATAACCATTTACTAAGTAAATAATTTATTGTTGTCTCTGACAGAAATAAATAATTGTGATTATTTTTTATTTTTCTAGGTTTGAAGTCCTGAGTTTTCTCATGCTGTGCTATAATTCAGCTATTGTGTATATGCCTGCATCATCTTACCAGTCTCTTTGTCGAATGGGTTCCAGGTGAGAAGAATATTCACTATTCTTCACATTAATATAGTTACTTGAAAAGTATTATATATGCCAGGCTATTGTAACTTCTGGTATAGCAGTAAATAAAATTCATGGAGCTTACATTCCTATAGGAATGAAAGTTATTTTAAGGGCCTGGAGAGATGGCTCAGAAGTTAAGAGCACTGACTGTACTCACACAGGATTTCCCACCATCTACCTGGTAGCCTACACCTCTTCTTAACTCCAGTTCCAGGTGTTCCAAAGTCCTCTTCAGGCTTCTGTGGGTACTGTACTCACATAAATGCACATACATACATGAAGGCAAAACACTTATACACATAAATATAAGTAATAAAAAATTAAAATATTTTAACATTCAACAGAATATTTCCTAGCTCAACGAGTTAGGTTAAGTCCACTAAGTTTAGGATTATTTATCAATACATCAAATTGTTCTCTAGATGGATTTTTTAAAAAATAAATCATGGTAAGAATTTTGAATAATGAACCTGTGTATGGGAAAAACCTTAAGAATGCAAATCTTGGGACTGGAGAGGTGGCTCAGCAATTAAGAGCACTGACTACTGAGGACTCAGGTTCAGTTCCCAGCACCCACTTGGTGGCTCACTACTGTCTGTGACTACAGTTCCAGCAGTCCTGACACCTTCACACAGACATGTATGCAGACAAAACACGAATGCACATTTTAAAAAGTAATAAATTATTTTTAAAAAAGAATGTATTTTCCCTTATACGTTTTTGTTTTTTTTTAAAACATGGCCTTATCTAGTGCTGGCAGACCTTGAACTCCTGATCTTCAATTGGGATTATAGACATGCTCCTTTATGTATGTTGTAAACTATTATCTGTATTGAGCCAGTTATATGTGTGATGGCAAAGGAGCATTCTCTGTGTGCTACAGATTATAGTCTGTATTACTTCAGAATTTCTTAAGTTAAGCTTGTCTGAAACTTACATATCTACTAGAGAAAAAAAAGTATAAGTAATTGTGTCAGGGTCATGGACTTTGCAGTTCTGAGCTTATGTATTCTAAGACACTTTTCACTTCAGAAAACTGAGTCTCGCCACTTCCTACCCCCGGTCCCCAGAGTTCAATCACATACAATCCTAGTACTCAGGAAGCAGAGGCAGGCTGATCTCTGACTTCAGGGTTAGTCTGGACTACAGAACAAAATCCAGGACAGCCAGGACTACACAGAGAGACCCTGTCTCAGGAAAAGAAAAAAAATTCATATGCAGTTCCTTTCTTTTGCTACATAACAAATTCTTGGGCTAGCAAGATGGCCTAATAGGTAAAGGAGTTGGTTAAGAAACCTTTAAAATGTGAATTTGCTGTCCAAAAGTCACATTACAAAGCTGGATGGAGTGGCTTTCATCTATAACCCAGTGCTGCCGCAGCAAAACCCAGAAGGCTCTTAGATGAAGTACAGGGGTGGATATGACCGCACAGTGGGAGAAGAGAACTGCATCCCCAGAGGTTAACTTCTGACCTCCATGGGCATACTGTGAGACACAAATATACACTAAACAATTTTTTAAAAGAAAAACCAGTTTCTACAAGTTTAGCAACTTGTAATATCATACATTTTTTATTTCATAGTTTTTATGAGGCAGGAATGTAGGCATGGCTTGCCTCTTCTTAGGGTCTTTTTTTTTTTTTTTTTGGAGGCAAGGGTCTCACTACATGGTTCTGGCTGGCCTGGACCTCCCTATGTAGACCCAACTAGCCTAACTCACAAAGATCAGCATATGTCCACCTCATGAGTGCTGGAATTAATGTCAGGTGCTGGCAACTTAGAGGTCTTTTAAGGCTGTACAAAGACATAAGGAATCGTAGTCTTCCAAGACTTAGCACTTTGACCTGATTCTGTTCCTATATTTGTAGGATTATAGGTTTCTTTATCTAGTTGGTTGTTTGCTGGAATCCATCCTCACATTGATGACACATGGGTATCTTTATACAGCTTAAGACATCACAGCTTGCCTCTTCAAACCCAAAGTAAATTGAGAGTATCCAGCATGATCTGTTACCTTAGGAATCGTTGATACAAATACTGTGTGTAGAATCCTTTCACCTTTGCCACATTGTGTTGAATAGAAGCAAGTTACATGTTTCACCCTTAGTGGATAAAGGCACGATATAGATACCAGAAAGGAAGGCTCATAGGGATCAAAAATCTATCTTGAGAAACGCTCAGGTTCATATTGCTGTTCTGTTACTGAGAGGAGCACAGTCTTGGTTATAACAGAGCTCATTAGTTTGGGTAACTGGCAGAAGTCTAATCAAAGTTATTACAGATTATCTTAAAATTTAGTATATTATTATATCCCACTCATAATGTTAATGGTGAAGAAGGTTCTTATCTCTAAAGTAGATTCTCTGTCCCCCCGGATAACTTCTAAAAACTTTGTTCTTAACCTTGTCCTTGTTTTTTTCATTGATATTCACATTTTTCATCCTTTCTTAATAGTTGCAAATGATTATTTCTAGTGTGTGACTATTGATATGATAAAATCATTGCGTTATTTTAAAGATATAAAAGTATATAAGTACCACAGTAATTTGATATCTACTATTGTCCATCAGATAATGAATGAACAAGATTATTCTTTAATAGTCTGGTTTTTGGTTTAGTGATAGACTTCTTTATAGGTGAGGCGGGACTCACATTAGTTGTATGGGTCAGGCTAGCTTCCTTTCTGTTTCTTGAGTGCTGGGATTATAATGCTATTTTCAATTTGTAGTATTTTTATTACTTTACTATTATATATATGTGTGTGTGTGTGTGTGTGTGTAATTTTTAATTGATCGAGACTATAAGGCACTAAAATTTTTTCTTCTGAACCTACCGTTATAATTAACCCGGTAAGGTTATGAATATAAGCACACTATAACTTGAAACTAATGTTATAACACTATAACTATTAAAATACAGCTTCTGGAAGCATCTCAGTGAGTGAAAGTGAGTGAAGATCTTATTTATGATGTTCATTTTGACTAACAGTGGCTCTAGCGATCTCTGTTGTTACTATCTACAGGGGTGATAGCATCTCCTATTGGGCATCATGGCCACTCTTACACCTCTTGTGTATCAAAAGATGTAACTGTAACTTTTCTTCTCCCGTATGTAATTGTTGTCTCAGAGGCTTAACCATCTCTGAGGCTAACCTGGGCCTAGTCCTGGAAGCTTCTAGCCTCGTACAATCTTATCGAGGCCTAGAATGTTTTCAGCTTCACAGACTTGGTGCTGAATAAGCTCACCTCATCCTAGTTCTTTCTGAGCTCTGAATGGCTGGTTCAATTCAGCTGTTGTGGCTCAAACTCCTCTCCCAAGCTGACTGATTCAATCTGACTCCTCTCTGGGCCTCTGGCTGAATTGCTTTACTTGACCTCATACCTACTTTGGCAGTATGTTCTAATCTTCTGGCTCTTTCTCATTCTCTGGTTCTTTCTTTCTTCACCTTTGTCTAGCTTGTTTTCTCTGTAACCTGACTCTGTAAAACTTTCCCAGTAAAAATGGCCTCCTTTTTTTCCTCTCACTGCATGGCTCCCTCAAGTAGCTTCCCTTTTCTCTCTTCTCGTGAGAATTAGTCATATCCTATTCTGTCAGATATTTCGCTGATTTGTCAATTTGTCTGCCACTCAACTAGACATCACTTTCAAACACAGGTCCATCCTTCTACAAACTAACTTTACCTTCATTGTCTGGGCTAATGGTGTGTACTAAGTGCATGTCTGTATTCCAGCAGAGGGGTTAAAGGTGTGTGCTAAGGGATGGGTCACACCACAACTAGAAACAGTGGTTTTTTGATGTTGTTGGGTTGTTTTGTTTTGTTTTTCGAGACAGGGTTTCTCTGTGTAGCCCTGGCTGTCCTGGAACTCACTCTGTGGACCAGACTGGCCTCAAACTCAGAAATCCACCTGCCTCTGCCTCCCAAGTGCTGGGATTAAAGGCGTGCGCCACCACTGCCCGGCTTTTTTTTTTTTTTTTTTTTTTCCCAGCAATAATAGAGTCTCTGGGTTTGCAGAAATCAAATATCCTGCAACAAATAAGATCCTCAAAAGAGGGCCAGGAAGTTCATTTAGTGTCAGGCTAATGTGTTAAATGGAGTATAATTTAGAGCACACGGACATAGGCAGCAGAGTGCAGAAGAGCTTCAAGAGCAAGCTTGGTTATGGGAACAATACCCAGTCTTTAGTCCTAGCACTCAAGTGACAGAGGCACATGGATCTTTGTGGGTTCGGGGCTAGCCTATGCTCTATAAACAGTTCTAAACCAACCCAGATTACACAATAAAACTATCTCAAAAAGAAAGAAAGCAAAGTTCATGCTGCCCAGAAGCTACCAGAGTCCTTGGTCTCCAGTGTCAAGGGCAGAGGTGCTGCTGATGTCTAGGCAGCGTATTTTACTGATAGAGATTGCTTACCATGTTTCCACTGTGGAAGGAACAACACCTCACTGCCTCTAAGAGTCACCAGTCCCAGTACAGGGCTGCATGAGGAAGAAAATGAATAGGTAATAATTGTGCACATTTAATTTTGCTTAAATAAACATCAAATAACAGTATTTTGAAATGTTGATTTAAGATTTATGTACTATCCATGAGTTCCCCAGTACAATGTAGGATGGATAAAAAGCTATGTATTTATGAGAGAGAGAGAGAGAGAGAGAGAGAGAATGTGAAAAGAAGCTGTTCGCTATTTGAGGAAACGTACTACTTTTATGAAGTCCACTAGAATTCATGTTTTATGAATAAAGGCATGCTTAAAAAAATTAAAAACTAATATCCTCCACCTTTTTTCCATGGAGAATAGCAGTCTATTTAGGTCCTAGCTCTGGAGGCTCGTTGACTCTTCTTAAAGTCATGACTCTGGCAGTTAGCAGGGGTCAGTAGCAGAGGGATGAGGTGTTAAATTTATAAATTTAGTCGATTGGGAAGTCAAATGTTAATTACTGTATTTTTCTAGGGTTTGTGTGAGTGGGTTTCCACGACAACATGAGAAACAGTGGAAGGAACTCTGTGGTCGAATCGTATTAGATCCTGAGTTTATGGTGCAGCTTCTCACAGGAGTCTACTATGCCATGTAAGTAGGAAGAAGATGAAGTCTTCTGCACGTGGGAACATCTTATATTTCTTTATCCTCTGTAGGATCTTTTGTTTCATGTGGGCCTGTTACCTTGTTTCTAATGTGGTTTCTACTCAGCCTTTATAAATTGCCAATTAATAACATGACTAGAACTAAAATTAGAACCAGATTAGAAATTTTAGGTTTTCTATATGGAAAACTATTGTTTCTATGTAGTTCATTATCATGATTATCATGAATACTTTAAATAGATTATTCTGAATAGCAACACATGGTAAAAAAACATTTTGTATAAAGAAACATCTGTAAGCTACTACAATCATTAGAGTTGAAATCTTCATTTTGCTGTTATAACCAAAACTAGGACAACTCAAAAATGATAGCTTTGAAGTGGGAGGATTTTTATAACTAAAGTAGTAGAACTTGAGAAATTCTAAAGGTCAGAGGTATCTATTGAAAGTACTAAATAATCCATTCCATAGGTATAATGGACAGTGGGACCTTGGTCAGGAAGTACTTGATGACATCATTTATAGAGCTCAGCTGGAGCTCTTTTCTCAGCCACTCTTGGTAAGTTCCTTGGTTTGGTCTTTTTTGTTTGTTTGTTTTTTGTTTTTTTGTTTTTTAAACATGTGTGCACTTTTTTCCATGGAGAATAGAAGTCTATTTAGGTCCTAGTTCTGGAGGCTTGTTGACTCTTCTTAAAGCATATTATGTGGTCAAAATGTTACCACGGGGCAAAGGGCAGGTGGGAATTGAGATAAATTGAAAAAATGAAATGTTTTAGCCAGGCAGTGGTGGTGCACATATCTGTGAGTTCAAAGCTAGCTTGGTCTACAGAGTGAGTTCCATGACAGCCAAAGTTACATAGAGAACCCTTGTCTTGAAGAAATGAGGTGTGGGGAGAGGTGTTTTGAAATCCTTAAGAAAAGAGAAACCAAGTACTAACTAGCACCTAGAAGCACATGGAAGCAGGCAGATTGCCACAAGGAAGAAGTGATCCTTAGATACTTAGTAAGTTCCTGGCTATTCTAAACTAGACAGTAAAGCCCTGTTAAAGAGAGGACAACCACAGAGGTTTGTTGTTGTTGTTGAATTTATTTATTTTTACTTACTCACTTTACATCCCACTCACTGCCCCTTTCCTTGTCACTCCTTCCCAGAATCCTTCCCCATACTCCCTCCCCTTCTCCTCTGAGTGGGTCAGACCCCCCTGGATATCCCCTCACACGGGCACTTCAAGTCTCTTCGAGGGGAGGCTCTTCCTCTCCCACTGAGGCCAAACAAGGCAGCCCAGCTAGTAGAAGAACATATCCCACATTCAGGCAACTGCTTTTTGAGATAGCCCCTGCTGCAGTTGTTTGATATCCACATGAAGACCAAGCTGGACATCTGCTACATATGGTATATAGGTCCAGGCCTTGTATGTTCTTTGGTTGGTGGTTCAGTCTCTGAGAGCCCCAAGGGTCCAGGTTAGTTGACTCTGCTGGTCTTCTTGTGGAGTTTGTATGCCCTTTGGGGACTGCAATCCTTCCTCCTGTTCTTCCATAAGAGTCCTCAAGCTCCACCCATTGTGTGGCTGTGGATGTCTGCATCTTGTCTGAGTCAGCTGCTGGGTGGAGCTTCTCAGAGGACAGCCTTGCTAGGCTCCTGTCTGCAAGCGTAACAAAGTATCATTAATAGTGTCATGGGTTGGTGCTTGGCCATGGGGTGGGTCTCTAGCTGGGCAGGTTATTGGTTGGCCATTCCCTCAGTTTCTGCTCCATCCCCCATGCCTTCATTTCTTACAGACAGGATGAATTTTGGGTTAAAATTTTGTGGGTGGGTTGGAGTCTGTCATTCCACTGGGATTCCTGGCTGGCTATAGGATATATATATATATCCCAAAACTGTGAGTCACAGTTAAGGTCACCCCCATTGATTCTTGGGTGCCTTCTTTATCCCAGGTCTCTGTCTCGTCCTGGACATGCCCCCCACCTCCCCACCCCTGTCTGCTGCAGATTTTCATTCATTCTCATGGCCTTCTGGCCATCTCTTCTGTTCCTCCCCACACCTGGTCGGTGTTATTGAGATGTATAGAAAAAGAAAGGCTGTCAAGCTTAAGTGAAGTCTTCATTTTATTATTAAATCAAAACTAGGACAGTTTAGAAATGAAGTAGTCACTACAAGAGCTTATTTTTTCTCCACATAAATATAAATTCTAAATCATTTCCTTTAATAATGTAAATTAGAGCCAGGCTGTGGTGGCACATGCCTCTAATCCCAGCACTCAAGGCAGAGACAGGTGGAGTTTGGGACCCACCTGGTCTACAAATGAGTTCCAGAACAGCCAGGGCTACACAAAGAAACCCTGTCTCAAAAAAACAAGCAAACAAAAAGAAATAAAATTAATATGCAGTACACAAAAAGAAAAATATTCTCTGTAGACATAAGAAAACTGCACTTATGCTTCCCAACATGTAGGGGACCTGTGAGATGACTCAAGATAAAACCTGACGGCCTGAGTTCAATCCCAGAACCCTCATGGTAGAAGGAGAGAACTTACTCCCACAAGTTGTCTTATGATCTCAGTCTCCACATTCATGCCATGTTATTCTCATCATTGCCCCCCCCCCATACACACACAAAGTATTTTTTTTAAAAAAATCAAATACACATGTTGGGCCAGCGATATGTCCCAGTGGGGTCAGATTTGCCATGCAAATCTGTCAACTTGAATTCTGTTCCCAGAACCTTCATAAGGATAGGAGAGAACTGACTATAAATTGTTCTCTGGCGTCCGTGTAGGCATAGTGACAGCCCTCCCATACATATTATGCATGCATACGGGTATACAGTAGTAAAGTTTGAAGGGCAGATGCAAGCATACAATAGGGGACAGTAAAGCATTTGTTACAATTTTGTACCAATCAGGTTTCCCAGTCTTCTGCTTAGAGGCATAGGACACATACTGTCAGCATGTATTTGGGGAAAGTCTCTCCTCACGGATGCATAAGAATGCAGAAAAGTGTTACAGTTTTAACACAGATTAAGTTTTCTGCTGTTTATCATATGAAAAAAGCAGGAACTTATCCTAGCTTGTTTTATATCTTGGTTACAAATATTAAACATTTTTCTTTGGAATGCTCTTTCCTTTTGAAACTCAACAACTTCAAGAATCCAATAGGGTATAGGACTCATATTTTAATAATTTTTATTTGAAAAGCCTACTGAAAAAATATATAATATTAAAAATAAATGTTTTGACACATTTATCCTTTTATATGATACAACCTCATATGTTATGCAAGCTGTACATGTTCAAAAATAATGGAAACATGTATCATAGCGTAGGTTAAAACTACATAGGTTGTAAACTTGCACATACTTGTATTATCATTTTAGGTGGCAAATGCCATGAAAAACTCATTACCATTTGATGCACCCGATTCTTCACAAGAAGGCCAGAAAGTCCTTAAAGTGGAAGTCACCCCAACAGTGCCGAGAATTTCTCGGACTGCAATTACAACAGCTTCCATTCGTCGTCATAGATGGAGAAGAGAAGGTAAGTATAAAATTCCCATAGCTTACTTATGGATTCAAGTAAACTTATCACTGTTTATACAGAATGTACAAATGCTTGATAGTAATTAATGTTCTATGTGTTAAAGTAAAATATTTTCATTTAAAAATGGTACTAGAAATGTGATAATGCTTAGTTATTTTTATGTAAATATATATATGGTTATAAAGTAGGAAGATGTTAGACTGTTGAGTTGATGATAAAATGTAAAATAAGACTTAGCCAAATTTTGTCTTTTTTAAAAACTAGTAATAAAAATAGGGGGGAAAAGTTGGTTTAAGCCTGTTAGCTGGGAAAGGTACATGTATGAGCACTGTGGGAGAAAGCTATATGCCTGGTCCACCTAGCAGTATAATACAAGCTAGCCATGAAAGAATTGGTTCTTATTTTTGGATTTTTGCATTTGCTTTTTTTTTTTATTCTAAGAGCTGAACCCAGCAATATTTTATGGACATGTGGTACTAAACAGTCAAGCTGTCTTGCCTAAGAGAAATTGTCATTTTAATGATCCTGATTTTTCTGTCCCATTCATTTGCAAACCTCACATTGTTCATCTGCTGCCTTATGTGTGTGCAAGCTGTGCACACACATGTAACTATATAGACAGTGTTTGTGTTAATATCATATCCATATATACATTCTCTTATCTGCCTGGGTCAGAATGCTCAGAAAAGAATAGAGCAGCACAAAAAAGTACTAAAATTTTATATGTTGAATCCCAGATGGCTTTGACTTCTCAAACGAGGCTGACTCGAGTATTCCTGGCTCCCCGATCCAACACGGCTCCACTGACCTAGGGATCAAACGTGTGCAAGAGGGGGAGGTGCTGGTGCGCAGGACCCCTGAGCATGGCTCGCCGGAGCCCAACTCAGCAGCAGCCACAACAGAGGGTAGGACAGAGATGAGGAGGCAGAAGTCAGTGAGGCAGTTGCTGGAGAAGGATCCTGGCTCTCTGTCCCCAAGCAGAGCACCTTTGCACTCTAGTGTGTGTCTCCACTACCCCTGGGTGTCCTAGCTCCTCTTTGCAAAGCAACCCTCCTCCCCATATGCCTAGCACCAGGTTAGGTACAATCTTCAGTTGCCATTTGTGCTGGCCTAGAGTCTGCATCCCTGTGTACAGCAGCTTGGCATGGCTACTAACAAGGCAGGGGCCTGGAGGAAAAAGTCTGCAAATGCTTCACATTCTTCATTACTGAGCATGTTTACTCTTAACATTAGGAAAAAAAAATGCACCCAATGGTCATGAGCCTTATTGGTCAGTATTAAGATTTATTCTTTAAAAGTCTGTGAAGAGAATTTTAAAATATAAGCACATTTGAGAAATTGAAGTGGAGTTGGCATTTATCTGTTTTCCTGGAGTGACCAATTAATAATTGTTTCCAGTCTCTGACAGAGAATGCTGGTATTGATTGGCTTCTCATCAGCTGGATTAAGTTGTATAGTAAATTACTGACATCTTTTCTCCATAAATGTGCTAACCTGGAGCATACTACACTTTACCTTTATATACACACAGATAGAGTGGTTATAGCTCCCAGATGGAAGTGAAATGTGTTAGTTACAGATCAAGTACAGAGAAGATCCTTGTTTGTACAATGTAATTATTTGCACTTAAAAACTCGGTGCTCCATCACTACCTGTAAAAAAGAACACATCTCTCTGACGAGAAAGTATTTGCCTGCTGCTTTGTATGAAATGTCATATGAGCTAGCTTTGTGGAAAAAAGAACTGTAGCCAAATGGTTTGATTATTTAGTTTATATTGCCCCTGAAGCACCAGTACTAATACTAATAACCCTGTAAGTAGCTTTAAAAGAAATCGATGATTCCTGTTTACTTTAAAGACCAAACATACACATAAAGTATTTACCTTCTACTTTAAGGAAGTATCTTTCTCTTCGGTGTATTAGAAATTTGAGCATGCTCAGTAAGAATCTAAATGTACCCTCAGTTCCTCACTTACTTAACCAAATTGACTTGACTTTATTTAACAGTATTGCATGTGCATGACCTAATGACCCCAAAGTTGGTACTGTTTTAGAGATCCTTCTTGACGCGGCTGTGGAAGATGTGGACTTCCCTTTTGTCTTTTTGTATCTCTTTATCTTACCCCTAGCATCTTTATTTAAATGCAAAAAAAGGGGGGGGGAGAGAAAGAAAGAAAAAGGAAGGAAGGAAAAGGAAATGAGAAAATGAGTAGATTTAGAACCCAAGTAGACCCAAACCGAACAAGTCTATTTTTCATTCTAGATAACTAAGTAACCATTTGATGATTGTCTGTAATGATTGTTAGTATGTTGTAGGTATTTGCACTAGAAGTAATGCCATAGATTAGCAGTTGATGAAACTCTTACAGGAATGACACTGGCTGAAACACTGCTTCTAATTCATCAGTCGTATACTTTGAAAACAGAACCCAAGTAGTAATGAATCTTGAATATCTGTTTTAATCCTATGAGTCCCCTGTTAGTTTGGGGTAGATTTCAAGGGTGTCTAGCCACAAGGAAAGTCAATACATTTCTTTAATGTATTTGAAGCTAGGTCTTGTAGTGCAAGCCTTTAATTCTATCACTCAGGAGACAGAGACAGTCAATCTCTGTGAGCTTAGGGCCAGCCTGGTCTACATAGTGAGTTCCAGACCAGTCAGAGCTACATAGTGAGACCCTGTCTCAAAAAAAAAAAAAAGACTTTTATCCTAAATTAATTGTGGTTTTAAATAAGTATTAGAAGATGCAAAATGTATAGGAAAATCAACTATTAACAGAAATGTCAGTGAAATCTCATTCAGTCGTGTCTTTGAGTCATGGATGTTATCACCTATAGAAAAACTATAAAAGGAAATATGTTTTGAGACTCAATTGCATTTTTACTTCCTGGGTATTGTGTTGTTTAATTTTGTTTTTGGTGGTGATGGTGGGTTTTTGTCTTTATTTTTGTGAGATAGGATTTCTCTATGTAGCCCTGGCTGTCCTAGAACTCGCTCTGTAGACCAGGCTGGCCTCAAACTCAAAGATCTTCCTGCTTCTACCTTTGTGCTAGGATTAAAAGTGTGCATCACCACACTTGGCTTTCTTTGAGGGCTTTTAAGACAGAGAAAAGGAAATTGATTAAAATGTATGAGAATTTTGGTAATTCTCTAGAATGCTGGAGCTTTTATGTCACAGATAGTTTAATAATAAAAATGTGTTTATTAGGGCAGGCAAAATTGTTCAGTTATTAAAGGTGCTTGCCCTGCGAGCCTGATGATCTGAACCCACGTAAAGGTGGATAAAGAAAACCAATTCCACAAAATTTTCCTCTGCCTCCACACACACACAACGGACACCGATACACACATAGCAACGCTAATAAAAATCTAGATGAGCTTGTTTGTTATATGTTTAAATTAAAGGAAAACTCTAAAGCTTTCAAGATAGTGCCTGTGATTTATGTGTAATCATTGTTCCATTACACTGAAACAACATTTTCTAGTATATAAAATAGCAGTAGATTCTCTTGCATGGTGGCTTTTTATGTTATCATCCCTTTTACTGCTTGGGCATCAGATATGCACGAAGCAACACACTCAAAGCTAGCACTAAGTCTCTCAGTTTCCTGTCCTAACTATGTAGATAAACCCAAGTTTCATATTAATATTTCTGAATATTTGGAATCTTTATGCTAATTATAAGTCAGTCATTAAGAGGCAACATGAATATGATCAAAAATGTTTATTTTCAAGGTACAAAATACTCAGTTCTTTTGACGGGATTGAGAGAAGTAGTGTCAGTTGCTATTATTTTTTTAATGTATTTCCACATGGCTTTGCATGATGAGTAAATACTAAATTGCTGTAGATATATATAAATGTGTAACAAGTTGCCTTTTGCTTTAAGAATAGCCTAATTTGATTTTTTTAGAAGTAAAATAACTAATCCATGTGAAGAAATATAGCTCAGAAATATTTTTATTTTTCAGGTGCTATGTTAAGTAAAAGATTGTGTTTGAATATGTACATTTTTCTTAGGTAACCTATATCTCAAATTAGTATTTACATTGTTCTCTCACATTTTACCTTAACTATCACATTAATATCTGTTTTGTAGATTCATACTTTCTTTCAGTCTGGGAAAAGTATTTTCAGTTTTTGAAAGAAGAAAACATTAATTTTGACTGTTTGATCACACTTTTCAGTAAGAGAATTGGGCTGTCTGGAAACTGCAAGCTCATTGTATCGTGTGATTCTCATCCCACAAAAACGTGAGATGAAGGTCCTTTGACTATGTGCAGTTACTGTGTGAGATGCGCTGCAGCACTCCATCTCCTGCCAAAGATGTAACTGTTAGAGATACAGAGTGCAGACACCTTTGCTGCCTCACCATCAATCCAAGAAAATATGGAAATCCATGTGAAGGGTGTGTCCATAAGGCAAAACGTGATTGTGAAGTTATTGTAGCAGTGAGTTGGCAAATTTAGTAGATATTAAAAAGAAATGTATTACAAAGCTATATATAAATGCAGTTAGCTGTCAAATGGATAGTGCATTTTATTATAATTTAAGAAGGGTCTGGCCTGTAAGCCTAAGTGACTTGGTACAGTTCTGGGTAACTGAAGTTAGAAGAGAATCCCTTTTGTACAATATGTTTTGTATAATAGGTTAAAGAAAAACATGGAAAGAGTTTTGTTTAAAATACATAGATATGGTGACTTTCAATGGATATGGTGTGGTTTTAAAGTGTTATATTTTAGTTTTCGATGCCTTAGATGTTGATAGTTTACTAGTTAGTATTTGTGGATGGTTTTTACAAAAGCAGGGCAAATAGAGCCAGATGCAGACAATGACTGGTATGTTAGAATTCTGTGTAGAGGCTTCTTCCCCTAAATTACAGTACTGAGATGATTACAGACCTCTAACCAACACTCATGAGATTAGGTCAGTGTATTCACAGCTGCTTTTTATTTATCTTAGCTCTAATCTGTCTGATTGAATTTTAGGTGCTGAGGGTCTAAATGGGGGAGAGGAGTCCTTAAACACGAATGATGCAGATGAAGGATTTTCATCAGGGGCTTCTCTCAGCAGCCAACCACATGGGACCAAACCGTCCTCTTCTTCTCAGAGGGGAAGCTTACGGAAAGTAGCAACTGGGCGTTCTGCCAAAGATAAAGAAACAGCATCAGCCATCAAATCCAACGAGAGCCCTCGAGATTCAGTAGTTGGAAAGCAATTTGTACAACAACAAGCAGATCTCAGCATAGATTCAGTTGAGCTGACACCGATGAAGAAACACTTGAGCCTGCCTGCAGGCCAGGTGGTGCCAAAAACCAATAGTCTAAGTCTGATCCGGACAGCCAGTGCTTCCTCAAGTAAATCTTTTGACTATGTAAATGGCGGTCAAGCAAGTACCAGCATTGGGGTTGGCACTGAGGGAGTTACTAACCTAGCAGCTACAAATGCTAATCGATACTCAACTATCAGTCTCCAAGAAGACCGGCTAGGTCACGCTGGTGAAGGTAAAGAGCTCCTCAGCCCAGGAGCCCCCTTAACCAAGCAGTCTCGATCCCCAAGTTTCAATATGCAGCTAATATCCCAGGTGTAGTTTTGATGTCCCCTTGTTCTGCTTATCTTCTACACTGAACATTCATTGTGCAAGACACATCATCCCGCATTGTGAAAAAGATGTCCCTGTCACCGGGTCTGACTTAGCCTAGGTATCTCATACTGTACTTTGTATGGAAACAGCAATAAGGTTGTCCTTTCCTTTCTTTAACCCTTCATCTACCCCTAAATGTGTTTGTGAAGCAGTGTAAAGTGGCTGCCTTTTCCATGCCTTCCTTTCTCCTTGGGTGATGTGCAATCCATCGTAGGCTGATCGGTCCCATTTCAACACTGTGAGACTGAGGAGATGTTAGAGGAAGTGGTGTGTAGGATCCCTATGAAGTGATTCTTTGGCTTTTGTTTAAAAACAAAACGGGTTTGTTCACATAATCTATGGAACTATGAAGATAACTGGATCATAGTTTTTCTTTCTTAACCAGGAGTGCCTCAGAGATTCTGCTATGACTTTGGGCTTCTCTGAGTCTGTGCAATTTTATATTCTTGGGAGGCATGGGGGCTGGCGGTAGACTACTGCAATTTTTTATTAAAATGAGGCTAACTGCCCCCCTTTATCCCAAGGACACAAATGTTTAATTATTGAGGCATTTAAATCAATTTGTGACCACCTCCATTGGAGCGTGGGGCTCTAAGTTGATTGTGTAATTGATAATGCACTTTCTCAATGGCTCTCTAGTCATTAACAACAGGTCTTCCCTCTTCCCACAAGGACTTAAGGACATTTCTGCCCTTAAAGTTTGAACTAACAAATCAGAAACTCAAAGGGGCATGTTCTATTCCTAGGAATGATTGATCTTATGGTGCTGGGGTCTTGTGGGGGAAGGGTGTTGTTCGTTCAGTTTGTATGAGATTGTATATGAGGTGAGGTTATAATTGTTTTCTCTTTTCCTTTCCTTTGTGAGTTGGTGATGACTGAAGTAGACACTGTACGTCTTCAGGTAAAGAGAGGGATTCTCAGTCCACTCTCTGAGATATCAGACTAGAGAAACCCTTTCAGCTGCTTCCTAGATGTACCTAGATTCAGTCAGATGTGGGATACAGAAACGTAAAGTCCTGAGAGTATACACTCCAAGGAAATACGTCAGGGACAGATAATTGGTTGAAAACACTGATGCTTCAGTGTGACACATTTGTATAGAACATTTCTACCAGAGGGTACTGACTTGATTTCTCCACAAGGATCACACTGCCTTTGTGTTTATTGCAGTTTGTGTATCTTCTGATTATCTGCAAAGTTTCTCGTTTTTATAAAACTTTGAAATCATGACAGTAAACTAGATGCTGAATGTAAATGAGTAGCATGTGCTAACTGCTAAGAGGCTATAAAAATGTATTATTAGTTTAAAGGATTTTTGTTGTGATTTGGTTGGATAAGACTTTCTTATAATCTCTTCTGGGTCTCAGGCTTTGTTTGAAAAAGAAGGGAATATATTAGGATTTTAAAAATCAGTATTGTGACTTCAATTGCTATGAATTACCCATCTCAAAAACACCAGTTACACACACCCTCATACATGTAGACATTTTATGTTATTGTAAATGAAAATTACACTGCCTTTAAGGAAGCAAGTGTTCTCTTAATTGGCAAAGTTGTTTTATCTCTATTTACTGTAAAATTTGATAAATTAAATAACCAGGAAAACACCTTTTTTTTTTTTTTACACATAAACCACCATGTTTGGAAGAGTCTGTCTGTCTGTCTGTCTGTTTAGGGGGCATTGTGTTAGAATAATCCTTAATTAAATATGATAGTTGATATTTGCTCCCAGCAAATAAAGAACTAGAACCTCAGCTATTATCCACATCATTGCCAAACTTTGGAGTAAAGCTAAAAGCTGATATGTGATCTATTGATTGTTTATAATATGCGTATGATATGTGTATTCATTTATCTCAGGCACATTTTAGCCCTATTTCTACTAATTTAACTAAGAGATATCAAGTAAACTAAAAAAAAAACTTGTAAAACAGTAAAAAATGTTTACTGTTTTAAATGGAATAAAATGTTTTTGTAACCTACTAAACACAGAAGCTTTTTAGTGCATAAAAGAAGGTATTGGTCTTATACATCAGGACTTGCCTACTTTATGCTGGAGGTCATTGGGCTCAAGTGCACATAGATTGGCATTTAAACCAAGCATTTTAGATAAAGCACAAAAGAATACCAAATAATTTGAAAGTATAGCAGAAGCTGTTGTAAATATAAGAAATCATCTTTTGACTAGAAATGTTATAACTGAAGGATTGGTTTTAAGATATTTTTTTGGAATCAGGAATGGTGGCGCACACCTTTAATCCCAGCACTCCGGAGGCAGAAGCAGGTGGATCTCTGAGTTCAAGGCTGGCCTGGTGTACAGATGGAGTTTTAGGACAGCCGGGGTTACATAGAGAAGCCCTGCCTCAGAAAAGAAAAAGAAGAAAAGATTTTTTTCATCTTACAGGATACCTTTTATTGGTATGTGTAGACTTGGTTTGTACATACCAAGTACTATTTCACAGCCCTGTGACATTTGCTTCCTAATCTTTGGGTTATAATTTAGCCTCAATGAAGAAATTCTTCGTTTACACTTTATAGCCAGGGTCTTAGAATACATTTTCTGTATAAGGTAACAGTGAAAATGAAATGAATTAAAATTAAACAATCCAATTTCCTAATGATCATTTCAACCACAGCTCAACCAGTGTGTTACCAGCATTGAATTTAAAATGGTTTTTGTTCAGTTATCCGGCAGCTGCTGGAAATGTCACAGAAAGTCAGAAAAGTCCACACTGTACCCTCTTGCAGCTTCCCTTTACCGTTTCTCAGCTTTTCCGAAGCTTCGTCGCACCAACAGAAAAAAGACATTTGGGGGAAATATTTGTTTTATATAATTCAAAAAATGATCGATGCCCTCTGCGCTAGGTTAGATTGAGGACTACAACATCTGACGGTTTTAGGAGTTCTTCTATATGACTGTCCATTACTTTTACTGGTAGGAAAGCTAAAATATAAAGTAAAAAGTTAACTTAGAAGCCGGGGAGGGAAGAGTTGTCATTTAAAATCTTGGTCCTTTACCGACAGCCCCCTTTTCCCCGGCCCACTGTTGCGTGCATGTTTACTGCAGACAAGGATTTCACATTCATCATCAGGACACTGAGGCTCAAGAGAGATTATGAAATAAAGTCCATGACTAAGAAGCGGGGCCATAGTCAAACCTTGTCTCTAGTCACATGCATGCTGATGCCTCATTGCCTCTGGTTATCCATTCTTTGGTAAATGTGATGTGAAACACTTCCATTTCTGCTATTTCTTTGTTTCTGGTTTAGTAGCTGGTGAACACGTTTAAAAAAGTATTAATTCCAGGAGGGAAAAAAAAGTAAAATAATTAATACCAATGGGGATGTGTTCGAAATGTAGGTGCCTGTGCAGCACATTATTCTTCCCTAATTTATGCCTTGTGAATTTTCTACCACATAACAGTTACATGCTGCCATGTTATTTGTATTTCCGGGGATTTGTTTAAATGCAAAATAAACCCAGTGAAATTTCCTTGATCAGTGTTTCTAACTATTTGAAAGTGATTTTCAGTCAGCCAGTTTTCAGTCATCAAAAGAACCCTGTGGAGGGTGGCAGAGTAAAGATAAACTCAGTTCCATTCGTTTAATCTAGAGAGAGACTGTTCCTTACTGTGCTTAGAGTAGATAAAAGCAATATTCCTCTATGTAATTGAAAAAGATTTATAGTAAGTATGAAACTTATGAATCCATGAACAGTGAGTGATCTCTGTGTCATTTATAACATATAGACCCTATAAAAACGACTCAAGTGTGGTAGTCTTAGCTGCATAAGCTCAGTATCTCCAACCAGTAGTCTCAATTCCATTTAGTAGCTTTTAAATTCGTTAGAAGCTTCTTCACGTTGCATTTGTTTGCTTTTGTGACTACATTAATGCAGTGGTGTGTTTTTCCTACCTCACTTAAGAGGTTTCTTTGGGTCCATTTTTGAGTGCTTCAGTTGTTGACAATCAGATGTCTCATTTAATTCACTGTATGTTCATTTATAAATAAAAATACTAGTTTCTGTCTTTATGGGTAGGGTAACATACTGTATAAACACTGACAAGGGGGACCACTCCATTTCTGAACTAGGATTACATTATAAAGTAAGGGTTGTTTGGTTTTGTTTTTTGTTTTGTTTTGTTTTGTTTTAATTTAACAAAAAAGCTTAGTTTTTCAATTTAAAAAGATTAATATGTCATACTAGTGATCAGGAATTCTACAGAATCTTAGAGCAACTTTTCTGTGCTGTGATTATATTAAGCACTGAAACAGGAGGCTTTTCTCTCTCGAACTGATGACTACTGTAGTTGCTTCACCCCCAAGTTGGTGAGGTACTTACTATAATACTTTTAATTTTCTTAAAGTGGTTCCAAAGATAAGTGATGGAAAACTAGCTATTGGCAGCTTAACCTCTTATAAAAGGGATATTTGCCAGATTATATAAACAGGGTAAAAATAAAATCATGAGTCATCAGATTTGGTACAGTTTTCCAAGCAAAGGAGATGAGCCGAGTTCTAGCATTGTTTATATTGTGTGACTCAATGGACGTATCACACTGACGTGAAACTACTGCACTGGAGGCCCAGCCCAGCCCCTTGTCCCTGTAGGTGCGTTTTGTCTAGTCCTGACAACACAATGACAACATTTCTCTTTTTTTCCTCCAGTGTTTTTGTAATGTTAGCCATTTGTCCTGTGAGAAATATAATGAAGACCAAATAATTCAGGATACAGCTCCACAGAAATGTAAGGGTCGTGTGAAATAGCTGACAGAATAGCACAGAAGGAGAGTTTCTAGGTTTTGCTTCTGAATTTTGAGATGGGTTCTTAATGTTTACAAATTAAGGCATATTCATATGTCTGATATTAATTATGCTACTACATTTATTATGGTTTTACCAAAAAAGTAGAATTAGGTGTATTTTAAGGTATAAGTCAGTCTTTTTTAAAAACTTGTGTATCTGGAAGTAGGTCTTTTTATTGACAAAGAAAAATTAACTTAATTGGATAATCTAACCCCATCTACAAATTTGCTATGTGGCTTGCTGTTTTTGAGTGTAAACAGTTCAGTGTTAATCATATCAGAAGACATTTTTACATCTTCATTAATTTACAAAATTTACCAAAGAGAATGTTTCTGACAAATCATTTTAAAAACATCTATTAAGGAATGTACCCCCCTTTAATGAAGAGATTGCTTTCTAACCTCGAGAGAAACAAATAATACATTATTTGAACTAGGAGACACATACGGTAGGTAGATAGATAGATAATATCCTATTTTTCCCTACATCAATAAGATGTCAGTACTCCACTGGAAGTACCAATTAAAGAATAAGTCTCAATTTTATTCCTTATGGCATTTTTATTAAAATTAAGGATTTTGCATATCAGTATTGAATATAAAGGGGAAACTCTTAAAGTTGGTACATTGTATATTATGGGTCGTTTAGGTAAAATTATAGGAGAAATTATTGAAAGGTACCCCTCAATGGACAGTGGCACTTGTTTCTAGTATAATACTAGCTAAACTGATATGGTTAGGTTAGTTCACATTTATGTCTGCGTTCACTCTTAACTGCTTTTTGTCTTTGCATTTAAAACATGATTGGGTTAAAGGGAGATAAAATAACTGCTTCTAAAATATGTAGGCCAAAAAGATCTAAAGGGTTTAAGCTATTTAATGATTTCTTAAATAATAAATTATAGTTGTTTTTTAACTGCTATTTCAAACAAGTTCTTTAATTTTTTAATACCACATTATAGTTAATAATATTTAACTGGTGTGGTGGTGCATGCCTTTAATCCCGGCACTCAGAGGCAGAGGGAGGCAGATCTCTTGAGTTCAAGGCCAGACTGGTCTATAGAACGAGTGCCAGGACTGCCAAGGCTACACAGTGAGACCCTGTCTCAAGACAAACAAACAAAAATGTGTTGTTCTTGGGAAGAAAAGATTGACCTTCAAATAATGATTGATAATGGTTTGTATTTTTTTTTTAATTTTATTTTCTGAATACAATGCAAAGATATGTTCCATGTGATGTTAAAAATATTAGTATGAGATTTATCGTGTTTTACACTGGATCTTTTTGGTTCTAAGAACTAGGCTGGCTTTACGTTCAGTTTAAACTGGTTAAATGAAACTGTCTTAGCAGTACACAGGTTTTACTACCCTGGCTTTACGTAATGTGATTTCTGTAACAGACAAGCAGAATACCCCATTTTCATTATGTGTTTCCTAAAATGGATATATTTGATCACCCTATTGTTATTGTTAACCTATATCAATTTATAGCTTGGTATAAACTTCCCAAGTATTGAGAGGATTCTGCTGGTGAAAATTCTGGGCAGGCATGTAGAAAGTATGATCTTTATTGAGAGATGTCCTTTCAACTTAGGACTAGTGAAAAATCTTTTTTCTGTTTTGTTTTGTTTTGTTTTTTTGTTATTGTTTCAGAGCTGAAGAAAAAAACCAAAATGCACATTTAAGATCATATGTACTGGTGCATGTGAGCCATTATCTTGTCTTATTGAATGGATTAATGCTGTTGATTGTTGAAATGTGAAATGCGTCACTGTTGAACTTGTAAATATCTGCCAGAGATGAAAAATATTTTAAGTTATTGTAAATAAAGATGTATAAAATTGAGTACCAGTCTGCAATGCAGAAATATAACATCTCAGATGTTAAATATTGTGTCTCTTGAGGGATGTGTCATTTCTCCCTTGATGTATCTAGCTACATTAAGAATGTAAATTTTCTTTTGTACAGTATAAAAATACAGCTTTATTTGGCTTTTAACTGGGTTTCCTGAGTTGATTATATCTTAGTTTTATACTTTACCATAGTCTTTCATTGGATTTTTATTTTATTTATGAGTACACTGCGGCTGTCTTCATACACACCAGAAGAGGGCATCGGATCCCATTACAGATGGGTGTGAGCCACCGTGTGGTTGGTGGAATTTGAACTCAGAACCTCTGGAAGAGTAGTTGGTGTTCTTAACCCCTGGGCCACCTCTTGAACTCATTGTATTTTTAAATGTGATTTTACTTATGTGTCTGATTTTATTTCATTTTGAAACAAAATCTCACTGTGTAGCCCTGGCTGGCCTAGAACATGCCATGTTGATCAGGCTAGCATATAACTGATTGAGATCCAGCTATGACTGCCTCCCCTGTGCTGGGATTATACCATCACACTTCCTAGGTATATCTAAACTTTCAGTATATATCTTATGAAGTAAGGCAATACATTAAACTTATATGACACCAGGAAATAACACAAAGACAAAAATTCTGGTGTGATGGCACATACCTGTAATCCCAGAACTCAGTGGCTAAGGCAGGAGGATTGCTGGAGTCATCCTGGGCTACAGAATGAGAAAACAGGATTAGGGCCACTAAGAAGCATTATCTGGTAAAGATGTTTGTCTCTAAGCCTGATGACCCGAGAACAACCACTGGGACCTGCATGATGTAAGGAGTACAACTCCACAAGGTCTCCTGTGACCTCCACACATACATGCAATGAATACGTAAAATTTTTAATTATAAAAGTAAGTGAAATTGATTCATAAAATATATAGAACAGCTTTACATTTTGGTATGCTGATTGTAGGGACACAAATTTAACACTACAGCAGCCAAATTCTTGTTCATAAAGGAACCAGCTTTATTAATGAGAAAGCTCAGAATTATCTTTTGCTCATCTCCTGTACTCCAACACTGCTGACTTTTTTTTTTTTTTAATGCATCTTTTTAATGTGGGTGGCAGGGTTCACTGTGCAGAGGCCTGAAGGAACCCTGGGATTCCATCCTTGAGCGTGACAGCCTCTGAGACAGTGTCGATGGCCTGGTGCTCAGCAGTTAAAACTAGGCTGGCTGGCCACAGTCCCAAGGAATCCTCCTGCCACTGCCTCCACAACACTGGAACCACGTGTGTATAGGAAGGGCATGGTGACTTGAGTTTGAGGCCAGCCTGGACTACTAAGAATAAAGCCATAGGTTATGTTCTCTGGGGTCTTTATGCTTGTACAGCAAGCATATGACTCTTCAGCAGCTGTTAACTGGCAATAAAATGTTGAGGGGAGCTTGGGGACTTGTGAACCTCTTCCCTTACAACCACTAATTGACTGTCGATAGATGTCCAGGGAGGGGAGGAGCCTGATGAGTCCCTCATCCCTTCACTATACAATGTTGACTAGCCCAGTCTTGTATTATGCATGTTATGTATAGGTGGTCACAGCTCTGATATCAAGAGTACAGTGGCCATGCCATGCCGAGAAGGAAGCATTCCACAAACACTTCACCTTTTTTAAAAAAAGAATAGTGGATAACTATTATCCAATTCTCGACAGTAGCAAGGTCATCCAGACAAAAGAGTTGTCAAACATCTTTGATCAAATGTACATAACATATACCCAGAATATTCTATTCAACAGCATGGAGTACATATGCTCAGTAATCCATGAGACTGTCTCTAAAATCAATCACATTAAAATGTATGTAACTTATCTGATCATACTGGACTAAAACTAGAAATGAGCATCTAGAGAAACTACAGAAATATATATTATTGAGTTACTAATGGGCATTGAATAAATATAGAGAGAAATAAAAAAAAAACTCGCCGGGCAGTGGTGGCGCACGCCTTTAATCCCAGCACTCGGGAGGCAGAGGCAGGCGGATTTCTGAGTTCGAGGCCAGCCTGGTCTACAGAGGGAGTTCCAGGACAGCCAGGGCTACACAGAGAAACCCTGCTCAAAAAACCAAAAAAAGAAAAAAGGAAAAGAAAAAAAAACCTCATTCCTCTTATTTTCTGCCCCCTCTTCTGAGCCTTGGAAGGGAAAATCTAGCTTCATGCCAATCTGCTGATCTTTGAATTTTTTGTTTTGTTTGTCTTTTCTTAATCTCTGAGGCCCCCAAAACAACATAGGCAATTGTTTCTGTTTGATAGAATTTGTTCCTAAAAATGCCATATACTTTGGTTGCAGGACATAGAGGATGTCACAGTCATTGGAAGGTGCTATGCTGATGATCATTTGTGGCTGATGATTCAAATCATTTATACTTAGCAGTTTGACCAGTTCTAAGTCTCTGGAATAAATACTGCCTACTTGAAAGAAAAGCTCTTCTGATCAAAGCACAAGATCACTAATCTCTGAGCTTAAACAAAAATATTTAGAAGGCAATTTGCCAGATCGTATCCATTTAGCAGAATAAAAAGATCTTACCCACATAGCCCTGCAAAATTCTCCAGCCACAAGCTTTTGACCAGGTTCACTGTCAGGATGTGAGTTTCCTTCCACAGAACTGGCACAAATACAATCAGAAAGTGATTGGTTACCTCTGTAACTGCCATGCCACTGTTACACCAGTAGCCGTGGCTTGTGTGCCAGGTCAGGAGGGTAGCATGCTCAAGTCAATAGCTAAATAAGACTGTTGGTGACAATTCACCCCAGCAAACTGTGTAGCATCTTCCAGGCCTATAAAAGCAAGGCAGTAGAGAAGAAGCTTCCAACTCGGTTTCAGATGTATTTCTCTTATGTCCTGCAACCAAAATACATGCGATTTTTAGCAACAAGGTCTTGCCCTCTAGTTCTTGTGTCAAAGCAGTGACAATTGCCTATGTTGTTTTGGGGGGCTCAAATTAAAAAAAAATTTTTTTAAAAGACCCACAGATTTGTATAAAGCTTTTCATGAAATGTATTTACAAGGACAAAACTTGAGCTTCCAAAATTTAAGTACGAGTATGAATGTATCTTGTCCATAAGATCAACTTAATACTAGTAACACATAGATTGATAATTTGACTTTTTTTATCTGAGCTTATTGCTTGCTTTGGAGTGTAGTCTCTTTGAGGTTGTAAGTAGTATACTTGGTCCTGCTGTGTTTTTCTTTTTCAGAGCAACTGGGAATGTAACTCAGTTGGCAGAATGCTTGCATAGCATGAACAGAGCCCCTGGATTCAATCCCCAGTACTGCATGAAGTGTGAAGAAAATGTTTTAAAATTTAATCCCAAGGGCATATATGATTAGTTGCCAGTGGGAGAGAAATAAAAGGTTCTTCCACATATGCTCTTCCCCAGCCAATCCAGTTCCAGTTGGAGCATTAGGAAGAATCCTGAGACCACCTGGAGTACTGCAACAGGAATAAGATTTTTTTTTATTTTTTTAATATTTTATGTGTGCACGTGTTTTGCCTGCATATATGTCTGTGTACCATATGGGTGCCTGGTGTGCATGAAGGTTAAAAGAAAGCTTGGGTCCCCTGGGACTGGAGTTACAGATGGTTGTGAGCCAATATGTGGGTGCTAGGAATCAAACCTAGGTCCTCTGGAGGAGCAGCATGTGTTCTTAACTGCTGGGTCACCTCTCCAGCTCTAGAAATAAGGTTCTTTGGGTTTTCCTTCCCATCTTCTAAAATGTTTTCATCTCACCTCCTTTTATGTTATGTTGTGTGTTCATATACTTTTAAAAATATTTTTTGGGGGTGTGTCCTCACAAGTATATGCTTGGGTGTGTCCTGGTTCCTATGTAGAAGTCAGAGGATAACTTTTTGGTTCTACCATATGAGTCCCAGGAATTGAACTCGGGTCACCAGGTTTGGTGGCAAGTACATTTACCTGCCAATTTGAGCCAATTTGCCTACCCTCTTTATAGACTTCTTAAGAAGTCTGGGTCTGGTAATTTAGTGATATTTAAAGAAAGGGTTCAATTTACCATTTTAAATCTGATTACATTGGGGATTTTTAAGGCTGCTACTAAATTTCAAAATATAATCTTATTAGCAGCTTGTGTCTGAAATCTTTTAAGACACACAGGTGTTGAGGGTGTAGGTCAGTGGTAAAGCACTTGTTTAGCATACAGGAAGTCTTGGATTTGCAGCACATCCAAAGGGACACTATTAATTTGATCTTCTGCCTTTCCCCTTAGAGCAATATGGTCTGCCCAGAATGTCTATGACTTTCCCCAACCCTTTTTGCTTTTTTTCCTTATTGTTGCATTTATATACATGTATACTTAAAATACAGCATATTGGATTCATTTAGTGTTGCTCATATGTGTGTGTATCTGGCCCTTTGGTATTAGAGAGGACTGAGTCTCCTTCTGTCTAAGAAGCCATTAAGTACCTGCACTCTCCATCCAAGGATAGGGCCCTGTGAGATTTCCCCCATGCACATTAGAATGTCAATTGATGGTGTCATTTTTCATGTCTTGTTTATGCAACAATACTGTTGAAGTTTCCAGGTTGCAACTTACCTGCCATGTATGGCAGATAACACTCTCAAAGTAGGTGTTGTGGTCCTCTAGTGCTTAAAATATTTCTGCCTGCTCTTCTCTGATGCTCCCTGAGCTTTAGATACAAGGGTTGTAACACCGCTATTCCATCTGGAGTTGAACACCCACCCCACAGTCCCTTGTTTTCAGCTACTGCTTCAGCACCATGTCCCTGCCTGCCACCATGCTCCCCACCAAGATGGTTATGAACTCTAGCCCTCGGTACCATCATGAGCCCCACATTAAGTGCTTTATTTCATAAGTTGTCTTAGCCATGGTGTTTTAATAACTAAGAAAAAGGGCTGAGAGCAGTACTCTGTGTGTATACAATTGCTTATAATCAGCTAGAAATTATACTGGTTTAGGGAAATGGCCATAGGAGGTTTATGGTTTCACCCCAACACCAGGGTAGTAGGCTAGATTTACACTAGGAGTCGAACTTGTATGCAAAAGCAAAGAGTCTTTATTCAGGCTCACACTTGGGACCCTCAGGCCTTTCAAATGCAATGGTAGCACAGAAGGCCTTTGAGCACCTATGTTCGGCCTTTTTATTGTGGTCAGGGTGAGGAGTTTATCAACTTGACAGTTATGATTGGCTAACAAGTATTTCTATACTTCTGGAATGTTAGGTATTTTCCTGCTGGTGGCCCATATCTAGGGTGGTTCTTTCCTGGAACAGTTTGTGGTTTTTCAGTAATTAGAGTTTAACCTTAGGACAGGGCCTAGTGTATAAAATGGAGGCCTGGTTACAAGATGGAGTCTGTCTTGTCAAGTTGGGGCCCTTCATTCTGCACTTCACAAGGATCTAAGGAAGGCCCAATCATGGGACTTTGGTGTCGATTATTTTTGGGTTCAAGGGTTGATATTGAGACCTGAGGACTATCAATTGAACTGCACTAATTTGTTCTCAAACAAAGTTGATTAACCTGTTCAGTACGCAAGGCCCAAGGGTGAGTATTAGGAAGAGTTTAACTTACGAGTGGTCCAGCAAGAGTAGATATTAAGGTAGTCAGCCACAGGACCCTTTAAGCATGCTTTCACACCATCCTCGATACCGTTCCACTTCTAATTTTCTATCCTGTATTTGTATTCTCTTTCTTAGTTCTGCCATATTTCCCCTCACTCTGCCAGTCTGGTCTACAGAGACACAGCATGCTTCTCCTAATACAACACATGTCCATTTTGCCGTAAGAACAATAGACCTAATCCTCTTCTATTCTGCAACACAACTTCAGCCAGGGAAAAGAGTGATTTTTCTAAGGCAGACATTGATTTTTCTAGTCTCTGAACATCCCATCAATAGCCAGCCTCAATGACCTGTAATGAGCATCTTGCAGTACCAGAGCAGAGGTTCCAGTGCCTATGGCCCCTGCAATACCTACATGCTTAAGAGGGTGGACAGAACAATGGCAGTTGTGGGTTCCAGTTTGAATCGTATATGAAGCCCAGGAGTGGGATAATTAAGGACATCTCCTTAATGATACATTATCCTTGGGATGATTTGTACCAGGACACAGAAATTAGAGGAGACATTTAAGACTCCAGGACACAGAGTTAGACCAGTAGAACATACCCACCACGTGCTATCAGGAGGAACCAAGTACCCTGAACCTATCCAAGTTACGTAAGTGGGAGTATCTCGGGGGCACAGAGTTACCTATACAGAGCCCCTGTCCTTTAAACTGTAAAAGGAGTTAAAATCTGTTTGTGCACAGTATGGGCCGACAGCCCCATTTACTCTGGCTATGCTTGAGTCCTTGTCCACGGAGGCCCGCCCTCCTTGGGACTGGAAACAATTGGCAAAGGCCTGTTTGTCAGGAGATTTTTTATTATGGAAGTCAGAATTTGCTGAGCAAGTGTCAAAGCACTGCTGAGATCCATCAGACACAAGAGATACATATTATGTTTGAGATGTTAGCAGGAAAGGGACTGTATCATGAGACTGCTCAACAGTAAAATTTTGATCCACCTGTTTATACACAAGTTAATGCTTAAGTTAAGCTAAGAAAGCCTGGTGTAAACTATCTTCTACAGGGAAGTAGATTGAGGATTTATCTGGAATTGGGCAGGGTCCAGAGGAGTTGTTCCAGGATTGTGGCCAGGTTGCTGCAGATAGCGAGCAAATATATGGGGGATGCTGAGGCAGTATTTAATAAGATGGATAAAGTCTAATTATTTTAATCAAACATTTAAATATTTTTAAATATATAATTTATTTTTAAAGAGAAAGATTTGTTTTATCATTTATATCGTTTTATATCATATTTATAACAATAATTAATGAATGTTCAGGCTTATGTTATAAGACATTTATATCTTAAACTAATAATAAAAAATAAATATTTTTAAAATAAAAATTTATTAATAAATTAGATATATGATAATATAATTTTTAATCCACAAGGACAGGGAATTGTGGAACAAATCCATGGAGCTCTAAAAAAATCACTTACAAAAAATAAAATAAAATTTTGCTGCTGAGTCTCTATGGCACCATACAACTAGGTATACTTATGCCCAGGTGAAATGGAAGGACCCGCTTACTGGCATATGGCATGGTCCTGATCAGATATTAGTATGTGGAATATGGTTTGTTCATGTTTTTCCACAGGATGCTGAAAGTGGCAGGTAAATTCCAGAGTATTTGGTTAACTATGCAGAGAAAGCAATTAACCAGACACATGATGCTGATGGTGATGCTGTTGCTGATGAGCCACTTCCTGATGTCCCCAAACAAACTCAGATGACTGGCAGAAAAAGGACTGTATGCAGGACTTTGGTGGACAAACACTGGTTTGCCACAGATTTATATCTGGAAACTTGCTGTGGCTTTCAGGGAGATTAAAGCAACTAGCACAGCTACTAGATGGAGATGAACACTGGGTTCAGACTGACATCAATGGGAAATGTACTTGCCTGCATTTCCCTGCCTCGTGCAGGGTTGATAGGGAAAATTAACATCATCATGTATGGGTTTAGAGTCAATGCAACTTGCTGTGACTGTACTTGACTAATGGTGTGTCTGACATTGTTAGGATACCTCATCAACCTTCATTTGCTATGCTTCCAGTCAATGTTTCAGAACCTTGGTATGCAGAGAGAGAGTCTTGCAAATGTTGGCTCTAACTCAAGAAAACTTAAATCTAAAAGATGCTAAATCCCTGCAATTTGATGCTACAGAGGGGTTAGAGAAATTAAGAAAAGGCATGCCTTCTTGGTCTTCCTTTACCCATTTGACCTTCTCAGTACTTGCCTTAGGTACTCTCATGGTTGTAGGATTGTGCCTGTCACCACTTGTGGTTAAGCTTGCCCTCCATTCCTTTTTGAACATACATTCAGATCTCCATCATATTTGGGTCAAGACCTAATGGGTTACATCCCCCACTGCAGAGGCTGGTAGTCAAAGACACATAAGATCCTCTCAGAGGCAGATCAACCTAAGACAAAGACATGAATGCCAGGATTCATGTGCTGAGGATGGGTAAGATTCACAGTTTTTTAAAAAGATTTATTTATTTATTTTATGTCCTTGACACACCAGAAGAGGACATCATATCCAATTATTGGTGGTTGTGAGCCACCATGTGGTTGCTGGGAATTGAACTCATGACCTTTGGAAGAGCAGCCAGTGCTCTTAACTGCTGAACCATCTCTCCAGCCACCAAATTCACAGTTTTTGAGGAGACATCTAAGACAAGCACAGTGTTTCTACACCAATCGGTGAGAGTTTTGGGAAGTCATTTTTACCTGCTTCTGTGAATGCCTGCCTGTCAGGCAGAGTCAAGACAGGTCCGGGTCTGCTGGCAGGTTTCCTGGCCTGCTTACACTTGGAACAAAAAGAGGGGGTACACTTGAAGCTCAAGGCAATGTTCTATTAATCTTGGTGGAAGGAACAGGGAGGCCTCCACATGGGAATAAGATATCCTACGTACATCAGCCATTGTCTCTGCTAGCGTGTGACTTTGTTTCCCATGATACTGTAAAGTATATAATGCTATTAGAGATACATTCAGGGCCAGTGTGGTATAGCCCTATAGCCCTCCTGATTTCTAACCTCTGTCTCTGAGTCTTCTTTCTGTCTTTCCTATAATCATCCTCACTCCCCCGTCAGAGGACTGTTCAACATCACCCTGACTGGACCAGTGCAATCCATTCACCTTTTTCCCCAAGTCTATAGACCTAGAGGATGGGGTTGCACTGCCCGGTGTGTTTGGCTTGGTGGCAGGGGACCGAATGCCCATAGGGTTGATGAGCTTACTCAGAGTCCATCTTAATGGGGGTACCACCAAATGTGTCCCATACTCACACAATCCCAGGAGGAGCAGAAGAAGGATTCAGCTCCCCCACATTGTCACTGCCAGGTCTTGTTGCAGTTTTTGTACCCAGGGGAAACCTAGAAATGATGTGTGCTGAGCAATCCATCAGCTCAGGAGAGTCCAAGTAGATTAGCAGATTAGCTGAGTCGAAGTGGAGATCGGGGAACCAGGTGCCAAGGGGCATAGTCTTGCTCTGCTGGTGGATGCATCATTCAGAGTCCAGGCTAGGTTCCAAGGCTGGTGAGGGCTAGAACCAGGGAGAGAGACAGCAACTCCTGGAAGCAAGATCTATTCTGACAGCCTGTGTCAATAGGCTTAGAAATGCTGGAGCTTGAGTTTTAGTGGGTTTCCTTGGTCTCTGGTGACATGCCATCATAGGTACATATCCTCTGGGTCTGCATGTGGGTCTGCAAAAGGGACATGTGTGTGATATATCCAGATAGCAATCCTGTCAACCTTGAGGGTGGTTGGTGGTGTTAGGACCATGACATAGGTGCTTTCCAGTAGAGCTCTAGAGTTTCCTTCTGGTGCCTTCATAGGAAGACCCAGTCTTCAGGGCAATAGCGATAGGGAGTAGGAGGTGGTTCAGCCCATAAATATCCTTCAGGTGAGGCCAGAGCTACTTTGGGTGTGGGCTAGGAGTTCAAGAGAGTCAAGTAAGTGGTGATCATCAACTTCAGCTAATATTCCAGATTTTAAGTTAGGTAAAATGGGAGGGGGTCTTCCAAACATGATTCCATAAGAGGTTAAACCCAACGTATAGGGTGTGTTGAAAACCCTATAAAGGGTGAAGGGGGGGGAAAGTCACCCAGTCCCTGCCAGTCTCCATGATTAATTTCGTAAGGGTCTCTTTTAGAGTTCTATGCATCCTCTTTGCCTGTCTTGAGCTTTGAGGCCTGTAAGCACAATATAGTTTTCAATCTGCCCGATGGCTTTAGCCGTGTCCTGTGTTACCTGAGTGGTGAAGGCATTTTCAGAGCTTAGGAGGGCTGGTATTCCATGCCTGGGAAGCACCTCCTCTAATATCTTCTTGATCACTATTTTGTCATTTCATGCCTTGTGGAGCAGACCTCAGTCCATCCTGAAAAGGTGTCTACAAGCACTAGTAGGTGCCTGTGATCATATTTCCCTAGTCTTACTTCAGTAAAGTCCATTTCTCAGTGGTGCTAGGTTTGGTGCCTGGCACCTGGGATCCTTTATCCTTTGGTTGATTATCTACATTAGCAAGCTTACAACTCAAGCATTTGGAGTCAATCACTCTGGGACCTGAGGTTGAGGATCTTTAGGTCTGCCTTTTTTTATTGGGTCCTCAGTTTTCTTGGTGCCCAAGTGGGTTATCTGGAACAGGTTGCCTGCCAAATTGCTGCCAAGATTATTTTACAGTCTCTGATGAGCCACCAGCCATCAGGCTTATGGGTCATAGCAAGTTTTCGAATAGAGATAACATCCTCTTTGGAGTATTCAGGCTTATCTTGTAGGATTGCAACTCTTAGGTCCGGCAGTTGGAAAGTCAAAGGATGAAGAATTGCTGCCTTGGCTGCTAAATCTACCCTGTGATTGCCTTTTGCTTCAGGCATAGTTGATTTTTGGTGGCATGGGCAGTGTATAATAGCCAGGTTCTTTGGAAGCTAAAAGGTCTCTCCAACAGGTTTAGGATCTCCTGTTTGTTTTTAATAGTCTTTACTTCAGCCGTCAGGAGTCCTCTCTTCTGATAAATGGCCCCATGGCCATGGGCTGTAGCAAAGGCATACCTGCTATCTGTCTAAATGTTGAGTCTTTGCTTTTTCCCAATTTTAGTGCTTCTGTTAGGCATGAGTTCAGCCTGTTGTGCCTAAGTGCTGGTTGGCAGGGCAGTTACCCATATAGGTTCTGAGTCTGATACCTCTGCTGTTCCATTAATCTGCCTTTCTGCCTTGCTGCTAGGATATGGAGGACAGCAGGCAGACTGTTTGGGGACAGGACACAATACAAGGATCCCTAGCCAGATAGAACAAATGAAAGGTTCCAAGGGGCTCTGGCCTGGCTTTAATGGACACTTTGTCCATTAAAGCCAGTGTCCTGGAGAAAGTCTGGACAAGGCAGGTAGCTGGATATCTTCTGCTGCCTTTGCAGCCCTGGTGCTAATGTAAAGCAGAAAGATACAGTGGACAGCTAGAAGCTGAAGCCAGAGCCACTAGGCAAGTGGTTTGATGCAGCTGCAGTTAACTGGGGCAAATAGCATCCAGCAAGCGAGAACTGCCCTGGCTGGCTGGGCAGAGCCCAGGTCCAGCACCAATGCTTCAGGAGAGAAAACTCTTCCCTGGAGTGTTACAGCTCAATTAGACAGGCACCCTCAGATGCTTCTTGGTGAAATAACTTGTGCACTTTATTCCTTATGGATAGGGACCTTATAAACATTTTGGGGATAGGATTGGCTCAGTCTGAGATGTTAGGTATGCTTTATTTGCATGGAGAAGGACTCCAAGTGTTGTCCCTACATGATTGATTGTCATAGTCCTCCTAGTGGGGTGTTGGGGTCACGTGTTCTAGGACAGCCTGGCGGGGAGCTGGTTAATGTTCTCAATTATGAGATTTACCAGGGTTTTGAATCTGCTTCAACCTTACCAGTTCTTCTGTCTGGTGGCATGGTCCACTTGTCCCACAGCCCCTGCATACCATTGTTTCTCGCACACAAAGTTGCTACTGTCTGTAAACCATATGGCTTCTGCATTCAGCAGCAGCTAGTCCATTAGGTCTTTCCTGAGTCCATGCACCTGGCTTAGTATGACTGCACAATCATGTGTGGGGCCTTCAAATCCGGGTCTGGTGGCAAGAATGCTGGGTTCAAGGCAGTGCTTGATAGAAAATGGATACACAGGGTAGGGTTGGAGGGGAGGGAGGAGGCTAGCTAGCAGCAGGCTTTGGTAGTGAGTCATGCATGCATTGCTCATTCATCCACCTGGAGATTGTTTGAGAACTCCTTCAGTGGCAAAGGGAGTGTTAATGTAAAGTTCTTGCCCCAGAGTCAATTGGTCCGCATCCTTGACTAGCAAGGTTGTGGCAGCAATGACTCTCAAATGAAGAGGCCACACAGAGGCCACAGAGTCTAATTTCTTTGATAGGTATGCCACTGGGCAATTCCAAGGGCCTAACATTTGAGTTAAAGGAGGAATCCTTTAGCTATGCCTTTGCTTTCATCTATATATAGCTGGAAGGGTTGAATGTCAGGTAGTCCCAGTGCAGGAGTCCATTAATAAGTCCTGTTTGAGTCTATTGAAAGAGCCTTCCTGGGCCTCCATCCACTGGAAGGGCTCCTTTTTCCTAGGTGGCCTCAGAACGGCTTTGCCAATTCTGCAAAATTATGGACCCAAAGGTGGCAGAACTCCACCACCTCTAAGAATTCTCTGACCTCCTGTCTTGTGGTGGGTTTTGGATATTCAAAATGGTCTCTTTTGGGGCCTCCAATAGCCATCACTGGATACCTTTTAGGCTCCCAAGTATGTTACCTGTTGGCAGATCTTAGCCTACTTAGCTGATTCCTGATAGCCTAATTTCCCCAGTGCCATTAGCAGGTCCTCAGTACTCCATTGACATTCTTCTGTGGTCTCTGCTGCCACCAAGAGGTCATCTATATATAGCAAGAGAGTGGTATTGGGCTGTTCCCTCCTGTACTCACCCAAACCATGTAGAACCTCATCAAACCTCATTGGATATGGTTAAATCCTTGTGGCACTCTGATCTGTTGCGTGTAATTTTAAAAACATGCTGCTCCTCTGCCCCGGGATGCACTCTCAGCTTAGCTCTGTTATCAAGCTCCCGCCAGCCCGAGCTACCTCCTTCTGAAAGCTCAGCCCTGGTTTAGCTCCGAGATCGGCTGCCATCAGCCTCACTTCCAATTTGCCTGTTCTTCTAGGTTAGCTTTGCCAAGCCACCAACAACCACCCCAGATGCTTTCTTTCTCCTCCTGGCGACCTTGGCCCCGTGAGTGGAAAAGAGTAGATAGTTTTATATTTTAAAACTAACTAGATAACACAATGGCTGGGCAAAGAATCTCCTGCCCTAATCTATTTCTATTTATTTATTTACTTTATTTACATTTCAAATGTTTTCCCCTTTCCAGGTCTCCCCTTCAGAAGCCCCCTATCCCATCCCCATCCCCCTGCCTCTTTGAGGATGCTCCCCCACACATACACCCATTCCCATCTTCCCAACCTAGCCATCCCCTACACTGGGGCATCTAACACCCTCAGGCCCAAGGGCCTCTTCTCCCACTGATGTCCAACAAGGACATCCTCTGCCACATACGTGGCCAGCACCATGGGTCCCTCCATATGCATTCTTTGGTCCAGTCTCCGGGAGCTCCAGGGGATCTGGCCAGTTGACACTCTTGCTCCCTCCACGGGGCTGCAAACCCTCTCAGCTCCTTCAGTCTCTTCTCCAACTCCTCCATCAGGACCCCATGCTGAGTCCAACGGTTGGCTGCAACCATCTGCCTCTGTATTTGTCAGAATCTGCCTGAGCCTCTCTGGAGACAGCTTATCATGCTTCCTTCAGTGAGCACTTCCCAGAATCCACAATAACATCTGGGATTGGTGGCTGTATATGGAATATATCCCCAAGTGGGGCAGTCTCTGGATGGCCTTTCTTTGAATCTCTGCTCCACACTTTGCCTCAATATTTCCTCCTGTGAGTATTTTGTTCACCCTTCTAAGAAACACTGGAGCATCCACATTTTGGTCTTCCATCTTCTTAGGCTTCATATCATCTGTGAATTGAATCTTGGGTACTCCAAACTTTTGGGCTAATATCCACTTATTAGTGAGTACATACCGTGTTTGTTCTTTTGTGACTGTTACCTCACTCAGGATGGTATTTTCAAGTTCCATGCATTTGCCTGCGAATTTCATGAAGTCATTGTTTTTAATTGCTGAGTAGTATTCCATTGTGTAAATGTACCACGTTTTCTGTATCCATTCCTCTGTTGAAGGACATCTGGGTTGTTTCCAGCTTCTGGCTATTATAAGTATGGCTGCTATGAACATAGTGGAGCATGTGTCTTTATTACATGTTGGAGCATCTTCTGGGTATATGCCAGGAGTGGTATAGCTGGGTCCTCAGGTAGTAAAATGTCCAATTTTCTGAGGGTCCGCCAAACTGATTTCCAGAGAGGTTGTACCAGCTTGTAATCTCACCAGCAATGGAGGAGTGTTCCTCTTTCTCTACATCCTTGCCAACATCTGCTGTCACCTCAGTTTTTTTAGCTTAGCCATTCTGACTGGTGTGAGGTGGAATCTCAAGGTTGTTTTGATTTGCAACTCTCTGATGACTAAGGATGTTGAACATTTCTTTAGGTGCTTCTCGGCTCTTCGAGTTTCCTCAGTTGAGAATTCTCTGTTTAGCTCTGTTCCCCATTTTTTGATAGGGTTCATTTGCTTGGAAAATTGTTTTCCAGCCCTTTATTCTGAGGTAGTGTTTGTCTTTGACACTAAGGTGAGTTTCCTGTATGTAGCAAGATTCTGGGTCCTGTTTATATATCCAATTTGTTAATGTATGTCTTTTTATTGGGGAATTGAGTCCATTGATGCTAAGAGATCGTAAGAAAAAGTGATTGTTGCTTCCTGTTATTTTTTATGTTATTTTTTGTTTGTTTGCTTGTTTGTTTGTGTGGCTATGTTCTTTTGGGTTTGATGAAAGAATATTACTTTTCTTGCTTTTTCTAGGGTATAGTTTCCCTCCTTGTGTTGGTATTTTCCATCTATTATCCTTTGTAGGGCTGGATTTGTGGAAAGATATTGTGTAAATTTGGTTTTGTCATGGAATATCTTGGTTTCACCATCTATGGTATTTGAGAGTTTTTCTGGGTATTGCAGCCTGGGCTGGCATTTGTGTTCTCTTAGAGTCTGTATGACATCTGCTCAGGATCTTCTAGCTTTCATAGTCTCTGGTGAGAAGTCTGGAGTAATTTAGATAGGTCTGCCTTTATGTGTTACTTGACTTTTTTCCCTTACTGCTTTTAATATTCTTTATTTAGTGCATTTGGTGTTTTGACTATTATGTGATGGGAGGAATTTCTTTTCTGGTCCACTCTATTTGGAGTTCTGTAGGTGTCTTGAATGTTTATGTTCATCTTTTTTAGGTTAGGGAAGTTTTCTTCTATAATTTTGTTGAAGATATTTACTGGTTAAGTTGGGAATCGTCACTCTCTTCTATACCTATTATCCTCAGGTTCTGTCTTCTCATTGTGTCCTGGGTTTCCTGGATGTTTTGGTTTTTTTTTTTTTTTTTTTTTTTTTTTTTTTTTTGGTTTTTTGAGACAGGGTTTCTCTGTGTAGCCCTGGCTGTCCTGGAACTCACTCTGTAGACCAGGCTGGCCTCGAACTTAGAAATCCACCTGCCTCTGCCTCCTGAGTGCTGGGATTAAAGGCATGCACCACCACTGCCCGGCTTGGGTTAGGAGCTTTTTGCATTTTGCATTTTCTTTCACTGTTGTGTCAATGTTTTCTATGGTATCTTCTGCATCTGAAATTCTCTCTTCTATCTCTTGTATTCTGTTGGTGATGCGTGCATCTATGACTCCTGCTCCCTTTCCTAAGTTTTCTATCTCCAGGGTTGTCTCCCTTCATGATTACTTTATTGTTTCTATTTCCATTTTTAGATCCTGGATGGTTTTGTTCATTTCCTTCACCTGTTTGATTGTGTTTTCCTGTAATTCTTTAAGGGAGTTTTGTGTTTCCTCTTTAAGGGCTTCTACCTGCTTACCTGTGTTCTCTTGCATTTCTTTAAGGGAGTTATTTATGTCCTTCTTAAAGTCTTCTATCATCATCATGAGATGTGATTTTAAATCTGAGTCTTGCTTTTCTGGTGTGTTGGGGTATCCAGGGCTCACTGTGGTGGAAGAACTGGGTTTTGATGATGCCAAGTAGCCTTGGTTTCTTTTGCTTATATTCTTGCCCTTGCCTTTCACCATCTGGCTATTGCTGGTGTTAGCTGGTCTTTCTCTCTCTGACTGTGGCTTGTCCCTCCCTCAAGCCTCTGATTCAGTACTCCTGGGAGACCAGTTCTCTCTGAGAGGTATTTGGGTTTGGAGAACTGTGGTACAGGGTCAGCTCTGGGGTACAGAAAGAAACCAGAAAGATCCTGTCCCCAGCTGTTCCTTGGTTCCTGTGTCCTGATGGCTCTGTAAGGGTCCCCCTCTGGCCAGGAATTTTAACAGAAGTGGTGGTCTTGCCTGTGCGCAAAGGTGTGTCAGCACTCCTGAGAGACCAGCTCTCTCCTGGCACTATTTGGGTGTGGAGCCCTGTGGCACAGGATCAGAAGGAAACCAGAAAGCCACTCCTCAGTTCCTGTGTCCTGAGGGTTCCTCGTGGGTCCCTCTGAGCAGAGGTGCTGGTCTTACCCCTGCTCACAGGCTTGTCCACATTCCTGGGAGGCTAGCCCTCCCTGAGGTATTTGGGTATGGAGCTTTGTGGCACAAGCTCAGGTCACCCGCCACAGATGGAAACAGGAAGGCTCCTGTGCCAGGCTGCTCTTCAGTTCCTTTGTCCTGAGGGTTCTAGGGGGTGTGGGGGGGTCCCTCTGAGCAGAAGTGCTGGTCTTACCTCCACTCACAGGCTTGTCCACACTCCTCTCCTGCCCTAATCTTATCAGCTAACAGCTAGCTCCCACCAACCTTCTCAGCCCTGCCCTCAGGCAGAGGCTGCATGCCTTAGGTGCCTTGAGGCCTTAAATTGTTGTTCATGCTTCTCCTTCCAAAACTCCGCAGAAAAGACTTCCTCTCCTCCTGTGTCCTCACGGGATCTGGATGTTCCACCTTTCCCTTTGCCCGGAAATTGGCTTCTGCAGTCTTTATTGAAACAATCAAAAACCAATTTAGGGAACCAGATTTTAGTATCAGCTCCTCCCCCTACACTGGCCTATGTTAGTTGTTTATTGAATCCTTTCTCCAGGTCTGGCCATTCAAAGGCAAACAGAGGTTGGCTCTGGGGACCTAAGGGCAGGCTAAAGAAGGCATCTTTGAGGTACAATACTGTAAACCAACTCTTGGAAGGTTCTAATGAACTCAGGAGAATATATAGGTTTGGTACCATGGAATATATGTCTATAACTCTCCTATTTACCTTTCTGAGGTCCTGGACTGGTATATATTCATTGGAGTTCAGTTTCTTGATCGAAAGGAGGCATGTATTCCACGGGGATTGGCAAGGTACTAGTATGCCCAAGTCCCTGAGCCTTCTGATGTGGGGTGTGATACATAATGAGGGACCCTAAGGGCTTTTCCAGTCCCACACCTTCCTTACAGCTTCCCCCTCCCACCT
>JADRCH010000006.1:6335976-6373211 GCA_019843965.1 Rhynchomys soricoides | reverse complement strand
ATGCTTGCTAGCCAATAGATGTAAAGGTCAATATGCTTAGCCAATAAGTTTAAACTGTAACCTTGCTGTGCCCCTAAAAAGTATAGAAATTGCTTGTAACAGCCATTGGGGTGGCCTTCTAGTCACTCGCCTTGAGGGACTAATTGAATGTTGACCCCAACGTGCAGAAAAATAAACCTCTGGCTTTTGCATCGATCTGCATCTCGGTGTCAGTCAGGGCGGTCTCAAAGTAAGTACCACTGACCGAGGGTTGGGCTCTTTCACTACTTGGCTTCATGGGGCATTGGGTACTGTCTTATTCAGGCAGAAGTTGCCCCTGGTTTCAGTTCAATCCAAATGGGAGCCCTATGGCCACCAACTCCATTCCTCTGGTTTCTACTCAAGTTGAGGGGAATTTGTTTAAGCAAGTTGAGATCTCATTCCAGAGAGAGCTTTGGTCTTTGTGCAATCTATATTTGTCTTCTAGAGACAGGGTATGTATGTGAATGGGACCCTCTGGGATCTGTGATGGAGGTCCCTTTTTGATCAAAGGAGATCTGAGTTCCTATATTAGTCAGCAAATATCTCCCCAAGAGGGGGTAGAGGCAGTCTGTTATGACTATGAAGGAGTAGGATACCTGGCTCATTCCAAGATGCACTGTTCTTCAGGTAGTTCATACATCTTAATTCATACCAATGGCCCCTTGTACCCATGATTCCTTGAGGACAATTGGCCATGGGATTGGGCTAGGACTGAGTTGTGCTCTTGTGTCTACTAAGAAATTAATAGGTTTTCCCTCCACTTTAAGAGTTACATTGGGCCGGGCAATGGTGGCACACACCTTTAATCCCAGCACTTGGGAGGCAGAGGCAGGTGGGTTTCTGAGCTCGAGGCCAGCCTGGTCTACAGACCGAGTTCCAGGACAGCCAGGGCTATACAGAGAAACCCTGTCTCAAAAAAAAAAAAAAGAAAGGAAAGAAGGAAGGAAGGAAGGAAGGAAGGAAGAAAAAACGAAAAGAAAAGAGTTACATTGGGTTCGGTAAGGGGGTCTGAACCCTGTCACCTCTAGACATTAAGTTCTTCCAACTGGAAGATCTGCAAGCACTCCCAGCCTTGGCCCTGCTTTGGAAGTTTCTTGGGGAAGTCCATGACCCAATGTCTCATATTCTTACATATTCATTCTTTGGAGCTTTTGTTTCCCCTCTTGTTGGGGCCACTTACCTTTTCTGGCCACAAGATGGTACAGTTGGTAGTGTTTCTCTCTGGGGGAATCTGCTGATGTGGCCAGAAGGTTCTTGGCCAAGTTGTGAGCTTGTCGTTCATTGGCAGTGGTCATAGCTCATAAATGTTTCTCTGTTGTACATTTTCTCAGCCACCACCAGCAATTCCTGCAATGTCTTATCCCCTGCTATCTATTGTCTGCAATTTGTGCCTGATCTCAGGGGCAGCCTGATTTACAAAGGCCATAATGACTGATGACCTATTCTCAGGTACCTCTAAGTCTAGGGACGTGTAGGTGCAATAGGCCTCCTTAATCCTTCTAAAAACACTGCAGGTGATTCTGTCTTTTCCTGCTGCACATTATGTACCTTGGCCAAATTAGTGGGTCAGCACACAGCTGCCCCAAGACCTCCCATTAGAGTATGGTGGTAGACCAAAACCGCTCCTTACCTTCTGCCAAGTTAAAATTCCAGTCTGGTCTAGTCGAGAAAGCCTACATCAGTCATCGCTTCGTTACTAGCAGGGGATCCCATTTGCTCCCAGAACCAATTTCTGGGCCTCATTTAAAATTCTCTCTTGGTCCTTGGTAGTGAAGAAGATCTGCAAGAGCTATTGGCAGTCATCCCAAGTGGGCTGGTGGGTAAAAAAATGACAGAATCTAGTAAGTTAATTAATGCAGATAGTTTCTCTGAGAATTCGGTGTTCTGGAGTTTCCAGTTACATAAATCACTAGTGGCAAAGGGACAATACTGTATCAGTTGGTTCCCCTCATTGTCTTGGGGGAGTATTGTCCTCAAGGGGAGAATATTGGCTTGGCCGTGGGCAGTCAAGACAGCTCTCCTTGGTCTCTCCCTCAGGTGTGAGATGGGCTCACCAAGGGGAGCCCTTGAGCCCCTCCTGGGACCTCAGGTTGAGGCCTTGGATGACCCTCTAGTGGGGGTTGGTAAGGCAGAGCTGAGATCTTCCTCAGTACTACCCTGCAAGACAGGATAAGGAAGACCAGTAGGGTTAGTTTCAGCTTTTTGTTTCTCTCAGTTTTCCAGGGTATGGTGGTGCTTGGTTGCTGTGGCAGCAGCAGTTACTTGAGCCATTTTGGTGGCTCCTGGACCAGATCCTGCCAGGTGGTGATGTAGGGGGACTTGGTCTGGGTGTCTCAGTCATCCAAAAATAATGTCTTTGGCCTTAAAAATCATGAGCAGGAGCCAAGTCCCCTCTAGCGGCCAGCCAACATTGAAAATTGGCCATTCATTCATGCAAAGAGTGGTCTGTCCTTAAATCTAAGCCTAGACTTCTAGAAATAATTTTATTGTCCTTGAAATGGTCTAAGAACAAAGTTAAAGCTGTGGTCTGAGCCTGTCCCATGGTATCAGTCACAAAGGCAGACAGGGAGCAAACAGAAGGATGAAAGACAATAAAAAAAACTCAGTCCTTATGGTGATTGGAGGCAAAAATGAAAGTGAGATAATAGCCTTACACAGTGTTGCAGGAGCAACCTGATTCATCCGTTCAAGTATGTGGAGAGGATCTGATCCCCTATATGCGGGTCTGGGATATCTCCCAAGTCCCTTGGTCCCAGAGTCATCCAGCGAGTCCACCTAGACTGCCTGCAGGCTACTCATATTAAAGGTGGAGTGCCAAGACACGGAGACAGAGGACAAACATTCAGCCAGATTTTGACTCAACAGTTCTAGGGGTACTGAGAGGAGGGATGTTTTGGGATACCAGACGAGCCCCCAAATGTTGTGCCCAGATCCAAAGATCCCCAAAGATGACCAGGAGTAGAATTCATATGCAAAAGCAAAGAGTCTTTATTCAAGCTCAAGCTTGGACCCTCAGGCCCCTCTGACAAAGTCGGGTAGCTGGAAAGGCTGTTGGGTTACTGGGATGCCCCAGGGCTTGAGCCACTGGTAGAGGCAGGATGCAGGAAGTTTGACCAGGCAGGTGTCAGGCTGTGAGAAGCTGCAGGATACCCCCTGGGGGTAGGGGAGCACAGCCTGGGGTCCCGGGGACTGTATGGAGCCAGCTCAGTGGTCCCCAGGCCTGCAACAAGGCTGGGACTGTCTGGTTCTCAGGCTCTTGGGCATCCCAGGCATGGCTAGATGCTGCAGAAAAGCTGAGAACAGAATGAGGGCCCATGGGCTGGATCTGGGCTGAATCTAGCCTGGAGCCAAAGGAGAAAAGATGGGGAGGCACCCTGCTGGGTCCCACAGGGACCAAGTCCTCTTGGTGGAGGCCTTCTGCGGGAGACTAGACGTGACTCTTTAGGCAAAGGCCTATTCCGTTGCTCCCCACAGCAGATACCAGTGATAAGAGACAGTCCATGGTTTTAAGGTGTTTATTGTCATGGCAGAGAGTGGTGATGAGTAGAACCGTACTCCACTTCTCAGGGTGGGCCTGAGGTTAAATACCTTTTGCAGGGAGGAGTGTCTGGGAAGGGGAGTTTATTGGCTAAGCCTCCAGGCCTTTAGGTACCTCATTAAAACGGAGATCTGTCTTGAGGCTATGTGACCACACATCCTTTACCTGTGGAGGGGCTTGGGGCATTGCCCTGATGGCCACAGACCTATGGAGAGCTGCAGCCTCGTGTTAGGAGCCTGGTGCCCAGGAGCATGGCAAAACACCTACCATCCCTTGCAGGGTTCTCCCCTGCTGGGTCACCAGGGTTTCAAACCTTAGCTCAACCAGAAACCAGGCTGCCTTTCACGGTCCTTCAGAAGGCCTCAAGCACCTAAAGTTCAACCTTTTTATCATGCTTACAGCAGGGTTAGGGGCTTATCAACACGGCAGTTACATGGCTGGCTAACAATGATTTCGGTTGGCTTAAGCAGTTTATCTATATCTATCTATCTACATAGATATAGAACATTTAAGTATTTTCTTGGGTGGTTCCTTCCTGGAAGTGTGTGGGTTTGTTTTTTGTTTTTTGTTTTTTGGGGGGTTTTGTTTGTTTGTTTTGTTTTGTTTTCAGTAATTAGAGTTTAACCTTAGGACAGGGCCTAGTGTATAAAATGGAGGCCTGGTTACAAGATGGAGTCTGCCTTGTCAAGTTGGGGCCCTTCAGCAGTGTCTGGGATGAATTCCCTCCCATTGATGAAACACAGTAATAACTCAGGTTATCTATAGGAAAGTAGATTCTAATAGCATAGAAGATAGGTGTCTGCCCAGCTCTTGGGCTGATTAAGGCTTATAAAGGGGGGGGGGTGTGTTTTATCTGAGAACTAAATGGTCAAAGGCAGGTGGTAATCTGGGTTGGGATTAAATAATTTCTCCAACAAAAGTGAAATACTGATGTATCAAAACTATTCTCACATTTCTCAACTGGAGTCTTTAAACCAGTGGTTCTCAACCTGTGAGGCATAACCCCTTTGGCTAACCTGTCTCCAGAAATATTTAGATTATGATTCATAACAGTAGCAAAATTACAGTTATGAAATAACTTTATGGTTGGGGGTTTACCACAACATGAGGAACTGCATTAAAGGGTCACAGTGTTAGAAGGCTGAGAACCATTGCTCTAGACAGCCTCCAATAGTCTGACTCCATTTCTTCCTCCCCACCATTATATTCCACAGATAATCTTTCAATACAAATGTGACCAGTGCCCTAAGTACCAACTTGTAATTCATAAAATCAGACACTTAGACACTTTACTCATCTGTTTTCATTTTGCCTTTCTTCCTGGAAAACTTAAATCAATTCAGGCCTTTGTTTTCCGATCTCTTCCTTTAAGGAAAGTGTTCCTGATTCCTTCTGGTCTTATAATTATATGCTCCTGTGCCCTGCTGTTAGGAACATAACTTAAAAATCGTTCTCTGTAACTTAGAAACCATTTTGTGTGACTTAATGCAATGCATGTGAGATAGAAATTTGCTCTGGTAAGACCTAGAAGCAAGCCACTGGTGGGCCACCTGGCAGCCCAGTTACCAACCTAGCCCAGGATGGGCCTTGATATGCTTAAAAACAAAAACCTTAACCCCTAGGTGGTTTTAAGATAGTGAACCAAACCCAAGTTGTAAGCTTGATTTTCAGAGCCCAGTGAAATGATACAACTGTTGGAACTTTGGGATTGTTCTCTAGAATTTCACTTCTGTACTCCATAAACTTAGCATTTCTAGCCTGTGCGTCTATACCCATCGGCAAAAACATGTAAGTATTAGGCTGCCTTACTGTAGCACTTTCCCCAATACTGTCTGATCTGTATCTTCTCGTTCAATTACCCAAAAGCTCAGTTATCCAGAGGTGCCTCTACTTGAGTACTGTATTCTTACTGCTGGTACTAAGAATGATACTTTGTTTATAAGCAAATATAAATGACGTAGTCCTGTTAGTGAACAAATATTTTCATGTATCCCAGCCAGGTTCATTCCTTTTCCTCCTCATTTTCTCTGTATAAGTCCCCTTATCGTCTCTATTTCATTAGTTGTATGGTCCTATTTTCTCATTCACGCTCTGGCTCCACTCTCCCTCAAACCCTTGAGCAAATGAGAACAGATATGTGCTGTTCGTCAAGCGAATCCATTTTCATTATCTTTTTTCCTCAGAGTAGCTAGACTAACAACATTAAAATTGACATAAAACACCAACCAATCGTACAACCAGGAACACTCCAGACTTCTAGCTCATACTAGTGTGCTCCGGGTATGGTCCCTTTCCCCGGAAACGGAAACGGAAGAGACTAAATCCCCGGAACTCACTTTTTTTGGGGGGGGGGGAGGATTTGTTTTCCGGCTAAGCTAGGTCCTAAGGTCCGAGTCAACCGGCTTACGGCAACGTCACTCTTGGCAACTCGGCTTCCCATTGGTCTCTTAGGGCACCGCCCACCGGGCGAGGGATTCGGTGTGCTGTGCGCAGCTCCCTTTCCCTGCCTGCTCTGAGGTTCGGCTTATGCTTGGAAGAGTTTTCCCGAAGCGCCCGCCTCCCCAAGCCGTTCTGGGGTGCCCTGCGACTGCTGGAGTCTTGGCTGGCCGCGCGTGTGAGCCTCGCGGCCGTTCTCCCTCCCGCCGGCTCTGACTCGAGAGGTGAGTCCCGGTGCGCCCCTGCTGCAGCCGCGGCTCCCTGCGCGCTTTCCCCGACACCCTTGTCCTCTCCGCTCGCCCACTGTGGCGGGAGATGATGAGTCCGGGGAGCGCAGGCTGGGGGATGCTGGGGAGCAGCCCCTCTGGGGTGCCTTACCCGTGAGAGGCGCTGTCTGCGAAAGCCAAGTCTGTCCTGTGGCGGGCGAGAGGTCTGCATGGACCATGCCTGCTTTCCGGCTAACCCGTCCCTTCTATTTGGAAAAAGAATTGTAAGGAACCGTAACGAAAATGGCAGTGTTCTGCCAGAGGAGAGGGAACTCTGAAGGATGTGGCCCACGGGATCGCGGGATAGAACGACCACTGAAGTCTGTAATGTCGACCCGGCCAGGTGTCCCTAATGGTCTCCTTGGGACAATGCTTAGTTAAAAATGCGTTTACTCCCAGAGGAAAGCGTGTGGCTGCCAACACTTGGTGCTGCCTTGTAGTTGACTGTGAAGAGAATCGAACCTTTAATCCTAAAGATAATCACGATACATATAGATGCTCACTATAAATATCTATTTCATTGGTTGATTGTGGGTGTATGCATTCGTGTGGATGTTGGTGCGTATGTGTGGGTAATATGTGCTAATTTTAGATGTCTTTCTGGATTGCTCTTTACTGAGGCTGGGTCTTAGTGAAACCGGGTCCTTGTTGGTTAGCTAGCTTGCTTCAGAGAACCCCATTCTCTGCCTCCCCAGTTCTAAACGCTCCTCTTTTCAAGTGGCTGCAAGGATCTCAGCTCCTATTCTGACACTTGCAGGACAAGTGCTTTTATCCACTGAGCTGTCTAGTCAGCCTCCCATATTCATGTTTTATTGTGTATTTGTTAGGTAGTGTTTTTTTCTGAGGAATTGTGGGAAAGAAGGGGACATCCTCTTATGAAGTCTTGGTAGAAATTTCAATTGGGGTGATTTTGTATTACCTAAGATATCTTAAAAATCGTAGATGTTGTATAAATGCATTTGGATACAAACAAGGCTGAGCGGGCATATCCAGCCCTTTTGACATTTCAATACAATGTTGCTGTCATCTACAAAGTTCCTGGCTGTGAATACAGTTACAAAAAAATTTGCAAGAAGCACTCATAATGTTTAAGCACGTTTACAACAAGGATTCATGGCTATCCTTGACCTCATAGGGCTGCTCACCTTGTCATTAAAATACTAGATCTGGGTATGGGACATAGCTGTGATCCCACTACTCTTAAAACTGAGGCCGTCAAATCATGAGCTCAAAGCTGGCTTGTATCATAAAGTAAGACTGTCACAAAAAGGAAACTAAGGGACTAGGGGTGTAATACAGTTGATGAAGTGCTTGGCTTAGCACACTGAAAAGCCCTCAGTTCCATCCCCAGTACTGCATATGCTAGTGATGGTGACACAGGCCTGTAACCTAGCACATGGGAGGTGGAAGCAGAATCAGGAGTTCAAAGTTATCTTTGGCTACATGGGTGGGGGCCAGTCTGGGACTCATGAGATAATTGTTTTACACAAAACAAAAACGAAGTAAAAGAAAATACAACAGGTATTAGAGAGATGGCTCAGTTGGTAAAGTGCCTGCTTTGCAAACATGAGGTCCTGAGTTCAATCCCTAGAACCTACATTTAAAAAAAAAATGGTGGTGGGGAGCTTGCAGTCCTAGGGAGGCAGAGACAAGTAGTTCCTGGGGCTTGCTGGTCAACCTGCCTAGTCTACGAGTTCTAGGCTATTCAGAGACCCTGTCTCAAAAAATAAGATGAATGACTCCTGAGGAATAAGACACCAGAGGTTGTCCTCTGATGTCTGTACTTACACACACACACACACACACACACACACACACACTAATCCACCATAGGGAAATGGCCTGTGATGATATTTAGTTACATAGAATATTTTTATAACAGTCCTTGAAAACTCACTCTCAAAAATTATTTAGCTTGTGCTAATAAAAAATAGGTAACATTCTTCTCTGCAGTCTGGCCTCCCCACACTTTCTCTCCTCTTGTTGCCTTGAAGTTCAGAGTTTTGTGGTGACATGAGTAGTTTTCAGAGAGGGTAAGATTTTTATCCAGTGGCAGGAAGTGCTTAACCAGGTAAGTGAAAAAGGAACAAGCTATATAATCAACTGATCAGGAATTTAAGAATCAGTCAAAACTGGCTCTCTAAATTGTGTGAGTTTTGGTGAATTATTCAATATTTAACCAACAAGTTTACTTATTTATAAATTGCACACATACACAGAAATGTACTTGACTCATACTTTCTGGGGTATCTAAAGGTACCTGAAACAGTATCTCACATAATATATCAAAACAACAAAAACCCTTTTTATTCAGGTGTAAATTGTTAGTTTCTTCATACAGGTATCATATAGATGCATTGCACATTTTGTCTAATACACTCAGATTATTTATAAAATGACCCAAGAAGGGCATGGTTTGCTATATATGGTTTTGACTTTATGGATGAAGTAGTTATTTTTCCCTACAAAATGTAACCTCTTAGAGCTCCCAAAGTTAAATTAGAATAGCTGTAAAGAGCTAGGTTTGGTGGCACTTACTTAGGATTCGAGAACTTGAGAAGCAGAAGCAGGAGAATTTTGAGCTCAGGGCTAGCCTTGGCTACATAACAACACTACAGCAGAGGAAAAACTTCATAGTGAGTGCTTAACTTTCCTCTGACCTGCTCTTACCGGTCTAGTAATCAGCTCTTTAGCCAATTGCTGGTTTTTTCTCTTCATGCCACCGTAGCAGTTTTAGCTTCTTGAGAATAATTACCTGCACATCATGCTGTTAGTTAAAACTCTTCACTTTGGGAGGGGGTGCTTTCCTTCGCCTGTTTACTAGCTGATCTTGACTCACTTGTAGTTACAGGTGACTGGATGTTCAAGCTGCAGAATGCATAGCACCTTACAAGGTAAAAGAAAAAAACATTTAATTATGCTGGTTATTAAACACAAATTTAGCAATATTTATCTGTGTAATAAGTAAGTTGTGAGAGATAACCATTAGTTTTTTGGTGTTTGTTTTGGGGGTTGGTTGGTTGGTTGGTTTTCGTTCTGTTTTTCCAGAAGGAAAGTTAAATGGGATTTCTGAGAACATGTCCTAGTTTGGTTTTCTGTTGTTGTAGTAAAGACTATAACCAAAAACAGGCTGGGGAGGAAAGGGCTTGGCTTACATGTCCCAGTCTCAAGCCATCATTGAGAGACATACAGATGGAATAATGCATAGTATAGTCCTACAAAAAAAATGTTAAGCAAATATGTGTGTTCATTTCACAAAGAAGTTTAGTGGACTTGACCCATTGGTGTGACCCTTCATCTCACTGACGCCCTGGTTTTGTCTAGGTTGGCCACAATGAGCACACTGCAGTTAAAGGAGGCTCAGGTGCCAGTTGTTCAGTTTGTGGGAGATGATGATGTCCTCAGCCACATTCTGGACAGAGAAGGAGGTATGCATGATGATACAGTTGAAGAGACACTCACGGGCCACGGTGTTCTTAAAAACATTATAATACACAGGATTCATTCTAGTAGGACTGCTTTAATTTTTAGTTTGCTTCTTTTGAAATTTAACTGTAAGTCAGTATAAAACCTTAATATGAAATGCTTAGTGGTAGAAAATAACTACCCTTAACTCTAAACTCAAGGGACGTATGTGTGTATTTAACTTAGTTACATACGTTTTTTTTTCTTAATGTTTATGGGTTTTTTGCCCACCTGTATGTGCCACGGAGGCCATAACAACACATTGGAATACCTAGGGCTAGAATTATAGACACTTGTGAGCCATTATGTGGGTGCTAGGAACTGGAGCCAGGTCCTCTACTACAGCAACAAGCACTCTTAACTGCTGAGCCATCTCTCTAGCCTATGACTTAGTACTTTTAATGAAAGAAAAAGCATTGACTTCCTCCACACCTTTATATACTGACTGAGTGTTTAGTTTGTCTGCTGACATATATATAACATGCACATGGTGGTCAGAGGACAACTCTCTGGAAATGGTTCTCTCCTTCCACTGTGCTTCCATTAGGCTAGCGTGGTGCACATTTTACCCACTGAGCAGCCATCTGGATAACTCTAATGTAATACTTAGAAAGAATTCACACCCTTTGTGTCCTAATATTTTGTATATTTTTACAGGAACTAAATTAAAGAAGGAGAAAGCTCAGCTTTTGGTCAATCCCCAGAAAGTAATAAAGAAGGTAGAATGTGAGTTGGAGAAAAGTGACCCAGAAGTCTTAGAGGATCAGAACTATGTGGAAGTCTTGGGAAGAAATATTCAAGGTATCCAGTCGGAGTGACACATACCCCGCTTTCAGCTAATAGCATGAAATGCTTTCAGAATGCACAAAAATAACTCAGTAGTCTAGAAAGTCATATAGTACAGTTGTGTGTCGAACCTAAAGGCATTTCTTTCAAGTTGTTTTGGTGCATTTTTTAAGGTCTGATTTTTTAATTATGTGTGTGCAAGTGTGCAAGTGCCATCTGGGGCCAAATGAGGGCATCAGCTGGGGTTCTAGGTGGTTGTGAGCCTCCCAAAGTGGTTCTGGGAACCAAACTTGGCTCTTCTACAAGAACAGTATGTACTCTTAACTAATGAGCCAACTCTCCAACCCCCAGCAATTTGGTTTTTTTTTTTTTTTGTTTGTTTGTTTTTTGTTTTTTAAATAAAAGAAGAGAAATAACCAGTCTTTGGTCTGTGACCCTCTCCAGCCCAGCCTGCTGAGTAGTTGTGATTATGGACATGTTCTATCATGCCACAAACAGGCATATTACTGCTTTTAGAGGTGAGAAGATTTATTTGGGTTCACAGATTCAGAAGATTCAACCCGTGGTTTCTTGGGGCCACACTATTGAGCAGGATTTAGTCTGTGGTTGCTTGGTCTGGTGCTCTGAGGCAGAACATCATGGGGGTTGGTAACCTGTGTAGAGGAGAGCTCTTCCCTTCATGGAGAAAGGGAAGCAGAGGACGGTGACATTGGAAATCACTTCACAAATTAGGTCATTTTATTGTTTCCTTGTTTCTCTCTGTAGAAGTAGGAAATTCATCCAAGTAATGTTGTTCTCACCTAGGCTTGCTTACAGTGATGGCGGTGGGTTTTTATTGCTGTTGGTTCGGGTTTTTTGTTTTTGTTTTTTTTTTTAAAGTCAGCCTCGAACTCACTGAGATTCTTCTGCTTCTGTTTCCTGAGTACTAGGATTAAAGTCATTTATTACCAGGCCCAGCTCCTGTAAGCAACTTTCGAGTAACTGTGGCATCTTTATTTACCAATCAGAATTAATTGGGGGCAAGTTCCCAAAAGCTTCATACAGACCCTCTCATGCAAACAGTTTTGGGGGACACAATTATTAAAATACAAACAGCTACAATTAACCTGTTCCCTATTGTTAGAACAAGTGGGTATTCCAGCCTTTTGCTATATTTTCATGCTAAATCTTTGGGTACATTCATTATTTCTTTAGAAAACTTCATAGTTAAAAGAGGACTTATATAACCAGATGGAATCAACATTTTAAAAACTATTTTGAAATAATCTTTTTTGCAGTGCTGGGGATGGGCCACAAGCTGGGCAGATGCTTTTGCACTGATCTAGAACGAAGCCCTTGTATCTTCTTCTTTCCCTCCACCCCACTGACCGGGGACTCAGAAAGGTTCACCCGCCTGTGGCTCCCCAATTCTGGGATTGAAAGATTCACAACCATGCCCGGCATGCATTTTTTTCTTCCTGTTATTTGCCAACACATGTTTAGAGATAGGAGTGGTGTTCCAGGTGATATGTAGAGAGTAGCATTTTCTGCATTTATCTTACTCTTTTTTTTTTTAACCTGATTCAAGAATTTTTAATTACCTTTCTTTTGATATCTATCTTTATTTCTTTTTGGTGTTTCTAAGGATTTCTCTGTGTAGCTCTGGCTAGTCTGGAACTCACTTTGTGGACCAGACTGACCTGAAACTCACAGATGTCCTCCTGCTTCTGCCTCCAAAGTACCTGGGATTAAAGGAATGTGCCACTACATCCTGGCTGACAACTTGCTTCTTACATGGTTGCTGGGATTTGAATTCCGATCCTCATGATTACATAGAAACCTTTTTTTTTTTTTTTAATTTATTGATTGATTATGTATACAATGTTTTGCTTGCATGTATGCCTGCATGCTAGAAGAGGGCACCAGATCTCATTACAGATGGTTATGAGCCACCGTGTGGTTGCTGGGAATTGAATTCACAACCAAGGGAACTTTTACCCAGGAGCTCATACCAGCTCCATGTCCAGGAAAAAAGAGCACCTTTATGGACGTGCGGTGTGCCCCGGCCTACAGAGGGCCTTGGATCTGTTGTGGGCTACCGGATGCAGGTGTTGCGAGTCCAACTCAGATTCTCTAGAAGAGGAGGAAGCATTTTTAACCACTGACCCATTTTATTTTCCTTGAGTGACAGAACCAGTAAAGATAGACTTTACGTCCACTGTTGGTCCTTTAACAGCTCTTAGTTTTACCTATGTGATTTAATTCTCACATTAACTCTCCAGTCTAGAGAAAATGTTTAGATGTAATGTTTAGAGGTAATGTTTAAATAAACAAGATCAGTCAGTTTTCCTTGTATACGTGAAATATTTTGTATATAAATATCTGATGGTAAGCTTTTATGGAAGGTAGTAAGAGGTATAACTCTTAGATTTTTAGCTATTTAAAGCTTTTTTTTCCCCTTAACCTTTTTCCTCAGTGCATGTTTCTTTTTCTTTTTCTTTTTCTTTTTTTTTTTCAGAATCCTTGGGAAACGGCTCTGCTGTAGATTGTAGGAGTAAAGTTTATTCTTTTCAACACAGAAAACACCCTGAAGAGATGACTAAATTGGGTATGTTACTGTCTGTCTTCTATAATCATTTTAGAATCACCACACTCTCCGGATCATCATCTTACTCTATTCCTAAAAGAATGATAAAATCAATGGTTCTTAGGATTTAGAGAAGGAGACATTTCCTTAGAGAATGAAGTCCAACATTCTAGACATAGAGGCAGGAGTATCACAAGTTCAAAGACATCCTAAGCTGCTGTCACTTAAAAAGAAAGTCATATAAATAATAACAGTAGAAGTTATTATTGACCAAGTACTATATGCCAGGGTCAGTGCATTGTGTAATATATGTCTGTTTGCCTGTCTATCTAGAGGAGCCTATGGTGTGTATTAAAATTACAGACACATTGCAGAGCCAGAATTACATTTCAGAACTTATACTGTTCCATTTCTACCCAGCCTCCATCATGTTCCTTATAAGTAGGGAGGCATTCTCTGGGGTTGCATCATGGAAGGTGGTGATGCCAATCCTTGAAAATCAATAGACATTACTTTGCTTTCCTTTCTCACTGTTTCCTTTGCACTTAATATCAGATAGAAAGCTGGAAGTGGTGGCATGTACATGTAATTCCAGATACTCAAGAGGCAGAGGCAGGAAGAGAGTAGGCTTGAAAGCTAACCTGAGCAGAACAGTGGGAGCCTACCTTAAAACATCCATTTTTATGTCCATAGAAACCAAAAGGACCTCGGCTAGTCTCATGAGCTTGTGTGACATTACGTTGATAGACAGTTTTCCTTTCCCTGCCCTCCATCCAGTGAATCAGAGCCTTTTAATCCAAATGTTAGGTTTTCTAGCGAGGACCACAGACTGAGCCACTTGCACACTGCAAAGGAAGAAGGCCATGAAGAACTGATGGGGTAATCACAAAGCTGCAGGCATCCAAGAAGACAGTGTCAATGGGGTCAAGCAGAGGAATGAATTCAAGGAAAACATTGTTTTTAAGTTTTTCTATTAGCATACATGATTATACATAATAATGGGCTTCGTTATGCCATTTTGTACATGTATGTCATATTTCACCACATTACCCTTTCTTGTCCCTTCTCATTCCTGATGATTCCCCCCTTTTCCCAATTAGTTTCCCTCATACTTTAATAACCACTCACCCTCCTTCCCACTAATGAGTATAATTAAGGTTATTTACATGGTTGAGGGATTATTTAGAAGACTGAGCAGCTTACCAGTGGCTACAGCACTGAACAGTCTCTTCCTCCCCTAGTGGTTACCTGTAGATTCTTGGGGACAGATAGAGCCTTGTGAGCTCTTCACACTAACAACTCTTAACTGCTTATAAACCCTCAGGAAACATCAGGACTCTGTGAGCACCTGACTCCTAAGTGACAAATATTGATCGGTTCAGTTTTGTGCTGGTTATGTGCAAGTAACCACAGCTGCTGTTGCTGTTCATGCAGCATCTTGTTAGCGTGAAGATAGCATGGTACCGCTCTCCGCCCTTACCTCTAGCTCTTGCCTTCTTTCAGAGATGGTGCCTGAGCCTTGGAGGCGGAGATACTTTGGTGGCTGAGCATTGAGTATGCACTTATTCCTAGTACTTAGGCCCCTTACAAATCCCTGTAAGAACCACTGTCTCCTACAAAAAGAAGCCTCTCTGACCAAAAGCAAAGGAAGTCTCAAAAAGCAAGACCATAAAAAGCAAATAAACCATAACAACAACAACCACAAACCACACAATGTCATAAAGATCAGGACTTTAAGAAAGAGAAGTGCTGTGGAGCTTGTGAGTATCTTAGCTAAATTTCAAGATCAGAAGATAAACATGGTGACAGATAGTAAGCGCATATAGGCCAGTAAGATGGCTGAAATTTAAATACAGCTACACTTTCTCCATTTAAAGAATAAAAGAAGTAGGCTGGTGAAGTGGTTCAGCAGCTAAAGTATGTTCTGCCTTTGCAGAGGAACCAGGGTTGGTTTCTAGCACCCTGATTAGGCAACTCACAAACACCATAACTCCATTTGTGGGGTGTCTGATGCCCCAGGCACTGTGGGCATCTCTGCTCAGCACATACATAATTACATAATTGGAAATGATGAAGACATCATAAAAAGAATAAAAGAAGTAAGATAATTTGATTAATATGTACCATTGTATGAGTTATATACTTAGGGATGTAAACCTGTTCCCTCATGTAGGCTCCACGTGCTTGTCACAGTGTGAGGGTGTAAGTATCATTGAAACAAAAATTAGACGTTTTAGTTAAAATATCACCCAAAAGCCAAACATTTCATCTGGTGCTTACCCAAAGAAGCGGCCATCTGTTCAACACCATATTATATTTTATGCTTCATTCCTATGTACAGTTTTATACACAGGAACACCACTCTTCATAGAAAGTTTAAGAATTTTAAAACATAACTTTAGCTACATACAGTCTTCACTTGGTGTTTAGATCCCAGCTTGTTCCCCTTGTATCACCTAAGGAGGTCGTGGCTGTAATGTATATGATAAGGAAAGGAAGGAGGACTGCGCATGGCGCAAGCCTAGGATTCCAGCACTTGAGGCAGAGGCAGGCAGGTCTCTGAGTTCAAGGCCAGCCTGGTCTGCAGAGTGAGTTCCAGGACAGCCAGGGCTACAGAGAGAGACCCTGTCTCAAAACAAAAGAAACGAGAGAAAATGATAAACATGTCAAAGGAGAAAAGAAGTAGAAGGTGTGTAAGCTGAAGGTAGAGATTCCAGTAAGTCTTTCTATCTTGCTGTCTGAGAAGTTTGTGTATAGTTGGAAATTTAGATGCTAGAAGGGAGTTAGGCGGCTCAGCAGATAAAGGCATTTGCCACAAAACATGACAAACTGAATTTGATCTCCAAGACCCTCATTTTAGAAAGAGAAAACTATCTTCTCTGGCTTCATATACACACTGTGGCATACATACACCCCACCCACCACCCCCACACATACAAATACAAATGACTGAATGTAATGTTTTTAAAGATAAAATCATCCTGAGATGACATCTTAAAGGCTTTTTTAAAAGCCGTACTCTTAATATGAGTAGATTTCTATATCTTTCTGATAAAAGTAATACAGGTTTTTGTTTTAAGGAGTTCATATGAGTGAAAACTACTTCCCTCTGTCTATTGACCAACAAAGGTGCTTTTTTTTTTTTTCGATTACAGCTTTAGAACTAGCAAAAACATCAGGAAAAATTGATCCACTTGACTCAAATGATCCTGAAATCACAAAAAATATTGCTCGAAAAAGCAAAGGTAAAACACCATCAGGTGATCTGTGTGTGCTGCTTTTTTTGTTTTGTTTTTTGTTTGTTTTATCTAAATAAATTTTCATGTATTTTCTTCTTTTCTACTCGGAAAATTTATTTAACAGAATGCAATTTTAAAATCCTACCTACTTTAATATATCTATAAATATCAGTCAATAAAGGGCAGAGAGTCATCTGTGCTATCCTATATTGTGAGAATTGACAAGGACACCTAAGACAATGATCAAGTCCTATAATCATTTGTCTGAGTTAGCTAATTTCTCATGCAAGGTTTGGAAGTTGAATGGCTTGTTGCAAATTGTGAAACATCTATTTTTTAATTACCCATTCCAAATAAGAGAAGCAGAAGCAGTGTACTTTCTGGTCCAAATGAAAAAGGCTCGGGTTTTTGTTTCCCTGTTAGAATGCTACAGGAATGCATGAACGTTGCAAAATGCTGTCACTGGTAGGAGTAGCTATACATACTATTCTTAAGGATCATTTAGCCTAAATGGAAACTCAGTACAATATGGTAGCCTGTGTGTAAAAGTGCAGCTTTGCTGTCAACAAAACTATGTTGTGATCCAAGATGAAATATTTGTAGTAAATATGACCTTTGTTCCATTTAGGGCGCTCTACTTCAGAGAAAGCTCCACTGGAGGTAAGTAATTGACAAAACAAGCAAGTCATGATAAATGATAGCTTTCTATCTTCATTTCAGTGTTACAGTTATGTACATGTGCCAGTTAAATACCTGTAATCTGTGTCTCAGAAAGGTCAAATGACTTACAGAATGCCTCACTTTGAATAAAACTAGAAAATGAACCCAGGTTTCCTCTTACATAATTGTTGTCTGTTCTTTCTGCTCTTTCACAACTATCCTGGGTATTTTTAACTTAGTAGACCTGGCCTAGGAATTTGATGAGTTCGGTTTTGTATTTATAATGTTCCCTTCTTGGAGTGTTTGGTCTATTAAACCTATTATTTTATATTTTATAATTTATATTAAGTCTGTATTGGCTTAGGTAGGTTCATTCCAGGATAGCTGAAAGTAATCCACAGTTTTTGTCTCCTTTATGCTTTAGTGATGTTGACTTTTCACTATGTCTTGTCGGGTGATGCTTAGGTGTGGGTAAGCCTTAGTAGTGGTAGAAGAATCCGACATTTGAAATGTCAGTTGTGCATACATCTGGCTTGTAATGACTAAAGAATTAGACATACCTGGGCTTAGGTAAAGGGACTCATTCTGTAAGGAGTGAATAGAGATGTCCAATACCAAGGTTGTGGCCTGGAAGCCTCATTTAGGCAAATGATTAGACATGTCAGCCATTGATTTTAACAGTGTTTCCTCAATGTTTTATGTTAGATCATTATAAAAGAAAAAACTGGGGCAGCATGATAGTGTAATAAAATTAAGTCCTGGCCCAGGCCTTCTACCCCTCTTTCGGTTATTGAGTTCCCAGATGAAAAACACGCCCACAGCCTTTGTTTATATTTACAATATGCTTTAAGCAGCACAAGAGCTAGGCAGCTGCCTAGCCTCTACACTGTTAGAATCTACTTTCCTATTGATAACCCCAAGTTATTACTTACTATTCAGTATGTTCCATCTCTTAACTCCAATTGGGCAGCCCTAGGACCATGGTATCTTGACCCTTATCACATGATTGCCTCTCCTTCTCCTTCCTCCACATTTCTTCTACTTCTCCTCCAACCCGAAGCTTGGGAAACTTCAACCCCACCTATGTTTCTTCTGCCCAGCTATTGGCTGTTGGCATGTTTATTTACCAATCAGAAATAACTTGGGGCAGGATCACAGGGGTTGTGTGCAGACTCCAGGTCTTGGGAGTCCACATTTAGCATTACTGACCAAGTTCACTCAGTCAGTCAACAGAGTCTCGAGGGAGAGTGAGAATTTAAAAAATTCAGTTAGACAACATTTGTAGTTTGATTGCAGCAAGTGCTGAAGCAGGTTTAATTTTTCCCAGTCTGCTTTTACATCATTCTAGGTACATGCAAAGAATAGGGTCAGTTCTAAAGCATAAACAAAGTAGTCAGGAAACAAACAAGGCATAAACAAAAGTCCCATGGTCACTGTATTCAGGGACCTATCCAGATGAACAAGATACAAGGAACACATTCCTCAGCTGTATTTTTCTTGAGCTTATTTCCTTGTCCCAGCCCAATGTCAAATATTCTTGGCAAATTCCTAGAAGTGGCTCCAAGAACTCTCCGCATCTCCCCCTTTTTTTATTTCATAAACAAAACCACATCTGTTTTAGATGGTTCTGACAAGAATGCCTTCCTTACCTGTCATTGAAAATGCATTATCCAAGGCAATGCACTTCTGTCTTAGGTTGGTAAGGCCCTGGGTATCCATTTTAAGTTACAAGCCATGTACTTTGGCTGCTAACGTGTTGATGTTGTTACAGGCAAGTTTTATCAAAATGGGCAGAAATTAAAATATTCCCTGAACAAGAAGGGCCAACATGATCAAACTATATATGCCATTCTTAAAGCTTGACCAAGATGGAAGCACTGACCTTAAGCCATGAATATTCTTGTCAGCAATATCTGCAGCATCAAAACTCCGTGGAGCAGCATTCTTCAAATTCATAATCTCTTTTTTGGTTTTTCAAGACAGGGTTTCCCTGTGTAGCCCAGGCTGTCCTGGAACTCACTTTGTAGACCAAGCTGGCCTCGAACTCAGAAATCTGCCTGTCTCTGCCTCCCAAGTGCTGGGATTAAAGGTGTGTGCCACCACTGCCCGGCTAAATTCATAATGTCAGTGTGCAAAGTTAAGATATCCAGAGAGGTGTTAGAAGTATGCCAAATACCCTACAGGTGTCTTTGAATTTTCTCCCAATTATAGTGACTGTCATTGTAAATTTTAAAAGTGACACAAATCCATTGGTATTTAGCATGACGCTCAAGATGGCTTCTTACTCTTAAACTCTGAACTTCTCCAAAACTTTGAATAGTAGAGTAAAGAACATCAATGTGTTGTTCCAAATGCCTACCTACATCTTCTTGAATACTCAGAGTATTAGTAACATTTTTTTGCTAAATGATTAACAAAAGTGGCTGTCTTCTTTTGTCAAAGCAATTGCAGAAGCAGTGACACTAGCTATTAATGTAATCAAAGCTGCTATATTGGCAATAATTGAACTCACTACCCTCTTGCCTCTACTTAAAGCCTGACTCCCTTCTTCCAATATTTGCAAGCCCTTTTCAGAATCCCAAGGTTCAGATAATTTTACAGGAACCATAATAGAAGCTGGTTGGTGCACTACCATTACAGACTGACCATCATACAGTGCAGAAACATAGCTGGGCAAAAACAATTAAAACAAGAAACATTGAACTCATTATCAGAGCCAGTAACAAAGGTAACATTCCCAATTAGTAAAAGGTTAGATGGTGTAACACAGGAGGTTACATTTACCTTAACCCCAGAACTGTTCCATTTATATCCACAGCAAACATAATGTCCTACAAGGCAGCCATCAGTTTTCAGATATGTTTCTGAAAATCCAGAACCAGCCATCTAAATGCCCACTGTCTTTTCCTTTTCTCCAGTATTGGATTGATTTCCAGACCAGCCCATGATTGAGACAGAATAACTGGTCACATTAAGGGAAAGAGAAGGGTCAATATAACAACTTCTCTGTTTGATTAATTTTTCAAAGGCAGTTTCCACAGTTTCCAAGTTCTCTGTCCTACAAAGTCTAAAAGCTTGAGGCAAAGCGGCTTGTCCAGTCTGGGATATAGGTAAGCAAAGGTGGGTCAGGAACATCTGCCCAGTACAGCTTCCCTGTCACCATCGTTAGGGCACTCAGCAGGGTCACGGTCAGCATCATTTTTTGTCCAGCATCAGCAATGTCTCACCAATCACTGGCAGCTACTACACTCCTTCAGCATCCTGGGAAAAAAAACACAAACATGCTCTCTTCCCCATGTTAATAGCCGGTCAGGACCATGCCATGTGCCAATAAGTTTATCCTTCCATTTCATCTAGGCATAAGAATGCCTAGTTGCAAGGTACCATAGACACTCAGCAGCAGAGAGTCCCTTAGCATCCAAGGTTAAAAAAAAAATCAAAATAAAATTTTGTGAAGGAGTATACAACTGCCCCATTTGTTTGTTTGTTTGTATAACTGATTTTTTAGAGCTCCACAGCTCATTCCATAATTCCCTGTAACAGAGATGTTTTAAGCACAGTGAGAAGCATCTTTAAGTTTATATTCAGAAGACAACCAAAGGGGAATTAAAATCTTGAGCTTGTGATTGAATTGTAACTGCCCATGTTCCATTAGCTTTGTATATATTTAACTATAATTTTCTAAAGTTTCTTTTGCAATATCAGAGCATAACCATAATTTTGGAAGGCAAAACCAGTTTTTAACAGTGTAAACAATCCAGTCTCTGAAATCGTACCAAGTACATTATTTTCATGTTACCAAGTTTGGCTGCCTGTTCTTATATATGGATGCATGACGGTGCAGCTTTTAATACCTCATTAAAGAAACATTGCTTTAAATCCTATCTTTTATAAGTCTGGTTTCTAGAACAAGAATTACATAAAATATTATCCCAATTTAGATGTATCTTTAGAGACCTGTTTTCCTGGGTTGACTCATGCCATCTTTTGTTGCCCAGAATGACTCCAACCCTAAGTTACCAGTTTTAAGCCAACTTTCTGTTACTGATGTTACAAATTTTTAACCATATCCAATAATGTATAAGCCAATAATGTATAACCAAGACATGCAGAACATATTTATACATTTAGGACCAGTCAGAAACAAAGATGAAGTGGCTACACATTTATGTATTTAGACCAGACAGCCAAAATTTTCTAGCTGTAATTTCAAGAAAGGAACACCTTGCCACCTGCTGAACCAAAATGTTCAGATAAAGTTTTAACCAGTATTTCTTTTGAATATGAAACGCAGAGCAACAGTCAAGCAACAAAATGAAACCACAGACATAAACTGACAGACATGGACAGACTGGCATGCCAAGGACAGACATTAGACAGAGGGAGGAGAACCAGGTGTCCCACCAAAGGGACCCAGAACCAGGACTAGGCATTCCCCAGTGGGAACCAGAGAAGCGGCAGGACACCTCCTGACCTCCTCTTGACTTTAGCAAATCTCTAAGCATATGTACAAAAAGCCTTCTACCATTACCCTGTCCCATTTTGACAGGGCTTACTCACCGCTTCCTGAGGTGTCCTTCACTGAACCCTTTGTATTTGAGCCACACCATTGGGGCACCACCTGGCCAAGCCAGCTCAGTCGGTCAACAGGGTCTCAAGCAGGAGAATGAGGATTAAAGAAAAGACAATGGGGCAACATTGTAGTATAGCTCCAGTAAGAGCTGAAGTGGGTTTAATTTCTACCAGTCTGCTTTTATATCATTCTAGGTACATGCAAAGAATAGGGTCAGTTCCTAGATCAAAGACAAAGTAGAGGAACAAGCATGACATAAACAAAAGTCCCATGATCACTGTATTCAGGGACCTATCAAGATGATCAGGATACAAGGAACACATTCCTCAGCTGTATTTTTCTTGAGCTTATTTCCTTGTCCTAGCCCAATGTCAAATATTCTTGCCAATTTCTTAGAAGCAGCACCAGAAGCTCTCCACACATTGCAATAGGAAGTAAAAGATAAAACCTCAACAAAATGGCTCAGTAGGTAAAGGCATCTTATGCCAAGCCTGATTGGTGACTTGAGTTCTGTGGCCGGTGAGCATGGGAAGGAGTGGTAGAGGAACTTTCCAGAGCAGGTGAGATTTTGGTGGACGAGGTTATGGAGGTCCATGTAGAGGAGAAGGTGGTAGTTAGTATCAAAGATTACAAATGGCGACATTAGAGCGCACTGCCTCTTACTGGGTACAGTAGATAGTGTTCTGAGGAACATACTTAAACATCACCCTGAGTTAGATCCTGTGAGTGTCTCTGAGGATGGCTGTTTATACTACCAGGTGATCTTGCAACATGAGTGTTTACATATTCAGTGTACTCTAGCATGCTTTGTCTTCTTAAGAAAGCTTTAAAAGTGTAAATATTTATTACCAGCAAACTTGGAAAATAAAATGCACTTTATTGTCATGATTGAATTTAGACTGTTAGCTGGTATTTTGTTCAGGACTAAAACACAAATAACCCTCACCTGTAACAGAAAAGAATATAGACTCTTGTCTCATTTGTATTCCTGTGGCTGTGTCCTATATTTGTGTTTAATAAGCAATTCTTCCACGTTTCTCCCCCTCCCCCAGGATATAATTTCTCTGGTCACATTTTTATTAGGTTTCTCTTAAGGGGGGTCAAGGTGGGCAGGGGTTAACAAGCTGTTTGTCTTACAGGAATCTTTTGTCTTCTTGAAAGAATGGTTTGTTTATCTCAGTAAGCTAGAAAAGTTGATTCACCTGGCCTTGAGCTCAGAGATTCACCTGTCTCTGCCTCCTGAGTGCTAGGATTAAAGGTGTACACCATCACACCTAGCTCTCAGTTCTCAGTCTTATTTTAATAGACTTTAGTAGAATGTACCTGCACTTAATGAAACAGGTTAAAATCACTTAACTGCTCTGACTGAAGATGCACATTTGATTCCCAGCACCTTTGTAACTCCAGTTCCAGGGTATCTGTTGGATGCCTTCTTCTGACTTCTTCAGATTCCTGCACACATGTGGTGCATATGCATACACTCAGGCAAACATACAAATAAAATGAATGGTTTAAAAAGATGAAGCTGAGAAGAATGAGTGCCTGGTATTACCAGAAACTTTGAGTGTCCTGTGTTATGTGCCATTCATATGTTATTATGGAAATTGGAATCTCCCTTTTTGGTTCTTAGTCTTGTTAATAAGAGAATTTAAAGGTCTGGAAAGTTGGCTCAGCAGTTAAGAGCATTTCATGCTTTTTCAAAGTACCCAAGTTTGGTTTTCTGTACCCACATGATAGCCCCACCATTTGTTCCAAGCCATCTGACACCTTTTTTTAACCTATGTGTGTCACCAGGCACATACATGGTATACATACATACATGTAACCAAAACATGTAATACACATAAATACATAAATAATAAGTACATAAAGTAAATCCAAACAAAATTTAAATAAATGAAAGTAGTTATGAGTATGTTCAGAGGGAAGCTCAAAGGTGGTTTTATTAGAGTTTATAAGAAAAACAACAAGAGAGTTGGATATGATCAGTATTCAAGAGCCCTGGGTGCTCTTCCAGAGGATCTGGGTTCAATTCCCAGCACCCACACAGCAGCTCAACCATCTGTACCTTCATTTACAGACCAGCAGGCATATATCGCATACACAGACATTCACCCAAACAAAACACCCATACACATTTTTTAAAAAAACGGGGGCTGGTGAGATGGTTCAGTGCATAAAGGCACTTGCTGCCAGGTCTGATGAGCTGAGTTCAATCCCTGGGACCTACATGGTACAAGAGAATTGATCTTGCAAGGTGTTCTCTGATCCCCATATGTACAAATGTGTTCACACACACAATTAATAAATAAATATGATAATTTTTTAAGGAAAATAAAAGACAGGCAACGGCAAAGAGGAAAAGAGCCTTGTTCTTTCTTGGAGTTAGATAAGGAGGTTAGGTCACTTTTTATCTTCTAGTTTAAACTTAGGCCAAGCTTAAGTCTAGAAAAACATCAGACTATTCTTTGCAAGGTCTGTGGGTGAAACATGATGGACAATTACCCATTTATAAGACCAAAAAATAATGGTCAAAAATCTTTAGGACAAAAAAATGGATTGTTCGAAGTCTTTTGGGTTTTCCCACATTTGTTTTTTTTGAGACAGGTTTTCTGTGTGCAGCCCTGGCTATCCTGGAACTCACTCTGCAGGGCCAGGCTGGCCTCAAACTCAGAGATCTGTGTGCTACCACTGCCTGGCCCTTCCTTTTTGTATGTTATTTGGGGGTGAGGGGTGGGGAGTGGTTTGATTTGGTAGAGTCTCACTATGTAGCCTTGGCTGTCCTGGAGCTCCATTTATGAACATAACTGGCCTTGAACTTACAGACATCTGCCTACCTCAGCCTATTGAGTGCACCACTATAAGTCAATTTCTAATGATTATTTTAGGTAGCAAGGGTTTGGCTCACTTGTGGGTTAAACCTTTGTTTTTCTTAAACATTTCCTTTGACCCTTCTCTTCAGCTTTGTAATATGCCAGGGTATTATTTCCTTTCCTGTTGCTGTGACAAAACAGCATGACCAAGGCACTTACAGAAGAGTTTATTTGGGCTTGCAGTCCCTAAGGGTTAGAGTCCATGAGGCTGGAGCAAAAGCGGCAGGTGCCAGGCATGGCTGGTGCCAGGCATGGCTGCTAGAGCAGAAGCAGAGGACTCACATCTTGAACCACAAGCACAAAGCGGAGAGTGGAGTGGAAATGACTCCAGTCTTTAAGCTCACAGACCTTACCAGAGTGGCATTCGTCCTCCTGCAAGGCCATGCCTCCTTAATCTACCTAAACAGTGCCACCAGCTGGGATCAAGTATTCAAATGCACAGGACTGTGGGCAACAACTCATTCAAGCCACCATGATCCTTATTACATTTCACAAACTCTATAATAAGCAAGCATAGGAGCACTCAGGGTGAACGCCTATTTAAAGAGGGCTGTCTATATATCAGGACTGCTTTGTAATTTACCACATGTAACTTGAATTCAAGTCTCTGTAATCTAGAGAAAGCAGAACATAAAAAAGACAATATAAGACCGCTTAAGAGAACTTGAGAAGTATCTTAGTCACTGTTCTATTGCTGTGAAGAGACACTGTGGCCAAGGCACAACTCTTATAAAAGAAAACATCTAACTAGGGGCTTCCTTACAGTGTCAGAAGAGCGTAGTCTATTGTCGTGCAGGGAACATGGCAACAGGCAAGAGGGAGAATAAATAAGTAGCTGAGACTGCATTCTAATTTGCAAGAAGAGAGGGGGACTGGGCTTGGCATGAGCGTTTGAAACCTCAGACAAGGCCACACCTCCTGATTCTGTCAATTCCACTCACTGGTGACTAAGTGTTCAAATATATGAGCCTATGGGGCCATTCAGACCACCATAAAAAGAGGCCATATGAGAATTAATTTATTTGCCTGTTTATGTCTCAGCAACTGGAAAGTGAATGCAAAAGCAAGGGTCCTCATGACTTGATAGCAGAAGCAAAAGCAGACAGAAAGGATGGAGCAAAGGGGTCTAAAGGTGCTGGGGGAGCATTTTGGACAGAGAGAAGGCAGGCCTAGTGCCTCTGGGCAGAGAGAGGAGGTATTAAGACCCTCCAGAACCCGCCTTTGCAGTCTCCAGCACCTGCCTTTGCAGTCTCCAGCACCCTGTGGCTTCCTGCCAGAGGTAGCTTGTCCAGCCTGACAACCTGTTTGTTTTGTTTTGTTTACTTCTGGGATTGATTATTGGTTATTATATTATTGGTTATTCATATTACTTACTATGCTTTTTAAATTTTTAAACAGAACAATAACAAAAATGAATTTCTGTCAACACGACCTCATAATCTAAGAAAAAGATTAATAGGTATGTATTTTTTATGTGACGTTTTGTTGTTTGTTTGCTTTGCTTTTTTTGAGACAAGATCTCATGTAGCCCAGGCTAGCTTCCAATTCACTGTATAGACCTGGCTGGCCTTAAGCTCCTCATCATTCTACGTCTGCTTTGCAAATGTTGCGATTACAGGCATGCTTAATAGCAACTAGGTCAGAGTCAATGGTGGCAAAGCATGCAGGTTCTGTATATCCACTGTTGACTTTTCTGCCCTGTGATGGCCACTTACTGGTTCTTCTGTCTTCAGCTTCATTTGTGTACTAGTGTAACATTGGTACCACCTTAGAACTGCTGAGGACTGAGTAAGGGACATCACTTGTGCTTAAGCTTAGTCGGTGTCAGTGCGGCCGTTGACTATAGCAGTTCCCACTGTCCTTCCTGGCGCTTTTTGTGAGAAAGGATGCTCATGTTCCTAGGCTGTAGGACTGCATCTGTACCTACAAAGTGCCATCTTGTCATTTTTTCCCTTTTAATATGCATATGTGTTAACGTACCAACTCTGCACAATAGAGAATCCTCTGTCACTCAAAGTAAAAACGTACTGTTTTGGTTAAAGTTATTTCACCAACATTTTGGGAGTTAAACACAAACCTATATTTATTTTGTTGAATATAAAGTCGGTGCTATCTTTATTTGGAAAGTATAAAATGGGCTCCTGTTTCTGGGAGAGTGGTGGAAGCAATGATGGCTTGTAGAGGGCATACTTTGTAAATCACTGTGGCTGCAGCCATGTGTGATGCAGACAGGTGACTCACAGCATACAGTGTCTACAGTCACAGGTGTCATGATTGACACAGCAGCTCAGCAGTGTCATTCAGGGCCTTGCTTCTTTCAAGCTTTACATTGCTACTATCATTTTTCATCTTTAAGATTGATTTTCTAGCCGGGCAATAGTGGCGCACTCTTTTAATCCCAGCACTTAGGAGGCAGAGGCAGGTGGATTTCTGAGTTGAGGTCAGCCTGGTCTACAGAGTGAGTTCCAAGACAGCCAGGGCTGTACAGAGAAACCCTGGTTTGAAAAAACAAACAAACAAACAAACAAAAAAATTGATTCTCTATAATCAGAATAGTCTCTGTTACATAAGCAGGTGATTTCCTTTCCCACGGGAAGAAAATCCAGAAGCTTTTAGTAATTCACAAGTCTTGGTAGCCATAGTAGTTTCAAGGGTGTGAATGAAAGCAAGAATTTGGCAGGAGGAAAAGGTGATTATCACAATTTTTTATTATATAGTAGGATACGTTACTACACTGTCCGTAAAAAGAGTCCTATTAGCAAAGGGCAGAGAGTATTAAGTGTAACTGATATTTTATTACTGATATTCTTATCAGTTGTTTTAGGTGTATTTCAGAGGACAGAGAGATTGCTCACCAGATAAAGCACTTACTTTATGTGCATTCAGATAAGAATTTTAACCCCCAGGCCCCATAAAAAATGGGTGAGTGTGTAACCTGTCTGTTATACCAGTTTGCATGGTGACCAAGTCAGGGTCTCCTGAGCAAGCTGGGCTCGTTCTAGGCTCAGCAAGAAACCCTGCCCCAAGATATAACATGGGAAGTGATCAAGACACCTAAATCAACCTAGAACCTGCATCTGCACTTGCATAGAAGGGCACCTACACAAATATCTGCCACCCCCACACATACATGTTTCGGGAAATGTTAAAAAGAACATCAAGTTCCCGAACTACACCCAGCTACTCTCAGCCCCAGTGGTCTCCCCAGCCAGTTCTTATCTGGTGGAGATAAGATTCTCTGACTCAGATCTCCAAAATCTGTCCACCCAGTTTGCTAGGTTCCTACTGGCGGGTTGATACCATGCCAGCCCCATGCTTCAAAACCCCCACGGCCTTTGTGGTGCACATCAGGCAAACCCATGCTTTGCCTCTGTACCTTTCTCTCTGGAACCCAGTCAAGCCACTGCAAGAAGGCAAACACCACACAGACTTAGTTCAGAAACAAGGGTAACTTAGTCGCTGGGTGCATCAACTAGAGTCCTAATCTTGTAAGCCGTATTAAATCTGATTCTTCAGTGGCGAATCCTGGTGGATTCACCATGAAACCAGGAGACACTAGCAGCTACATTTTGCCCTTTTGCTATCCCTGTTCAAAAAAGCCTCTAACTCTCTCTTGCTTCCTCTCTTCCTCTGTCCAACCTGGAAGTCCTGCCTACTCGCCCAGTGGTTGGTCCCTTTATTCAGGCGAATGCTCACAATAAGTCACCTGAGTACGTGACTCATTCCTCGGTCCAGACAGCCCCTCCTGGGAAAGTGGGATTAACATCAAAATATAAGCAGCACCAGGATCATCCACAACACATATACACAGGAACATTCATACATACAAACAATTCATTCCAATATAATTTTCCAGTAGTCAGGTATGTTAATGCTTAGAGACGTACATAGTTAGCTGTGAAATTATAAGGAAGTAATGACAAATTGTAATTAAAATCTCTCCCTTTAAAGCCCACATTCTTGATTTCCCCCAAAAAGCTCTTCTTTCAGCCTGTCACATTTTCCAACTGCTTTTTATCCTGCTACAGCATCAAGGTCTCATTGTGACAGTGAAAGTGAATATTCTGCTTCCAGCTCAGAGGAAGAGGTTGCAAAAGACGATGAAGAAGACACTAATGCGGTCAGGTTCTCTCGAAAGAGTCAAGGTCAGAATAGACTACCTCCAGCTCCTGTTTCCAAAGAGACACTACCAAAGAAAAGGAAAAGAGACAAAGCAGTGAGTGCTGACGGAGCCTTGGGCCTTAAAGGAGAGTTGTGTGCAGTCCCTCATGTAGGCTGCCTGACAGGGCAAGTCTGCGGCAGGACCAGCGGTCGTTTTCTTTACTTTTCTGTACTTCTTAGCTTTACACATGATTTCCCACACATGCTTGTATCTGTCCTTGAACTTTCGTTTTACTTCTGGGTGCATATTCATGGTCAGTGCTGCAATATACACAGGGTCTCTATACTATGTAGCCCTGGCTCTCCTGGCACTCACTCTGTAGACCAGGCTGGCCTTGAACTTACAGAGATCCCCCTGCCTCTGCTCCCAAGTGCTGGGATTAAAGCTGTGCACCACCACACCCTGCTGATTAGTCTATTCTTTAAGTTATGTTTTATGAGCGTTATTAACATTTATTGGCAAAATTAAATTATTTTTGATCCTTGACCAGTATACTGTTTCTTTAGAAATACTTTCAGTAAGGTATTTTCGTTAAGCTTGTTGACACACATGTGTATTTTCCAGCTTTCTGGGAAGCTGAGGTAGGAGAATTTCTTGAACCCAATGTTAAGTAATATTAATATACAGGTTTTATGTAGCACAAATATCTGAAATCACTTAGACCTAACTTTCCTTTGTCCATTTCAGAGTGATTTGGTGGAAGAATATTTTGAAGCTCACAGTAGTTCAAAAGTCCTAACATCTGATAGAACACTGCAGAAGCTGAAGAGAGCTAGAGTGGATCAGGTATGCTGTGAGGATGTTGCCAGCATTCTCTTTATTATGACCTAAAAATACATCAGTAGCACATTTGGAGAGAATTGAGCAGGAGCAGGATTATCTCCCTGATAAAGTAAAGCACATGCTAATATGCTGTGGTCATTAAATGTTTGTTGCATGAATTAGATGATTAGAATTCTATTTGACATAATTAATTTTACCTTTTTTCTTTTATTTCTTTTTAGATTTAGATTCAGGATTCAGAATAACTATGGAGGGCATAGCTTTCCGATAACCATGTACCGACTGCTCTGTTCCTCACTGTAATCATACACTCGTTGACCTTTACATAACAAAACCCGCAGCCTCGCTGCTGCTCGCTGTTACCAGCTTTGCAGAAGGTGTGGAGGACTTCTTCCTTCCTTTTTTGGAAAAGTTGTATCTTGAAGTAAGGTGGCAAGGGTGACCTTGCTGAGCTCATTTTACAGAAAGTCCAATATATCTGCCTTTGCTGGAATTTTGACTGACAACCTCCTCTAGCATAGTCTTTCACTAGGGCTTAAGGGCTGGATAGATGGCTCAGGAGTTCAGAGTGTGTACTGTTCTTATAGAGGACCAAAGTTCAAGACCCAGTTCCCCCTCCTAGCCTCCATGGGCAGCTTACTTTCATACACCTCCCTCTATAATAAAAAAAAATCTAAAATGACAGTGGGGTTGGTAATTGTAAGGCAAGAAGAGACCATGTACAGGGCCTGCTTCAGTCGCCAGCACCCATATCAGCTGCCTCACAACTACCTGGGTTTCTAGTTCAAGGGATCTGATGTCCTGTTCTGGTCTCTTGGGGCACCACGAACATATTTTGGTGCATAAACTATTCATGTACTCATACATACACATAAAAACTCCATTAAGATAAAAAAGGTTGAGAGTGATTGAGGAAGATGCCTGACCTCTGGATTCCACATACTTGGGAAACGAGTGCCACTGCTCACACACACATGAACACTCACACCTGCAATCAGTCAGTTCATTCATACATACGTACGTACATACGTACATACATACATACATACATACATACATACATACATAGAAAAGGTTTTCCAAGAAAGCAAGGGCACTAATGTCTGCCGTCTATCTTTATATAAACAACATGAGTGGCTCCAAGATCAAGACGAGCCCTTGGAGTGGGCAGTCTCCAGGAGAGTGAGAGTCAGATGACGATAGGGAAGGAAGGGGTTACAGACAGAGCATGACCATTTACTTCTCCTGTCTGTGGGTTAGCAGGAGGTTAGCAGTTCGAGGCAATGCCCGTGTCTGTCTGACTTGTTGGACCAGTCAGGTAGCTGAAGCGTGTTCTCGTGATGCTGGTAGAGACTTAATGGGAAAGGCAGATAACCTCCACAGCCTTGGGTAAACACTGGCAATCCTACTTGTGCGTTGTTCTAGTGGCGAGCCGGCTGGCGTGGCTAAAAGTGAGTCAAGAGTCAGGAAGCTATATGCTACTCAGTTAGAAGGAGCGGGCAGCCAATCAAGACAGGGTATGGACAGCATAGTGTAGTCCACCTGAAACTTGACATTTCAAATACAAGTGTGTGGATGAGAGTAACACCACCACGTTCACACTCACAACTACCCTCAGCCAGCCTCGTATAAAGTGACTGCAGATGACAGTGGTGCTTTCTGTGCTCTGTCTGCCCTGAACACCAGAAGACATGAGCGCTTAGGATGAGGCTCATTGCTCTTTAAATGTGTGAATAAAACTATAGGACCTGATATTTGGAAGTTTGATTGTAACCTTCAGTACTGAAGGTGTGTTAGAGTCAGCAGGGTGGCTCAGCGGGTAAAGACACTTAGCACAAAGCCTGGTTCCGACTTCAGTTCTCAGAACCTACATGGTGGAAGAACAGAACTGACTTCTCAAGCTGCTCTGTGATTGCCACACATGTGGTGTACTGTGGCACATGCACACTGGTACATACAAGTAAAACAGTGTGTTGTCTGTCTGTCTAGCCACAACAAGGCTGCACTAGAGTAAAGATGCAAACGGCTTTCCTGGGATTTTCAAATTGTATTTGATTCACCAGATTGAAATTTCAAGGTTTTGGGCTCACCACCATCAGTGTTTTGCATTACTACCATCTTTACAGATTTTACCCTACTGTGCAGTTTGCATTGCTGTGACTAATACCCAGGATAGCAACCTGAGAGGGGAGGACGTAATTAGCTCCCAGTTGGACTTGTAGAATTCTCATTCAGTCCCGGGGACCACGCCTTCCTACAGGAGCCTAGAATGTCCATACCACAGCACCACAACACACACCAAAGACACAGCATTTGTTAAAAAGATCTTTTAAAAGGAGCAAATACAAGTTTACTATTGATGGTAAATTATAAAGAAACTTTAATGTTTTCTGAGAATTAATATTGAATTGTCACCTTTTTACAGTTTTCCAAATCTGCAGGTTTGGTTTTCTTTTGTTGTTGTTTTGATGTTGTTACTATGTGCAGAGTGTTCGGCTCCGGGCTCATACTTGCTATAAAGCACTCTGGCAGTGAGCTATAGCCCCAAACTCATAGGCTTGGGAGGTATTACTGTTTTGTTTCGTTTTTCCTTTGGTTTGTCTTCGTCTGTCTGAGTTTGTTGTGAAAACTGAGAAGCAGATTTGACTATCTTACAATAACTATATTTTTAGAAATTGAAACTTTCTATTTGGAGTGTGTTATAATCATTTAAATGGTTTTAGGCAACTTAGCACAGTTTTATATTGTTTTTATATGCTTGAAATAAGGAGAACTTTAAGAGGAGCTGTAGACACGGCGGCTCACAGCCTTTCATGACCGCAGACCCAGGGGATGTGATGTGCTCTTCTGACCTCCACAGAGCACTCACACATAAAAACCAAATCCTTAAAAACAGTTTTTAGTTAAACAAGTACTTAAGCCATGTGTGATGTATTTTTATATTCAGTTGGTGTACTTAATTCATACCTGGTTTAAGTCATCATCTCACTAAGAACTTCGTCTCTCTCTCTCTCTCTCTCTCTCTCTTTAAAGAAAACTCTGCGTAACTTGCTGAGCAAATTCTCGCCTTCCTTTTCTGCTGAAATTGAACAGTTGAATCAACAGCATGAGAAACTGTTTCATAAGTGGATGCTACAGCTACAGTAAGTTATCGTAACCCCTGCACAGTGAGGAATAAGTATATGTCTGTGTTAAAACATGATTTGCCAGGTGTGATGGCATGTGTCTTTAATCCCAGCTCTTGGGAAGCAGAAGCGGGTGATCTCTGCGAATTCTAGGCCAGCCTGGTCTTCATAAAGAGTTCCAGGACAGCTAGGACTACATAGAGAGATCCTGTCTCAAAACCCGAAAACAATGCCAGGGTGGTGGTGGCGCAGGCCTTTAATCCCAGCACTCAGGAGGCAGAGGCAGGCCAGCTTGGTCTACATGGAGAAACCCTATCTCAAAAAAAAGAAAGACAGACAGACAGACAGACTGACAGATTGACTTAACCAAACAAAAACCATAGTTTGCTGTATTTGATTTCAGGTTGGGGATATAGCTCCGTGGCAGAGCGTTTATACAGCATGTGTGAGGCCTTGGGTTTCCTTTCCTTTCTTGCTGTTGTTAATTTTTTCATTTATTATGGTATGTGTGAGTGTGAACATGTGTGCGCTGCAGTGCATGTGGGAGGTCAGAGGGCAACTTGTAAGAGTCGGTTCCAAGGGTGACACTTGACGTCAGGCCTGTGTGCCGAGTGTCCCCCACACACACACTCCCACTCACGCTGTTGTGCTTTGCCTTTCTTTTGCTGTGATCAGACCTGGGGAGGAATGAGTTTGTTTCTCATAGTATAGTGGCTACAGGTAAATGATGATTTGGCAAATGGCGGAGGCAGGGAATCAGGCAGAAACTTTGGCAGGCTTTTTCCTCTTCCCTACTTAACTCCTGGATGCTGTGCTCTTTCTGGGAGGATATGCTGCTCCTCTGTGGTCAAACCTTCCAGCTGACACTGTCACTTTCAGGTGTACATTATTGTAATAAAGTACAATTAACATTGTAGTGTGATTCACTGTTGCATGTTTATCTGTCCATGTCATCTCTCCTTTAGCCTGTGTTAAACATTGCAGGATCTTATCTTCAGACTGCAGAGAAAGCTGACAAACAGTGGGACTGTGAGCTCTCAGACATGAAGGGTGGACACAGCAGCTTAGCTGTCTAGGTGCCCCGGTCAGTCATCCATTGATTTTTTTTTACATTCATGAGACAGTCTAGCCTGGAGCTTGCTTTGTAAACCATGCTGGCTCCAAGATTACAGCAGTCCCGCCTCTGCCCACCAAGTGCTGGGATTAGAGGTGTATGCCACGTGTCTGGCCTTTGTTTATTACCCTTTATTCTTTTATGTTTTCTTTTCTGCAATTCTTATGAAACTGGCTGGTGATAAAGCTGGCAGTCAGGAGTCTTTAGCTTTAATTTTACGGATGCTGTCCTTCCTTACAGCCTTGGGTTCAACATTGTGCTTTATGGTTTGGGATCCAAGAGAGATTTACTAGAAAAGTTTCGAACCACCATGCTTCAAGATTCCATTCATGTTGTCATCAACGGCTTCTTTCCTGGCATCAGTGTGAAATCAGTAAGTTTACTATTAAAAGGAGTAATATCATGTCCTCTGCCACATCATGGCCCCTTAGTAGTGAGGGTGCAACACTCACTACTAAGTGCTTCTGAACACTAAATATAAAGGATTTTGCTTAGGCTTTATACCATTTCGATCATGTGGTTGTATTCAGAGCAATTGATCCTTAAATTTTCATCTTTGAATTTCTTACTGGGAAACTGACATGGGGCCGGGGAAATGGCTCGTTCTGTAAAGAAGATCTCAGTTCCAGCTCCTGAATTCTTTTCTTAAAGAACTAGATGTGGTAGTCTGTGCTTGTAATCCCAGTGCTGGGGAAATGGGGGTAGGGGCTGATCTTAGGGCTCACTGGACAACCAGCCTAACCTCCATGCCCAGTGAGAGACCCTGTCTCAAAAAAAACAGGTAGGGTTGGAGAGTGGCTTAGCCGATAGGAGCGCTTGCTGCTCTTGCGCAAGATCCACGTGGCAGCTCACAACTGTCTGTAACTCTAGTCCAGCCCCAGAGGATCTGACGCCCCCTTCTGGCCTCCTAGGATACCGCATGCACATGTTGCACATACATACATGCAAACAAAATACTCAAAATGAAAAGAACAAAACTTTTTAGGAGTAATTGATAAATAAAAATAGGCGCACACAGCATCTGAAGAGCAACACCCAAGTTTGTCCTGTGGCCTCCACATTTACCCACACACAAATGTGCACCCAAACACACACACATAATCACTGTCTTAGTTAGGGTTGCCATTGCTGTGATAAAACACCATGACCAAAAAACACAAGTTGGAAGCAAATGGAGAAGAGTTTATTTGGCTTACACTTCCATATCATAGTTCATCATTAAAGGAAGTCAGGGCAGGGACTCAGGAGCTGATGCAGAGGCCGTGGAGGGCTGGGGCTGATGCTTACCAGCTTGCTCCTTCTGACTTGCTCATTCTGCTTTTTTATAGAGCCCAGGACCACCAGCCGAAGGATGGCACCACCCACAATAGCCTAGGCCCTCCCTATCAATCTGTAATTAAGAAAATGCCTTACAGGCTTGACTATAACTGGGTCTTAAGGAGGCATTTTCTTTCTTTCTTTCTTTCTTTCTTTTTTTTTTTTTTGTTTTTTGTTTTTTGTTTTTTGTTTTTTGTTTTGGTTTGGTTTGGTTTGGTTTTGGTTTTTCGAAACAGGGTTTCTCTGTATAGCCCTGGCTGTCCTGGAACTCACTCTGTAGACCAGACTGGCCTCAAACTCAGAAATATGCCTGTCTCTGCCTCCCAAGTGCTGGGATTAAAGGCGTGCGCCACAACTGCCCGGCTAAGGAGGCATTTTCTTAATTGAAGTTCCCTTCTCTTAGATGACTTTTGCTATGTCAGATTGGCATAAAACTAGCCAACACACTCACAAAGAAATTGACTTGCCTGAAACCTAAGGGAAATGTTGCCTTCATTTACTACACCAAGTTATTAGTGGAACAACTAAGAACAGGCTTATAGAATCTATAATTTTATTACAGCTGTGTATCATTTTGGTACACAAATAATAAAAGTATAATAGTATAAAGTTTTGTAGTATGCTTATCAGACCATATTTACTTCAAGTGATTATCAAGGTTTTGGATATTATCCAATGTAATATCCCCTTTTTAGTATTCTTAGTGTTGTTATTGTTTCTTTTGACACATTCGTAGTTGGTACACCACACAACACACGCACATGCACGCACGCACGCACGCATGTATGCACACACATGCACATATGCATTCCTTTTTTCCTTTGTTTATTTTGAGACAGGTTTTCTCTGTGTAGACTAGCCTGTTCTGGAACTCTGTGTAGACCAACTAGCCGTCAGTTTACAGACATCTGCCTGCCTTTGCCCCCAGTATGCTGGTGTACACCACCACACCTGGCTCACATGTATAGTTCAATAATGTTTCCTTACTGATGATTTTTGTCTTGTTTTTCAAGATAGGGTTTCTCTGTGTAGCCCTGGCTGTCCTTGAACTCATTTTGTAGAACAGGCTGGCCTCAAACTCAGAGATCTGCCTCTGGGGTGCTGGGATTAAAAGCGTGCACTACTACCACCCAGCTCTGGTTTATGGTTTCCCTGCTCTCTCACGTCCGTTCCACATCTTTATGTGACACTGGATAGTATGCAGTGCAGTGCCCCTTTAGTAGCCCCAGTGGTGTTGTTTTCTTTGGACACATTCATAGTTGGTCCCCACCCCAGCCACCACCACCCACACACACACACCATTTTGTCTTTGGTTATCTTGAGTGATTTTCCTTTTAGCCTTAAGTATTAAAAAACTCCAACCAAAAGTGAATTAGATATACTTAAATACCCAGTGGAAATTTTAATTTTTTTTTTTTTTTTTAAGATTTATTTATTTTCTGTACATAAGTGTTCAATCTGCATGTACACCTACAGCCAGAAGAGGGCATCAGATCCCATCACAGATGGGTGTGAGCCACCATGTGGTTGATGGGATTTGAACTCAGGACCTCTGGAAGAGCAGCCAGTGCTCTTAACTGCTGAGCCATCTCTCCAGCCCACCCAGTAGAGTTTAAGTGCTTTTTAAACCTTGTGAGGCCCTCAAAGTCATTTTTAATTTGTGAAAAAGTATTAATCTGGTATGTGACAGAGTAAGTTGCAGTTGAAATGGTACTTTTGCACTTCTGTGATGTAGATCCTGAACTCGATAACTGAAGACGTCCTCAGTCATATGGGTACTTTCCAAAGTGTTCTGGATCAGCAGGACTGGATAATAAACAGATTTAAAGAAGGTAACACAAAGTCTTTCATTTGTAGCACCTAGCATGAACTTACGTACTGCATCTCTGTATTTAAGTATTTTAGATAGAAAGATGAAGATTATTTTATTATGGATACTCTAGTCAGTGCCAGTTTAGATTTCTTTAAAATAATTTGTCTTCCCTGTTACACTAATTTGTTCTGTGAATTTCACCTAGCTGGAAGGAGTTACACCTAATGGTCTTAACTCTGTATGGCCTTTTTACTTCAGAATAATTTTACTGTTTGTTTTCTTGGTGTGAATTGCCTGTAACAGATTTGTACATCTTTGTCTGATATTTTTGTTGTTTAATATTGTATGTATGTATATGTGCATGTTTATAAGTGTAGGGGGCAGCAATGGTCACACTTGTCTGTACTTGTGCATAGGGGTGCCTTCCTTAATCCATCTCCCTCCCCACCTCGTGTGTGTGTGTGTGTGTGTGTGTGTGTGTGTGTGTGTGTGTGTGTG
>JADRCH010000006.1:6268401-6335966 GCA_019843965.1 Rhynchomys soricoides | reverse complement strand
GTGTGTGTGTGTGTGTGTGTGTGTGTGTGTGTGTGTGTGTGTGTGTGGGATCTCTCACTATAACTCTGAGCTAAGATTTGGTTAAGCTGGCTGACCAGCAAGCACTAAAGATCCCCCAATCTCATCCTCGATGACTTCTCAATCCCTGGAATGACAAATTCTTGTGGTTTCTTTTTGTCTTTTAATGGTGCTGATGGTTGGGCTCAGGTCTTCATGTTTGAACAGCAAGCAATTTATCGCCTGAGCCATCTCCCAGCTCCAGATATTCTTGAATTATTTTTTTAAAAAGAGTTTATTTATTTTATGTATGTGAGTACACTGTAGCTCTCTTCAGGCACACCAGAAGGAGGGCATCTATCTGGTTGTGAGCCACCATGCTCATATTCATGCTTGTAATGGAACTCAGGCCCTCTGGAAGAGCAGTCAGTGTTCTTAACCGCTGAGCCATCTCCAGCCCTACATGCTTACTTAGCACCTTACTTGACATACCCTTGAATACCTAGTCATTGTCTGTGCTGAAGAGGGTACAGTCCTCGCTGAAAATAACAATTGGATTCCTTTTCCTTCTAGATTCTTCTTTAGAGCTCTTCCTCCTTGTCCACAATTTGGATAGCCAAATGTTAAGAGGAGACAATAGCCAGCAAATTCTTGGACAGTTGTCATCATTACATAACGTGTACCTCATAGCATCCATTGACCACCTCAATGCTCCTCTCAGTAAGTCTCTCATTACTGCCTCTCTTCCTTGAGAGACTTCCTTCTTTGAATCTTACAGAATTTTCTTAACTGTTCTTCAGTAAACTTTTAACTTGTCAAAAAGGTGGTCTCAATTTGATTTAAAAAGTAATTATTGGAACTAAGAGTACGCACCGTTCGCATCGGGGTCACATGAGGAAGTGTCGGCCTGTTGTTCTGGGTCCATCTTAGTCTTCCTGCTGTCCCAATGATCATCTTATATATTTAAAGATGCTGTGATAATGATAAAACAGAAGATTAAATTATTAAGTTTTAAAGATCCATTTATTTATTTTATTTATCTGTATCTTGCTCACGTGAGTTTATGTACACCAGAGGCCCGTGAGCATCAGATCCCCTGGAACTAAAATTATAGGTGATTATGAACAATCACATGTGTGCTGGGGGTTGAACATGGGTCCTCTGCAAGAATAAGCATTCTTAACCACTGAGCCAGCTCCTCAGCCTCCTTTTTAAGTTTTCTTTGATATGTATAAAGTATGTAGACCAAGCCAGCATTGAACTCACAGAGGTTCACCTGCTTGGATTACAGATGAGCCCACTATACCCAGCTGCCTTATGAAGTTTTTAAAAGAATTATTGATGGTGCTGTATTTAAGGTACAATTAAAGCTTCGGGTGTTATCCAAGTAACCCTGTGAGGCTGAGGCAGGAGGACTGTGGATAGGAAACTTGCCTAGGCTACATAATGAATGAGACCTTGTCTCAAAACCAAATAAAAAGATTAAGATATTGATTGACAGAGGAAGCAGATTGTGAGTTATAGATTTATATTAGGAAGTGACAAAATGAAATATTTGATGATTTTTTTTTTCTTTTAATGCATACAAGGTGTAAACCCAGAACCTTGTCTGCTTGAAACATGTGGTTTACCCCAGCCTTTGGGCATTTTCCTGTAATGTTTCTTCATCATTTGCTACAGTGAACGCTCATGTAACGTGACTGGATGACAATAGTTTGTAATTCTTTGCTTTGATCATGTTCTGTAGTGTGGGATCATGCAAAGCAGAGTCTTTATAATTGGCTTTGGTATGAAACTACTACATATAGTCCTTATACTGAAGAAACCTCCTATGAGAATTCCCTTCTGGTTAAACAGTCTGGATCCCTACCACTTAGTTCTCTGATCCATGTCTTACGAAGCCTTACTCCCAATGCAAGGTAAGAATGAAAACTATAAGTAAAATAGTATCTATAAAGACATATACACCTACACGCACACACACACACACATGCACGCACACTTAGGGCTGCAGATGTGGCTCAGTGGTCAAGAGCTTGACTAGCATGCTAAATGCCCTGAATTCAACTCCCAGAACCACTAAAAAAATAAACGATGTGTGTATTTAAGGACTAGGAGTAGAGACCAGTGATATAGCACTTGCTTCAAATGTACAAGGCCCTCAATTCAATCCTAGCTGTTCAAAAAACAAAACAGATTTTGTATACTTGAGGATGTCCTACTGAATTAGTCAGTGGTACTGCTTTAGTTTGGTTCTGCTGTTGTGGTAAATACCACGATCAAAAGCCACTTAGGGAAGAAAAGGGTTTATTTGGCTTACAGTTCCAGGCCACCATTGAGGGAAATCAGGGAAAGAACTCAAGCAGGGATGCCAGACAGACATCATGGAGGATGCTGCTTGCTGCTTGCTCTGGCTCATGTTTAGGTTTCTTATAGCCCAGCTCCACCTGCCTAAGGTTGGTGGCAGCCACAGTAGGCTTGGCCTTCCTCCATCAATTACTAAAGGCAGTTGCCCACAGACATGCCTACAGAGCAGTGTGATCTGAGAAGTCTCTCAGTCAGGAGTCCTTTCTCAGGTAACTCTAGGCTGTATCATGTTGATCATGAACAGTAACTGGGACAGAAACTAAACTACTTGCTTGCTGTAAAGGGTTAGGAGGGATCGTTACCAATACTGGGTTATACAGTAGGCAAAATATCCTACATTAGCCTATGAAATTGACAAGTAAACCTAGAAGGTTTTTTTGGGTTTTTTTTGTTTTTTATCAAATTGTCAAGGGCTAGGGAGATGGCTCAGAGCTTTAAGTAAAACTGTCGTTGGTCTTCAGTTCCCAGCACTCATGGTGGCTCCCAGCCATTAGTAACCTCATTTTCAGGGAAATCCAACAGGCACACATTTGACATGCATGCTTACATACATGCTTACATGCATGCGCACAGCTTTTATGTTTCTGAACAAAATGTCTGTGTTGTGAATATGAGGAAAACTCGGAGCTTTTGTTGTTATTTTCTTCAGTGAATGTGAGATGGGAGCTTGCTGTGCTGCTCAGCGGGAAGTTTTTGTGTTGGTGGTGTGGTTGGATGCTTTTGAGACTCAACCTGTGTAGTCTTCGCTGCCCCCGGAACCCATAGTATTGGCCTGGCTTTCCTGGAGCAACCCAGACATTCGATTGCTTATGCTTGCTGAGTTCTAAGACTAAAGGCCTGTGCCGCCACACCCCACACAGGACAGGAGTCTGCAGCTGTGCTCAGGCAGCCTGAGTCAGCAGACCTGCCTCAGATTTTATTAGAGAGAGAGAGAGAGAGAGAGAGATCCTAGATAGAAAAACCTTTCCAGTGAGCGTGTGGTTTTCTTAGAGAAGGGAACACAAGGCAGTGACACTGAGCTGACTGTTTGACGATCTTACTTACATTTACTACGCAGATTATTTATTGAGTCTGATTTGACTTCATTTTTCTTTTTGATAGGGGGATTTTTAGGCTACTTATGAAGTTCCAGCTGGATAACCAGGACAGCCCTTCCTACATCGGTATCAACATGTGTGATGTTTAATGTGACTTTCTGTCCCACTGTTCCCTGTTGTAGAGTCCCTTGGAAGCCTTACATTTCTCCCAGCAGAGAGGGGTGGCTTCTCTGAGGGATATGTCTGTCCAAACCTATAGCCAATGCCCAGCATCTTTATAGATGCTGCTCAGTAGATTATGTGCTAATGGGAATTGGAACCCAGACTCACTCACTTTTAGAATTCCATACACTACTGGAACCATGGATGTCTATCTGGCAATTTCATAGTTTCCATATATGGGACAACTTATTTGTGACCCCCTTGGCAAAAAATGTGTTAATGTATACAAAAATTTTAGTGATCACGTTTTAAAGTTACCTTCCTTAAAACTCAGTTTGTATGACCTTCATGTGGAGCAGGGGTTGTCCCAAAAGCTGTTGCCTGTATATGTTCTACTCGCTGGGCTGCCTATCTGGCCTCTGGGAGAGGAAGCCTCTAGCTTCACAACAGCTTGAAGTTCTAGGGTTGGGGAGCTATGGGGGTGGGGGGAGGGGCACCAGCTCAGAGGAGAAGGGGAGGGGGAATGGTGGAAGGATTGTGGGAGGGGGTGATCAGGAAGGGGCAGTGATGTAAAGTAAATACGTTAAAAAAAATTAAGTATAAAAAAAGTCAATTTGTTCTGTTTAGAAAAGTCAATTGGTTCTGTTTAGAACTGCCCACAAGGTCACATGCTATTTAGTTTAAGGCCAGCTTGGTCTTCAGAGCAAGTTCCATGACAGCCAAGGCTACACAGAGAGAGACCCTGTCACAGAGAGACCCTGTCTTGAAAAACTAAAGGGGGGGGAGATACTGATTATGTTGGTCGTGGTAGTCCAGACCTTTCATCTCAGCCCTCGGAAAATAGGCAGGTGGATCTCTGTGAGTTCCAGGCCAGCCAGGTCTACATGATGCCAGGCTGGAAAGAGCTACACAGTGAGACCCTGTCTAAAAAAGTAAAACAGGGAAGGGGGGAAAAAAAAAGATAGAAAGAAAAGAAAATGGAAAAACAAAACAAAACAAAAAAATTTAAGCAAACAAAATAGTGGTTAACATACATCTTTTTATCTCTCCAGGACTTTCTTTTCAAGATTTTTACCAGCAGTGTCGGGAAGCATTCCTTGTTAACAGTGATCTCACACTCCGAGCCCAGCTAACTGAATTTAGGGACCACAAACTTATAAGAACGAAGAAGGTAAGACTGCTGTTGTAGCCGAGGGTCTGAGGGTTAGTGCTTCTTGTGGACTACAAACAAGGGCGGGTGAACCAACCAGAAAGGGAAAAACAAGAAACAGTGTTACTGAAACCAAGGGAGGAAAATGACAGCTTGTAGTATAAGTGCTTCTGAGAGACCAGGACCCCAGAGACTGAAAGCATCTGCCATTGGAATACGGGATGAGGTGGTAGTGAGCACGTGGCCTGAGGTGAGTGGATGGCCTGCCGGAAGAAAAGGGGAGGGCAGCTAATGGACAACTCTAGAAACATGAAGTGGAAGAGGAATAATTATTTCTAATTATTTTACACGCATACATGTTTTTTATGTATCTGCACCATGTATGTATGCATGGTGCCTGTAGAAACTAGAAGAGGGTGTTGGATCCCCTGGAGCTGGAGTTGTAGACGGTTGTAAGCTGCCATGTGGGTGCTGGGAATCGAACCCAGGTCTCCTGGAAGAGCAGTTGCTGTTCTTATTGCTGAGCCATCTCTCCAGCTCCAAACGGTATTTTAAGGTCAAAGCTACTTGAGTGTCTTCCAAATGAGGTGAAGGCTGGGTGTGGCGTGGCACACTTTAATTCCTGCAGTAGGGAGCAAGAGGCAGGCAGATCTCCATGAGCTCCAGGCAGCCAAGGCTACATAGTGAGACCCTGTCTCAAACACAACAAAAGTCAGCAAGATGAAACTCATAATGGGGGAAGTTGAACAGAAAAACACCTGTCAGGTTTGGAAAGGGAGAAGGGCTGAAGGATCTAGCGGGTGTGTCCAGCTACATGTAGCCTGTGGATAATAATGAATCTGGTCCAAGCTGTAAATTTACTAAAACAGGAAATTTTTGAGGGGCTTTCATGATCTTTGTTTATAACTCAGTTACATGGTTCTCAGGTATGAACTTTATAAATGACAATGTCAGGTTAACTATGCCTGAAAGAAAGCACAGTAAAGAAACCGTCATCTCCTGCCCTCCAGACTTTCCTGTTATAATGTGTTCAGCAGTATCTCAGTGTTTAAAGTAGACATGTCATGTCCCCTTTGCCTTAGTTTTCTACTTAGGTATTTAAATGCTTGTTTAGATATTAAAAATAGTACATAAAAATAAAATCCAGCTGGGCAGTGGTGCCACGTGCCTTTGATCCCAGCACTCGGGAAGCAGGGGCAGGTGGATCTATCCGAGTTGGAGGACAGCCAGGGGTACACAGAGAAATCCTGTCTCAAAAAAACAAAATCAAATCAAATCTGTGGGGCAGTGGTGATGCATGCCTTTAATCTCAGCACTTGGGAGGCAGAGGCAAGTAGATCATTGAATTTGAGGCCAGCCTGGACTAGAGTCAGTTCTAGGACACACAAAGAAACCCTGTCTTGGAAAACCCAAAATAAACAAATATGAATTTAAAATGGGGGGGGGGGGGTATTTGACCTGCAATAGAAAGGCCCAGATAGCTCCCTTACAAGGGATTAACAGATGGAGTGTTCTTTTCTCTTACAGGGAACTGATGGTGTAGAATATTTATTAATTCCTGTTGACAGCGGAACATTGGCCGATTTCTTGGAGAAGGAAGAGGAGGAGGCGTAGGCTGTCTCTTACCCTTGAACTTCATGTGGAACTCATTGTGCCCCAGCTGCTGCTCCTCTGCTAAGAATGCTGGTTTACAGCCAACATTAGGTCATTCTCTCCAGCGTACAAGATGTTCTGTGGAAGAGGCATAGCATCAATTTGAACTTTGATTAGCCTGGCTGGTGTGCTGTCTCTAATACTATGCAGAGGTCGTTGAGTTGGGGGAAAAAAGTGCCTTTTAATTTATTGCTGGTTGAACAGTGTGCTCAGGGATTATTTGGAACTGGATGTTTTTGGATTATTTTATACTGAATGCTATCCCTAATTTTTGAGGGCAATTTAACACTCCAGAGCTGAATTACTACAAGTGTACTTGCTTCAGATTGTCAGAGTACAGAGTTCTCATAGAACTGATGAGGAAGGAGGTGGTCCTCCTACTTTTTCTGAAATGATGATAAAAGGTGTCACTGGACTAAGATGATCCAGCTTTCTCCTTGTGGACTTAGGCTACACATACCAAGTAAAGACAGTTGACACTATTCAACCGAGATTATGAGAGAAGAGTAAGGGATATGTATGTATGTAGGGCATGTGTCCAATCTAGAAAGCATATTTAAAATAGTTGGTATCTGTACCGGGACCTGGATTTTTATGATATAAATGAGAAGCCAGGCTAAGAAATAAAATCCTGATTTACATTTTACTAATTGTTTTCAGGACAATATCGCAGGGATAGATAGCACACACCTTTAATCCCAACATTCAGGAGTAAGAGGCACCTCCTCCTGCTTCTCTCCTTTTAAAACAAGACATGAGCTCACATTTATCATCCCAACATCAAGAAGGCAGAGGCAGGAGAAAAACATTAGTTCAAAACCTGGACTAGTCAGTGAGTTCTAGACCAGTCTAAGCTGCGGTGATGTCCTGTTTCAAAAAATCAACAAACATTTAATAAATAAATACACATTGGTGATATGGAACCTGCTGGTCTGCACCTGCTTGTGTGGGGTGTGCTATGTGAGTGTGGGTGTCTGTACAGAGCCTGAGTAAGATGTCTTCTACCACCTTCTGCCTTGTTTCCTTGAGACAAGGTCTCTCGCTGAACCAGAGCTCCTTGTAGGCCAGATGGGCTGCCAGTGAGCCTGTCTTCTCACCAGTAGTGGCGTTCTAGGCACATAACCATGCCCAGCTTCTCACGGGAGTGCTAGGGATTCAAACTCAGGTGCCCTTGCCCACTGAGACATCGCCCCAACTCCATGTACTTTTACATTTTTGCTTGATCTGTCTAACTGCTACAGTATGAACAAACATCTAATTATATAATGTGACATTTTTGCAGTTGCCTTTATAGTTTTTGTTAATAGATGTTGCTGTTAATAAAGAAAAGACCAGTTTGCAGAGTCCTTTTGTAACTGGCTAAAGTTACTGAAAAGGATTAGATTTGTACTCATACAGATCTAATGGGTACCTAGGCAGGTTACTCCACACTCACCCCTCTGAGCAGCATTGTCCCTTCTTGCCTAGCAGTTATAACTTGACTGAAGCTATAATTCCTGGCTAATTTGTTTCTGGGCTGGAGGTGTAATTTCACTGGGGGAACTCTTGTTATTTTAATTTTTAGGTTAGCACGCAAAAGTAATGGATTTCCTTACAGCATTTCCATAGCATCACTGTACTGGTTCTCACCTGTTCCCCTCTGCTTTCTTAGCACGGACTTCCTCTTTTTTTCCTTAAAGATCTCTCATCCTGTCTCATCCCTTTCTGGTTTTATGACCGGCGTGCACATACATACATACATACATACAATACATACAATACACACACTCTCTTTAGGTTCTTTGTAAGAGAAATGCAGTGTGTATCTTTTAAAAAGATTTAATGTACATGAGTACACTGTTGCTCTCTTCAGACCCACCAGAAGAGGGCATCAGATCCCATTACAGATGGGTGTGAGCCATCATATGGTTCCTGGGAATTGAACTCAGGACCTCTGGAAGAGCAGTCAGTGCTCTTAACCACTGAGCCATCTCTCCAGCCCAGAGTGTGGCTTGTACAATGACTGCAGAAAATGCTAGGTAGTAATCACAGTCCTATTTTGAACACTTAACACCATTTATTAGGAAGAGTTTGGAGCTCAGTGGTAGAACACTTGCCTTCCATTCACAGAGCTGGAACATAGTCCAAGAATAGAGTCCTGGGGGAGGGTGCGGGGATTCTGAGTGTTAGAGAGAAAACTCTTAAGAAAACAAGAGTTTCTTCAAAAACAAATTCTCCCTGGGATGTGCTTTTATGCCCTTCCCAGGTGGAGCAGGCAGATAGGCGTGAGTTCACTTTAGATTATTCATTACAGTTGGCTACTCTTACTGTTTGTACACCTCTATGGAAAACAGGTTTTTGCTACATGAGGCTTGTCTTTGTGGTTGTGCTACTCAGGTAACTCTTAACCCCCAGAGTATAAAATGATGCTCTGAATAAATTTGGCTATTGCATGAAACATCAGTTCACCTCATTTTTAAGCCCCACTCTCCCAAGTGGTAAACACAGAAAGTGTCCGGTTTGAGCCCTGCACCACCAAAAAACAAAAATTATAGGAAGATTTGTCTTTAATGTACTCTTTTACACACAGCTTTACCATATGAGCTATGACTTTTATTGAGGCAGATTAGTGAACTGAAATGAAAAGTCCATTCCAGTTCTGCAGAAGGGTGGTACACCAACTCCTGCATGGTCCTGTTTCGATCCAGGTGATCTGTGGCTTCTGTTATCATGACGTCCTTGCATTTTAAACCACATGAAGAGGGTCCTTGTCTATCTCAGACAGGATAATATTAATTTTTTTCTCCAAGTGAACACGCAGCATTTCTTGAAGATCAGAAAGGAAGCCTCTTTCAGTGTTGCTGTGTTCACAAAGGATGACATTTATCCCTTTGGAAGCAGCATCCAGAACATCATGGTGGGACATTTCACCTGCAGACAAAGGAAAGAGCATTGGCTTAGCTATCAGACTCAGTCTATGCACTCTGACTCCTACAGCAGAAAACCAGAAAGTGCTTGTATTCTGGATGAGTGAACAAAATTCTGTATTACTGGGCACAGAAACAGAAGACATATGGTATGGTCAGATGTACAATGTTTGCCTCTCCTCCCCTTGTGGGATCTGGAACTGAAGTCTGGTTATCACTTGCAAAGAAGTGTGTTTATCCACTGACCCCAAAACATCAATTCCATTATCTGTTTCATATATACTTTAGTCTATGGCCTGAAGATCATATCACACAGGATTTTGAATGTGCCAGCATTTTTACTATAACCTGTTACATGGCTCCATGTGTGGAATTTTCCTCTTATGCTTGTATTACTCAAAACAGTTTTGTAACGTTTTAGACATAAATAATATTTTCTTTGATGCAAACGCTGCCAAGGATGGCAGTATATACCTGTCCTTCTAGAATTTGGGGCGCTAAGGCAAGAGTATCAAGAGCCCAGGGCCAGCCTCAGCTAAATAGGAGAACTGGAGGCTATCCTGGGTTACAGAGACTTTGTCACAAATAAGCAACCAAACGGAGGGGGGGAAGGGGGAGGAGGACTGCCTTGTCAGGAAGTTATTGTGGCCGGTCCGTGGCACACGCCTTTAATCCCAGCACTCATAGGCAGATGCAAGTAGATCTCTGAGATTGAGGTCAGCCTGGTCTACAAAGCGAGTTCCAGGACAGCCAGGGCTACACAGAGAAACCCTGTCTCAAAAAAAAAAAAAAAAAAAAAAAAAAACAAGAAAAGAAGTTAATATGAGAACATACAGGGGCACCTCAAATATGTTTTGGATTTTTAAAAGCATCGCTTGTGAATTCTGTAAGTGAATTTGAGAACAAAACCGTTATGGGGGAGGGGAGATGAAGATAATCCAAACATGAAACTCTAAAGAACATGTCGGTGCCTGTATGTGTCATGTACAATTTGGTTTGTTCATAAAAAGTTAAACTTTGACCAGTGTTTACAGACATAAAGCCATTACAAATAACTTTAAAAAATATTGTTGTTTTTTTCAAAACAGGGTTTCTCTGGGCAGCTCTGGCTGTCCTGAACACTACTCTGTAGACAAAGCTGGCCTCGAACTCAGAGCTCTACCTGCCTCCCAAGTCATAGGATTTAAGTCATGTACCATCAGGCCTGTATACGTTTTTAAAATGTATAAATAAGAAAAAAAAATGTGTTCTTGAGAAAGTGAGCTATTTTCAACTCTACACAATTGTATCAGTTCATTGTTGGAAACAGTTTGTATTCAAGAACCCTCTAAAATAACTTTTGCAATTGCTTGATCTTAAGCACATATAACTTTCAAGAACTAGGTTTGTTGTTTATAACTATGTGTATATGTGTTTGAGAGTGCACAGCATGAGTGTATGGGTGCCCGAGGAGAGCAGAAGAGGGTGAGCAACTCTAATGCAGCCCACAGATCAGGACAAGAAGAGAGGAACTAGTAGGGAAGGAGACAAGAGGATCCCAGGAGTGAAAGGAAGGACTGAGTGTGACACAGTGGCCGTGTTCAGAGTGTACACGCATGGAAGGGTCATAGAGAAACCTAAGACAGTACTAGAAAATAAAACAGATCCCAGAGAAGCAGTGAAGGAAACAGGGATGACCCTCGACGGAGCCTGCTCCTACAGGTCCTCCCTCCCTCTGTGCTAACCCTAAGCAGCAGAGGTGGACAAGCAGGTGCACCTCCAACTCTTTGGCCCTATCGCTGAACAGTAACCAGGTCAAATGATGCTGTCTGTCCCTGTGCACTTAAGGGATTTCTCATGGGATTGCTTCGCCATCCATCAAGGCGGCCCTCCTGATGCTTATTCCAGCTGTGCTGTCAGCCACCCAACAATTATTTAATTAAACTTCCTCTACATCCGATTGGTTTAAGGATATAGTCACATGACAAATCCAAAGCCTTCTATATGCATGTAAAGGATTATGTGTACACAGAGGTATTTATTTACTCTCGAACCATTTGGACATTAAGTGCTGAGAGCTGACATTTTCTCCCTCATTAGTTCCTTGTATAATCTCAGAACTACGACATTCCCTTATGCAAACATGGGAAATTAGTATACTTACTAATTTTTCTCTCCACCTTATATTTTAGACAAGGTAGTTTGTTTAACATGGAGCTCAGCAACTCCTCTAGATTAGCTGACAGTGAGCCCCAGAGTTCTCCTGTCTTTTCCCTAGCACTGGGATTACAGGCATGGGCTGCCTGTTGCACGTTGTGGCTCTGCTAAGGTGGGCCCTGGAGCAAACTCAGGTCCTCATGAATGCATGGCAAGCACTTCACCAACTGAGAATTCCTCAGCCTCAAAAATGTTTTTTCAATAAAAATTAACCAGGGCTGAGCTGGGTGCACACTGATACAGGAGGATGACAGGGTTGAGGTTGGCCTGGCCTTCACTCTAAGATTTCAAAAAACAAGAAAAAGAAGGACATGGTAACACATGCCTTTAATCCCAGCACTTGAGACAAAGGCAGGTGATCTCTACATTTCCAAGCTAACCTGGTCTAAACAAGTTCCAGGCCAGTCAGGGCTACATTGTGAGACCCTATCTCAAAAAAACAAAAAACAAAAAACAAAAAACAAAAAACTAAAATAAAACTAAGCAGTGTCTTTTAGATTATGTCCTCAAGGACAGAGTGGGAAGCCTAGGAGCCAAAAAACAATCATGGCTTATGTACCAGAAATGCACAGTGGTGTCAATACAAAAAAAGGGAGTGGGGGTAACAAAAAGCTCTGTAAGTGGAGAGTGCTCACTCTTAGGCATAGGCTGCATGACAAGTCACCAATGGCTAGTCCATCATATTTACACTAAAAAACTTAAATTTGGGGCTGGGCATGATGACACAAGTCTGTCATCACTTGAAATAGGCAAAAGAATAGCAATTGCTGCAAGATCAAGACCAAGCTAGTTAACACACCAAGTTCTAGGCCAGTCAGGTACACAGTGAGGCCATGTCAAGCCAAAAACAGCCAGGTATGGTTGTGCACACCATTAGTCCCACCAGGCAGGAGCAGGAAGATCTCTGTGAGTTCAGGGTCAACTTGGTCTACAAGGTGAGCTCCAGGCCAGCAAAGACTACCCCGTGAGACCCTGCCTCAAGGTTTGGTGGTGGTGAGGTGGCTCAGTGACTAAGGGCACTTGTCCTCAAGCCGACAACCCAAGGTCAATCCTAGGAACCCACATAATGAGAACCAAGTCCTAAAAGTTGCCTTCTGAGTCCCACATGTGCACTGTGGCACATACAATAAAAATAAACACCAAGAACAAAATCAATAAAAACTAATTTGGGGGATCATCAGAGGCACAATGCAGTACTTCAGGGGGAGTATATGCTTGAGCAGAGCTAAGGGAAGGTCCCAAAAGGTCATCGCTTGACCTGACAGAACGGGAAACTGCCTTTTGGGCCAAAAGGAACCTCTTTCCAGCCCGGGTGGCAAGGGAGAAAGCATCCCACTTGCTGACATGAAATCTGAGAAGAAAAATGTTAAATACCCACTGAAATCAACTTGGGGCAAGCAGATTGCCAAGTGATTTCTTCCCTCTACAAACACAGTATGCCTTCGATTGGATTCCTGTTTGGTTCAAGTTCAAAATACATTTAATAGGGGCTGGGGGCATAGCTCAGTAGCGTAGTGTTTATTGCGTGCAGGAGGCTCCGGGTTCAAGGCCCTGCACGGCAAACAAATGAAAGGGCGAAATCTGTTGATTATACTTTAGCCAAGTATAATCAGCCCTGAAAGCTGCTAGCTCTGAATGTCAAAGAAAGTGTAGAGGGAGGTGTTGATTCCCTAATTGGTTCTTGATTGTGTCAATAAAGGAGGCAGGAGCCAAAAGCTGGGCAAAGGGGAAAAGGTGGGACTTCCGGGTCCCAGGAGGAAAAGAAGGGACAGAGAGAAAGGGGAATTCGGAGGACCAGGCTTTGGAATGAGGAGGAAGATAGTTTGTAGCCTCCGCAGGGTGGGTGGAGGGGAAGGAGGGAGTTAGCGGATAGGATTAGAGCAGGAGATTCTTCGCCCAGCCATTGAATTATCTGGCTAGTTTTAAAATAATAAAACTGTGTTTTCCATCCGAGGGGCTAAGGTGTGCGGGAGGAGAAAGGGCAGCCAGGGCGGTTGTTGGCGGCTTGGCGAGGCTAGCTGAGAGTGGCTGGGGGATCACGGCTCCCAGGCACAAAAAACTAGTCGTTGGCGGAGCTGCGTGAGACCAGTGGTGGCTGATCTCACAGCCTAGCCAGGTGCGCGGCAGAGCTTGTTTATTAAAATTACACGCAACAGTAAAGTAAGGTTGAGGAAGAGATCCAGAAATAGTCCTACCTGTGAGGTAAAGGTCGGCCTCCACTCCTTGTAGAACGCTGCTCCCAGAGCCAGCACACAAGGCCACAACTTTGACTGGGGACTCTTCAAGGAAAAGCAGCAGCAGGTGTTATTACAGAGCTCCAATCCCTCTCAGTTTAACACTACGACCTGTACAACAGTTGTGATTCTAATGCAGACCGACTAGTCCAATGTAACGAATTATGCGGTCTTTGATTTTAAAATGGGCGTGGTGGCGCACACCTTCAGACCAGCTTGGGAGGCAAAAAGCAGGTGGATCTCTGTGAGTTCGAGGCTAGCCTGGTCTGCATAGTTTGTGGACAGCCAGAGCTTCACTGTGAGACCCTGTCCCAAAAAGTAAATGCAAAGCAACAGCAAAGCCAAAGTCAGGCATGGTGATGGTGCATGGAGTCAGGCGTGATGGTGCATGCCTGTAATCCCATCTGTGAGGACAGCCCTAAATTCAGGGCCAGCTCTCAATTCTTGAAATTTGAACTTGAACAGAACTAGTGATCCTTCCTGCCTCCACTCCCAAGTGCCCAAATTAGTGGTGTGTGCCAGCATGCCTAGCTCCAAAAACAATTAAAAAAAAAAAATGTAGGCAAATGATCCATATTTGACAAAGGAAACACACGACAAGGGCATAGTTCCTTCTAATGCAGCTGCACAAACCCATAAGCCTCTGAGTAGTAGCAACATTGCAGCTCTGGGCTTTGCCCTCAGTGCTAATAACAAACCTCAGCTGGGTCTGCAGACAGTGGCAAGAGGGCTGAGGAACTAACAGAACAAGTTAGAGAAAGAGAAATGCAGGAGAGGTGGACGGTCAGGTTAAAAGCACTTGCTGCTGTTCCAGAGGGCCCAAGATTGGTTCCCAGCAGCCATGTCTGGTGGCTCACCACCTCAGTTCCATGGAGGTCTGACAACACACATACAAACACCTCAAGTTGAAAAAAAAGCAGGATGATGTTATAAATATATTAGGCACCTATACCCTTTCTCCCCCCCCCCCCTTTAAGACAGGCCTCATGGTGTATGTAGCCTTGACTGGCCTGTAGCTCACTATTCAGACCCAACTCAAGCACAGAGACTGACCTGCTCCAGCCAGGTGCTACAAGTCTAGAATTTTTACCACATGATTTTAAACCTGCCATTCCCTCTGCAACAACAACCAGTTTATAATCAGCAGACTTCCAATGCTGACTGGAGATGAACACAGGATGACTAAGAAATAAATTTTATCATTTAGGCTAGGGAGATGTAGTCCAGCCAACCCTGGTTGACAAGTAAACCAATTATCCCCCGAGCTGCTAACAAGTTCTCTACCACTTACATGAATAAAAGCAGAAAGCACCTGTAATCCCAGCACTTCAGAGAGAGAAGTAAAAGGAACAGGCGTTGGAGACCACCCTATGCGCTATAAGATCAGGTGTCAAAAATAAATAAAACCAAAATTTGTCCAAAGTCAGTCATCTGCCAGATGATGAGAGATATTTACCTAAGGTCCTCCCCACTCCAAGAGCTAAGCGAAGATGAGACAGCTTTAGGTGTCTTTTGATTTGCTCTATCATTGTTGCCAGGGAGACAGATTCATCCAGTGTGCACAACCGTCCCATTCCAGTATGCAGAAGCAAAGGCTGAAGAGAAATACAAGTTAGAGATACTATCTGTCCCAACTCCTAAAAAATGTACAGAACTGGAATCAGTAAGGTTTACGTATATAAGCTTACGATGGGAAGCTTCAGCTTAAGTTTGGGATGCAAACCTAATAAAAACATTCTAAGTTCTGGGAGCTTGCACTCTCCAAGGGATTTAACACATAAGCAAGAGTAAGTTTCTTAAATCGAGGTAGGGAACTACTACTGTTAGGGGAACATAAAGGAATTGACAAACTGGGAGCTGCAGAGACTGCTCAGTGATTAAGAGCACTTGCTGCTCTTGCAGAAGAGCCTAATTTGGTTCCCAGCACCCACATGGCAGCTCACAACTACCTGTAACTCTAAGGGATCGAACATTTCTGTGGCCTCAATAGGCACAGTCTACACAAGGTATACACACACACACACACACACACACACACACAAAATAAATCATTTAAGAAGGGGGGACTGTCTAAATGAGCTGGGTCTGGCAGGGAGATTCTTTGGTTTTCCTGGGACGTACACCTTACAGAAAACCAGAAAGAAGATAAAAGGGAGTGATGTCAAGTACGCCAGGAAAGGGCGGGATGGGACATGGGAAGACATTCTAAACCAAAAGATGTGAGTAATGTAGACACAGGAGACCCAGCTCAAAAGGTGCCAGGGGGACCAACCTTAGCAACTGGGTTAGAGACGGTTCTTGTGATATTTGGCAAAGAATGTGGCTGCTGTCCTAAAACCTGCCTGAGGTTAAATCAAAAAGTTTTGGCAGAGCAGAGTTCAAGACAGCCTAATATTGCCTGTGTGGCCTGGTTACTGGTAATCACCCTATACACATCTACAGTGAGAAGGAACAAGTGGGGCAAACAGGAAGATAAAATGGAGCTTGAAGAAAAGAGCATGAAAAAATGTAAAGGGGGAGCCAAAGCCTGAGCTCAGGAGACAAGAAGAGGGAGGCCTCATGTGAAATGGAGGAGGGTGCCTCAGGGTAAGGTCCCAGCCAGCTAGGCTTCTGTTTTCACTTCTATAAACAAAGTTGGTTACCCCAACTACAGAGGATGTGCTTGATCACACACAGGTGGAAATACACAGGCAGAGAGGAAGTCAGGAAGTCAGGATGTATGCTTGCCCCCAACTAGATGAAGGAAGGAAGGACTACATAGCCTTGTGGGATATGCCTTAATAAGTCTCTGTCTGTTGTAATTCATGGCCATTCTCTGGGAATGCCAGGTATGGACCTGGCCAGTGTCTACTGTCCTAGCCAGTATTTAAAGTTTGCTTCAAATTTGGCTCAAAAATTGTGGCTGTGGTCTTATTCTTGCCTGGTGGGATCAACAAGAGAAGTATGTTACAGTCAGCAAAGTCATAGAGGAAGAGCAGTCTAAGCCCTGTGACACCAAACGCAGAGCTACAGGATTTGGAGTTTACCTGATGGGTTTCATTCCGGCTTTGGTCCAGTATTTCCTCCCTATGTCCCCTTCCTCCTTTTAGGAATAGTAATTCTGTGCCATTGTGTTTTGGAAATAAGAAATTTACTTTTGATTTCACAGGGGGTTACAACTAAAAGATTGCCTTGAGTCTCAGAAGAGACATTGAACATTGGACTTTTAAACAGTACTGAGACTATGAAAGACTATAGGAACTTCAGAAGTTGGACTAAATTCATTTTTCCTGATTTCATGGCCATGAGCCTGGGGGGAGGGGGGGGAGACAAGTGGTGTAAGTGAATATAGCCCTGCTCATACATTTGAATACCTGGTCCCCAATTGTGAAACTGTTTAGGAAGGATTAGGAGGTATGGCCTGGTTAGAGGAGATCACTGGGGGAAGGCTCTAAGGTTTCAAAAGACTCAAGCCATTCCCAGTGTTCCCTCTCTGCTTCCTACTTGTGGATCAAGATGTGATTCAAAATAGCATAGAAACTAATATAAAAGGGTAATAAATATCCAAGTCTAAAAGAAGCAAGCTCCAATGATTTCCTAGTCCTCGACTGTCACAATATGTGCTGGCTGGTTGTGTGTCAATTTGACACAAGCTGGAGTTATCACAGAGGAAGGAGCCTCCCTTAAGGAAATGCCTCCATGAGATCCAGCTGTAAGGCATTTTCTCAATTAGTGATCAAGGGTGGGAGAGCCTATTCTGGGTGGTGCCATCCCTGGGCTGGTAGTCCTGGGTTCTATAAGAAAGCAAGCTGAGTAAGCCAGGAGGAAGCAATTCAGTAAGCAACATCCCTCCATGGCCTCTGCACCAGCTCCTGCCTCCAAGTTCCTGCCCTGTGTGAATTCTGTCCTGACTTCCTTTTGTAATGAATAGCAGTGTGGAAGTGTAAGCTGAATAAATCCTTTCCTCCCCAACTTGCTTCTTGGTCATGATGTTTTATACAGGAATACAAACCCTGAGTAAGACACCATAGTTTCCAGGAATGTGTCCTCACCATATTGTGTGTGTGTGTGTCCACCTCTGAGTTCTATGGATCAAACTCAGGTTGCCAGGCTTGTGCCACAACCACCTTCACCTATTGAGCTATCTTACTGGCCCTTGATGACTGTTTTACTTAACAATTTACAAATTGTGATGGTTTGTATATGCTTGGTCCAGGGAGTGGCACTGTTGGGAGGTGTGGCCTTGTGGGTGTGGGCTTTAATACCCTTGTCCTAACTGCCTGGAAGTCAGTATTCTACTAGCAGCCTTCAGATGAAGATGTAGAACGCTCAGCTCCTCCTGAACAATGCCTACCTAGATGCTGCCATGTTCCCGCCTTGATAATGGACTGAACCTCTGAACCTGTAAGCCAACCCCAATTAAATGCTGTCCTTTATAAGACTTGTTTTGGTCATGGTGTCTCTTCATAGTAGTAAAACCTTAACTAGGACACAAATGAATTTGCAACACAACTGTAATGCAACCCACCAACATTCACACATTAAACACATGCAGTCTCTGCATGCCAGTTATACATCACCACAGTTGTTAAAATGAACAGCAACGTGACAGCAGGAAGAATTCTTTTTTACCTTCTCCAATGAAAGAATTTCAGTTTTCTGATAAAGTTGTCTGTCCTGGGAAAGAAAAGCTAGCACCTGCAGCAAAGCCTTCTGAGTACAATTCAGACTGATCCGTGTTTGCTCTTCACCATCACACCTAGAAAAACAGTCAGTTCCAATTAGGATGAAAGTATAAACTGCTATAATAGATTACATGGAGCCAAAGGTCTGACCGGCAGAACTGGCTCAGTTCTCACACTCGGCTGCTCAGAACCCTGACATCATATGGAAGTATTCTCAAACTGCGGCTGCTCAGAACCCTCTCACATCTTAAGCTTATCATTTTAAAATAACAATAGTTACATCCTTCAACATGCCCAGTAAAACACATCTTTAACAGACCTAAAGAAAACAGAATTTTTTCCATGTATGTGTGTATATATGCATATGTGTATGTGTGTATGACACAATGAGTACATTCCACAGTGTAGATGTCAATCAGAGGACAATTTGTGCAAGTCCATTTCCTCTTCCTACCACGAAGGTCCTAGGGATCAAAATGAAGTCCCATTAGGAATTCTCAAAACAAAGTGGTCTCAAGACAGTATCATAATGGGCCTGGGGCCAAGTGCCTGTAATTCCATCACTCAGGAGGCAAAGCATAAAGGACTGTGGTGAATTTAAGGCCAGACTGAGCCACACAGCCATACCCTTCCTTCAAACAAAAACAGAACACATGCAATTTTATTGATCATTGAATTCTATAAATAAAAGACACCTTAAAAGGTTATCTAGGGGCTGGAGAGATGGCTCAGTGGTTAAGAGCATTGTCTGTTCTTCCAGAGGTCCTGAGTTCAATTCCCAACAACCATCTGTAAAGGGATCTGATGTCCTCTTTTGGTATGTCCAAAGACAGCTACAGTGTACTCAAATAAATAAAATAAATAAATAAATCATTTTTTTTTAAATAAAAAAAAAGCCAGGCAGTGGTGGTGCACGCCTTTTATCCCAGCACTTGGGAGGCAGAGGCAGGCAGATTTCTGAGTTCGAGGCCAGCCTGGTCTACAGAGTGAGTTCTAAGACAGCCAGGGCTACACAGAGAAACCTTGTCTCGAAAAAAACAAAGAAAGAAAGAAAGAAACAAAGAAACAAACAAAGAAAGAAACAAAGAAAGAAAGAAAGAAGAAAAAAGGGTTATCTGACCTGGTAGGGTACCACATGTCTATAATCCCAGCTCTTGGAAAGTAGAGGCAAGATCATGAGTTAGAGGCCAACCTGGCCTACATGAGACTCAGGCTATCTCAAAGCTAAGCAAACCAAGTGTAGTGCTGCATGCTTTTGATCCAAACTCTTGGAAAGCAGAAGCAGAGGGTTCTCTGTGAGTTCAAGACGAGCCTGGTCTATGTGATAGCCACAACTACAGAGAGAAGACCCTATCTCAAAAACAAAGCCAATAAACAAAACAATAAAATAAAGTCAAACAAATAAATGGGCTGGAGAGATCACTTAGCAGTTAAGAATACCTGCGTTCTTTGCAAAGGTTCAGAGTTTAGTTCCTAGTACCCATAGCACACCATTTAGCTAAGAAAATAATGTATATGCTCAGTGTGGCAGAGCATGTCTTTGATCCCATCACTCAGGGGCCAGAGGTAGGCAGATCTCTGTTAACTGGTGGCCAACCTGGTCTACATAGTGAGTTCCAGAATAGCCAGATGTATATAGTGAGAACTTGTCTCAATCAATCAAAAAATAAATAAAATGAAACCAAAACAATGTGTAAAACAAAACTGTATTTCCTTTCTATTCCTATGTAAGTCTGTAAGGATAACTACTTCTCAGCTGAGTGGGAAGACACATGCCCATATCCTAATACTTGGAAGACCGAGGCAAAAGGATCAAAAGTTTGAGGCCGGTGTGGCCTACAAAGGAAGACCCTGTTTAACTAAAGCAACAGAAGTACACAGTTCTCTGTAAACACAGGAAAGGATTAGTTAGGTTTTGAATCTTGAATCTTCATTTTTATTTATTTATTGTCTCTGCGCACGCACGTGTGCGTGTGCGTGTGCGTGCATACCATAGTATGCATATGAATGTCAGAGGACAACTTTTAGGACTTGGTTCTCTCCTTCCACCACATGGGTTCAGGGATCAAACTCTGGGCAGCAAGTACATTTTACTCTCTGAGCCATCTTGAAAAGTATTGTTTGAAATTTTAATGTTTTATTTTCAACTTCTTTTTCTTTTGATTTAAATATTTGCATGGTATCTCAATGTGGCAGAATAGCTTCTATGATTTTTAAATCCATTCAAAATTCTACAAATGAGATTTATTTATTTATTTATTTATTTTTAAGATTCTGAGAATTCCCCAAAACTACTGTAGGATATTTATAATGGTTTTATGAAAAGAAGTCTATATTTAATGCAGAGGAATATAGCTCAGGAGGAGAATGCTTGACTACAATACACAAAGCAAAAGAAATCTATACTTAAAAAAACATTATTCCGCTGGGTTTGGGGATACACATCTGTCATCACAATATCTGGGATACTAAGGAAGGAGGATTGTGAGTTTGAGGTCAATCTGGACTAAATAGTGAGACCCTTTTATAGAAACTCCTTCAACATGGGGCTGGAGAGAAGGCTCAGTGGTTAAGAGCACTGACTGGGCTCAATTCCCAGCAACCACGTAGGGCATCTGTGTGGGATCTGATGCCCTCTTCTGGCATGCAGGTATACATGCAGATAGAGCATTCATATACATAATTAAATCTAAAAAATAAAAAATAAAAATACTTTAAATAATCCTTGCCTCAAAGCAATCTCTTCTTGTAGTCTTATACAGAGTTCAAGTTTAATAAAAAGTCATTTATCTTTGTTTTAAAAACTATTGTTAAGTCCTTCTTTTTATGCATTTTAATTACAGTGCGTGTGTGTGTGTGTGTGTGTGTGTGTGTGTGTGTGTGTAGGGGCATATGCATTTGGACTATGACATGTGGAGGCTGGCAGATAGCTTGCAAGAGTCAAGTCTCTGCTCCAGAGTGTGGGTCCCAAGGACTGACCTCAGGTCATCAGACTTGGCAGCTGGCACTTTACCCATTAAGGCATAAGTCATCTCACCAGCCCATCCTTTTCTTTTTGGGTGGTGCCTGGATTCATCAGGGTTCTCCCCAGGTCATGGGCATGTGCTCTATCACTGATATACCCCAGTCCTTATCTTTCCTGATGCTTCCACAGTATCAGAATGAATTAGCAGAAAGAGCATCTCATACCCTACCTCTAAATGAACAAGTAATGGGCTTTGCTGGGGGTCTTCTCACTTATTCCTCATTTCAAGAGCTTGGGAATCACTGCTTCACTGGAAACTGACAATGTTTATATTAATACATCACTAGGGTCTGTCTACATCCTTTAAGGCAAAAACAATTATCTTTCAGTATTACCAGGAGGATTAAAGATGCTTTATGTAGTGCTGCAGGGGCAGCTCAGCAGTTAAGAGCACAGCTAGAGCACCCATGACTATATCTCCGGCTTCAGGGGATCCACTGATCTCTTCTGGCCTCCTCAGGCCCAAGGCACATACAGACATAATAAAATACCCATACACATAAACAGATAAACTTTAAAAAGAAACAGAGCCAGGATAGTAGCTCACATCTGTTACCCAACACCTGGAGGCCAGGGCAAGAGTTGGCTGCCAGCCGGCATCCTGAGACCCCGTGTTAAAGAACAAGCAAAGCAAACATACAGACAAGCAGAGAAGAGGCAGGGAGACAGGTCAGTGAGTAAAGGAACTTCCTGCCAAGCCTGCATGAGGTCAGCCTTTGGAACCCATGCAGCGAAGAAGACCACTCCCCCAAGCTGTCTTCTGACCTCCACACCATGTTCTATGGTGTGCACTTGGCCATACACATACACACACCAAATAAATAGTAAAAAACAGGCTCGTAGAACAGAGGAACATATCATGTACCTGGCAGGAAAAGAGGTGACAGAGACACCTCCAACCCCTTTCACTGCAGACATAATTTTGTCCAGGTCTTGGCTGTGGTTCACACTGAATTCTAGTCGGCAAGTGCCCTCTGTGGGGTAGTTTGGAGCTTTGGAAGGGTGGATGGGCCTTGTAGTGCAAGTTCCTAAAGAAAAAATTGTGTGGAAATCAAGGCCTTTGTAGTGCTTTAGAATTAAAATTAGCTACTATAAGTAAAATCTATATGAAATGTCTCAGATCTCCTTTTTGTGTTTATACATGCAAACATACATACATACCCCTTAGATGCTCATTGCCAGTCACCATAATCTAGATTTGGTCTGGACATACAAAATAAAATCTATTTTCACACTTATTTTCCCAAAGATTCATACTTAAGGAAAACTGGACAAAAACATTGAATCGCTGTCTTGTTTTGTTTTTAATTGCCCACTGTTTGGTCAATGTACTCATCTAAATACTTACATGTGTTTAACATGTAACACATTTATAAGGACCATTTGTTATAAAGGGTTCAGTCCAGGGTCAGGTATGGTAGTGTATTCTTTTAATCTCAGAACTGGGAAGGCAGAGGCATATGAGTCTCTCTGAGTTTAAGGCCAGCCTGGTCTACAAGTCAGTTCCAAGTCAGCCAAGGCTGACTTGAGACTGCAAAAGACAAAAAAAAAAAAAAAAAATTGCTTTAGCCCAAAATGAGTACCAAATTAAGCTAAACCATGCCAAATTCACTCATTGTGTGGGGCGGAATCATTCTGTGAGACCCTGAGGCTATCTATATATGGTGGACAGACCTCTAATAGCTCTGGGAAACAGGAGGATCTCAAGCTTGGGACCAGACTAAACTACAAAGGAAGGCCCTTCTAGTGGTAAGGCGGGGGAGGACAGAGAGACAGCTCACTGGATAAAGGTACATATCACATAGGCCTACTGACTGAGTTCAGTTCCAGAAGCCCATGGTGTGGGGAGGGAATCAACTCCTGAATGGTGTCCTCTGTGCGCTCCCACATCCAGAAATAATACCAGAAATAAACAAAGGCAAGGCAACAACAAACCAGGCAGAAAGCTTGATGTCTATGTAACTAACCTAGCAAACACATCCTGAGGATCCTGCACTTTGATTCCAGCAGCTGTGAGGCCTGGGATGCTGACACCTCGCTATTAATAACTGAACTATGAAGCCCATCCAGTAATGAAGACTCATGTTCTGCTTTCTCGCTGAAACTAACACATTATCCTCCCTGGTCTAGTGAGTTTTTGCCAGCTTGACACAAGCTGGGGTCATCTGGGAAAAGGAAACCTCAACTGAAAAAAAAAAAAATGCCTCTGTCACATTGCCTCTAGGCAAGTCAGTAGGGCATTTTCTTGATTAAGAACTGATGTGGGAGGACTCAGGATCCTGAATAGGTAGATGGTCCTGGGTTGTACAAGAAAGCAAGCTGAGCAAACCAGTAAGCAGGGTTCCTCTCTGGCCTCGATTTCAGTTCCTGCCTCCAGGTTCCAGCCCTGATTTGCTTCAGGATGACTGTAAGCCAGAAGATGAAACAAACACTTTTCTTCTCAAGGTGTTTCAGGTCATGGTGTTTATCATAGCAACAGAAAGCAAATTAGGACAATCCTCTACATAGAATTTAAAGCCAGCCTGAGCTACATGAGACCCTACAGCAAAACAACAAAAAATGTTTTCATTTTGTTTACGTTTTGGTGGGAAGATAGAGTGTCTGGCTATGTAGCTCAGGCTAGCCTTAAACTCAAGTTCTTCCTGACTCGATTTCCTGGATGCTTAGAGTATTAAGCTTATACCACACCTAGCCTAATTTACAATGTTTCATTTTTCTTTCTTTCTTTCTTTTTTTTTCTTAAAAGATTTTGTTTAGATTTATTTCATTATTTATATGTATGAGTGTTTTGCCTGCATGTATGTATCTATAGGGGTCAAAAGAGGGCACTGGTTCCCCTGGGACTGGAGTTTAACAGATGGTTGTGAGCCTCCATATGCAAGCTGGAAACCCAGGTTCTCTGAAAGAGCTGAGCCAATTCTCCAGCGCCTACAAATAGTTCATTTTTCAAATGGAACTTGGGCTGGAGAGCTGGATCAGTCATAGAGAACACTAGTTGCTCTTGCAGAAGACCTGGGTTCAATTCCCAGTACCCACATGGCTCTTCACAAGGGTCTGTAGCTCCAGCTCTAGTGGACCTGACACTCTCTTCTGGCTTGTGTGCACTGCACACATGGTGCACTTACATACAAGCAGGCAAAACACTCAACAGATATAAAAATAAAATACATCTTCAAATGAAACTTAATTACCAAATTTAAGCAACACATTCTTAATATTATACAAACATAGAAAAACCTGTTGCCTCTAAAGACACTTAAAACTTTATTAGGAAGACACTGTAAAATTTCAAAGTATTTGTAGGCAAATCATTAAATACGGAAGGACAAGCGTTTTCTCACCAAGCCCTTTGGCCAACCAGCTGTTGACTCCCTGGGGTGCGGCATCATAGGCTGTGTGGGGAGAGTAGATGGCGACTCTGTTCTCCAGAGCCCGGATCACGAGGCGCTCCTTCCAGGTGTTCCAAGTTATGTGCTTCATGGGCCGGAAAATCGGAGGATGGTAGGAGAGAATGAGATCCGCCTTCTTTTGCAGAGCCTCTTCCATGACCGCCTCTGTCAGGTCATTGGTCAGGAAGAGTGTATTTACAGTGTGGGGAGGGCTCGGCTCCACCAGTAATCCCACATTGTCCCAGCTCTCAGCAAATGAGAGGGATGCAAAGTCATTCAAGGAAGAGAGAAGAGCCTTCAGATCCATGAAGGAACGAGAAGAGCTGCAGATCCACGACCGGGCAAGTCGCACACTTGTAGGGACCAGGTGTGCAGATGACAGCATACGGAAACCAGGTAGAAGGGTGCTTGGAATCACAGCACAGGAAATGGTATTTACGTGAAGTTTACTTCTGCATACTGAGGCATAAAGCATGTGAGTAAAACAGCTCTTACCACTGACCCAGATTCAAACAGTGGCTCTACCACCCTGCAGCATGCTGGGCTCAGCCAAGTCATCTGACCTCTTCATTTTCTTCAAAGGCATTAGTATAGCCTTTGAAGAGTATGTATACTAGCAGAGTATGACACAATATAAATGCTCATCCCCCCTCTTATACCCTTGTTGCTAGGCCCACCACTGCTTCAACCTTATACCCTGTATCTCTGCTGCACACACACCCACAAACCCACCCACACAGCAAGATATACACATAGACAGAATTAAGACTAACACATTCAAGGGGCTGAAGCTGTAGCTCAGTTGGCAGAATGCTTACCCACCATGCACAAGGGCTTGGTCCCCAGAAACTGGGTATGGCGGCACACGTCTGTGATCCCAGCCCTCGGGAGGCAGAGGACGAGGCCAGCCTCAGCTATACAGTCAGTTCAAGCCAGCCTGGGCTACGTAAGACCCTGTCGCAAACATCATTTAAAATTTTGAGTGTAGGAGCAAGGACTGAGGCAGACAGGTCACTCCACAAATGAACAGAGCCAAGCAAGAAAAGGCCACAGCTGCTGCCCTGAGCACATGCCAACTGCTACAGAGAAACAGAGAGGAAAAGCATAGGGCCCCTACCCACATTGATTCCATGGCCATAAACTGCATGGTGGGAGGGCGGTGTCACTGACGAACCAAAGCAATTCAAAACAGAGAGATATATTTACAGTGTGATCTGAGAGTCAGTAGTAGATTTGAATAAAGGAAACATGTTTGCCTCAACCCGGTATTGTAAAAGTATCTTTTATTCACCTGGTGTAATTGTTGTCTCCTGTCTCTCTGCTAGCCTAGGTCTAGTCCTGGAAGTTTCTAGCCTCTGTACAATCTTATCTAGGCCTAGAATGTTTTCAGCCTCTGAGAATTACTGCTGAATAAGCTTACCCTTTCTAGTTTTTTCTGAGCTCTAGCTGGCTGGCTCAACTGAGCTGTTCTGGCTCAAACTCCTCTCCAAGCTCACTGATTCAATCTGGCTTCTCTCTCAGCCTCTGACTGAATTGTTCTGCATGGCCTCAAACTAACCCTGGCAATCTGTTCTAATCTTCTGGCTGCTTCTTGTTCTCTGGCTCATTCTGTCTTCACCTATGTCTAGCTTGATCTCTCTCTCTGCAACCTCTCTCTATAACTGTCCCAGTAAAACTGCCTCCAGTCTCTCTCTACACTACCCCTTAAGTAGCTTCTCTTTTCTCCCTGTTCTGGAGAGAGTTGGGCATATCCTATTCTGTCAAATCTTTCTCTGATTCCTCACTTTGTCTGCCACTCAATTAGACATCACTTTCAAACATGGATGCTTCCTTCTACAAACTAAATTTACCTTCCTTGTTTGAGATTAAAGATGTGTACTAAGGGCTGAGCCACACAACTAGAAAGTTTTTTCCCCCAGTAAGTAACACAATCTCAGGGGTTCACAGTGTGATCAAATATCCTGCAACGAGCTACTAGTGAAACTAATGTAACTTGTGATTTTATTGTTATTCAATAAACTGCTATTGTGAGAGGACATGAATGTGTCCCGGTCTGATTCTGGCACAATGTGCTCACATTACAGACGCATTTAAAGGCATTATTTGAATGGACTGGAGCTGCAGTATACAGTGGAGAGATTGGACTATCCATTGCCGATCTACATTATCTTTAGTCCTCTGAAGAGCCATTTGCTATTTCTCAATTACATGAGAGCTCTTTTTACACTCGCGTGCTGTTCTTCCTCTTTTCACTTATGCATAGCTCAAGGCCTTTTCCAGAATAATCAAGGGCCGCGTGGCACAGCCTTTATTCCTGGAGTCAGGACCCTGGCCCCTCCTGCAGCAAGGCAGTTTTCCTCCGCAATTTCTCCTTCTGTGTTCATGTTCCCCGGCACCCTACAGTCACCACAGCCAGCCCCGAAGTGCACTTCCAGCGAGAGAAACAGATAGCCCCGCGAACCTTTCACTCGTTCACTACTCACCAGCCGCAAAACTCTTTTGGTGCGTCACTTCCGCTCTGCCCTGAAGCTCCTGGCAATGTAGGAAGAAGTTGGGCGGAAGTGGTCCGGTGCGCTTTGCTTCCGACTCCAGACAGATGTATGAGGTTGCTGGGCGATAGCGGGTTCTGCTTCTTAGTGAGGTTGTCGGTAGAGCCATCTCGTTGTCAGAGGGGCCGAGGTCGGTGAAGTTCATGGTCCTCCGAGTCCTAGTCGGTGTGCTGAGGAGAGACTGACGGGAGAGTAGGGCGTTCTCTGCGGAGGGCTCCGGGCTCCACTTCCGGTGGAACATAAAAACTCCTTTGGAACCCGCAGGCATGCCGGCGCCTGTGGTTGAGGCTTTTCTGTTCCCGCAGCAGCGGTGCTGAGCGAAGTGGGTAAGTGTGGGGTAATGGCTTTTATCCTTTTATTCGTGGATTCAAACGCCTGCTGCGGCCCACGTTGGTGCAAGTTTATTTCTTGGGATACTCGTGGTGAACTCTTGGGCTGGAGATGGTGTTTCTGGGATTTTTAAAAACGATTGTGAAGTTAGCAAGATGTGGCGTTAGAAAAACACTGTGAAGTATAGAAAAATATTGTACAGACGTCTTAAGTAAAGTAGGTATTCCGGGTAAAGGGAGCTCCAGTGCCTATCTAGAGCACTAGACCAGGAGGTGGGGATATGCCTCCCCTGCAGAAAAAGCCTTGAAGAAAATGAGTAAAGTAACTAGAGCTTCTGGGGTGGCTTGTTGCGTTGGGTAGGATCTCAACACTTCTATGATCGGCTTTTTATTTTGAGGATGATATTCTAAGTTTTTCGTTGTAAATCTACCCTCAAGATGAGCAAGTATGGTGGGAAAGATAGGATAAAGTGAACTAATTCTCTCTTTTAGGAGCTTTGAAAAATTAAATAGTGCTTCCTTGAACCATCAAGAAGGAGAATGGTGAGTATCATAGAATTAGTCTAAGTGGATGGGTGGTTGCTTTTTTTTTTTTTTTTTTTTTTTTAAATCCCTTTTGGATTCCCCGGAGCTAGAGACACAAGCAGATGTGGGTGCTGGGAACTGAATAGGTCCTCCTTCAAAAACAAGTCCTGGTAACTGCCAAGCCCTCTCAGTAGCCCATTCCATGGTTTTTTGTTTGTTTGTTTTGTTTTAATTATAAATAATTTTTGTAGGAAGTCAGACAGGATCCTGAGTGTGTATGTAGCTCAGTGGCAACGTGTGTTCCTAGGAGGAGAGGGAAGGACGGGGAGGGGATGTGGAGAGGAAGACTGTGTGTGCCAGTACAGAGGGAACAAAGTAGAATGAACGAGCGAGCATGACTGTTACAACGGTATCCCTCTGGTATGGTGGCACAGGTCTTCTGGCCCAGCACTCGAGAGGCCAACTTGCTCCCAGCCTACAGGAGCTCCAGTTCTAGGCCATCCCTGTCAAAAAAAAAAAAAAAAAAGACATAAACAAGCAAACAGTGTGCCCTTTCCCTGCAGAGGTGAGCAGCACAGGTAGAACCTGAGGTAGCTCCTGTGTGTCCACTGAAGCAACCCTGAGAGAGAGGCACAGGAGGCTGGGGCAGGAAGATTGCTGCCACTGTGAGGCAAGATTAGCCTCCACATAGTTTTCTTCATCTCTGAAGTAAAGATATAGATAAAAAGTACAGGTCCCGAGCAACAGGGACCACAGGGAAAGGCAGAGGTCTTTGAGAAAGCATTGTGGCTAGTAGGTGTCAGAAATGCTAACAACTTTTGGTTTGTTGTCTTTAGTAAATGAAGTAATTGCTTTTTTTTTTTTTTTGATTTACTTATTTTTATTTCATGTATGTGAATACACTGTTGCTGTCTTCACACACCAGAAGAGGGCATCGGATCCCATTACAGATGGTTGTGAGCCACCATGTGGTTGCTGGGACTTGAACTCAGGACTTCTAGAAGAGTAGTCAGTGCTCTTAACTGCTGAGCCATCTCTCCAGCCACCAGTAATTGCTTTTTTAACCAGGGTTCTTAAAATCAAACTACCCAAAGGAAATAGTGGAAACTGTTTTGAAAAAATCAATTTATTAACATTTTTCAGTTAAACATTAGTGATGTTGAGACATAAAAATCAGTAATAGATGTAACTATTGTTTTTAATTCATGAAAACTTTGAAGTAAAAATAATTATTTCTACTACAATGTTTGCATCCAGAATTTAGCAGAGATGCCACTTTTCACCTATATAAGTATTCAGGAAATGTTTTTCTTGCCGTTGAAATTAATTTGGAGAAATAAGTGTGACTTGTCTATCAGAGCTGCTCTATGTGAAAGAGTCATCTTTAATGTCTTTAATCAGATTGCCAACTTGAATATCCAGTTGAAGAAATAATACAGAACCTATAGTTACTAGAAGAAATATCATCTGTTTTCACATTCTCCTTTTTTTAGTCTGTGACACTGCATACAGATGTGGGAGATATCAAGATAGAAGTCTTCTGTGAGAGAACACCCAAAACATGTGAGGTAGGTGTCATTGCATGCTAAAATTCAATTAATGAGGTGGGACACGACTTTAATCCCAGCACTCAGGAAGCAGAGTCTAGTGGATCTCTTGAGTCTGAGGCCTAGTTCTAGGCCAGGCAGAGCTACAGAGTGAGACCTGTCCTTAAAACAAACAAAAGCAACAACATAAACACCCTAATATAACAGGATGTTTGTCAATTTTAAAGTGTCAGTTCTTTCTTTATCCTGACTAGCTACCAAATAAATGAGGCAGAAACTATAAGATTTATTTAATCAAGCTTTATGACACAATATCTAAGCAGTATTAATTTATTTTAATCCTCTAAATTAATTTGGCTACCTCCTAGCCAAAATCCCCAAGACACTTTCATCTTAGTATTGGTCTAGATCTCTGCTCCAGGTGTGTTCCCATGGTGTCTCCTCTGTCTTTCCCAGTCCCCTGGATGGGATCAGAAGTCCAGCCCTATTTTCTCGTCTGCGCAGCCATTGGCTGACCAACTTTTATTGACAAATTAGAGAATAAATGGGGAGCAATGTTTACACAACATTGAGACCAGAGATTCTTAGAATAAGCATTACAGTGCCATGTCAGGATTGCAACCAAATATGGGGACAGAGAATCAGCATTTAAATAATACAAGGATAATATTTACACGGTGCACAATAACATTATGGCTTTTGAAATGGAATTATTAAGCCTAAAAAAAATAAAACTTTCTGTGAACCCACTGTCAGGAAAAGCTTATCATAATTTCAAGGCTAGCTGCTACTTTTCCTGGTGTCAGAGTTAAATAAGAGAAGGGGGTGGGGGGATGGAGAGATGGCTCATCACTTAAGAGCACTGACTACTCTTCCAGGGGTCCTGAGTTCAATTCCCAGCACCCACATGGTGGCTCACAACCATCTGTAATGGGATCCGATGCCCTCTTCTGGTGTGTCTGGAGATAGCAACAGTGTATCCATATACATGAAATAAATAATTCTTAGAGAGAGAGAGAGAGATAGGATGAAAGTGGGGATTCCACAGAGAAGAGTGCTCACTACGCAAGCATGAAGACCAGAGTTCAAATTCCCAGAATCCATCAAGAATGCCGGGTTCAGTCACACTGGCCTGTAATCCCAGTGCTGGGGTGTCCTGGACAGCAGCCAGCTCTAGGTGCAGTGAGAGACCCTGTCTCAAAGGGAAAACGCTGAGGACAATAGCTTGGGATTCTCAACCTTCTCTTGCTTCTGCACAAAGGTTTATGTATCTGCACATGCACAGACCACACGCTCACCACACATAGAGTAAATATAAATAGGTAGGTGCTTTTCCTGTAACCACCAAGTGTCCAGTATCTTTTTTCTTCTTTTGCCTCATTTGTTTTCAGGAACTTTGACTACTTAGTCTGTTGAAATGACAAGGACAAAAGGAAGAAAAGTCAACTATTTTTTATTCATGCAATTATTTGTTAAAAGACTATCCAGCCATGTCTAGGGAACAGTGATGAGCAAGGGACACTCACTGCCCTCATTCACTCCAGCTGGGAATGAAGACAAGAGCAGCAAGTTAAGACTGCAAAAAAGGCTGGGCAGTGATGACGCATGCCTTTAACCCCAGCACTCAGGAGGCAGAGGCAGGCGGATTTCTGAGTTTGAGGCCAGCCTGGTCTACAGAGTGAGTTCCAGGACAGCCAGGGCTACACAGAGAAACCCTGTCTCAAGAGGGGAAAAAGAGAGAGAGAGAGACAGAGAGAGAGAGATAGAGACAAACAGACACACAGAGAGAGAGAGAGAGAGAGAGAGAGAGAGAGACTGCAAAAGAGTACAGTGCCTGGGCTGAAGAGATAACTCAGCAGTTAAGAGGTTCTGAGTTCAATTCCCAGCAACCACATGGTGGCTCACAACCATCTGTAATAGGGTCTGATGCCTTCTTCTGATGTGTGTGAAGACAGTGACAATGTACTCATATAAGTAAAATAAATAAATCTTTAAAAAAGAAAAAAAAAAAAAAAAAGAGTGCAGGGTGGAGCATGCAGGGCTCCAGGACCAGCTAAGACTGAGAATTTTATCCCAAGAGTTGATGCCTGAAAGGCATAGTTAAATATGCTACGACAGCCTTTTCAGTGACCATAGCTGGATCTTTATCTCAAATATGTTTCTGCCCAAACTATTTCTCAATCACCATCTTTATTCTCTTCAGAATTTCTTGGCTCTTTGTGCCAGTAATTACTACAACGGCTGTGTGTTTCATAGAAATATCAAGGGCTTCATGGTTCAAACAGGAGATCCAACAGGTAAGTTTGTCCACTAACTGAAATTAGGAAAATTGGGTATATCATATGAAAAGAGATGTGTAAAATAATTGAAAAATAGAACACTTTGTAACAGGGCTACTTTGACAATAGCAGAAAGGTTTAGAATTTTGTTTCTTTAAAAATGTATTTACTTTTAAGCGTATTGCCTGCGTGTGTGTTCCAGTACAGCATTTCTTCCCTCCCTTCCACCCCTCCAAACCTTCCCACGGACCCACCCATCTTTGATCTCCTTCAAACTCATGGAGTCCTTTTGTATCAGTTGTTATTGCATGGATATATGTATATAGTCCATGTTAGTTTTATGTCAGCTTGACACACCTTAGAGCTGTGGTTCTCAACCTGTGGGTCGCACCCCTTTTCTGGCTGAATGAAGTTTTCACAGAGGTTGCTAAAGACCATTGGGAAACACATACACCTACAGGAAGATTCATAACAGTAGCAAAATCACAGTTATGAAGTAGCAACGAGAATAATTTTATGGTTAGGGGTCACCACAACCTGAGGGACTGTGTTAAAGGATCCCAGAGGTAGGTAGGTTGAGAACCACTGAGCTAGAGTCATCAGAGAGGAAGGAGCCTCACTTGAGAAAATGCTCAGAAGATTAGGCTGTAGGCAAGGCTTATAAGGTATTTTCTTAATTAGTGATGGATGTGGGAGGGCCCAGCCCTTTGTGGGCGGAGCCACCCCAGAACTGGTGGTCTTGGGCTCTTTGAGAAAGCAGGCTGAGCAAGGCAATAGGCAGCACCCTCCATGGCCTCTGCATCAGCTCCTGCCTCCAACTTTCTTGAACCACACTCCTTTTCCTTTTCTTTCTTTCTTTTTAGACCAGGCTGGCCTCAAACTCACACAGATCCACCTGCCTCTGCTTCCTTAGTGTTGGGACTAAAGATGTGCACCACCACTGCCGGGCTACCCACACTGCTTTTGATGATGAACTGTTGTATGGAACTGTGAGTGAAATAAACCCTTTCCTCCCCAAGTTGCTTTTGGTCATGGTGTTTCATCACAGCATTAGTATCCCGTTAGGACACATACATTAATTGTATGTATGTCTTCAAAGCTAAGCATTTGGCAGTGGATAACCAATTGGTGTGTTCTTTCCTAAGGAGACACCTCTCCTGCTCTCGGCATTACTCACTTGCCTGTAGTTCTTTGTGTAGGGTTAAGTCCTCAAGGACTTCTCCCCATGCAGTTTGGCCTGGTGTCCTCCTTGTTCACCTCATCAAGTGTTTGGTTTTTGATTTGTTTCTTTTTGTTTTGTTTTGTTTTTTAATTTTTTTTTGAGACAGGGTTTCTCTGTGTGTAGCCCTGACTGTCCTGGAACTTGCTCTGTAGACCAGACTAACCTCAAACTCACAGAGATCCACCAGCTCTTCAATTCTGGGAATCAGCAAGTATTCTTAACAGCTGAGCCATGAGACAGGGTTTCATCACATAGCCCAGGCACATAACTTACTGGTAGACACTTGAATAGCATACATAAAGTCCTGTGTTCAAATTTCTAAATGATTTCTCTCTCTTACACACACACACACACACACACACACACACACACACTTGTATGTCAAGAGTTCGGCCACGGCTAGAGATTAATTCTGTGGTAGTGTACTTGCCTAGCATGTGTACTGCCTCGTTTGGATCCCCACCACCATATAAATAAATATGCATTATGGTATAAAGCACTCCTCCTGTTTTAGAGATGGAGTCTCCATTGAAATCTAATTAGATGCCTCTTGGTTCGCTTATCTTGTTATACAGGTACTGGAAGAGGAGGTAGCAGTATCTGGGGCAAGAAGTTTGAGGATGAATACAGTGAATATCTGAAGGTATATATATCCCTGTGATTCCAGTTACGCTTGGAAACGTTTAATATCATTATGAGCTGGGTGTGGTGACACACACCTTTGATCACAACACATGAGAGGCAGCAGCAGATGGATCTCTGTGAGTTCAAGTCCAATTTGGTCTACACAGTGAGTTCCAGGCCAGCCAAAGCTATCTCAACAAACAAATCGTTATGAAATTAGTATACTTTTTAAAAGTTTTTTCACTCTCGGTGAGTGATGTCAGATGGAAATAATTGGCAGTTCTAGCCTGGCAGAGGCTCTGGAGTCATGCATCTCTGCGCTGGGATAAAAGCTTTTCCTTTGGTCCCATTTAAAGTATTTAGCAAGACATATAGGAAAGGGGCTTACCATCTCACCATGAAGTTTGAGTTAACTGACATGAGCCACTGGCCTTTTGGAGAAGGGAAGGAGAGACTTCTTGGTTGCAGTGTTAACCACCCTCCACCTGTTATTATTTTTTTGAGGACTTATTTTTACAGTTTTTAATTATCTGAAGGTGTGTGTTTCAGAATGTGAGTATGTGCCCATGAGTGCAGACGCCTAGAGACCTGGGGTTCAGCAGAGCTGGACTTACGGCTGGTTGTGAGCTGTATGTATGGGTGCTGGGAACCTAACTTAGCTCCTGGGAGAGCATTTCTGATCATGAGCCATATCCCCAGCCCTGTCTCCAACTTCTTTACTTCTCTATTAGACATCTGGATATCCTATATTATCTTTACTTAATAATTGTGTTAGCTTCCACTGAGAAGTGCATATAAAGAATCAGTTACTAGGGAGCTAGAGAGATGGTTCAGTGGAAAACAACACTGACTGCTCTTCTAGAGGTCCTGAGTTCAATTCCCAGCAACCACATGGTGTCTCACAACCATCTGTAATGGGATCAGATGCCCTCTTCTGATGTGTCTGAAGACAGCTACAGTGTACTCACATATATAAAATAAGAATCTTTTTAAAAAAGAATCAGTTACTAGGGCTGGCAAGATGTCTCAGTGGCTAAGGGCACCGACTGCTCTTCCAGAGGACCCAGGTTCAATTCCCAACACTCACATGGCTCCTCACAAACATCTATAACTCCAGTTCCAGAGGACCCAACTCCCTCTTTTGCCCTCTGCAGGTACTACACACTCCTGATACACACAAACAATGCGTGCACACACACACAAACACACACTGATGCATGCAAAACACTCATACACATAAACTATAAAAATTAAAAAGTAAATAAACATTATTATTATTGGTTTTTCAGAACAGGGTTTCTTTATGTAGCACTGGCTGTCCTAGAACTTGCTCTGTAGTCCAGATCTCTTGAACTCAGAGGTCCCCCTGCCTCTGCCTTCCGAGTACTGGGATTAAAGGTGTGTGCCACTATACCTGGTTAAGTAAATACTTTGTATTTAAAAACAAAAACCTATCACCAGTTCTGGTGACCTATGTTGGTAAGCAAATGCTGAAGAAAATAAGGTAAGAGGATGACTAATTTGAGGCCAGTCTAACTTTATCTTTCTCTTGACCTGGGGACTTAGCTCAGTGGATAGAATGCTTGACTGGCAGGGAGAAAGCCTTGGACTCAGTCCTCAGAGATACATGAACAAGGCATGGTGATGACACTGTAATCTCAGCATCATAGAGGTAGAGAGAGGCAGGACTGTCAGAAGTCTAAGATCAGTCTCAGCTACACAGTGACTTTGAGGCTAGCCTGGGCTACATGAGATCCTGTCAGGAAACAAACAAAAGCCATTGTCCTACACACCAGAGTTGATGATGGGTATTTAAGGTTCACAATCTATATATGTCAGAGGAGCTCTTGTATATATACTCAGAGACACATGCCCATTAATTATCAAATGAAAACATTTTAGTGTATGAGTAGTGAAAAAGCCTACTGCACTCCTTGTACTATGCGGCTCAGGTGGATCTTGAACTCCTCCTACCTCAGCTCCCCATGTGCTAAGATTCTAGGCATGTGCCACCACATCTGGGCAATAGTCATCTGTCGCTGAGGTAATGGTGTATTATTTAGATGTAGCTGTACCACCCTAGCTTTTCTAGCTGGTGTCACCTGACCAACAGCTAATGCTAGATTAGTCAGCAGTTAGTTATGTTTTGCTGCTGTTGACTGGCTACCACTCTGGCACAGCTTCATTTATTTTAGTGAGATACTTTAAATTCTTATATAGCATGCCTTGTAAATTAGTAGTATTGATGATATTAGAACTAGGTGGGACCTCAGGTCAACCAGTCCTGGGCTAATAAATAGACTGGCTGGCCATGGAGGAAGATGCATTCTTTTTTTTTTTTTTTGGTTTGTTTTTGTTTGGTTGGTTTTGTTGTTATTGTTGTTGTTTTGTTTTTTCGAGACAGGGTTTCTCTGTCTAGCCCTGGCTGTCCTGGAACTCACTTTGTAGACCAGGCTGACCTAGAACTCAGAAATCCGACTGCCTATTCCCCCAAGTGCTGGGATTAAAGGTGTGCACCACCACTGCCCAGCAAAGATGCATTCTTTATGACCATTAAGAGAAGAAATCTGGGGGATGGAGGGATGGCTCAGAGGTTAAGAGCACTGACTGCTCTTCCAGAGGTCCTGAGTTCAATTCCCAGCCCCACCACATAGTGGCTCACAACCATTTGTAATGGGATCTGATGCCCTCTTCTGGTGCACATGAGAACAGCTACAGTGTCCTCATAAGTAAAACAAATATTTTTAAAAAGAAAGAGAAAAGGAATCCTTGGGCAGGAAAGATACACTCTTGAGCTTGCCAGACTCCATCTCTGCTCAGTTGTTAGTTTGCCATCTGCTCAATTCTTGTGAGCATCTGCATCTTGAACAGACCCCTGAAGTAGTCCAACCTCCCTGTTTTACAGATCAAGAAGCTAGCCTAGTGTCCAGTATTTGAGAAGAGATCTGGAGGATTTGGGTTTTGTTGCCTGATTGTTTTTTCATTGTAGTGCACTATTCCTTAATGTAAATGTCAGGAATGTTTCTGTTATAAAAAGTGTTTGTGACTGCTTCTCCAAGTGAAAATGAAATGGATTGGAAGATGAGATAATTATATGCTGGGTTTTAGTGGAACAGGCAACGCTCAGCCTGCACATTTGGGTGAATACTAACAGAGAAGCTAGCTAAACCATTTCTTAGTCCCCTGAATATTCAGAAAGCAGAGAGTGTTTCAGTCTGCCTTTGGAATTTGCAGTTAACAGCACAGTTAAATTAATGCCTTGGTTTTTCTTTTTTAGCACAATGTTCGAGGTGTTGTATCTATGGCTAATAATGGCCCCAATACCAATGGGTCTCAATTCTTCATCACCTATGGCAAGCAGCCGCACTTGGACATGAAATATACAGTGTTTGGAAAGTGAGTGTTGTAGTCATCTCTTTCTTTGGCATATCAGTGTACATGCATGGTGTGATCACAGCATACTGGAAAGACCAGTTCCCCAACTAAAAGTACCTGGACTCCCCAGTCATCAGCCATCAGCTCTCTGACCCTGAGGAAGTTATATACTACCTGAGCCTGCCTGCCTGCTTCCTTCCTTCCTTCCTTTCTTCCTTCTTCTTCTTCTTCTTTTTTTTAAAGAGTTAAAAAAGAAAGAACTTTCCTAAAAGATCTAGAACTTGACGATGTGGCCACACCTTGCCTATAGGCAGAGTAGGTGATGATTTCAGCTGTGTGGGTTGTGCCTTTCGGGAAGTGTGCCTGATCTGGTCCTAGGGAGCTGTTTGGCAGTTCTTGGTGATTTATGCATTATAAATACTCAACCTTAAAGCCGCGTTTATAATTCATTAGGAGGTAAAATGTATTCATTCAACATGTATCTGTCACACTAGTAATAAAAATTACATGGCCCTAGAGTACCAGGACATATTTGTTTGGTTTTAACAAGATTTTTTAAAAATAATGTAGCCCAGACTTTGCTCCCACCCATGGTCCTCCTGTCTCAGCCTTCCCTGTTCTGAGATGAACAGGTAGGAGTCGCCTTGCTTGGCTAGAGTTTTATTGAGTAGTTTGGATGTTAAGCTAGATTAAAAAGTTAAAGGCTCCCCTGTTTACTTGTGTTCTAAATACCTGTGTCTAGCTTAGTATATAATTAATGCAGCAACTGGAACACGAGACTGAAGGCATCTAATTATCTTTGCATCTGCATGCTAACAACCGGAAACTAAAGGTTAGCCTTAGGTTCATAGACTACTTGGTTCTTAGATTTTTTTTTTTCTCAGTTTTATTTGTATGATGTTTGAATTTATGTTCACCATGTGTGTGCCTAGTACCTGCGGGGGTCAGAAGAGGGTTTTGGGTCCCTTAGAACTGAAGCTCTGAGGTGCTGAGAACCATGTGGGTGCAGGGAACCAAACCCAGGTCCTCTGTAAGAGCAGCAAGTGCCCTTAACCAATGAGCCTCTCTCCAGTCCCCTAAACTGCTTAAAGTTGTATTTGTACACACATTTTTCTGTGGTGTCCTAAGGACCTCATCTTCTAGATTCCTGACCCTACAAGTCTACTTGCCACCCCCAACCCCCCCACTTCTTTTTGCAGAAGCTCAGAATTTTCCAGGTTCTCTGGTTTTCATATAGACCAGAAGATAATTTATAGAACTTCATTGTCTTGACATAGGAGTAAAATTAAGAGGTGTGGTTGTTGTGGTTATCCCTTCAGGCATTCTTCCTTATGTGCTTCTCTTGTGTTTTATGTTTGTTTGTTTAAAACAGGATCCACTATGGAGCCCCAGCTGACCTGGAACTCACTATGTAGATCAGGATGGCCTTGAACTCAGAGATATCTGCCTGCCTTTGCCTCCTCCTCCCAAGTGCTGGGATTAAAGCATGTCTCTAAACCTGGCTACTCATTCCTATGTTCTTTTATATCTTAGTAGAAATGCAGAGTAAATGTAAATCTGGTTTTTGTTTTGTTTTTTGTTTTTAAAGTACATGCTTCATGGAGCTGTAGAGATGGCTCATATGTTAAAAGCACTGGCTGTTCTTCCACAGGACTAGGGTTCAATTCCCAGAACCTACATGGTGGCTTCCAACCTCTGTAATTCCAGTTTCTGGGGAACTATCACCCTCTTCTGGCTTCCTGGGGCACTGCATGCATGTGGTTTACAGGCATATGTGCTGGCAAAACATGCATACACATCAGACAAAAATTTAATTTCATATATAAACCCTGATGCATGCTTTGCGTTGCATTGAGTTGCAATATAAAAAAAAAACATTTTCCCTCAGTAACTGCATTGGCTCAGATTCCAACCATTATTTATTTAAGACAGGCTTTTTTTGACCCACAGTTTTACAAGTTTCAGTCCACGATCATCATTTGTTCCAGTGCTTTGTCTTGCTTAGCATATCATGGAAGCATGTGGTATGCCAAAACTGTTCACTTCATGGCCAGGAAGCAAAAGAAAGAGAAGAGATAAGATCCCACAATCAGCCAGGACACACGCCTTTAATTCCAGCACTCGGGAGGCATAGGCTGGCGGATTTCTGAGTTCAAGGCCAGCCTGGTCTACAGAGTGAGTTCCAGGACAGCCAGGGCTACACTGAGAAACCCTGTCTCAAAAAACCAAAAAAAAATAAAATAAAATAAAATAAAATAAAATAAAATCCCACAATCCCCCTTAAGAGCATAATCCTAGGATCCAACCAAAGACCTCCCTCCATGCCCCATGTCTCCTTCCCCCTCTGTGTGTGTGTGTGTGTACAGATGAGAATGTTCGTGAGGGTGAAGGACAGAGGTTGAGACCAGGTAGCTTCCTTAATCTCTCACTGATCTGGAGCTGATTCAGATAGCCAGCAAGCCCCAGGGATCCTCCTGTCTCTACTCAGCCAGCTCTGGGATTATAGATGTGCTGGGGTTTGAACTCATGTCCTCACACTTGCACAGCAGCCATCTCCCCAAGCCCTAGACCCTACCCCTTAAAGGCTTTTGTACCTCTCAGTAGTCCCAAATGGGGGACACTCAAGTTCCAAACCAAAGAAGCAGGTATACATGTCCTTGAGGTCACCCAGTTGTCGTGAGAAAGACCTGGGGAAGTGTGCATCCTGAGCCTCCTGAATTCAGGGCCATGTCACTATCCTTGGTGACTTTTGTGCATGGGACCAACCTTTATGCTCCACTTTGCCACTTGTGTCCAGGTCACACAATCCAACCAGGCCACATGACTGTAAAAGAAGGGAGAGCAGCGCAGTCTCCTCTGAAGACTGTAATTGCTGTAGGGACTTTATATTTCAAGTGAGAGATCTTTTACATGCTATGTTGTTTCTCTTTCAGGGTAATAGATGGTCTGGAGACTTTGGATGAATTGGAGAAGTTACCAGTAAATGAGAAGACATACAGACCTCTTAATGATGTACACATTAAGGACATAACTATTCATGCCAACCCATTTGCTCAGTAGCTGTAATAGACCTGGACAGATACTTGGCAAACACTTAACTGGAACACACCCATTGTGGTTTATCCAGTTCTGATTCTGTCAGAGACTGATCCTCCTTCTGGTGTTTACAGTACTGGGCTCCATGTAGGAGCCCTGCAGCTTCACCTCCCATCTTGAGCCTATTCTGTGCCACTGCAGTTGTTTAAAATGTTTACTTTACTTTAAATAGAAAGCACTGCCTCGTTTTTATTACATGTCAGTGTCTTTTTGTTTTCTTCTTTTTGGTTTTTCGAGACAGGGTTTCTCTGTGTAGCCCTGGCTGTTCTGGAACTCACTCTGTAGACCAGGCTGGACTCGAAATCAGAAATCCGCCTGCCTCTGCCTCCCAAGTGCAGGGATTAAAGGCGTGTGCCACCACTGTGAGTGTCCATTTTTAAATGCTGACCCTCATGTGCAGGCATTTTTTGGAGCACCCAAATTACTGTACTAGTTTATATGCTAGAAATACTATTTTCCCTTCACTATTCATCTTCCACAGGAAGTAGGAAGAATGCATGGCAGGTTGTGATGATGCTCGCCTTTAATCCCAGCACTTCTGAGGCAGAAACGGGGAGCTCTGTGAGTTTGAGGCCAGCCTGGTATACAAATTGAGTTCTAGGACAATCAGGACATCATCTCAAAAAGCAAAACAAAACGAAAAAAAGGAAGGAAGTGGAGGTGGAGGCAAGCTGGCCTGTTCCAGTAGCACTTGTGAAGCCAGGCTGTGCTTCAAAGCAAATCCTGACTCAAGAAAACAAGAGGACTGTGATAAGGTCCATTTTCTCTCTGGGGAGTTGGGTGTTGTGTTTTATTTTGTTTGGGGTGGTGGGTGGTCCTGAAACTTGGTAGGTTCCCCAGGCTGACTTCCTTCTCCCAGTCCTTTGTGTCCCTTTGCTGTGGTCGCAGATGTGAGCCCTCACATTTGGTTACCAATTTTTAAAAATAGTGCCAATGCATTGACATCTTGGTTCTTAAGAGCTTATTCTGCTGTGGTGGAAGACCTAGCATTCCAAAAACAGTGAGTCAAGGTCACCCTGGTTTAAATAGAGAATTCTAGTTCAACCAGGGCTACATAGTAAAGAAGAAAGGAAGGAAAGGTTTATTCTAACAATGCTTGACCACTTATAGCCATACAGATAACAAAGATAGGGAGGTATATTGGTTGCCTGCTGTGGGTCTGACATAGGCACTATGATGACCAGGAATTCCTTTCTGCACATGCTGAGTTGATTGGTCCACACTGATCACATTAGTGACTGGGTTTTTTAGCATTCTGTTCTTGTTAACTGGCAATATAACTAAGACAACTGCATTCATGATTGCCTGTTTTCTCCCCATTAAAAAGAAAGCTGTGGTAGCGTGTTGATTTTTCTGGCCAACCTATGCAGATCTGTGTCTCTGAGACCTGGCATCTAAGGACCTGAAAGAACTGGGCAGACTACAATCTTATGCTGCAGACAGCCTTACTTCAGGTTCAGTGTACTTCTATGCATGAATGTATCAGCAGTGATCCAAGGAAGGCTGTTTGAGTTTTAAAAATATATAAATAAGGTCAGTAAGCACATACTAGATATTAACAGAGCAGCCCTTTCCCTGAACTTTCTCAGGACAAACTAAACACAATTGCCTGGCACATTCTATGCATTATATCTAAAGCACCAAAGCAAGACAAAAGGCCAGATCCAGAATACACCAAGGACAGCACTCAGAATATCCGTCACCAGATTGGGTTCTGTAGCTATGTTCCAAAATCCAACAAGAATAAACATGTCTTATAAACTAAATGCAAGTATTTGTTGCAGGAGGCATGAGATCATGTGCAAGAACAATCCAGGGAACAAAATGCACTTGAGGTCAAATGCTTTCTGCCTTTTTTCTGGAGCCCCAGTCACAGTTCCCCAAGGCATTATTCACCATACTTCATTCTTTTGACCATGTTCCAACAGTGGTGCACCCCTTTAGACCCAGCACTTAGGAAGGAGAGGCAGGTGGATATCTGAGTTTGAGGCCAGCCTGGTTTGCATAGTAAGTACTAAAATAGCCATGGATACATAGACCCTATTTCAAAAGAAAGCAAAAATAGAGCTGTTTGGTCAACTACAGTCCTAAGCTTGTCTACTGTGTTTTGTAAACAGTATTTTTTTAACATAGCCATGCCTGTTTGCTTATTTGTTATCTCCTGTCTAGCTCCTTGGCTCTGCAATAGCAATACTGATTGCTATGAAGGCAGACTAAATGTCTTCAAAGCCTAAACATTCACAGACTTTGTTAAGTAAATTAACCCATTTATTGCAGGCTAGGCATGTCTCAAATTCAGTTCCTCCAGTCTTCTGGTGACAGGCTCGTCTGTGACAGCAATAGTGGGGTAGGTCCAGGTCCCATCAGCCTGTGTTTCCCTGTGGGAACCACAGTGCCAGATGCCAACTGCCTATTTCTTTATCTTGGCCTTGCCCACAGAAGGTGCAAGCATACTTGGCATGCTGTTTGACTTCAGTATTTTCCATCATTTTCCTGTAGGAGGAGGGACTGTAGCACTTGGTATTTACTGCCAATCTTGACCTTGGGGTGTTTAGCCATGTCACGGTGATATTGTCCTGAGCCCCTGACTCTAAGGAAAAAAAAAAATTGTGCCGGCTGTGGTGGGATTTGCCTTTAATTCCAGCACTAGAAAACAAACCATCAGAGGTTTCCATGGAAGAGCTGGAGGTGTTGCTTCAGAGGAGAGTGCGCCTAAGCTCCCAGGTGATCGTAATTTTACAGAAAAGAGAACTGGATGCCTAAGGGAAAACTATTCCTGACACCGCCCGCATCCTACTCAGATTATTTCAGTTCTGCCAGATCTTGGTGCTCCCCAGGAGATCTTGGTGCTCCCCAGAAGACTTAAGGACCTTTTGGTTAATGCCAGTTAGACTACTACCATTGTTAAGGATCTTACGTCATTCAAAAATTCGCCATCATGCAAGAATTCTGGAGCTGGTGAGATGGCTCAGCAGTTAAGAACACTGACTGCTCTTCCAGAGGTCCTTAGTTCAAATCCCAGCAACCACATGGTTGCTCACAACCATCTGTAATGAGAAACAAATAAAAAAACCTTTGGGTCAGAGCGAGCAGGGCCGGAGCAACAGGAAAAAGGGAAGGGAAAAACAATTCTGACTACGAATGTATTTTAACAAAGAGGCATTTATTCAGATACTAGCACCAGGGCTACACCTGGGACTCAGGATTCCCAAATGTAGCTCCATGCCACATTAGGGATTTATAAAGGCAAAGCAAAAAATAAAAGGAACAAAAACCAAACAAGCGTCATAAGGCTAAATTCTATTTGTGTCCAGGCACCCACCCTGCAGTCAGTTTACCCTGCAGTCTGTTCACCCTGCAGTCAGTTCACCCTGCAGTCAGTTTAGCAAACAGACGCCCTGCAGATGCCCTGGTTATCTCAAACAAGCAAGTGTTAACAGAAACAAGGCCAGACAAGTGCTAGAGTAGGCCCGGCATTCCAGGAAGTCATGTGCGCCTGGGCAAGTGGGGCTTACAGGTTAGAGGCAATTTTGTTTTATAGGCCGCTTAAGCACAGCAATTTAAATTTAAAACATGTTAGCTGTCACACTATGTGTATCTTAGTTTCGCTTAGCAACAAAGAACCTCACATCCAGTCACTTCTCCCTGGCACATTTGTGAAAGCAAGTATTCTCATCCAGTTTTGTTTGAATATCTAAAACTGGTTGAAACTATGTATTGGGTTCATAGATGTATAAATACAGTCTAGTGAGCAAACAGACACCTAAATAGACGGTAAAACACACAAGAACGACTATCAGCCAGCAAAGTCACATCAGTTACTATTTCACTAGTGAACATTGTTCTTTCAACGTGTACACTAGTGATCTAGCACATGAGAAGCAGAAGCAGGAGGATCTCCACGTTTGAGGACAACCTGATCTATATAGGGAGTTCAGGTCAATGTGGGCCACAAGAGTGAGATCTCGTGTCAACTCAAACTGTACAGATTACAGTAATAAAGGTGATGGTGTGAACACAGTATTTATAAATTACTAGGCTAAAGTAAACTTTACTTTTCTGGGTGCTGTGACAAAATCCCTGACAAGCAGCTCACGGGTATATTTTGGCTCATTTTTCATGAGTTCAGTCTGTCAAGGTAACAGGAATCAAAGGCAGCTGATCACACTGCATCCACAGTCAGAAAACAGGTGCATCCACAAGGTTTGCCCTGCAGTGGCATGGGCAAGGGAGAGATGCCCTCACTCCCTAACTCCTTCATCACCACCTGCAGCTGTGGAAGAGCAAGCCCTGGGGGCACGAAATCAGGAGAGCTGGCCCTGCCCCTTGCTGGCTACAGCAGCCTGGTCAGCACAGTAGAGCTGGACCTGGTGGCCGGCCATGCAAGCTGGCCCTAAGGGTGTGAGAGCAGGAAGGAGAGCTAGCCCAGCCCCTCACTAGCTACATCACTCAGGAGAGCAGGCCCTCCACTGAGCAGCACAGTTTTGTGGGAACAGATGAGGCAGTCCTGAGGGCATGAGATCAGGAGAGCTGGCTCTGCCCCTTGCCAGCTATGACATTGTGTGAGCTGGCTGGGACAGTGCTGCAGAGTTTGCCCTGATGGTATAGGTGCAGGAGAGCTGGTGGGCCGGCCAACTCAGCTATCACCCAGGCCCGATTTAAGGCTTTGAGTTGGCCCACCTCAACATCTACCCCATCTATGAAGTGCTGGAGCATGGGAAAGTCCTGCAGTTCCATGACACAGGGCAACAACAGGATATATGAGATGAGTCCCAGTGAGAATCCATTATAGAGTGGCAGAAACCAGCAGCCTCAAACCAGACCAATGACTCATTGCAATGAACTTTTGCAAGTGAAGACATGTGAACAAAAGAGTTCTGTGGGACACACAATGACACACTGTGGGAAAACTGCTAATTAAGATCGAAGTCTACCATTGACCAGATAGCCTTCTGGAGTTCTGGTGTAATGGAGAACTCCCTCCTTAGCAGAGTTTCTCTTTCTCTGACCTTGTCTGGGGAATTCTAAGTCCCCACATCTGCCGCTACCTGAGGAATGTCACGTAGCCTCAATTAGATTACAGGATCAATTTCCTTTTTCCTGACAAAACCTGTTCAGCCAGCACCTGAGATTCCTGGATGGCTTCCCCATGCTAATGAGGAATTCCAGGTACCCTAAAATCCCTTTGCCCAGATGTCCCTTCCCGCAGTCCCCCCAAACCTTATAAGCCTTCACTTACCATAAGTAAAGTTGATCTCCCTGCTGACAAGCAGTCCTGGTGTGGTTTATTCACAGGGCTCCCTTTGCCCTTGTGGATCAAATCAGCTGATTATTCACAAGGGTAGAGAGACCCAGAACACACTACAGCTTCCACGACAAGATGTTTTTTTATGTCTTCTTTCATTTTTTTTTTTTTTTTTTTTAGTTTTGTTCTTTATTTTCTTTTTGGGGATAGGTTGAAAGGGTGGAGGGTGAATACAAAGAGGAGATGAGTGTGATTGTGGTACATGATGTGAAACTCACAAGAATCAATAAAATTAAAAAAAAAAAACCACCAATAAATGTCGGTTCTTAGACTGGTGCTACCCCCCCAAACATATATTTTTTTATTTTGTGTATGGATGTTTTGCCTGCCTATATGTCTGCACCACATATATACAGTGCCCACAGAAGAGGGTGTTGGACTGCAGTTACAAATAGTTGTAAGCTACCATGTGGGTGCTGAAAATTGAACCTAGGTCCTTTGATAGAGCAGTCAGTGCTCTTAACCACTGAGCCATCTCTCTAGCTCCTGGTTCCTGTTTTTTATTTAGTCCCCAAGACCCTGTCCATAGGATTGTGCCATCTACATTTAGGGTGGGTAATTTAGAAATTCTCACAGACATGCTCAGAGCTTTCTTTTCATGTAATTATAAATCTCATGAAATTGGCAACAAAATAGCTATTACTGCAGTTGTTATTCCTCTAAGGCCCCAGTTGATTGGGGGAGGGGAGAGTAACAGTCTAAGAGGCTACAACAAACTATGGTTTCTGGGAAAGATAAGTATATATTTTTCTCCCATCTCTTTAGCATAATTTCAGGTGAATTAGATTTGGGGGATGGAGTTGACCAGGTGATTAACAGTCTGGGGTATATATTCAGACCATTATTATTATTATTATTATTATTATTATTATTATTATTAGTGTCTTAATTAGGGTTTTACTGCTGTGAACAGACACTATAACCAAGTCAAGTCTTATAAAGAACATTTAATTGGGGCTGGCTTACAGGTTCAGTGGTTCAGTCCATTATCATCAAGGAGGGAGCACGGTAGCATCTAGGCAGGCATGGTGCAGGCAGAGCTGAGAGTTCTGCATCTTCATCTGAAGGCAGCTAGTGGAAGACTGGCTTCCAGGCAGCTAGGATGAGCGTCTTAGGCCCACACCCACAGTGACACACCTACTCCAGCAAGGCCACACCTCCTAATAGTGACACTTCCTGGGCCAAGCACACACAAACATCCCACTCTCTGTCCCCATAGGTTTGTCCGACACCTGAGTCTATGGGTACGGCTAGCCACACCTAGCCATAGCATAATAAAAAAGTACATTTAGGCTGGGCAGTGGTGGCGCATGCCTTTAATCCCAGCACTTGGGAGGCAGAGGCAGGTGGATTTCTGAGTTCAAGGCCAGCCTGGGCTAGAGTGAGTTCCAGGACAGCCAGGGCTACACAGAGAAACCTTGTCTCGAAAAAACAAAACAACAACAATAACAACAAAACCAACCAAACAAAAACAAACCAAAAGACAAAAAAGTACAAGTACATTTAGTCCAACTTCCAAAGTCCTCATAGTCTAGAGCAGTCTCAACAATGTTAAAAGTTGAAAGTTCAAGGCCTCTTCTGAAATTCATCCAATCACTTAACTGTAATTCCCAAAGCAAGACAGGAAACCAGCTGGGCAAACTCCAAACTCTGCATCTCCAAGGCTGCTGTCAAAGTAGTCTTCAGATCTCCAACTCCTTTTTCATCTTTGTTGACTGCAACAAACTTCTTTCTCCAGAGCTGATTCCACTCCCTGTTAGCAGCTTTCCTCAGCAGATAGCCCACAGCTGTGGCATCTCAAAACTCTTGGGATCTCCAAGGCAACTTCAATGTTACAGCTTCTTGTTTTAATGTCTGGGATCCACACATGATCTTCTGGGCTCCACCAAAGGGCTGGCATCACTTCTCAAGTTCTGCCCTCTGTAGCACTCTAAGCTCAAGTTGATCCACTCCACTGCTGCTGCTGTTCTTGGTGATCATCCCATGGTACTGGCATCTCCAACACACTGGGGTCTTCTGCCACAACTAGGGTTCACCAATAGCCTCTCATAGGTTCTCTGCACAGTACCAAGCCTCAAATCCTTTGCATGACCTCTTCAGTCCTGGGCTGGTAACTACAACTGAAGCTGCACATTCACCAATGGCCTTCCATGGCCTCTCACAGTGCCAAGCCTCAGCTGCTCTTAACGACCCCTTCATGCCTTCAAAACCAGTAGTAATACCTAGGTGACTCTTACACATTACCAAGTACAGCTGAAACACGAGGTACAACCTTGGCTATCTCTGGAACACTGCTTCTTTGTGTCTCAGAAAACTCTTCCCAGAAGATTTCACCTCAGTGATACTGGTCTCTTCTTAATCACAGCTAATTTCTTAGCTCCAGCTAACCAGCATCAATTGTCCCAGGAGTCCTCTTCTCCTATTGACTGTAAAGCCAGAGACACATGGCTGAAGCTGCCAAAGTTCTGCTGCTTGCTGGAGCTGGAACATGCTACCTTGTTCTATTACATTATCACTAGCCTTCTGCTTTCCAACTCCTACACTGCCTAAGCTTTTCTGTCCTGGATCTTGCTCTGTAGACTGACCTTGAACTCAGAGATCTGCATGCCTGTCTCCTGGGCTTAAAGGTGTGTGCCAACATGCCTGGATATAAGCTTTTCTTCACCTAGAACTTGCTCTGCCCCATGCTGGCCTTTAACTCAGAGATCTGCTTGGGTTTGTCTCCTTGGATTAAGTGTACTACCTTGATTGGGTCTAAGCTTTTCATAGGCCTCAAGATCTCCACAACAAGATCCAGATAAGAAACTTGTATCTCCCAGCCTCAAGATCTGGATCACAGGTGAGCCTTCCAATCCTGGAATGTATTTCATTCCAGATATAGTCAAGTTGACAGCCAGGAATAGCCATTACAATTTGTGTTTTGTTTTTAGGGGGCAGGAGAAATGGTTAAAAGCATTTGCTCTTGCAGAGGACCTAGGTTTCATGAGGCTCATATCCATCTGTAAATCCAGTTCCAAGGGATCTGACCCTCCTCTCTGGCCTCCTTGTCAACAAGCATCCATTGGTGAGCACATCTATGTTGAGGTCTGCCAACTCCCCCCTGCATAGCTGTAGTCATTTTGTTCCAAGTCTGACAGCTATTTCATATTGTTGCTGTAATGTGCCTGCCAGTCATTGACACAGAAAATAACTTGACTCACAGCAGAGTCATGCTGATTACATACCTTGTTATGTTCTGTATGAGGTTTGTTAACCTTAAGAAATTCCACAAAGCTTTATGTAGAAACCATCAAATTAAAGGTCAACAGGAGCTGTTGTGTCTAAAATGGCTTGAGTCAGAGCTGACCACTGGGCAGCACTTCCTGCACCTGGGTATGAACTCAATGTGCGTGTGTGTGTGTGTGTGTTCTCCTTTATAAGCTGGCCCTGAGAAATGTTTGTAGTCGTGGCTCAGCCCTTGAATTCTGAGCTACAGCCCTGATCCATCAGTCTTAGGGTGCCCATTCAATAAACTATCCCTGTCTGACTGAGATCGGTGTTTGTGTGGTTTGTGGGCAACTCCTGGACCCCAACATGCCCATACATGTAGGCAAAATATTCATACATGTACATTTAAAATTTTAAAAATGGATTTTAACTCAGGTAGGCTTGGTGGCATTGTGTCTTCACCTGTTAAGCCAACTCCAGCACCCTCCTCTTCCTGTTTTTAATTCTGGGCTGGAATTCGCTATATAGACCACACTGAACGTGGACTCAGAGATCCCCTTGCCTCTGCCTCCTTAATGCTGGGATGTTCCTCTCTGCCCAGGAGTGGATTAACTCTTAAAGCAAAGGAGTTGCAAAGCTGATGTTTACCTTTTTAGAGTTATCAGGGAAATAGCAGGTGGGGTGATGAGGGAGGGGTCCATCATTAATACCTTCAAGACTACTTACTAATCTGTCTACTTACACTATTAGGCTCCTGTTCCTCCATTTCTAACGTTTTAACGTCAGTGCATGTCATATGCAACCACTAAAAACTGGTTTAAGACAGGTCACAGAACCGTAGATAGTGAGTGACTAACCAGTGATACTTTGTTGGTGTAGTTTAAAGGTTGCAGTCAGGAGGGAAGAGAAAAGGAGGGAGGGAGGAAGAGAGCGAGAGAGGGAAAAAAAGCGAGCGAGCCTGGAGGATACTATTACTGTAACCTGCAGTGTCTAAGAATCCTCAAGAAGTCACAGCAGCGAGAGCCAACGCCCAGGCCTTCCCTCCCCCGCCCATTTGGGCAGCAGGTCCGCGCCTGCGCACTCAGGGCCAGTGTAGGCTCCGCCCGTCTACGTCACCAGCTTTCCGTGAAGAATCTCGCACTGCGGCTCTTCGCACCATTTTGTGCTCGGAGGTCGTCGCTATCGTTTGCACAGTTTCCTCCGTCGCTTTGCAAGCTTTGTCTTCAGGGTTGGCGTCTCTGCGAAAAGGTAAGGCGCGGTGTCTGTCAGGGCTCTTCCTCATATCCCAGCGCTGCCCCGCCGTCTCCTCGGACTCCGCAGTGGCTCTTCATGGCGGAGCCAAGCGAAGGGGCTCTGTGCCCGGACTGCAGAGCTCTGGCGGTCAGCTTCTGTGTAGGTGGGGACGGTGCCCGCAGACTTCGCGTCCCAGGGAGGGCAGGCCGACTGCCAGCGCCCGAGCGGCCGCTGCCCGATCTAAGATGGCGGTAGGGGGAAGGCCGAGCTCGTCCTTTGGAATGGCGGCGCCAGGGCGCGGCCTTCGCTTGGACTCGGTCAGTGCTGGTTTTACTCTCGGTGGTGGCACGGCGCAGGTTTTGGTGCTGATTTTCTTTATATTTGAAGCGAAAGGTCTTGTTAGCCAAGCCGGACCCACACGCTGAGGTGATCTTGTGGGCGCTGCGGGGACAGCTTCACAGCAGGCTGTCACCTTAGTTCTGAGTAGAAACCTCCACCAAGGCAAAACCCGGCTTCGACGAAGAAAAGAATTTCAGAGGCAGTCAATACGAAGTAAAGTTGAGCATATTGGAAATAGAAGGCACACCGGGACAGGGCTTGTCAGAGCAAGGAACAAGTGATGTTTAAGAAGGGTTTAGGATTTAGTTAGGTATCTAGAGATTGTGAAATCTCTTTTGTTTTAAAACAGGGTTCAAAGGGTGTACTTTGTAACAGTATTAAAATTCAAGAAGGCCGGGCTATGGTGTCGCACACTAATCCCAGCACTGGGAAGACAGAGGCAGGCAGATCTCAGTTCGAGGACAGCGAATACAGAGAAAGCCTGTCTCCAAAAAAAAAAAAAAAGTTAAAGACAATTTCTTTTGCAAACAAAGTTGTAAAGAGGGAGTTGTTTACCTTAGGAAACAGGAGGGGAACATCTAATACGTCACTTCCGTTTTAAATAAACAGCCTTATTTTCATCATCTTGGCCTGACCTGTAAAGTCAGTAGATTGGCTTTATTGGTGATGATTGAATTTTGCTGACTCAGCAAACTCAGCATAAAAGGCTAGCCAGTTCCGGGGCACCCATGATGAGCCATTTTCCTTCTCAGGCTTTCCTCCCATATTTTCATAATATTCCCCATCTCCCTTTGCTAGCATTAAGGGTATCAACAGGGACTGTGGAAATTTACTTGAAGGAGCATTGGGAAGTGAGGTCATCTGCTGAACAGGTTTTTTTTTTTTTTTTTTTTGAGTTATAAACCAACACATCATAACTTCCAAACACAGATTTTAAAAGCTTCTTAATTAGGGTCAGTTGTGGTTATGTTGGATGGAGACTTGGTTTGGGTAAGAATTGGATCTTGTGAACCTGTAATTTGAACTTCTGAGAGGGCTGTCACACATTTTGCTTAAGTTATATAGAAACGTTTTCCACTTACGAATTTGGACATGGTGAGAACAAGAAAAATATGTGAATAAAGTTCAGATTGCAGAATCTGAGGCAGTGCAATAATTTTTATAATTTTAGACAGTTGACCACAATTTTAGAACTTTGATTTAAAACAAAAGGTTAATGCTGTGGGTGACATGTATTTAATCCCGGTACTCCAGAGGCAAGAGGCAGGTAGCTCTCTGAATTCAAGGGCAGAGTGGTCTACATAGCTAGAGCAACATAGACTATCTGGGAAGGGGAAAAGATCAAAACTAGTGGGAATTTTCAAAGAAAGCTTATACTACTGAACATCACAGAAATATAATTTTACTGGTAAAATGTGTCTTTTATAGATGAGACATTCAAAGAGAACTTACTGTCCTGACTGGGATGAAAGAGATTGGGATTATGGAACATGGAGATGCAGCAGCAGCCATAAAAGAAAGAAGAGATCACATAGCAGTGCCCGGGAGCATAAGCGCTGCAAATACAATCACTCCAAAACAACGGACAGGTAAGAAAGGCAGTTAAGCTTAAAGCTTAAAGGTCCTTAAAGCTCTGGCAGAAGACAGTTTGGTTCCCAACACTTCAGACACACTACAGCCTGTAACTCAGCTCCAGAGGACCTGATGCCTTGTTTTAGCACTCCTTAGTACTACCCATGAAGACATACACACATAATTAAAAATAAATCTTTACAAGGCACATAAAGTACTGCAATGTAAAAATAGGTTTTTGGCCTGGGAATGTAGCTCAGATATAGAACTATTTGCCTACCATGTATGAAATCCTGGGGACCATATATAATGATTGGTTAATAAGTTATAACTAACCCTAACACAAAAATACCCAATTCTTTGGAGTAAACTAACAATTTATCAGAATATTAGTTCTTGAAATAGCATTAAGAAAATCATACCTATATAATTACCTAACTGCATAATCCGGAGATTGTCGAAGGACTGTAGTTCACTGGTAAAATACTTAACTTGGACAAAGGTGTTCAGTTCAGTTCTCTACGTTGCAATTGTTTGGTGTCGCTATAAAACAAACTTTTCTCCTCCAGCTATTATCTGGAAAGCAGATCCATAAATGAGAAAGCTTATCATTGTCGACGCTATGTTGATGAATACAGGAATGACTACATGGGCTTGAACTTTTTTCTCCTCTAGCTATTATCTGGAAAGCAGATCCATAAATGAGAAAGCTTATCACAGTCGACGCTATGTTGATGAATACAGGAATGACTACATGGGCTACGAGCCAGGGTATCCCTATGGAGAACCTGGAGGCAGATATCAGAATCATAGTAGCAAGTCCTCTGGTAGAAGTGGGAGAAGCAGTTACAAAAGTAAACATAGGAGTCACCACCGCACGCCACATCGCCGTTCACATGGGGTATGAGCACCTTTTAAACATTTTGAGAGTTTTATTTCCCATGGAGAACAGGAAGCAGTTTTGTGTTTGAGAAAATTTCAAGATAAAAGTCATCACAACTCTACCTTGCAGGAGTATTCTTTTAGTATTTGTGCATTGCATAAGAAATTCATGAGAACAGTGTGCATATTTAGTTCTGTAATTATTTTCTTAATGCTATTTCAAGAAATATTATTTTTATAAATTGTCAGTTTATTCCAAAGATTTAGGTACTTTTGTGTTAGGGTTAGTTATGACTTATTAACATATTGCATAATTTTTTTCTCATTAAGCTACAGATTTGAAATTAGTGTTTTTATGTATTAATTTGGAAATCCTATCAGATAATATTTTAAATGCTAAAGTGTTATACCAAATTTTTTTCCTTCCCAAATTAGGACTATTGTTTTATTTACTGTTTTAATATTATTTTCTTGATTAGTTAGGCCAAATCTTAATTTGGCCACAGGGTACTAAAGTAAATACTACATTCTACAGTTTTGTAGTATTAATTTAGGACACTATGTTTCAGTGAATGCCACAGATAAGCTTTTTTTTTTTTTCTTTTTTTTTTTTAAAGAAGAAAAGCAAATGTGTTTATATTTTGTTGCCTTACCACTTTGAGTATCTTATCTGAAAATCTGTTCCTTGCCATGTTTTTCTCCTGTTAACATAAACTATGTGCCCTGTGAATTTCTGGGGACTGAATTTGAAATTGCTCCTGCCAACCGTTTGTGGCCTGGCGTGTATCTGAATGCCTGAATATCTCCCCGCTGAATGAATTTCGTATTCTGCCCTGAATTCACTCGGGTATATTGATTGGCTGGATGATCTTGGTGCTGGTGCCGCCCACTTGACGTTTCCAGAAGAGTCACCGAAGGAAAAGATCCAGGAGTGTAGAGGATGATGAGGAGGGTCACCTGATCTGTCAGAGTGGAGACGTACTAAGTGCAAGATGTATAGAATATTTTTCAACACTTATTAACTTTTCAGATAACATAATCTATATATATATATAGATTAAAGTTTCAGGGATTTGGAAATCTTTTTCTTTCTGGTTTTTTTTTTTGTTTGTTTTGTTTTCATTTCTTTTGGTGGGAGGGGATTGTCTTTGCTTTCTTTGGAGTTTTAATATTAAATTCCAGAGCAGTAAATCAAGTTAATGAAATTAGTCTGAGAATGAAATTAGATCTAAGAATTGTATGTTTTTTGGCTGGTGTTGGCTGATAAGTAATTAATGATAAGGAAATTTGCAGCATCACCTAGAATAATCTACATTGATAACACTTATAAGTACATTGTTCTCATTTCCTGTTATGAATGATATTTATTCCTCTTTTATAGATGAAATTGTTGATACTTTAGGTGAAGGTGCTTTTGGAAAAGTGGTGGAGTGCATCGATCATAAAGTGTAAGTTTCTCTATTTTTTCCTTGGTTTTTTGAAATAGAGTTTCTCTGTCTAACAGCCATGCCTGTCTTGGACTTCACTTTGTAGGTGAGGCTGGCCTAGTGCTGAGCTTCACCTGCCTCTGCTTCTAGAATGCTTTTAGAGTGTTTTTGAGACAGGGTCTCACTTTGCAGGCTTGGAGCTCTCCAGTCCACTTGCCTCTTTTTTTTTCCTCTGAGACATGTAGCCCTGGCTGTCCTGGAACTCACTCTGTAGACCAGGCGGCCTTGAACTCAGAAATCCGCCTGCCTCTGCCTCCCGAGTGCTGGGATTAAAGGTGTGCGCCACCACTGCCCACTCTTTCTTGAGTGTTGGGATCAAAGGTGTGTATGATCACACCTGGCCTCTTGCATTTTTTAAACAAAACCCACTAAATAGAATGTGCAGCTTCCTGGCTGGGGGAGGGACAGACATTCCCAGCAGCCGAGTGGGGAGACTTGTTTTCTCTAGATGAATTGTAACTACAGAGCTGGGGGTCAAGGGTGTGATTGTTCATGCCCATCAAGCTTCATAGTGCTTTTCACACCCCTCAACCCATGTTGGTGATAAGACCCAGGGAATCAACATGCTAATAATGGCGATTTTTATTTTTTTATTGTGTGTGCACTCATGCATATCAGTGCAGAGGCCAGAAGAATGTGTCCATGCAGGTGGTTGTGAGCTGGGCTGCCTGGGGCAGGTACTGGGAATTGAATTCTGGGCTTCTGTAAGACCAGTACATGGCTCTTAAGATTTATTTTATTATTATTATTTTTTAATCTGTACCTTTATTTTTTATCTTTGGAATAAATGAAGCTTTCTTGTGGGCCTTTGAGGGACTGACCAGTGGTGTACTAATGGCATATGGAAACTTTTAATACGGCTTAAAGCCGAGGTGAGCTGCTAGATTATCACCTTTTTAAACTGAAGTTTATTCTCTTTAACAGGGGAGGTAGACGTGTAGCAGTAAAAATAGTTAAAAATGTGGATAGATACTGTGAAGCTGCTCAGTCCGAAATACAAGTTTTGGAACACTTAAATACAACAGACCCCCATAGTACTTTGTAAGTATCAAATTAAACCTTGAAATGGTTTCAGAGAGATTTGAGTGGTAAGCTCTATTGAGTTGTTTTTTGTGTGTTTATAGCCGTTGTGTTCAGATGTTGGAGTGGTTTGAGCATCGAGGTCACATTTGCATTGTGTTTGAACTTCTGGGGCTTAGTACTTACGATTTCATTAAGGAAAACAGTTTTCTGCCGTTTCGAATGGATCATATCAGGAAGATGGCATATCAAATATGCAAATCTGTAAACTGTAAGTTCTTGATGTTCCTTCTAAAATTTGAGTTTGAAACTAATATCAGACTAATTTGGATCTTTAAAAAAAGGAGAATCTAGTGGAACTAGAAACTCTAGCTCAGTGACAGAAATGAGGCCTTTTTTGTTCAGTCCCCATTACTACAGACGTGAGATCTGCTGTGAGGTTTAAAAGCCTGGCCTGAGAGTATACACAGACAAGTTGGGGGATTGGATGCTGATTAAAAGATAGCAAGCTTGTTAAGAATGGTTTAAAAGGTCAGGCAGTGGTGGTGCACGTCCTTAATTAACCCCAGCATTTGGAAGGCAGAGGCAGGTGGATCTCGTGAGTTCAAGGCCAGCCGGGGCTACAAAACCCTGTTTTGAAGAAGAAAAATTGGAAGATTGGAATGTATATCTTATAGCTGTAGTTGACAATAGGGGTGGGAGAGAGACTAATCACACATCCTTGGGTTCAATCTCCAGAGAAGAGAAATGATTGTGAAATAAGGTTTAGTTGCTTACAAGTTGTTGGTCTGTATTATTTAATTCAGTGAATAGTATATTTTCCAACATAGAAAGCTAGGGATGTGATTAAATTTGTGCTGGCTTAGCATGTGCAAAAGCCTGGGTTTGTTCTCTAGTACCATATAAGCTGGGCAGGATGGTGCGTGCCTGTAATTCTAGCAGAAGGCAAAAAAAAAAAAAAATCAGATTTCTCTTTTTTTAAAAGATTAATTTACTTAGTGTATATGATTGGTCTATCTACATGTACACCTGGGTGCCAGAGAAAGCATCAGATCCCAATAGAGGTGGTTGTGAGTCACCATGTGGTGGCTGGGAATTGAACTCTGGACAGGAAGAGCAGCCAGTGCGCTTAACTGCTGAGCCATCTCTCCTTCCCTGAACGATCAGAATTTTCAAGTAGCTTTTTACCTAAGTAAGTTTGAGGCCAGCTAGGCTACCTAAAATCTTATCTCAAACAAAAGATAAAAGGTGTATGAATGAGACTGATTTAAGACTATAGAGTCCTAAAAAATTTAAATGCAACAAATCTGTTTGGTTTTGCTGTTTTGTTTTTGTTTTTTTAAGATTTACTTATTTATGTGAGTACACTGTAGCTGTCTTCAGACACACCAGAGAGGGCATCAGATCCCATTACAGGTGGTTGTGAGCCACCATGTGGTTGCTGGGAATTTAATTTAGGACCTCTGGAAGAGCAGTCAGTGCTCTTTAACTACTGAACTATCTCTCCAGCCCAAACCTCAGGTGTTTTTTTGTTGTTGTTTTTGTTTTGTTTGTTTTTGGAGACAGGGCTTCTCTGTGTAGCCCTGGGTGTCCTGAACTCACTCTGTAGACCAGGCTGGCCTCAAATTCAGAAATCCGTCTGCCTCTCCCTCCTAATTGTTGTAATTAAAGGCCAGTGCCACCAAACCTCAGTTTCTTAAAACAGCCCCCTACCCCCTTGAACAAGATATGCAAACCAGCCTGTCTTTGAAATACTTTGTCCTTTTTGGCAGCCTCTGACTGACCTTTTTCTTCTAAGTACTAGGATTACTGATGGGAGCCATCGTTCTCAGCTACCATCTTGTTACCAAGAAACAATCTCATTGTGCAGTCCAGGGCAGCCTTGTACTCTGTCCTAGTGCTACCAGTACAGAGTTGGTGATCATAGGGTTTCGGTCCCTAATGATTTGAGACAGTCTGATTGTCTCAGGGTGGCCTCAACCCTAGTATCAACCACTTGAATGTTGTGGATAGAGCATTGTATGGATAGAAATTGTTCATTATCAGACATAGATCCCCACACTTTCTCTGGGGAATTCTTTTTTTTTTTTTTTAAAGAATTATTTAATGTATGTGAGTACACTGTCATTATCTTCAGACCCACCAGAAGGGGGCATCAGATCCCATTACAGATTAGCCACCATGTGGTTGCTGGGAATTGAACTCAGGACCCTAGAAGAGCAGTCAGGGCTCTTAACCGCTGAGCCATCTCTCCAGCTCTCTCTGGAAAATTCTTTACTGGACTAAGATTATTGATTACTTTTTACAGTATATAGGCAGACACGAGAGGTTTGAGGTTATTTTTCTCTTTTGTTTAATTTTGTTAATTTTCATGTGTACACAACATAAACATGGTTTTAGGGTGTCAGATCTCCCTGGAGTTGAGGTTTCGGGTGGTTGTGCCACTTAATATGGGTGCTAGGAATTGAACCAGGGTCTAGAAGAGTACATGTCCATGCCACTGAGAAATTTCACCAGATCATCTTGGTTTTTATGACATTCTCAGCCAGGCAGGGTGGTAAGCATCTTTAATCATAACATTCAAGTAGCAGAGGCAGGCCAATTTCTGAGGTCAAGGACAGACTGTTCCACATAAGAAGTATTAGGAAAGCCAGGACTTAGAGAGGAACCCTGTCACAAACAAAAATGACGTGTGTAGTACCCTACCTAGGCTGGTCTTAGATTTTCATGCTTCAACTTCTTTGGTGCTATGATTATAGGCATATGTTACAATGTAGGGCTTATGATTTTTGTCTTGATGTTTGAGACTATAGTTAAAGTAACTGTGTATTTCTCTTCAGTTTTGCATAGTAATAAATTGACTCACACAGACTTGAAGCCTGAAAACATCTTATTTGTGAAGTCTGACTACACAGAAGCTTATAATCCCAAAATGGTGAGTACCTTATAATGTGATCATCATAGTGCTAATAATACCTTGTTTCAATGGTGTAGCTTTATAACTTGCCACTTACGATTTTCAGAAACGTGATGAGCGTACTATAGTAAATCCAGATATTAAAGTGGTGGACTTTGGGAGTGCCACATATGATGACGAACACCACAGCACCTTGGTATCTACAAGGCATTACAGAGCACCTGAAGTTATTTTAGGTTAGTACATGGTATGCTCAAACAACTACACTGCCTTATTGAATCCATAAGATTTACAGTTTTGGGTATTAATTTATGACTGTTGATCATTTTCTCATTAAATAAATAATATTCCAGACTAAGGAATGTAGCTCAGTGGTATAGTTCTTGCCTAAGGCCTGTGGCCCAATACCTAGGATTATCATGAAATGAAAAGAAAAACAATAAGTATTAGAAATTGTGTTGACAATCTTCAAATTGCTGGGCATGGTGGCCATATGTCTTTAATCAGCTTGGTGGAGCTCTTGAATTAGAAGGAAGACAGCCTGAGCCACATAGTACGATCCTGTTTCAAAAGCACACGGTGAATCTCAGCTAACCAGCTGTGAAACTAGCAAGTGTTGCTTGGCCTTAAAAATGAGATTGTTTTTGAGAAATATGTTGTTGAGTGCGTAGTTTAGAATTTTAGACAACTCCAGGTATGTTTGCTCAAGACTAACCTGAGCTATACATCCAGTCTGACTTACGAAGAATGTACTTTAATGGTATGTCAGGGAGACTATTGGTAAAGAAAATGAAAATGCAAGATTAATGAAGCACCTTACGAGGGCAGGGCATCTCACTAAATTCAGAACTTGATGGGTTTTACTAGCCTAACTTGCTCTCAGGATTCCCAATTTCTATTTCCAGAATCTTAAAATGTCTTTCAGAAATAGGATTTCTCCACTGACATTGTGCTTTGCTTTGCAGCCCTAGGGTGGTCACAACCATGTGATGTCTGGAGTATAGGATGTATTCTTATCGAGTATTATCTTGGATTTACAGTTTTTCCGGTAAGTGACAATGAATGATATGCTTTAGTGGCTTTGCATTAAAAGGTCCCTATTTGTGTAAACTACCCTAAAGAATTATACGTTTTTTTTTCTTATTGGACTAATAAGCACAAGAAATTAAAATTGTGTACTTTGTCTTAGGCAGTTTTACAACTATTGTAACCAGTTGTCTCCAACCGTTTAGGGAAGATCAGTGGCAAGTTTGAGGCTTATAATACTTTGTTGTTCTGCAACTTGAGCCATGTGTCATTTTGATGATCGAGAACTAATTATTAAATGGGGCATGATGTGTAAGTTAACAAATGTTTTTATTTCAGACTCATGATAGCAGGGAACATTTAGCAATGATGGAAAGGATTCTTGGACCACTACCAAAGCACATGATACAGAAAACCAGGTATGTTTTATTTGAGTCATGTCATATGTACCACTGGGTTCTGATTGGAACTATTTTTTTTTAAAGCTCTCTAGAAAAAGATTAGATCTAGAAGAATATACTAATGCAAATATTTACCTTTGCTATTTGAGTTTGGGGAGGTCAGTATGGTAAATGAACATTTAACTGTTTTAGGAAACGCAAATATTTCCATCATGATCGATTAGACTGGGATGAACACAGTTCTGCTGGCAGATATGTTTCTCGGCGCTGTAAACCTCTGAAGGTAAGCCTTGGATAGTCTTAAAATAACCGGGACTTGCATGCTCCCACTTTTGGGGTGTAGAGAACCCAGGCTGTTAATAGTCTGCGGACTTGATCTTCACCCTCTGAAGGTCTGTTTCTGGTTTTGAATTTTGCTTTTTGAGATGGGGTCTTGTACAGGGACATATTAATATGTAGTCCAGGATGGCCTCATAGATTTTCATCAGCCTCCCAGAGTTGTGATTATAGGTGTGCACTATTACATCTGGCTTCTTTTCCCCCTCCCTCTTCCTAGAAACATTTTAATAACAGTTTAAAAGACAGGCCTTGTGACCTGGCATCCCATGATTGAAAATGGGTCCTTCTGTTTTTATGGTGGAGAGAGAAAGTACAGCAGTAAGAATGTTTGTCTTTCTGTTTCAGGAGTTTATGCTATCTCAGGATGCGGAACACGAGCTTCTCTTTGACCTCATTGGGAAAATGTTGGAGTACGATCCCACCAAAAGAATTACTCTCAAAGAAGCCCTAAAGCATCCTTTCTTTTACCCTCTTAAAAAGCATACATGATTTATAAACATGGTGCTCTGAAAGAAATCTTACAGACTGTATCAGTCTAGTTTTTAATTAAGTTATTTTATATAGCTTTGTACATTTATGTTTTTTAGAGGCTTTATTAAATACATGGCCAAGCCAAATAACATCTTTCAGTAATTATAGAATGATTTGGAATAAACTTTGTGCTTATGAATGTGTATAAAGGTATACAGCTTGGTGTCTCTCTGCATCTGCAGTTAAAGTCTGGAGATAACTTTGCCTTTTTATTTTATGTATGTGGGTATTTTCACCTACATGTATGCCTGCACCACATATTTGCAGGTTAGAAAAAGGTGCTGGAAATCAAATGTGGGCCCTCTAGAGAACAGCAGCCAGTTCTCATTACCATTGACCTTTCTCTCCAGACCCAACTTTGTGTGACCCATTTTTATGAGTTAAAAAGTGAGTATTGGGGCTCCCTTCTCTAAGTTTTTATTATGAAGCCCAGCTAAAGACTGAGGTTTTGTTTTCCTTTTATTATTGCTCAGAGTTTAGTACTACTGTTTTCTGGCCAGTCTGTATGGTGGTATGTTCTGCTTGTTACTCTTCAGGCTAAGAAAACCCTTAATGTCTTTGCCGTGGGGTTGGGGAACTGCACACAAGAGGACAAAGGAGATGCTCAGTGCCTGTTTAAAGCACCAAGGCAGGGGCAAGACACACCCACGGCCTGCTCTGACCTCTGCATGGGTGTGCATGCACACAAATCAAAACCCCAATTTCCTAGGCATAGGCATCTTTGGACATCATTCCTATAGTTGTTCATATCAATAAAACTGGATCACGACGTATTGTTACATATATTTAAAAACAGCTTGAACAGTGGCTTATAGTCTATGAGAAAGGGTGTCCATATTCTTCTGACTCTGATACTTTGTGTTAAGAGTTCCTAGTATCCAATATAATTTTGGTCATGGAAGCTTTTTCAGGTCTTTAAAGGTCTCATCTTTGCTAAACACTCACTGTTGAAGTACACTTAAATCTTAATGTTTAAATTGGCTTTTAAAAATTACACTTCAGAGGCTGGAGAGATGGTTCAGTGGCTGCTCTTACAGAGGAGCAGAGTTGGTTCTCAGCACCCATAAAACAAAAAATTACATTTACGCTCGATGTGGTGCATGTCTGTCTCTCATGGTCAAGGCCAACCCAATCTTCACAGGAAATTGCAGGCCAGCAAGAGTTGAATAGTGAGGCCCTTTCTCAAAACCAGCAAGAAGGCCCAGTAAATGTCACCAAGCTTAATGCCCTGAGTCCAATCCACAGAACCAACATGGTGGAGAATCTGGCCTGTGAGTGAGCACATAAAAAGTGCACAAGAATAATGTAAAAAACAGCCAGAGACCCAGCTTTGGAATTGGCATCAAGTAGGGAGGGAGCCAGTCTTTCTTAATTGGATTTTATGGTAATTCTAAAGTACATGGTGGTGGGACTTAATTTTACCACTGTTTCAGAACTGTGGGAAACCCCTGCATGCTTTAGACTAGTATTGGCATGCTAGGTAAGTGTTCTGCCACTTGGTGAGCTCTCCAGCCAACTTATTTTTAAACGGGTACTATCTTGGAATTATCTAATAGAGGATAGCTAACTAATACTTTGATAATTGTAGCAACTTGAATCTACTACAAATAGTAAACATTCAAAGTTTCACGAGGGTCTCATACTTTCACTTCTTTGCATAATCTACCTTCTATTTCTAGACGACAGCACTGGTTTAAGGGGCTACATACTCACCAGCTCATCAAGTTCCACAAGTAGGGGTTACTAAATTGATCATAACCCAGCACATTTGTAAAGTACCTGCCATTTAGTTGGAATGCACATCTGATGACGACCCAGCAAGTAAGGAAAACTTTTGGCATTAGAAATTAGACCTAAGGCCTCTCACCTAACAGACAAGACTCCGCTGAGCTACAGCCCCCAATCACACACCAAGGGTTACTAATCCTCTATAATCCACATATTCAAGAAAAAGCTAATAATCATGGACTCTAACCCTCTGGGACTGAGCTCCCAGATGAAATGCTTTTATAAATTGCCTAGGTCATGTTTTGCCATGGCAATAGAAAAAAAAATTTCAAAACCATTTTTCTAGCTGGTGCTATGTCCACAACTTTGAAATAGACCACTTGTAAGGATTTCCAGTGAATTTTATTTTTACACATTAGAAGAAAACCCAAATGATTCTATTCAAAGATAAATCTACCACCAAATCAAGAACCTTTCTTGTGTAGTACACACACATTTAATCCCAGCACTGGAGAAGCAGCAGCAGGATTAGCCTCAAACTTGCAGCCAGTCTATTGTCTTCTTCTCCACTCATCTACAAAGCTCCCTTACCTAGTGCCTGTGGTAGCCTAAGGTACAAAATGGTGATTCATAGACCATGAGTTGCCTATGCCCTAGGACTCCCCCCCCCCCCCCCCCCCCCCCCAAACTACACAGGTGGCTAAAGGATGGTTCCAAATTACAGCCTGAGTGACAGAATGAGTTCAAAGCTACCCTAAGCATCTTAATGAGACCATCTCAAAAATGGCTTGGTGATACAAGACTGGGTTCAAGCCCCAGCATCAGAGGTGAGAGATATGACAAACTTTTACACTATGAAAATAAAACACTTTCTCCATGCTAAGTCGCTTTCACGGGATAGTAAAAGAAAAAGGGTTGTTTCATGTATAAAGCACAGACACAGTACATAGTGTATCTATATTAAAATTTATTGGGGTGTATTAGAGGGAAATGTTTCTGGAGGTTTGGATGATGGGAAAAGCTTGAACACTGTTGTAAGTTAATCTCTTGTCACATGCATTTCCTCTCACCACCAATCGTTATGCTGAGTAAAATATGTGGCATTTTAGTATCTGGAAATTTTATTAGAACAGAATATTTCTAGGACAATAATCCCAGAGTGAGGTGACATTTATCAGTTCTAACACACAGTATAGTATCCAAGACACTAAAGGCCTTAGAAACGGACACCAAGTTAGGAATTCAATCAACAGTTACCCAGTCATGATTCAGAGTACAGTTTAAACATCTCTATTAGGAATTATATATTGGAGGCCATAGGTTGGCATTTAAACTTAAAATGAGAATAATTTCATAAATCCCTTTCTTTACATTGTACTCACAGGTGCCTTACCCATGTGCTATTATATTAAGTAAACACTACTGTGTATAAAGGGGGGGGGGAAATCAATGATCAAAGATCATAATGTATTTCTGGAAGACTCCACACTCTTTCACTATACACAGTATATAATAAACAGGGAGCGTTTCAAACAACATGCAAGGATCTGGTTGTAGAAATGGCAATGTAGTTTTAGCTACATTGGACTCTGTGAGGTGTTTTAGTCTGCGAGTTCTAAGGACAAATTGTTACTAATGCTTATACAGTCAACATATGAAAGCACAGCATACAGCACACCGTTAGGGATCAATGGGATTTATGGGGGGAATAAAAAGACTGATCTATAAAACCTAAATATAAGGATGGACTTTATTTTTAAAAAAAAATCTTTTTAGGACTACAAATTACAAAGGGAAAGCAGATCACTACACAGAATCTAATGAATACATTTGCCTGTGCATAAAACTTTATCAAAGTCATTCATTTTACAAATTCACCCCACCCACCAATGTTTTCGCTATAATGCTCTTAAGGTTACTATACCTTTATTTCAAATTATATTACATGTTATTCTCAAGATAAACTATACCAAATTCTTGGCTTCTAAGAATGGCACCTTCAAAATGGGCAATTTCCACTCTAAGTCTCTGGTGGCATTATTCTATTTTCTTTTACCAATTAAAAAAAAAAACTTTCAAAATGTTCACTTCTAGCCTACCCCAAAAAGGTGGCTACATTTTCCCCTACCAACTAACTATAAATGGATAGCAAAAAGAAAAGCAATGAAGGCAGCCATTAAAATAAATGGATTAACCAATTAAAGTATTTGGCTCATGGCAATTAAAAAAAAAAAAAAATGGCAACTTGGATGAGTTACTAGGTGCCTGAATACAGAATAAGGCCAGGCGCAGACGACCAAATGGCAGACCGCTAATGACTGTCCTCCACCTTCACAAAAGAAAATGGATTCGTGCGCAGATCCTGTTATAACAGGCTCACCCCAAAACATACCCAACAACCTTATGATTTAGTGACAAGACTCACTCCTTGTGGGAACTCATTCCCGACAGTCTAGCTGTATCCTGGGGTAGAACGTTTATATGAGGAGTATCTACTTGTTCTACCTGGAAAGATGCAAAATGAACCTACGTTTCTGGAAAAAGGCTCAGCTTCCCTCTTCCTACCTCTGCCATGTGTAGTTCTCAAACTCAAGTTTGCTCTCCATGGCTTTATTAAGGATGAATCACAGAAATCAAACATCTGGGGCTAAAAATATAAGAAAATGCTCACATATAACCAACGTCAGGATTCATGTTATGGATTCAATCATCTACAGGATTTTCACTGATGAACAGGGTTCTGGACACACTAAGTTATCACACAAATCATTGTCTTTTGAGACTTTGGATACTTTTACAGTTTAATTTGCAAACAGAATCTTTTTGTAACAAATTATTTTTAACCAAATCATATCTTGAAAACTGTTTATATAGAAAACCCAGGGAATAAAGTGAACTGCTCATTGCGGAAGGCCTTACATCACATTATTACAGTAGAAAATACAGGAGGTAGAAGGTAACTGAAAACCAATGCAACATCAGATTCAATTCTACAGCTCCTGCAGCTTCTTACACATGGTTTCAGAAACCAAACCCAACATTTCCAGTAACCATAAAAACCGTTAAATAAAAATTGCCATGAAAGCCCTTATATCATGCTTGATATAGGGAGGTAGGCAGATGTAAGAACCAGGACACATGAGACATGACATTTTATCTACAACTCCTGTTTGCTTTACTGAGGATGTTGTTTCAAAATTCAGTCACCTTCTTCAGCTTCAGACTCAGATTCTAGAAAAGAGTTTGAAAAATAGTCAAACATCTTGTTTTAGGAAGCCATTTTCCGTTATTTGAAACTTTATCATTTCAGAATTTGACTAATATCAACTGAGAACAAGTACATATTTATATATCTCAAAACTTTCATATTTCCCTAATGTTTAGACACCATAATGGAGCCAGCAAGACCAGTTAAGTTACCTGCTGTCATCTAACCTGAGTGTGATCACTGCTGTAAAGAAGAGTTGTTTTCCACATACTTCATGGCACTTGCACCCATACACACACAACATCAAATTACAATCATTAATGTCTGGCCTCCCTTCTTGTTAAAGAGAGATGACCATGGGTAATATAAACAATATATACAGAGGTTGGAGAGATGGCTCAGCAGTTAAGAATCCTGACTGCTCTTCCAGAGGTCCTGAGTTCAATTCCCAGCAACCACATGGTGGCTCACAGCCATCTGTAATGGGATCCGATGCCCTCTTCTGGTGTGTCTGAAGACAGCTACAGTGTACTCACATACATAAATCTTACACACACACACACACAAAGTGGCAGCAGGAAGAAATGAGTGTGAAGATGAATCTGTGTCCCATTCAAACCCATTTCCAGTAACTGACCTACACCTGGTGATCCCAGCACCTGGGAGGCAAGCTATTCAACACAAACCGAATGCTACCACCCAATTTCCATCGATTACACAAAGACAGACTTACCCTCCTCAGCATTTTTGAGCCATTCTACAAACTTCTTCATTTGCTCAAGGAAGACACTTTTTCCCTTTGCAACATGTGCGTCTTTATACCACTTCAGAATGGGCTCTTCGCTCAGGACCTCAGCTACAAACAAGTCATTTCTATTAGCAAGTATGAACATAACCAACCTACTGAACCACATACAAATGCCTACTCTGGCACTTGGATTTTTTTTTTTCTGCGGGGTAAGAGCAGGGTGGGGAGAGACAGGGTTTTACTTACGGATTTAACTTGTATTTACCTTGTGAACAAGGTTCACAGATGTTCTAATAGCAATGTACCAAATAAAAACACACAATTCTACTGGGTGTGGGGAAACACACCTTTAACCCCAACACTACACTTAGGAGGTGGAGGCAGAGCCATGTGGATCTTCTGAGCTGCAGATCAGCCTGGCTGCAAGTTCCAGGCCAGTCAGCACAATAGTGATAGGTTGACTCAAACAGTAAAACTCTCAATTCAACCACAGATGACTTCACTTTGTGAATATAGGGAGCCATGTCCAGACCCTCCTTATTTATTTCCAGTATTTTTACACAACTCTCATGAAACTACCGATTTACTTACCTTTATAAAAAAGCACCACTATTTTCTGGAAGGCTTTCATGAAGTGAATGTTGTCATAGCAATACTCCTGAATCTTCAGTAACAGAGTCAGCTCAGACTGACCTTGAGTAGTGAAGGCAGCAAGTAGAGGGCTGTATTGCTTTGAGAAGAAAAATGACTTACTCATTATAATAATCATTCATTATAAAATTCCCACAATACAGATCATAACTCACCTTTACCACTGTCATCAGTTCATTGGAAATTAGAAATAAAAACTGATGAGCAGAAAAAGGTAAGATCTACTTCAGTGGAGTAAAGAGAAAACTTTATTTTCTGACATTCCCTCAGCAGTATCAGAATTAAATTACTTTTAAACATGTTATTATTTCTAGTTTATGACCCAAATAAAGCTAAGTCAGCCTTAAAAGCATTATCAACACTAAGTAATTGATTAGCACCACAAATGTGGTAAATCCTTAGAGCAGTGGTTCCCAACCTTCCTAAGGCTGCAACCCTTTAATACAGTTCCTCATGCTATGTCGACCCCAAATCATAAAATTATTTTTGTTGCTATTTCACAACTGTAATTTTGCTATTGTTATAAATCGTAATGTAAGTATCTGTATTTTCTGATGATCTTAGAGGCAAATCCTGTGAAAGAGTTGTTCGACCCCCGAAGGGATTGTAACCCACAGACTGAGAACCTTAGACAAATATCCACTC
>JADRCH010000006.1:6253252-6268391 GCA_019843965.1 Rhynchomys soricoides | reverse complement strand
GTAACCCACAGACTGAGAACCTTAGACAAATATCCACTCAGTCCACACACCCGACCAAGTGTGACAGCTCCACAATCCCGACCGGTACCTTCAAGTGCTTGATGGCTTGTTCTGCTACAAGCTCCTCTTTTTTGTTCCACTCCACGGTGCTCATTACACTTGACCACACTATCCCAATGACCACTGGCTCTGGGATGTTGTTCTTTTTCATCTCGTCCTTAACATATAAAATTATCTGCAAAACAATCCATACTTAGTAACACAAGCTATTTTTAATTCTTAAAATTTATACATCAAATTTAGATATTTTACAAAAGCAAAAAATGCTTTTCCAACCAAGTATGGTGTGTACATACATGCCTTTAACCCCAGCACTCCTGTGGAAAAGGCAGGTGGACCTGGGTTTGAGGCCAGCCAGAGCTGTATAGTGAGTCCATGTCTGAAATAAGCAGGCAAGCAAACCAACTAACCCACCTTTTCCCATCGGCAGCAAACTTCACCAGTATCACATACAAACAGAATACCTTTGCCACAGGACAGCAGAACCTTGAAATTCAACCTGGCCCTGGCAGGTGAGGTACCTATAACTGAGCCTACCAAGACTGATTCTCCAGATAATGTGGTGGGGGATGTGTGTACACATGCCCACCCCAAAATAAATGTAAAAACAACCAGCAAGGACAAAAAACTGGCTCTAAATGAAAACTGGCCCCTAGGCTATACATTATAAAATCTTCAAAGTTATTATCTCTGGATACCAATAAAACTTAAAATAAGCATATGGAGCCAGGCAGTGGTGGTGCACGCCTTTAATCCTAGCACTTGGGAGGTAGAGGCAGGTGGATTTCTGAGTTTGAGGCCAGCCTGGGCTACAAAGTGAGTTCCAGGACAGCCAGGGCTATACAGAGAAACCCTGTCTCAAAAAACAAACAAAAAAGCATATGAAAAGGCTAAAGGAAGTCCAATTCTATAATCATTAATCCAGGCTCACTCTGAGAAAATTCTGGGGGCTCCTGAATGAACAAAACATCTATGTAAAAATGCAAGCATAAAAAGACGGCTTAAATGGGATGAGATGGACAGCTCAGCAGTTAAGAGCACTGGCCACTTTCAAGACACATTAACTTCAGTTGAAGGGGAACAAACCCTCCTCTGACCTCCTCAGACACCAGGAGTGCACACACACGTGGTACACATTCACGTATGCCGGAGAAACAGACATATACATTAAAGAAAGAGTGGTCTACACAAGAGCAGCTTACGTCCTTAAATGGGTCACCGCGGGACATCTGTTCCTGAAGCTCCTTCTGGAGCTCCTTCCGAGCCCCAATGGTCTGCTGGTTGCGGACATACTCTGAAAGCTCTTTCAAGCCTGCCTCAGTGAAATACTTAGTGAAATGCTCAACACTTTGTTTATTGGCAGGGAACAGCTCCTGAAAGAACAATTGGTTAAGTGGTCTTTACACCAAATGAATAAACAGCTTTCAGATTTAAAGACAAGATGTTATCATTACATCATTGAAGGAGTTGGAAGGAATGAAGGAAAGGCACAAACCATCAGTCTGTTGTCCATGCTGACTTTCCGAAGACTTGCAGCAACTGCATTGATGTCTTTTTCATTTATCCATGATTTAAAGAGTTTTACAGCAAAAGCTGCTGAAACCCCTGTAAAACAAAGTTGCTTGTCTAACAGATGTAAGCTCCTCAGTTTCTCCAAACCCAACCTTTCCTATGCCAGTAAGACCATTTCACCCCACTCCCCCCATTCTGTCATCTGCTACTGACCTAGTAGCAGCTGACAGTTTTTATTATTATTCTGCACCCAAGGTAGTTACCATCAAAGAGACACTCCAAAGCTCCCCCCAAACAGGCACTAATACCCGCACACCCACACAGAAACAGTTAGCTATGCATTTACAACAGTTCAAAAGCTAATTACCTTCTTTAACCAAATTCTCATTATAAAGGCTGTTAAGAATGGATGCATTAAGGGTTCCATTAGCCAGAAGGACCCCAGTCAACATGGCGAGCTTGTTCCTCTCCGACTCTGAAAACCCCTTTAGGAAGAGCAGTAACTGTAAAAGAAAACAGTCAGGGTTAAAAGAGCACGTGCATTGTGTCAGGAGAAGCAGTAAAACAACGCACTAAGCTGAGGCCAATCACATTTCTACCTCCATCATAAGACTCATTAACTCAATGATCTTGGGCCAGTCTGTATCTTGGTTTCATTAAATATGAAATGTGAACAATAAAACTAGCCCTTCAGAATTTTTATTAATATTGAAAAGTTAGAACAAAGTCTGATACTTAATTTTGTCAGCCTTTCTGCTGTTACATCATCCATTTATGAAATATTTGGCAATAGGAATGGAATACAAGTAACTTCTTTAGCATCTTACACTCTGATCCTTTACCATTCATGTTAGGAAGGGTCTCTAGATTTTTAACTGTCATTTTTTTTTTTTTAAAACACACTAAGTGACAATGTGTAAGTTTCAAATATTTCAGCAAAATACCCGCCGTACTCCCCAATGGTATTTAGTAAGAGCCTACTTCAACGTCTAACACTATGTCCAACCCGTGGCTGCTGGAGACTGCACTGGGTCCTGGGTAGGCTAGACACATGCCCACACAGCTCCTCCTACCTTTTTAACTTCATCTTCAAAACCTTTCTCCAGGTATTTGTAGCGCCTGATTAACTTGTTAAAAACCTAGAAGAAGATTAAAGTCATTCCTAGAACCAAAAAGGACTCTATACTGTAAAATCTCATCACACCCCAAAAATGTAAACATGTCTTAGTAACTTCTATCACTATACTAACCAAAGACTAATTATTGCTCAAACAATAAGATTACAAAATACAACTATACTTTTTTTGTATACAACTAGACACAGACACCAAATTTCATGGTTAGATATATTAAATTCTTCGCTTAAGCTTACAAGTAGTAAAAATATAACCATGAAGCTGACTGACTGTGGCAACAGAGCACTCAGCACTGGGGAGGCTGAGGCATGAGGTGTTGCTTAAGTTCGAGCCTAGGGTGGGCTACAAAACAAGTTCCAGGCCAGCCTGAATTACTATTCATTTTTTCCCCTTCAAAATGAAAACAATTGCTTAATACAGCGACCACAAGAGAAAACATTTTTGCTCATCTTATTCTTAGACATAGCCTCCCCATAAATAACCCAGGCTACCTCAAATCATCTAGCTGCTCTCCCCATAAATAACCAAGGCTACCTCAAATCATCTAGCCGCTGTCTCCCAAGTGTTGGGCTTACAGCCATGAATTACTATGCCCAGCTTAGTATCTTTGTATGTGGAGGTGGAGTGGCAACTCAAACAGGCCCTAAGGTAGTCTAGGCTTGCAGTGAACACACTGTATCTTAGGATGACCTTGAATTTCTGATCCTCCTGCCTCAATTTTTTAATGGGATTATAGTCACATGTTATCCAACCTGCCTTACTGCCTTTCTTAAAGAGAGTAATTCCCAAGACTAGAGAGTTGACAACAGTAGTCAACAGGGTAGTTAACAGGAATTTTGTTGCCAGCTGTAACACTGGTCAGCTCACAGGTGCCTGCTACTATAGACTCAGAGGGTCTGATATCTTTAGTCTCTTGAGGACACCTGCATTCATATGCACATATTCATAACTAACCCCCCCCTCCCCCAAGAGAGTAAAGGCTGGGCTTCCTGAAGCAGGCAGATCTCTGGGTGTCTACAAAGTGAGTTCCAGGACAGCCTCTTACAGAGAAACCTCACAATATAAACAAACCCACAAACAAAACCCAAACTGCAGCAAATTTATTACTGAATATGTCATCTCTAATCTACCATATTTCAAGACCTACACCCTTAAATCTTAAAAGCAAATAGAACTTCTACCTGCAACCTTTAAAAAGCAGAAAGAACATCCCCTCAGATATTCCCCATATAGCTATACGGCAGACAGTTTTGCTTACCTGAGCAAATGCTTGCATGGTCTCTAGGTCTTCTTGTGCTGCAAACACACAGACATCTGTGCGCATCATGTCATCTGCCAGTGTACCACCTGGGGCTAAAAAAGACTTAATAGTAAATTTGCAGTAACTGTCATCTTAAGTAATGATCATTTCAGCCTTACATTAATACAAAATAATATGATAACACTCTAAAAATGAATCAAAATCCAAATAGTCAGATGGTTCACTAGGTACAAATAAAATGAAAAATTTACACAGCAATCCAACAGACAGCCCTACCCAAAAAATGTAAATGTGTCTGCTGCCAAGTCTATCACACACATTTTGAACCACATATATTTACTACACATGCCCACATACATACATGCACATACATCGTTAGTGAAAGAAACTCAACGAATCAACCATTTAACAGTGCCAAATGGGCTAAGCGGATGTTCAGATACGGTTTAGGTCTTATTTCACTTTCCACACAGAAAGTAAAATTTAAAACTTACAAGGAGGTTGCACTGTACCATTGATTCCTATTCTTTTAAAAAAAGGATCTTGCACTTAGTCCAGGCTGTCCTGGAACTCATGACCCTCCTGATACTGAGATTACAGGTATGTCTATATGCCACCACAACTGACTCAAAACCCTATTTTTCACATTATAACAATTGCAACAATCGAGAAAAGCAGCAACAAGAGGACTTCACAAGTCAACGACAGCCTGGGTTATATCCAAGTGATACCCGATCTTTAAAAAAGACCATCTAAGAATTCTACTTTCTGTATACTTAAAATTCCAGAGCTGGAGAGAGAGCTCAGCAGTTAAGAGCACTGACTGCTCTTCCAGAGGTCCTGAGTTCAATTCCCTGCAACTACATGGTGGCTCACAACCATCTGTAATGGGATCTGATGCCCTCTCCTGGTGTCTGAAGACAGCTACAGTGTACTCATATAAATAAATAAAATGGATCTTTAAAAAGGGGAAAAAAAAAAAAAAAAAAGAAAATCCTTTAGTAAAATACTTAAAAAGTTGAAGGTTTGAGGGGCTTGAGAGATTGCTCGATGGTTAAGAGCACTGGGTTCAATTCCCAGCACCCATATGGTAGTTCACAACTGTCTAATTCCAGCTCCAGAGGAGGCCTCCACAGGAACTGACACCCCCAAACAGAAATGCACGCAGGCAAAACACTGAAGCATAAAAAGATTTTTAAAGTTTGCTGAAGCCAGGCATGGTAGCTCATATTTGTAATCCTAGCATTTGGGATCTGAGGAAGATGGGTTGTTACCAAGGTGGAAAGGCTGGGACAGAATTCAATCTATCCCACATTCGCCAATCCTTAGCTTACAGAGAGGAGAAGCAGCACAACTAAATCCCATTCCTCTTGTTGGGTCTATCAAAAAGCTCACATTCTGGTTTCTCCATTATCTCTGTATATTACACCTCCCTAAAATAGGCCCACAAAACTCAGATACTTACCCAGCATTCCACCAGCCACCAGAATGTCAAAGAGTGTTTCTGCATAGCGGCGGTAGTCAAGTTTTGCTCCAGAAGCATCAAGAAACTTAGCTACTGCTTCCAAATCAGTACCAGTTTCAGTTAAGCCTTGAATAATACAGTCTTGAAACTGAGTAGGGTCAAACCTCTCTTTTTCATCTGAAGAGAGAAAAAATTAGTTTCAAGAAGCTTATCAAAAATGGCACAAACCAGCAAATAGGATAAACAAATCACGGAGTATCATTTAATTCAATAGGTGGAAAAAGGTACCCAAGACTCAGAATAAGTATGACAAGAGAAAGATTAAACACACAGTGTCTCCTGCAGGATGACGAATGCCTTTAATCCCAGCACTCTGGAGGCAGAGGCAGGCGGATCAAGGCCAGCCTGGTCAACAGAGTGAGTTCCAGGACAGCCAGGGCTACAGAGAAACCCTGTCTCGAAAATCAAAACAAACAAACAAAAACCAAAAAAGAACTACATGGCTGCTCCACTCTGCAAGCTCAATGTACTAGGATTTCCTGCTCCCACTGTCACTAGCCTGCTCTAAGGAACCCACACCAGCCATAGTGGCACAAGTCTTTAATCCTAACACTAAAAAGGCAGATGAAGGTGGATCTGAATTCCAGAGCTGGTCTACCTAGTGATTATCTTATTTCAAAAGCAAATAAAAACAAAACTATTTAACACTAACCTTCTTATACCGGGTATACTTTATTCCTCTAAAAATCTGCACACTCAAGTTCCCCCCCACCTTTCTTTTTTTCTGAGACAGGGTTGCAGGCATCTTCCTAGCCTTGGACTGATTTTAGAATCCAGTCTTGTATATGCTGTACAAGTTGTACTACTGAGCTACAGTCTAGCCTGGCTCTATTAGGTTGATACAGAGTTACCTTCCTAACATGTATCCATCTTATTAAGACAATTTCTCACTAAGCCCTGAGCTCACTTTGACTAGACTGGTTGGCCAGCAAGTTCCATGGACGCTCCTGTCTTTGCCTCATCCATTCTTGAATCACAGGCACCAGTTACTATGCCTGGCTTGATGTGGATAACAGGTGTCAAACTCAGGTCTTCATGCCTGTACAGCAAGCACTTTACCCTTCACTTCCCCTATCTTAAGCTTTGGAAATAAGATTCTAAGGCTTTATTTATATATGTCAAATAAGCACTCTACTGAACTATAACCCCCAAGCCCTGGTTTTTTGAGACAGGGTTCTGGAACTCACTATGTAGACCAGGCCAGCCTTGAACTCAAGAGATCCTTCTTGCCTTTGCCTCCTGGGTGTTGGGATTAAAGGTGTGCGCCACCACTGCCCCACTGTTTTGAGACAGGGTTTTGCGGTGTAGCTGTATGTGTAAAACTTCTTAAAAGTTTTAGGGGCTCTTTCCTTTTTCTTTCATGTGTCCATAACACTTTAGCTTTTCCTTTAATCCTAGCACTCGTGAGGCAGAAATAGGAGGATCTGTGAGCTTGAACCCAGCCTGGTCTACACACTGTGTACAGGAGTCAGGGCTATGTAGACACCCTGCTTTAAAACAAACAAAACCCACCCAGCTGAAATCATGATTCCATTGTATCTTGTGTATTTGTGCAACTAGCTACTTTCTTCTTTTAAATAGTAAACACCTACATGTGTATGCCTGGAGTCTGAAGAAACCAGAAGAGGGCACTGTATCCCCTGGAACTAGACTTACAGGAAGATGGGAGCTGACTGATATGGGTGCTAGGAATCAACCCAGATCACCTACAGGGGGAGCAAGGCCAAAACCAGCCATTTTCAGTATTTCCTTTCAAAATATCATGTATCCCATAAAGTTTCTGTGAGTACTAAATAATGCAAAGCAGAAAACACTTAGCCTCTACTGAATTATCAGACCCCTCACATGCTCCAGGCAGGTGCTTTGTTTCTCGGTGGTCCTGGAGATGAACCCAGGGCATCACACATGCTAGGCAAGTGCTCTGCCACTGATGTGCACTCCCAGCTTTTCCATGTCTTAACTTGCCAATTTCGGGCAAATGATATCTGAATCTTTACATGTCAGCTCAGACTAGACTCATTTCTTTTTATACGAGAGTGAAAAATTATTTTTTCCAAGATTCTCTTGGTTTTACTGAAAGCCCTGTCTTCAAAACTCCCTTAGCTCCAGGCAACCTTGGATGATTATACCTAGAACCAGGCCATAAATGATTCCTTTTCTGTTATTGAGGGAGGTACTTAAAGAGTTTTTTTTGTATCCTAGGCTGGTCCAGTTACTAATGGTAACTCTTTTGCCTCAGTTGTAGGAGTGCTGGATTATAGGTGGATGCCACACCACATAGCAGAGACAATCTTTATCTGGATTTAAGGAAGTGATACCTCCCAGATGCTAACAAAAGTTACACAATCTTATCAAGATAATGCTAGGAATCTACTAACTCAGAGAATACATAGTTTTGTTCATTACTGACAAATCGCTTTATTTAAGAAAATCTGCTGGCTAAATCTATACCTACAAAGACTGGAATAAAAGTACACTTTAGTATCACCACCAGGGGGACAGACTATGGAGAATATAAAAAGACGCTGTCATATATGTCAAGTTTTCTATGAACGGTAGAAAACCAGAAATAACCTTAAGACCAGTAGTTAGCCCATTCTCCATTTCCTCAAAACTACTCAACAGGCTAATGTGTGCTTCATCTTTTTGAGTCAGCCCCATGTAGCTTAAGCTGGCCTGGGATTCACTAAGTGGACTTCCACTTACTGGCCTCTCCACCACTAGAATTAAAGATGTATACCACCATGCCTGGTCAATATGTTTTCAAAGAATACCATCTAAACTTTTTTAAAGACAGGTTTCTTTGTGTAGTCCTGGAAATCAGAGATCTGCCAGCCTCTGACAGAGTACTAGGTTCAATCACCAGATTTGATTGCCAGTAGGAGCTCATGCCTTTAATCCTAGCATTTGGAGGCCATTCTGAGCTACAATTGCTAAACCTTAAAAAAAGAAAAAGAAATTAATGTGAATCCCATTCTATAATTCTGTAAGTTAAATCTGATCCCCCCCACATATATCTTTTTCAAGACCTAGACCATATTAGACACTCTATAAGTGAGTCCCTTTCACATTATCTCCACAAGGTCTAGGTGAAATTAGGGATTATAGGAGTGTCCCCCTTTCTTTTAGCCTTCTTTGTTCATATTCTTAAAACTATGAGCTTAAAGTTACAGATTTTAGCCAATAGTTTCCACACTTTAAAAAAAAAAAGAAAGTTTGAGGAAACCGTAGAAACACTAAGGGAGTAGTTAATCTGAAATAGTAGTTAAGGAGAAACTCAAGTTTTTGTTGTTTTCTCATGGGGGGGTTAGTAACATGCAGCTGACTGTGAGAGAAACCAAGATACATATCTGAAAGCTTAAGGGAGATTTTACCTCTTTTTCTGGTTTTAAAACGCTGGCCTGATAGCGTTGGTTTCTGCTGCTTTTGATTATTCATAAAAGACACCCTAGAAAAAAGGGAAAGAAGGCCTTAAAAGCACCTGTGCCAGTAATGTTAACTTCTGAAACAAAGTATCAAACCTTAAATCAAAATTACAACTAAAGCAAACACAGTACACTTTCAGTTTTCAGGCCAAAAGAGCTGGTGCAGGTAAGTTTCCCTCTACAAGAACCCCTTGATGGAACTACACCTTGATATGACATTTTAGTATCACCCTGTCTGGTGGCAAATGGCCTATCACTGGCCTATCACAAACCTAATTGCTTCTACACTGCCCTTTGCATCTCCCACTTTTTCTAAGTAATCCGAACTTAAGAGGACTGCCGCGATCACGAGCTATCTGTCAAAGCTCCTGAACAGCATCTGCGCAGCCCTCACTCCAAAGTGGTGCCTAGAGCCGCAGAGATGGCTTGCACCCTTCCAAAATGCAAAACTGAGAGCTGGCCGCAAACGCTACAGCCCAAGTCGCCTCCTCCCCGGGCACGTGTCTCCACATCCACACCCTTTCCCGTGCCTCCCGCCTCGCAGGGCTCGGGTGGCGGGCCCCGGAGCGCAGTGGGCCCTTCTCCACCGACCCTGTCGCCTGGGGTGGTGGCCGCCGCGCCGAGCGGACCACAGGCGCCGAGGCGCTGCGCGCCGGGGCCCCCGCCGCCCCGTACATCCGCCCGCCCTCCCGCGAAAGCAGCGGCGGAGGCGGCGGCCGTGGCGGTGGTGGCGGCGGCTGCGCCCCGCCCGCCGAACCCCTCACGCGTACATCACCCAACAGAGGCCGCGGCGGCTTTGTTACCCAGGCCGGCTGGGGCGCACACGGGGCGCGCCGCCACCCCGGCGCCCCGCGGCCTCGCCCGCCCTCCAGAACGGCGGCCCCGGCCACGAATCCAGGCCCCGGGTCCCGCTGGCTCCTCCGAACCGCGCCGCCACCCTCACCCTACGCCAGGCCACGGCGCGCCGCTGTCCCCTGGCGCAGCGCCGCGCTGGCCTCACCGAATTTAAGGCGAAGAGAAAAGAGCCAGAAATCCCCGAGCTGGCGGCAACTGCGGCGCTGTCTCCTCTGCGACCGGAACTAACGCGAGCAGGAGGAGAGGAAGAGGCGCCACCCCCGTCCCGGAGGACCGCTATCGCGAGATTTCTATCCTGCGCCAGTTCGCACCCTCCCTGCTGAGGCCGCGGGGTGGCAGCTCCCGGGCACCGGCGAGCCCAGCGGGTGGTAGGCATCTTTATCCCGCTTTAAAGCCCCAGGCTGCCCTGAGTCTTGTACCGAGGTAGCCCGTCCCCCTTCCTCCGCCGCATCGTCCGGCCTCCCCCCTCGGGGCGGAGGTGGAAGGGGGGAGCGGCCCCTCGACGGCCGCGAGTTGGACCAGTCGACCCCATCCCAGCCCGGACCCCTCCTCCGGAAGCCGGAGCCCGGGGGTGGGGGGCGCTGGACGGCGTGTGCGGAGGCCGTGGCGGCCGTAGGGTTCTGCCGGGGTCCGGACTGCAACCCGGCCTCCTTCCTCTGCGATGCAGCGGGCTGAGGGCAAGTCTGACCCCCGCCTGTCACCACGCCTTGCAAGTGGTGCTTGTCCCCTGACTGCGGTGGACTCGGAACTTGTTAAAAACAGATTGCGAGGCCCCCACCCGCAGGGTTTATAATTGCTTCTGGTGCAGGACCCAAGAATGTGCCTTTATCACAGAGTCTCTGAGACAAGGACCTTCAGAAGGTGCATTCTCGGGAACAACATAAAACTGCCCGCATCCGGTTTGTGCCCTTTCATCTGCCATCTCCTGACATCGGGATTTGTCCTTAAAATCCCTTTTCCTCGCCCAACTTCTCTTTATCATACATACTGGTAGAAACCAGTTATATTAGTCGCCTTCCTAGTGCTCTGACCACTACCTTTACCTACCAACTTGAACGGAAAGTTATGTCTTAGAGGTGTTCCTTGAAGTTGTAGGGAAATCCAGACTTAGTCTTCACCCTCCTTGCTTCGTAGTCTTCAGTGTGTTCCAGGTCCCTTTAGAACCTTGCTCTGGGCATTCGGGTTTCTCAATAAATATAGTCTTTGTGTTTCTGCCACCCACCACCCCTGTACTCACACCTTTAATCTTTCTTGCTCATATATGGAAGGCGCCTCTGTTCACTGGGATTTCACATGTACTGTATTCGGAGTTTCAGATTTGCCTCTAAAGCATTAAGCTGCCGTTTGATGGATCTAGGCTCTCTCTTCTTTTCCGTTCAAGTTGGTAGGTAAAGGCTGCAGACAGCACTGAAGGAACAGTGGTGGGAAGATAGCAGCAAGAACCTGACTTCTTGGAGATACTACTGCGGGTGGCCTATAGGACTGAGCTTTGGTGGAACCTCGGTAGGCTGTGGAGCCTAGTGGGAAATGATGGGACTGAGGGCTGTAAGTCCCCCTACCTTTATTCTCTAACCCTGAATCCTCTCTGGCATTTTTCTTGGAAATCTCATTTCATGTTACCTATGCCCGCATAGGAGATGAACTAGTCTGGACGAGGGCCTGCAGATTGAAAAGACACTCGGGTCCTTTGGAAGCCAAATGCCACAGCTGTTTATTCCAGAGCTCTTATATAGTCATTTACACAAGGTTAAGCAAAACAACAGGAAGCCAGCAATGCTATCTAAGGGAACGTCTTGGTCTCATGATTCTTAGCCCACCTGAGCAAAACAGCCTGCAGGGGTCAGGAAATTGGTAAACAGTTCTCATGGGAACCAACACTCTTCCTGACCACAAGGGCAGGGTAAGCCAAGTCTCAGCAAGCCAAAGCCTTTCACCCCACAATTTCATACTCTTCGTGATAGACTACCATGTTCCCCACATTATGTCTGTTTCTGATTTGTTAAGGGTACAATGTTTCACTGATTTAAAAGCCATGTTTGTATAGTGTGTGTGTAGCAGACATTCTTCTAAGCGCTTAACTGCATTGAGTCCTTGAAGCTACCCCATGACCTTGACATTCTCATTAGTCTTGTTGGGAAAAGAAGGCATGTAGGTCAGTTAACTTGCTGGTGATTGAGACCAGCGGCCTGGCTCCACCAGTATAAAAAACTGCCAGGTCAAACCCTGAGCTGAGCTAGAGAGACAAATATCGGTGACAAGATAGCCAGACCCATTCCTCATAAAGCTTCTCTGTGCATTTGCCACAGTTCCCAATTCTATCTCCTTTCCAGGACCATCCTGATTTACACCCTGTCTTTGTATTTTTGAGACAGGGTCTTGCTATGTAGCCAAAGCTGGCCTTGACCTCACAATCCTCCTGTATCAACTTTCCAGGTGCTGGGATTAGAGACATCAGTCACATGAGGCTTCTTTGTTGCACTGTGTCTTTCTTTTCCAGGGTGATCTTTCTAAATGTAGCTCAGGTCCTTCTCCTCAGTGTCTGAATTCCTTGGTTTTCATGAAAGACCACAGAAATACCTCTTTCCACCTTCTTATACCATTGGTGGCTTTATGACATCTTTTAAGGAGTCAGGACCTTAAAACACGGCTTGGGAGATGGCTCTGTGTGTAAAATGTTTGCCACACAGTATGAGGACGCAAGCTCTAATTCTCAAAACCCACATAAGAGCTAAGTGTTCTTGGCAGCCCACCTATAATCCCAGCACGTGGGAGGTGGAGGAGGGTTCCGTGGAATAAGGTAACTAGCTGGACAGGTACCATGCACGCTTTTAGTCTCAGCACCCAGGAGACAGTGGCAGTGGTAGTCTGTGAAGTCCAGGGCAGCCTGATCTACATAGTTTCGAGTCAGAGTTAGACAATAATATCTTGTCCCCTATCAAGAGAAAGAGAGAGATCTTATCCCAGTAAATAAGGTAGAAAACCAGGAAAATTCAGTCATCCTTGTACATACATTCACCCACGTGTACATTATCATACATGTACACATGCAAATATACTAAAATATACCCAAATATACTAAATCATATCCAAATATGTTAGAAAAATCTCGTATTCTGATGCATTTTCTTGGACGGGAGGGGATTGAGCTTACTAGGAATAGTATATAGCAAGCAGCCTGTTTTATAACTTCAGCAGTATTTGTGGGGGTAGCTGTGGTAGGCCGGTGGGATTGTTAAGTGTATTATGGTAATCTTCCTAACAACTCCATCCTTCAGTCAGGCAGGACACATTGTATCTTCCCTCTTACTCTGTTAGGCTCACCTTAGCTACTCCTTCCCCACCCCACTCCCATTCCTTAATAGCTACATCCAATGTGAATGCATTCCTTTTTAAAACTTCTTTTGAAAGATGTACTTTCTTTCTGATGTTTAAGCTATGTGTGCAATGGACTTTTTCTCCCAAACTGACAGTTTCAAGAGCAGTGTCTGATTCTTAATCATCTTAGTACTGCCTCAGTGGATAGCAGGCAGGCACAGAATTTATGAAACCAGTACATTTGTTACAACCACAGAGTTTATCATGGGGAGAAAGAAGGTCACAGAGAAGTTTAAGGGGGAGCTAATTTTCTCATAGGAAAGCTTGGAAGCAGATGTTTAAAGAAATACCCAGGGATGGTGAGATGCTCATCTGGTAAAGGCACTTACTAAGACTAACCTGTCCTCCATGCCAAGAGCCTACAGGCCAGAAGGAGAGCACCCACCGGTTGTTTTCTGACCTCCAAATGTGCACTGGCCAGTGTATGTCCACACACACAAATGCTCCAACTGACAAAAACAGAACAGTGTAAAAAAAAAAAAAATCAGTAACAATTAACCTTGCCAATTCCTGCATGAAAATAATGAAGTTTCTGGCAAAATATTAGCCACATTCATGCCTGTATCTTATGGTGCTACTGGAAATTTTAGCGAGTCCCACTTTGGAAGCCATATGGTACCAGAGAAACTGGAGTTTCCTCAATTGGGTTCTTAGTTTCCATAATAAAAAAACTGAAAAATGAACTTGGTAGGAAGCTTAGGGACAATTTTATTAGAAACAGAAAAAACAAAACAAAACAAAACAACAAAAAAAAAAACAACAGCCACTAAGGAGAGAGAGACAGAGACAGACATGCCTTTTGAGTGGAGCCAACTCCACTCAACATGGAGCCAACTCATGTTCAGCAATGGAGACTGGCAAGCAGCTGCAGGTCAGCAACTGGCTACATTGCAAAAGGGAGTGACTTCAGGAGAAAGCCTGCTTAGGCTTTGGCCCCTGCTCTAAAGAAAGAAAAGTTACACATTTCTGACTTAGAACTCAGAAAAACAGGCTGACTTAGAGCTACACAGTAGTGGCTCTTTAAGTGGGGCTTCTGGGAAGGAAAAGGCACCATCTCAAGATAATTGTATCTCCCATCACTTCAGTATGGCTACCTTCCTGAGGGATAGTTCAGGTGATTGACAGGCCCACTGGGGTAACACTTTTTCTGTTTGGTTGGTTGCTTGTTTCATTTTTTGGATACAGGGTTTCTTTGTGTAGCCCTGGCTGTCCTGGAACTTGTTTTGTAGACCAGGCTGGCCTCAAACTCAGAGATCTGCCTGCTTCAACCTCCCTAGTGCTGGGATTAAAGGTCTATGTCACTATACTCCACTCTGTATTAACTCTTAAAGTTAGACAAAATGGTTTGTTATGTCTCGACTAAGGACCAGAAGTAGATTATACTCTTTTGATCGGGGGAAATAGCTTTCTCTTTTTGGGGTAGGCTAAAACTGGGGAATAGATATATAGCCTATTTTCTTTTTTCTTGTTCCTTTGTCTCCTCCTCTTTTCTTTTGTGACAGGGTCTCGCCATGTAGCTCTAGCTAACCTGGAATTCACTATTCAGGAGTGACAAGCTGCTTTTTTGTTTGTTTGTTTGTTTTTTGTTTTTTTGAGACAGGGCTTCTCTGTATAGCCCTGGCTGTCCTGGAACTCTGTAGACCAGGCTGGCCTCAAACTCAGAAATCCTCCTGCCTCTGCCTCCCAGGTGTGACAAGCTGCTTTCAGACTCACAGAAAGCCCCTACCTCTGCCTCCACAAGTACTGGGATTAAAGGGGAGTGCCATCACACTAGCATCTCTTTTGTTTTGTTTGGATATGGTTCATCTTCACTACAAAAGAATGTAGAGACCTAACGCTAAAGCTGTTAGAAGGGAGACCTGTCTGGGTTGCATTTGTGGTCATACCCTCAAATATGGCCTCGAATCTGGTTCATTTAGATGGAGCTAAGAAACCAGAGCTCTCTCTGAGTTCTCGGGCATGGATACGAAGGGAATTGTTCCATGTCAGG
>JADRCH010000006.1:6210131-6253242 GCA_019843965.1 Rhynchomys soricoides | reverse complement strand
CTCTGAGTTCTCGGGCATGGATACGAAGGGAATTGTTCCATGTCAGGACCCCTGCCTCTGACCTGCCTCACTAATGTCTGTCTCCAGTCTATCATGACTATGTTTGAACTTTTCTTCATTGCTACTGAGTCAGATAGGCAGATTTCATGAATGAGCTGGGCAGTGGTGGTGCATACCTTTAATCTCTGAGTTTCAAGCCAGCCTGGTCTACAAAGTGAGTTTTAAGACAGGCAAGGCTGTTACACAGAGAAACTCTGTCTCAGGGGGGAGAAAAGATTTTATGAACAAAAATACTTCATTAACTATTCTTGGCACAATCTTTATAAAAATGTTAATACTTAAAATATTCATTACATTTATTTTGTGTGTGTGTAAATATTTGCAAATGACTGTGAGTAAATAAGTGAATAGCACAGCATGTAGTCAAGAGGACAAGCCTTCAGGGATTGGCTCTCTCCTTCCACCAAGTGGGTCCTGGAGATGGAGCTCAGGTTCTTAGACTACAGCAGGCATCTACTCACTAAGCCATCTTACCATCCTCTCCACAAGGTTTTGGACAGGATCAGTATTACTGCTTTTTGAAACATTTGATAAAAGTGACCAGTGACTCTGCCTGGGAATAGCGTTTCCTTTGTGAGTGGATTTTAATTACCAAGTCAGTTCTTTTACTTGCTTTTAATCTGTTCACATCTTTCTACTTCTTCCTGAATCAGTTTTAATAGTTTACAGCTTTTCAGGAATTTGTTATTTCATTTGTTTAGCTAGTGAGTAGTTCATATTTCAATAATTTGTGTATTTTTCTTCCTTTATTTAAATAAATTTATTTTTATTTTTATGAGACAGTATCTCGTGTATCCCAAGCTATTTCCTTTAAACTTGCTTTGACCTTGATCTTTTTGGTCCTCCTGCCTTAGCTTCCCAGGTGTTGAGTACAGGTGAGTGTGTGTGTGTGTGTGTGTGTGTGTGTGTGTGCTCGCGCCAGAAAGGGTGTCAGATCCCCGGTGGGCTGAGTTACAGGTGGTTGTTAGCAGCCTGACATAGGGGTTAGGAACCAGCCCTTGTTCTTTTGGAAAAGCAGTATGTACTCTTAACTGTGGAGCTGTCTCCAGCCACACCTGACCCAGTTTTATGTGATGCTAGAGACTGAACCCAGGGCTTTGTCCACACTAGTAGAGCATTCCACCAACTCAGTTGCATCTCCAGTTTGCTAAAAGTTCACCAGTTTTGTCCTTGTTTTCAAAGAAGCAAAGTCTTCTGGCTTCATTGTTGTTTTCTCTTTTCTCAAGAAAAACCTATATGCTTTGTTTCTTTGTGCACAGAAGAGCTACAGATCCATTGTTCTTACTCTAAGCTTGGAAGCTTTCCACAAATAAACAGGTCTCAGTTTGTTGTTTGTCTACAGGCCTCTCAGTGCCCTGCACAGAGCTGGTCCTCAGCCCTGATGCTGAAATGCTGGGTTTGGGGCTTCTGCCCATGCTTTCTGCTAGTTTTGGAGAGTGGTTACCAGCCTCTCTCTGCACTAGTTGCAGTCTTCACAGTAGATTAAAAGCTTTGAGCTTTTAATAAAAAGTCCAAAATACAGCATGTAAACTTGATGTCCTTGCTTCACTTTGCTGGTGGAAATGGATACATAGTGATTATTTTTTGAAAGTAAATATAAATTAGTGTTGATTGCTTCAAGGACTTATTTAGAAAAACACATTGTTTTTACCCAGTGATCTGGGAAATGGATATGTCTGTGCTTTGGACTTTGTAGCCGATTGTGGAGCTCCTTATAAACCTGGCTTAAATACTGTAACCTTATCTATGCATACTTGTGTATAAATTTATGCATGTGTGTGGCTAGAAATATATTCATTAGTTCCACACACACACACAAAAATTAAGACAAAGTCTCATGAAGACCAGGCTCCTCTTAAATTTCTTGTATATCCGAGGGTGACTTTGAACTTCTGGTCCTCCTTCCTCCACTTCCTGAATGCTGGGCTTAGAAACATGCACTACCATACCTGGTTTTATACTACTTCAGTTGGCCTTCTTTAATCAAACATGTGAAAGTCTCATGCTGGTGAAGAATGAATACATCTACAGTCCCTGCATCAGGGCTTCACATCAAGAACCAACTGTCACGGGGCCAAAAGAAGAGAGATTCACTTCACTCCCCCACCCCCCCCCCCCCAACTCATGATTACCAGGAACCTTAGAATGTGACCTTATTTAGAAATCGGGAATTTGCAGATATGGTCAAAATGAGGTCATACCAGACAAGGATAGGCCTTAAGTCCAATGACTGCCATTTTTATGAGAAATGGAACAAAGCACACAGACACACACTAGGAAGGCCACATAGTTATGGGGATAGAGTGGTGATGCAACCTCAAGAAAGGAATGCCAAGAGCACTAGGAGCCACTCAAGAGGCTGGGACATGCTCCCTGGGAACCCATGGCCCTGCTGACAGTGTGGGCTCAGCCCTCCAGCCTCTAGGGCTGTGGAAAAACGTAGTCTTAGGTTACCCAGCACAGTAGGTAGCTGTGTGGAATGAATGCAGGCCCACAGGAGCCTGGCAGCAGCAAGGGTCTCACAGCCATAGCTGTGAACCATTGCTCTTTAGCCTTGCGCACCTTGCTCAAGGGCCAAACTCCCGGCAGAAAGTCTCCGGCTGAGCGTATTCTGTCCCTTTTTCAACAGCCTGATTGGAACATGTGGGTGGAGCACGGGTGATTCCACTTGTCTCCTCTTTGGAGAAAAGAACTCACTTTTGGGTAGTTATCACCATATATATTGGTGACTACTACACAGATGACAGGACAGCTCCTCTGGACAAAGTCACTTTCCTGCTGATTCTCTTACCCAGTGGCAATAGGTGGGTGGCTATAGGTGAGAAAGGCTGTCCAGGCGGCTTTGTGCAGAATGTTTTGGAGCAAGTACAGCTAGCTAGAAGCTGACATCAAAGATGAGATGAAGAGAACAGAGGAGCTGTGGTGTGATGTTCCTGCAAGGGAAGGGAGCTACTGCCTTATACTCTTGAGTCTAACTTGACCTTCCAGGTTGTGTGAGGAGAACTTCATTTTCTGTCTCCAGCAATTTCTGCCAAGTATATTTGAGTATTTTGGCATCTTAACTGGAAATTTTATCTTTTTTTTACTATTTACCCAATTATGTAACATGGATCAAGTATTAATTTTTGCTCTTGGAATGGAGCAGGGAGTGTTTTTTTGAGACAGGGTTTCTCTGTGTAGCCCTGGCTGTCCTGGAACTCACTCTGTAGACCAGGCTGGCCTCGGAACTCAGAAATCTGCCTGCCTCTGCCTCCCCAGTGCTGGGATTAAAAGGGTGTGCCACCACTGCCTGGCTAGGGTATTTTCTTTGTCAAAGAAAACCTGAAAGACAAAAGTGCAAATGTCCCCCATGCTCCCTGGGGGTGGGAGTGGGGGATAGAAGGATCCATAGAGCCCAAGGTGAGTGTTGAGAGCTACAGTACTAGGCAGGCTACAGAGGTGGATCAGGAGGAAGAGTTTTTTCCTAGGATGCAATAGGCCATGGGTTCAATCCTTAGCACCACATAAAACCGGAGAGTAGTGGTTCATGTTTGTAATACCAGCACTCAGGAGGTGGAGACAGGAAGATCACAAGTTTATATTCTTAGGGACAGAACACAAGGCTAGCCTGGGCTTCTTGAGAGCCTGTCTCCTCCTACAGCCCCCAAAGGAACCATAGTTCCTTTCAGTTGAATGTGGTGACACAGGCTTGCAATCACAGCAACCAGAAGGTTGATAGAGGAGCATCACAAGTTCTAAGCCAGCCTGAGCTACATAGCAAGACTTGTTTCGAAAAGTCAACCTCCTCTACCAAAAAGGCATCTAGCTGCTGCCAATGGTAGGAAAGAGTGAAATTGCTGAAACAGAAAAGCAAAACAGCAAAAGCAAGTGTTAAAGCAGGGTAAACAGATTATGGTGGTACATGACTTTAATCCAAGCACTTAGAGACCAGTGGATCTAAGTCCCAGCACCCTGGTCTACAAGGTGAGTTACAGGACAGCCAGGGATACATAGTAAGACCCTGATTTTAAAGAAACAAATCAAAATGAAACAGGGGCAGAAATTAGGTACTTAAAAAAGTATTCATTTGTGGTGTGTGTGTGTGTACGCACACGTATGCCACAGCACATGTGGAGCTCAGAGGAGAATTCTTATGGGTTGGTTCTTTATTTCATGGGGGACCCAGGGATAGAACTCAGTTCCTCAGGCTTGGCAGCAGTTTATCCACTGAGCCATCTCACTGGCCCAGTACTTACTTGTTTGTCTCCAACATTGTGGTGTTTATCACTCTAAGGGTAACTCTGATCTCAACAAGACTATGCAGGCATTTGGGATGAGTTATTTTTGATGGCACAAAGAGTTAATGGTAGGGGCTAGTAAACGGTCGTGCTCAGTGGTTAAGAGCACATGTTGCTATTAGAAGATCCAGAATCAGTTTCCGGTACCCACCTGGTGGCTCACAGACCTTTATAACTACAGTTCCCGGGCATCCAGTACCCTCTTCTGATCCCCAAGGACAGCAACCATGCATGTAGGACACATAAATACGAAAAGACAAAACACCTAACAGTAAAAATAAACAAAAAAATCTTACTAAACTCAAACTCTTGTTCATATTACTTATCCTGAATTATTTTCTGCAGCAAAACCAAGAATCCCAGCTTCCCCTGAAAAGAATTTGATTTGAAAAAATTTATTTGAAAGAATGCTTCAGGTTGCCGTGGGCTGCTGATAAATCCAGAGAACAAGTTTCAAATATATGATTTCAAATGTAATTTTTATTTTCTTTTGTGAAACACAGTCTCACTCTATAGCCCTAACTGGCCTGCAATTCACTATGTAGACCAGGCTGGCTTTGATTCAAATATGATTTTTTTAAAGTATTTTATTAAGATTTATATTATCCAGATTCTAGTACATCAACTTACAGGAATCATTTGTATGCAAACCCCACTCATTTTAGTATTTAGAATACCCATGACAAAGAAAATACATTTCCAGTAACCACCCTTATTCCTAAGAAACCAAATTTAAAAAAACAACTATGTGTATGACCATTTAAAATAAGCTATGTGTATAACTATTTAAAATGGTACAAATGATAAAGCAAAATTCTGATATTTTCATTAGATTTTACACTGAGGAATTTGTTTTCAAAAAAGTTTAGATTCGTTTTATTAATTTCAATTTTTCACCTCAGCCACCCCAAAAACTTCGCTGCCTTCTGCCCTTGCACCTTAACATGACTTGCTCTGACCCCTCTGCTCCAGAGTCCTTTCTCCTCTGGACTCTTGTGGCCTGGGAACTTCTCAGTCAGTGGATGGACTTGTGGACAGCTGTATCCTGGTCCCTGCAAGCCAAGGCCTCTGTCCTGTGTCCTCGGGTGATAGGACTCTCCTCTCCAGGCCCCTGAGCTCACTAGTCACCCTTTACCCTCTGCCCAGCCTCAGCTTCTCATCCACTTCTGCAATCTGCCCACTAGGACTTGTGAATCCTGGCTGGTAGAATGTCCGTTTTCTCATCCACTTTCTGGTCAATAGAGCCAACTTACATGCATCTTTCTGATCCTTTGAAAGCTCTTAAAACCCATTTGGACTTCCATGGACCCTGCATATTTTATCATTTACTGCTTTTAGTTTTATTTTTGTTTTGCTGGTGTTCAAACTCAGGACTGACACAGAACATTCTAGGCAAACCCTCCATCACTGACCTACATTTTCATTCCTACGTATCTTAAACCACTATACAAGGTTGATAACAATTATGATTCATTTACTCTCTTTTGCCTGTTTCATTGCCATTTCAATGCATAAGAAACTGAACCATCCAGGATTTCTGAAGTTCTGATATCAGATCAGATGTTTTCCATATAAAGTCAAACAAAACAAAAGCAAACAACAAAAAAAAAAGCCCCACACAAATAAAAGCAAAACATTTTGTGATAATGCTTGATTCAAAACTCCGAACACTGTTTTTCCCCTTCAAATTCCAAAGGGATGTTCACTTGCTGATCAATCATCTAACACAAGGAAAATACCAGTTCTTTTCTGTTAAATACACATACATAGACCCACAGCCTATCCCTGGTTAAGGAGGATGGGGAGGAAGAAATCCTTGAAGAAACCTTGCCATGCTAGGGCTCAGTGGCTCCCAGTCAAAGGCATCATGTGCATAGCTGCTGGGAGGGTCTTTCAGGCACACCAGTCTCCTTTTGGCTCCTTCTGCAGCAACATTTACTCAGTCTTTTCAAAGACAAATTAAACGTGCTTCAAACATCGAAGCACTTGCCTGGCAGCCTCTAGGCTGAGGACACTAAGCAAATAATTTGTAAGAAATGCTTCCATCTCCTTAATGTGGTTAGATTTGAATAGTGATTCTAAACTTCGTGACAGAGCTCACCCTCCCGCCCACCCAACAGCGTATGAATACAGTTTGGAGTCCAGTCAGGATTAAGAGCCGGATTTTCACTTGACTACTAAAATATCTGAGGAAGGAAAAGAGAGAATAGTTACCAACAGCATGGAACTCCCTCAAATTAAAAAAGATGCTTGGAGACCAGAGAATCTGGAGTTCAAGACCAACCTGGGCTATATGAGACCCTGTCTACAAAATAAAAAAGGGGGGGGGGACTGGTGGAGGTGGGCTGGTGAGATGGCTTAGAAGTTAAAGGCACCTAGCCTGATAGGTACTTTGAGATCAGAGGACAACTTTTGGGAGTTGGTTCAATGTGTTCTTTCCTACCATGTATGTCCATGGGAATCAGTCTCATGTAACAAGTGCCACCTTACCCATGAGCCATCTTACCAGCTCTGTTTTTCTTAGAGACCGGGTCTCATGAAGCTCAGGCTGGCCTGGGACATAAGTTAATGCTGGTCTTGAGCTCCAGATCATCTTGCTCCCACCGTGCACATGCTGGGACTACAAGTCATGTCCAGAGAGATGTATAAAGTCAGTGTTTAATCTCTGCTTATGAAGCAAACACAGGGCCTACTCTGAGGAGTTCAGAGAGTTAAAATTATAGGTGAAAGATACCAAATATGAAATGTACATCGAAGTTTGTCTTTTGTGGTTTTTGCTTTTTTATTCTGTTTTGTTTTCATAGCATTGGGGGTGGAGGGGCTCCTGACATAAAATGACTATAAATGGTAAAGCTGCAAGAGGTTGTATCTGTCCTTCATTCCTTCCTCATTCTCTCTTCCTGCCTCCCCCTACACCCTTCTCTTTGTGCTGGCAATTGGACCTCCTGCCTCACCTACTCTGAGCTACATTTCCATCCCCATTTCCTTTTTTCTGCATTAGACTTGCCATCTGAGCATCTCCAACTTTGAAGGTCACACAGAAGTTGACAACATAGTTCAAAGTTTATTTCTAGTTATGTGTTTGTGTTAGTGTTTCTGTATGTGCCTGTGGAAGCCAGAGGCTTCAGATCTCATGGAGCTGGACTCATCTAAACTCTGGGAGAGCAGCATGCACTCTTAACCACTGAGCTCTCTCTCCTCCCAAACTCACCTCTTTCCTTCCTTTTACTTTTGCTTTTTGAGATAGTCTCATGTAGCCCAGGCTGTTCTCAAACTTGCTATGCAACCTAGCTCTTGATCCTCCTGTCTCACTTCTCAAGTACTAGGATGATACCCATATGTTATCAGGTATTTTAGAGCATGTGTGTGTGTTTGTGTGTGTGTGTGTGAGAGAGAGAGAGAGAGAGAGAGAGAGAGAGAGAGAGAGAGAGAGAGATACGCAATAGAGGAGCTGGGTGTGGTGGTGTACTCTGAAGGCAGAGGCAAGCAGATCTCTATCAGTTCTGGTCCAGCCGGGGATATGCAATGAAATTCTGTCTCCAAAAGAAAAGAACAGTAAGTGCTGCTATCCACAGAGCCATCTTTCCAGTCCTTTTACCTCATTTTCCCCAACAGGATCTCTCACTGAACCCAGAGTTTTGGCCTCCCCAGTGCTGATTATAGATGCCACCACTTTCACATGTGTGCTGGGGATTGGAACCCAGATTTTTATCCACTGAGCTCTTCTTAGCCCCTAAGATTATGATTTTTTTCATAATGACAACATATTTCTCATCAGAGAATCTCAGTGTTATTTTTCAAAGCCTTCAGTGCTCTGAATTTTGTGTCAAGGCAACACCACAAAATTGAAGTGGCTGAACCTCCCAAATACAGATAACCCTTCTGGATAACACCAGCTAGCCAGAAAGGTAAAAATCAGCAGATTTGGCTTTAGTTTTGCATTAAAGTTGTATCTCATACAAATCAGAGAACAGAATGTTTAAAACGTCTTAATCTACTCCATTCTCATTTTTCATTTTATTCATTTCAGTGTTGGTTATAACTTCTGAGTGGAGCTGGAGAGATGGCTCAGTGGTAGAGAGCACTGACTGCTCTTCTGGGGGTCCTGAGTCCAATTCCCAGCAACCACATGGTGGCTCAGAACCATCTGTAATGGGATCTGATGCCCTCTTGTGGTGTGTCTGAAGACAGCTACAGTGGACTCACATACATAAAAAAAAAAAAAAATAAAAAATCTTCTGACTGGCATCCTCATCATCCAAAGCCATGAATGTTTTAGTACTGTAGCTTAACATGTTGGCACTAAGATACAGTGATTTGAATGAATGCTTGCACAAATCTAGGGTTCAATGGAACATGGTTTGAAAACTTTTTCCCTCTCTTGGAGCCATTGTCACTTAATTTAATGATCTTACCTCTTAGGAAATGACAGCCGCTTAAGCTATAGGTATAGACCAAGGTTTAAACATCTTTGGGTCATCTCTCGGGATCTAAAGAAAAAAAAGAAATAAAAGACCAAAACTTAACACGTGTACTGAAATGCATATCTGACTTTAATTTTGACCAGAGAAATCATATCAAATCACCTTAAAACAAAACAAAACAAAACAGGTCTCAATACACACCTGTGGCTGGCCTGGAACTCTCTTTCAATCAAGCTGGCCTGAAACCCACAGAGAAAGATCTACTCTGTCTCCCGAGTGCTGGGAGTACACCTAGCCAGTTTTAAGGTTGCAAAACTTCTCATAAGAGAAGGCAGGATTTTCCTGGTTCCTGGGGAACTGGCCTCTGGCATTCTTTTTGAATGATAACTTTCATCGGCACATGACAAGAGAAAATGACTGGGTTAAGATGTTCTTTCTCACCTCTGTCTGCAGCATTAACCAAAGATTGCATGATGTGTGCTTCTGCTAGTTAAACCCTAAGCTCTCTGTACTATCCTGGGTTACAAGTTTCCTGAATTTAACTCCTTTACCTTTCTCATGGTCTAGATGTCTATCTTTTCTGAGAATTTGTCCTTTTAGCTTTGGCCTCAGGGTCACTGTAATGGCTGGTTTTGTGTGTAAACTTGACACAAGCTGGAGCTATCACAGAGAAAGGTGCCTCCCTTGAGGAAATGCCTCCATGAGATCCAGCTGTAAGGCATTTTCTCAATTAGTGATCAAGGGGGGAGGGCCCAGCCCATTGTGGGTGGTGCCATCCCTGGGCTGGTAGTCATGGGTTCTATAAGAAAGCCAGCTGAGCAAGCCAGGGGAAGCAAGCCAGTAAGGAACATCCCTCCATGGCCTCTGCATCAGCTCCTGCTTTCTGACCTGCTTGAGTTCCAGTTCTGATTTCCTTTAGTGATGAACAGCAGCATGGAAGTGTAAGCTGAACAAACCCTTTCCTCCCCAACTTGCTTCTTGGTCATGATGTTTGTGCAGGAATAGCAACCCTGACTAAGACAGCCACAAAGACCTTTACTTGCTGAGCCATGTCACTATCTTTCAAATGACTTTTCCAAACAAATGGCTTTATTTCAGACAAGATGCTGCTACTGATATAAGCTGTTGGGGGAAAAAAATCAACAGACCACAGGAAGATAGGTTGGTTTTCTGATTTAGGATAGTCACCCAGTCAGGACAGCACAGTTCAAGGTTATCTTTGGTAAGATCGAGGCCAGCATGAACTAAATGAGAACCTCTGTACTCAGTGGCCCTCTGGTTTGAACCACACCAGATGTGTACCTCAGGGCAGGGCACTTTTCTTTTTTTCTCTGAGACAGAGTCTTATGTAGCCCAAGCTTGCCTCAAATTCATTATGGTTGAGCATGACCATAACCTTCTGATCCTCTTGCCAACAGGGGAGTTTTTAAATTAAAAAATATATATACATTCAAAAACAGTATTAGAGCTTAGGTGCAGTTCAGATGTAGAGTGTATACCAAGCCTTCGTGAAGACCTGCTTCCTGTTGCTGGCACTGCAAAAACTGAACACAACATCTCCACCATAACCACCAAAGTAATGTCAGAGAAGACTGATTCTGTAGTAGAATGACTTCTGTGTCAAGTGTCACCAGTTACTACAGGGAACAAATCCAGTCCCTGTATCCTGGGCATCCATGTTTAAAGCAGAACCAGTTTTACAAGCTATGTGCCAAACTTCTTTCAAGACGGTATAAGAGCTGAGAGAGTAATGTGGTGAAGAATGAGTTTGTGTTCATACATGCATGTACACGTGTCTCGGGAGAGTAGGTTCAGTGCTCGGGGGAGACTATAGCCTGAGAAGTCAATACAGCCATGCAGCCTGCTTTTGTCTTCTGGCTCCAAGAATCCATGTTTGAGGCATGTTTGTGCTGGGCCAGGGCCCTGCCAATTATTGTGATTGTGATTGTGACTGTGATTGTAGCAGAACACACTGGGGGCTGAGGGCTGCATGTTTCTACCTGATACAGCATATGCACCCCAGGAAATGGAATGCAGTCCTATAGGACTGTACCAACTCTTCTAGTGCCGAGAAACCTGAGCTGGGTGTAGAATGAGGGTCCAGCATACCTCATACTGAGCGACTACTATAGGTACACAGGGCATTGTACAGGGCATTATCTTCTCACCTCAATGGAGCAGGTGGCCCCCTTTAATGTTACTAAGGGTCACCGAGTTTGGGCATCCTGAGAAAAGAGCAGGCAAAGAACATGAAATATAGGGATGTCAAGAGAGCAAGCACTGGAGAGGAAGGGGAGTCAGTCACTGGAGATGCCCTTAGGGTTTGCAGGTGAAAGGCAAGCCTTCAGAATCTAGGCCAGTCACTTACATAGTAGCAGGGCTGGTCTAGGGCGGGGCTGGCTGTTTGGAATGGTGACTAATCTAAGAAGGAAAGAACCTTCCCTGACTGCTGGTGGGAGTCTCCTCCGTGACTCAGCACTGACAAGGCTGCTATTCAAAATGTGCTGTGAACTAAAAACCCATTTGCAAACTTGTTTCTAGGTGGAGCTGTTGTAGTTTAGCTTCCTGGAAATGGAAACAATTTGATAATTGGCTTTTCTTGTATTTCTACTCTGTCATCCCATAGAGTAGAGCTTGTGTTTTCTTTCTTTTTTTCCCTTCTTCCTGCTGCTGGGGATTGAATTTAGGGCCTTGTGAGCCCAGGCTAGCACACCCCACATCTAGAGCTCTCAGACAGAGCACAACTTTGTAATTACTTTTTACTCCCTACAGATAATAACAAGGTCCCAGGTTTGTTTCTGTGTACATTCTTCCTTTCTTATTTCCTATATTGGAACTCTCTCTGTAGACCAGGCTGGCCTCGAACTCACAGAGATCCACATGCTTCTGCCTCCCAAGGGCTGGGAGGGAGTAAAGGCGTGTACCTCCATGCCTGGCTTGTTTTTTAATCTATCACCAGATTCCCTAAGGTAACATTTTTTTCCTCTAATTTATAAGGATGTGAAATCTTTCCTGTCTTAAAATAGTAACAATTTTTCCTTTTCAAATCTTGTTTTAAGGTTAATGTAATGCCCAAAATTAACCTGTAAGCCCCACCTACCCAAGAACCAGGTAACTACCTGAAATGCTGGGAGTTGTAGGTAGTGGAAAATAACAACACCTCATGGGAAAGTACGGTGGCCTGTAGGTGGCTGGGTCCACTGCTGCTGGGAAATTCCAGGAATGGTCCTGATCAAAGTCCATCTCTGGGTCAGTTTGAGTAGTTTTTAATATTTAATGAAGCTTGATTTAAATTTGGCCCAAAATGGGCTGGAGAGATGGCTCAGTGGTTAAGAGCACTGACTGCTCTTCCGAAGGTTCTAAGTTCAAATCCTAGCAACCACATGGTGGCTCACAACCATCTGTAATGGGATCTGATTCCCTCTTCTGGTGTGTCTGAGGACAGCTACAGTGTACTCATACACATAATAAATAAATAAACCTTTTTAAAAAATCTCATTCTAAAACTTTTAGAAGTGTTTTTAAAAATCTTTCTAAGAAGTACTAATTTGAAACTTTATTATGTCTCTCTGTCTGTCTGTCTGCCTGTCTCTCTCTCTCTCTTTTCCGAGACAGGGTTTCTCTGTGTAGCTCTGGCTGTCCTGGAACTCACTCTGTAGACCAGGCTGGCCTGGAACTATTATGTCTTTTTTAAAAAGTATGTTTAAGGGGTTTTTTTTTGCAAAATTGTAAATAATTACACAAAACACATTTTTCTTCCTTCCATCACCAAAAAGAAAATGGCATAGAGAAAGTGCTTTCGTTTATGCCAGGCCACTCAGACTGGGTCAGAACAGAGCCATCAAGACCGCTTTTCACCAGAGATTAATTGCAAGAAAGGACCAAACCCAAACAAACAAGTGCTGCATAGGCCTGGTGAGAAGGCCAGGTAGGAGAAGCCACTTGCAACTAAGCCTTCCCACCCCAGTTCCTTCTGTGGGACCCACAGGGTGAAAGGAGACCAGCCTCCAGCAAGTTACCCTCTGACCCCCACAGCTTCCTGTACACAGGAAATAAACAAGTGTCAAAGCAAACATGAGCAAAAGCCTTGAGAAACAACTCTGTATAATAAAAGCTTACTCAATGGGATTTTTGTTTTGTTTTGATAACAAAGTGTCCTAAAGTTGTTGTTGGTGGTACGAGCCTTTAATCCTAGCAGAGGCAGGCAGATCTCTACGAGTTCAAAGTCAGCCTAGTCTACAGAGTGAGTTCTAGGACAGCCAGAGATCCACAAAGAAACCTTGTCTTAAAACAAACAAAAAGCCCTTAAGTTTCTCATTAGTTTACCCATGGAAATGAAAATGTAGCTTTTAGTTGTAAGTTCTGTAAGTTCCTGTTGGTTCTAGCCTCAGGAGGTCAACTGGTGTAATGTGGAAATATTTATCAGCCTTGTAGGTGAGGCCTGTTTTGAAAGTCATTAACATTTACTGATATTTAGGGAAAAACTTAATTCTAGTGTTTATGGAGTGACTCATATTTACCCAGTATTTTTACATGCATTATTTCATTTAATTACAAGGGAAAAGTACTGAGTGTTTTAGCATCATTTCTGTTTCAGAAAAAAAAAAAAAATCCAGGTAAGTTATTTCTCTAAGGTCTCTAAGGAAGAGGTTGCCAAATGAGGAGATCCCAAACTTCCCAAGGCTGTGTTCTAGCATGCAGACCTTTCCTAGTCATTTGTTACTTTCTTAGTCATTAGAACAAGTTGTAATTTTTTATTTCAGAATTCAAAGATTAAATACAAAATCTGCTACTATTTATGTTCTGTGTGCAAGTGAGTGCAGGTGCCCACAGAGACCAGGAGCTGGTTGTGAGCAGCCTGATGGGGGGGAGGGGGTGTTCCTCAGGAATTCAAGTACTTCTGAAAGACCCTGGCCTTTTAAAAGAGAAGAAAAATGCCCCTAGACTCAGCACTAGAGCCATAGGTCACCTAGGGCCTAAGATGGGCTAAACTCACCCCCCCCAGACAGTTCAGGGAAATGGTTGTTTTGCCTTGACTCCTATCCTGATGATCAACCACAGATGTCACAATGAACTTCAGCTGCTCAGGGTCAATCTCCTCTGCCCAGGTGTGGGTTATGAGCTCGGCCCAGTGCACTGCTTCCCTGAATAAACCTCATGCACTTGCAGCAAGTTCGGTTTCTCGTAAGTCATTGGGGGGTCATGTCTTCCTGTTGCTTGAGTGAGGGTCTCCCCAATTTGGGGGTCTTTCATGTGGGGGCTCTTCCGGGATTTTGCAACCACCCTAGTCTCCGAGAACCCACTTGGAGGTGAAATTCTGTCCGTGTCTGTGTTTGTCTGTGTTGGGTAAAATTTGGATCTGTCTGAAAAGCGCTTTCGGTTTTGCAGCTGCTCTTTATCTCGTAAGAGTCTCTGAATGGTGGTCGACAGACTCATCAGAAAGACCACAGGCCGTGGCCCTGGAGAACGCTCCAGGAGGGGAGGAGTGCCGGGGACGTCTGGAAGATTCCTATCGGGTGGGCTCCGGTAGAGCCCTTCTGGTGGGCTCTGATCGAGCCCTTCTGTTTCCTGCATGCCCAAAGCCGTCCACCACACTTTCGCTTTTGTGGAGGACACGCTCGGGGCGGTTCAGATTGTGTCTTCTGTCTTGTTTATTTGTGTTATTTGTGTCTGACTTTCCGACTGATGATGGGACAGACTGTGACAACTTCTTTGACTCTGTCTTTAGACCATTGGACTGAAATCAAAGATAGGGCGCACAATTTGTCAGTAGAGGTTAAGAAAGGACCATGGCAGACTTTGTTTTTCGGAGTGGCCGACCTTCAATGTCGGCTGGCCCCCCGAAGGCACTCTTGACCTGTCTGTTATCTCTGCAGTGAGAGCCATCGTCCTCCAAGAAGGACCAGAGGGCCATCCCGATCAGGCCCCCTACATCTTTGTCTGGGAGGATCTTGCACAAAACCCCCCTCCATGGCTCAAGCCTTGGGCTCAGAAACGAAAGCCAGACTCCCGAGGCCTGGCTCTCAGCGAGTCAGAACGCAAACCGAAAGCAAAAACTTTAAAGCCTGAGGCTCAACCCGAGAGCCAGCCCTCGGCTCCTCCTAGGATCTACCCCGAGATCGAGGAGCCCCCCGAATGGCCCCCTCCTCCTCCTCCGCCTTACCGCCTCCCCCAGGTGCCAGATCCCGGTGCGGTTGGCGGCGTGGAGGACAGACCGGCCGCAGGGATCCAAAGCTGGCGCGCCCAGAGTCCTGTGCAGGGTCCCGGAAAACCAAACTCCACCACTGCATTGCCGCTTCGAGTCTACGGGCTCCCGGTTGACCCACCTCAGCTCCAACCCCCCCAATACTGGCCATTTTCCTCCACTGACCTTTACTAACCACCCCTCTTTTTCAGAGAATCCCACCAGTTTAACAGGACTGGTGGAATCCCTAATGTTCTCCCATCAGCCCACTTGGGATGATTGTCAACAAATCTTACAGGTTTTCTTCACTACAGAAGAAAAGGAGCGGATTCTCCTGGAAGCTTGTAAAAATGTACCAGGAGCAGACGGGGCACCAACCAGCCTCCCGAATGAGATGCTGGATTTCCCCTGAACGGCCCTAATTGGGATTTTAATACAGCTGAAGGTAGGGAGCGGCTGATAGTCTATCGATGGGCTCTTGTGGTGGGTCTCAAAGGGGCAGCCAGGTGCCCCACCAATTTGGCTAAGGTAAAAGAGGTCCTCCAAGGCCTGACTGAGCCCCCGTCTGTGTTCTTAGAATGCCTGATGGAGGCCTACCACCTATATACTCCTTTTGACCCAACTTCTGAGGGTTAGCAGGCGGTGGTGGCCATGGCCTTCATAGGACAGTCAGCAACAGATATTAAGAAAAAGTTACAACGTTTAGAAGGATTGCAGAACCTGTCCTTACAGGATCTAGTTAAGGAAGCCGAGAAAGTGTTTCATAAGAGGGAGACAGAGGAAGAAAGAGAGAGGGAGAAGCGGGAAGCAGAAGAAAGAGAGAATCGGAGGGATCGTAGGCAGGAGAGGAATTTGTCAGGAGTTTGGCCACAGTAGTAGGAGATAAGGACAAGACAGGATTCAGCCAGACAGGGAACCTGGGCAACCGGAGGTCACGGATGGGAGAAGATGAGCGGAGACCCCCTCTGGGGAAGGACCAATGTGCCTAGGAAAAAGGACAGTGGGCAAGAGAGTGCCCAAAGAAACAGACCCCCAAGGTCCTGGCCTTAGAGGATGATGATTAGAGGGGATGGGGCTCGGATCCCCTCCCCGAGCCTAGGGTAACCTTGACTGTGGAGGGGACCCCATGGACTTTCTGGTAGACACCGGAGCTGAGTTTTCCGTCTTAAAGCAGCCATTGGGCAAACTGAGAAACAAAAAGACTGTTGTCATTGGGGCCACGGGACAAAAACAGTATCATTGGGAGGCTTAATGGTGATGTGTTTGTGTGTCAAGTTGACAAAGGGGTCAATTGTACTGGCTAGTTTTGTGTATCAACTTGACACAAGCTGGAGTTCAGTTGAGAAAAATGCCTCTATGAGATCCAGGTGTAAGGCATTTTCTCAATTGGTGATCAAGGGCGGAGGGCCCCTTGTGAGTGGTACCATCTGTGGGTTGGTAGTCTTGGGCTCTATAAGAAAGCAAACTGAGCAAGCCAGGAGAGGCAAGCAAGCCAGTAAGAAACATTCCTCCATGGTCTCTGCATCAGCTCCTACTTCCTGCCCTGCTTGAGTCCCAGTCCTGACTTCCTTTGGTGATGAACAGCAGCATGGAAGTGTAAGCTCAATAAACCCTTTCCTCCCCAACTTACATCTTGGTCATGATGTTTGTGCAGGAATAGAAACCCTGACTAAGACAAATTGGTACCAGCGTAGTGGGGTATTCCTGTGACAACCTGACCATGTTTTGGGGAGGACTGTGGAAGGACTTTGGAACTTTGGGCTAGAAGATCCATTTGGTATTAAAAGCTTTGTGGGATGTTGTGTAGGAGCTTGGAAGATAATGTTGAGAACAGTGCAGAAGATGGAGGCCTGGTTTGTGAAATTTCAGAGGGAAGATTAAAGACTCTTATCAGGGCCATTGCTACTTTGATTTAAGATTCTGTAGTTTTGGTTAGCTGGGGCTGAAGAAATCAGCTGTGATTAACAAGATACCAGAACTACTAAAGCAAAACCATTGCATTACTGGGACTATTGATGCTGGTTAGCTGGAGCTGAGAAATTGGCTGTGATTGGGAAGAGACCAGCATCACTGGGGTGAAATCTTCTGAGAAGTGTTTTCTGAGAGCACAGAGGCTGTGTTCCAGAGATAGCCAAGGTTTACCTTGTTCTGTGGCTGGACTTGGTAATGTGTAAGAGTCACCCAGGTGGTACTGGTTTTGAAGGCATGAAGGAGTTGTGAAGAGCAGCTGAGGCCTGGGCACTGTGAGAGGCTGTGGAAGGCCATTGGTGAAGGTGCAGCCTCAGTTGCAATTGATGGCCCAGGCCTGAAGGGGTCATGCAAAGGAGGTGAGGCTTGGCACCATGAAGAGAGCCCATGAGAGGTTGTTGGTAAACTTAGTTGCAGTGGAAGATAGTGTTTGGAGATGGCAGTACCATGAGATGACCACCAAGAACAGCAGCAACAGTGGAGTACAGGCATCTGGAGCCTAGAAGACAAGGTGTGTGCTACAAAGGGCAGAGCTGGAGAAGTGACTCAAGCCCTTGGAGGAATCCAGAAGATCGTGAATACATTGGACGGCTGGAGTTTGATTTTGCTTTTGATTGTGACTGTGCCCTGATATATTTTCCCTCCTGAAGGAAGAAGGAATTTTAGTGGAGCCCACAGTTAAGAGACTTTTAATGGTAAAATGACTTTGAAGAGATTGGATGTTTAAAAGGGACTGAAATGTTAATACGTACAGAGATTAAGCCGGCCAAATATGGTAACAAATACTTGCTAGTTTTTATAGACACCTTCTCAGGATGGGTAGAAGCTTTTCCCACTAGGACCGGGACTGCCAATGTGGTGGCTAAGAAGATCCTTGAAGAGATTTTTTCCAAGGTTCGGAATTCCCAAGGTAATTGGGTCCGACAATGAACCGGCCTTCGTTGCCCAGGTAAGTCAGGGACTGGCCACCCAACTGGGGATTAATTGGAAATTACAGACCCCAGAGCTCAGGTCAGGTAGAGAGAATGAACAGAACTTTAAAAGAGACCTTGACCAAATTAGCCTTAGAGACCGGTGGGAAGGACTGGACAACCCTCCTTCCTTTTGCCCTATTCCGAGTTTGGAACACCCCTGGAAGGTTTAATCATAGAGAAAGGAGCTTCTATGTGGGGGACCACCACCACTTACAGAGGCGGGTGGAGTTTTTGACCCTGATGCTTCTCTTTCTCAACCCCTGTTTACCCGATTAAAGGCCCTTGAGTTGGTCAGACACCAAACCTGGAAACAGCTGAAGGGTGCCTACAAGACTGAAAGTCCAGTCGTGCCCCATCAGTTCCAGGTTGGGGACGCTGTTTTGATCCAGTGCCATTGAGTGGGCAACCTTGAACCTTGATGGAAGGGACCGTACTTAGTACTTCTAACCACCCCCACGGTGGTCAAGGTAGAAGGCAGCCTGGATCCACGCTTCCCATGTCAAGAGAGCGTCAAAGCCAGCTCAGGATGAATGGAAATTGGAAAAAAGTGTTGCTTCTATGTAGACCACTCAGGAGCCATTAGGGACTCCATGAGCAAGCTTAGAGAAAGACTAGAGAAATGCAGGAAGGAAAGAGAGGCCGGACAGGGATGGTTCGAAGGATGGGTTTAGCAAGTCGCCTTGGATGACAACTTTGCTTTCTGCCTTGATAGGGCCTCTGATGATTTTGCTTCTTTTGCTCACTATAGGACCCTGTTTATACCGAAATAAGACTATAGTTCTAAGATTAGAACTATGCTCTAGAAGAAGTGGGGGATGAAAGACCCTGGCCTTTTAAAAGAGAAGAAAAATGCCCCTAGACTCAGCACTAGAGCCATAGGTCACCCAGGGCCTAAGATGGACTAAACTCACCCCCACTAGACAGTTCTGGGAAATGGTTGTTTTGCCTTGACTCCTATCCTGATGATCAACCACAGATGTCACAATGAACTTCAGCTGCTCAGGGTCGATCTCCTCTGCCTCAGTGTGGGTTATGAGCTTGGCCCAGTGCACTGCCTTCCTGAATAAACCTTGTGTGCTTGCAGCAAGTTCGGTCTCTCGTGAGTCATTGGGGGGTTGCGTCTTCCCGAGACTTGAGTGAGGGTCTCCCCAAACTCGGGGGTCTTTCACTTCCTAATCTGTTCTTTCCTTTTACTTTCTCCCCCCCCCCCCAGGGGCTTACTCTGTAACTCTGGCTAGCCTGGAATTCACTAGGTAGACTATAATCCTCCTGTCCATGCCTTCTGAGTGGAAAAAAAAGTATTTATTTAGCCATGGTTATAGCATTCTGGATCAAGGTGAATCATATACTCTTGACTCCCCCCCCCTCCTCTCCCCTCTGCTCCCCCTCACCCCCCAGACAAGGTTCCTCTGTGTACTTCAGTCGGTCCTGGAACTTTCTCTATTGATCAGGCTGGCCTTGAACTTGGAGATCTACTTGCCTCTGCTTCTTGAGCATGCGTCACCAATTCCTGGTTATTCTCTCCAGTTTTTTTTTTTTTTCTTTGTGCTTGGGACCAAACCCAAGGCATTGCATATGCTATGCAAAGGTGCTACTATTGAACTACAGCCCCAGCTTTAGATCAACATAAACTTCAACTGAAAAAAAAAAATGTGGTCAACAACTCAGCATGGTGGCTGTTAGGTCTCAGAAACCCTGGACAATTGGCGGAGGCACTTATTTACGTATCAGAGCTGACACTGCCCACTCAGCACTTGTGGCTCCTCCCAGGTCTCCTCACCGAGCCCCTACCCCCAACCCCTCCCTCCTGAGAGCTGGGCTCCCGCTTCCCTTCCTCCTGCCTGCCCTATGTATAACTCAGCCAGTTTGCCTAGACCATTCTCTTGGTTTCGTGGCCTGGGCTGCCTTTGTCTTGCGGTTGTGATTCCTCTCCTGCTCTCCTTCCTCTTCTCTCCTCTCATGTTCAGGTTTCATTTGCTGGCCACTGTCAGCTTGGACTCCTCCCTCCACCAATAAAAATGTTCTCCTTTTATTTCATATTTAAATTCAGTGGCACAGGTCCTGCAATCCCAGTACTTGGGAGGAGGAGGCAGAAGGATCAGTAATTCAAAGTGATCTAGGACTACATAGCAGATGTAAGGTCAGTTTGGGCTATGTAAGACTGTAGCCTGCATGTAATAGGCTTTCTTACAGGATGCTTCGGTAAACTCTGTTCCCATAGAACTTCAGTTTACACCCCTGAGAGGAATGCCTTTCCCTCTTGCCCTGCCCTCCAGCGTTTGCCATGCCTGCTGCCCACTTTTCAGCAAAGCAGCTTAGTTCCCTCAAGGGCATTATGCAAACGGCCCGGTTGGGTTATTAACCGTCTGTATCCTGAGCTCTCCTGGTGGTGGTGAGGAGAAATACTCTCCGTGTTTTTCATTGTTTCCCTGATCCTGCTTTAAATGCTGAGCTATCTGGAGTAAAAGCTTTACAGGACGTCAGGAAAAGGATCTGGGCTTGCAGATCCATCAGTCCGTCTGTCGGTCCATCCACCCATCTATCTACAAACATACACACAGCCACCTTCCCCCCAAGTGGTCATGGCCAGCCTTTACTTCTCTACTCTCTCCCCCTCTCTGCCTTTCTCTGCCTCTACTACCCTCTTGACACCCCTCCCCATGCCCTGAATGAACTCTGTTCTATACTATACCGTGGTGTGGCTGGTCCCTCAGGGGGGAGGGATGCCTCCGCATGGACCTGCTGAGGCACCCTTCCCCCATACCTCACCACACCCACATAGAACACATATCTCTTTATCTTTTTGTAAACACATCAATCACCATGTACATAAATTCCATACATACACATACATCATACACATATGCTTGTATACACACATCTCATACAATTTGTTTTTTAAAACAGCATTTCACTATGTAGCCCAGGCTGGCTTCAAAACATGATTCTTCTGCTTCAGCTTCCCAAGGGCTGGTGTCACAAGTAGGTACCCACAGCTGTTTTTCATTGGATAGAGGAATATTGACATTTCCTACAGATTATTTTGTGTGTTTCTGGCCTTGTGTAAAACACTGTCAGTATCCTCTCTCCTCTCATTGGAACACTTTGCTCAAGACTGGCTTTGAGTTACTTCGTTTTTGCTGATAATCAGCTTACACTGATCTTAAGAGTATAGTGGTTTGAATAAGAATGGCCCCCATAGGCTCAAATATTTAATGCTTAGTCATCAGAGGGATTAGGGGGTGTGGCCTTGCTGCAGGAAGTGTATATCTAAGGGTGGTCTTGGGCTTTCAGAAGTGTAGTTAATGCCCTATTGCTGTGAAGAGACACCAAGACCAAGGCAACTCTTATGGTTGGGGGTCACCACACATGAACTATATTAAAGGGTTGAAGCATTAGGAAGTTTTCAAACTGCTAGTTTAGTCAGCTGATCAGAGAGCTCTGGGTCCAGGGAGGTACCTTTATTTATAATAACAGTAAATAATAATAATGGGGCTGGAGGGATGGCCCAATGGTTAACTCAGAGGACCAGAGTTTCATTTCCAGAAACAATGTCAGGTAACTCACAGGTTCACAACTGCCTGTAACTCCAGCTCCCGAGGAGTAATGCTATCTTCTGGCCTCAGTGGGTGCCTGCAGATATCTGCACACAGAGGCAGGCATATATGTGCAAATGCACACACAGAGAAATAAATATCAAATTGATAAGAAAATTATAAAACTATAAGATGGAGATCAATCACTAGGAAGATACCCAGTTTCAGTTTCAGGCTCTGGCCTCTGCACTCAAACACATGAACACAAGTATACACACAGGAGCATGCACACATGCACCAAACACACACGTACACACACACAACGAACATAGTCATAGTTATTTCTAGTTGAAAGGATTATGGTTGATTTCGACTTCCATCTTACTCTTTTCCAAAGTTGACATGTTACATACATACATACATACATACTATATACATACATACTACATACATTTATTTATTTGACAGTATCTCACTATGTAGACCAGGCTGTTCTGGAACCCACTATGTAGACCAGGCTGGCCTTGAACTCACAAGCCTATTTCTCCCTCCCAAGTGCTCCACCAAGCATAGCATGTGTTTCTTTTATAAAGACAAAATGTAAAACGCTATTCAAATGAGGCTTACAATATCAAATATAGATCCTACCATGAAGTGATATCTAGGAACCATTGATGACTATTTTAGAAAATTTGAGACTATTCTCATATCGACAAAAGTATCTGATTGATGGGCATTTACATAATTAGTAGACAACTTGTGCCCACCAGGGAATATTGACAAGGTCTCAGCAGGGAATCATCAGACTTGGCAGAAAATGCTGTCTTACCCCATGTGAACCCAGCTGCCTGTCCTGAACTGTGAATAAGAGCGAAGTGATTCACTCCTTCCCACTATTAAGTGACAGCTCTCCCAAACAACGCGTTGGCTAAAACCATTCCAAATCTGTGGAAATGCAGGAGGCCATTTTCCAGGGGCTGGGCTGTGAGAAGACTGAGCAGCTCCTCGGGTGAGCAGGAAAAATTCTGAGGAGCCGTTTATTATGTGGGTCTAGTTTCCTCACTCCACTTCCATTCCAGAAAAGGACGCTTATCACTGTAAGGTGGACTGAGAGCACTGTTTTGAAGGTCACATGTGCTTAAGCTTATGAGTAAGAGACAAGGTGACCCTACAGTGCCCATGTGACAAGCAAGGCCAGGACAGTGCTCTGCAGGAGCCCTGAGATGGCAAGGTGTCTGGCCCCTGCCTCTGTCCATGGAGGAGGCACTGGGCAGAGGCAGATAACTGTCCTCATTGCTGTGTTCAGGAGACTGGGATGAATGTCTCAACCACTGCTGGACAATTCTGCCTCAGCCTTCCAGCAGCCAGGATTGCAAGCATTTGCCATCATGCCCTATCACTTTATGGCTTGATTAACTAGACACAGGTTAGGTCAGGAACAGACACAAGAAGCCAAGGGAGCAGGAAGTAGTAGTGAGCTTGCAGGAATAGAGCAGCTCCTTACCATGTCTGTGAACCGATCCGCACAGGCCATCCGCACCCGCTCTGGGGTTGCTGGACTCTTCACTGTGAAGTCCTCGGCTATGTCTCTTTGTCTCCGTGCCGCAGCCACCGCATCAGCAATGGCAAAAAACACAGATGAACCTAGGAACATCCCAGACTCTCCAAGGCCCTACAAGAAAACACATTTGCCTATTTTATTTGGCTTTTCGAGACAGGGTCTCACTTTGTGGCTCTAGTTGGTCTGAAACTCACTATGTACAGCAGGCTGAATTCACAGAGATCACCTGCCTCTGAAACACATTTGTTTTAAAAGCATCTAGAGTAGACAGGGTGTCATCTTGTTCAGCACTGTATCCTTAATCCCTGGCATTCAGCCTATAAATCTGCATCTTCAATTCTGTCTGGGTTAAGTATTTGTTCTATGGGAAAGGGATCATGTGTGTTTACATGTGTGTGCATATACAAGGTGTCTATGTGTTTCTGTGGGATAAGAGAAGGGCACCCTGATTAGAACAGTCAATGGTTTGAACTTCACAAGCAGAGGGGGAAAGAGTTCCTCATTATGAGTCTGGGGCTAAGGGAAGCAGGGTACTTGTCTGAGTTTGCTTTTCATTGTTGAGATGAGTCAACACAATCAAAAGCCATTTGGGAAGAGTTTATTTGGCTTACAGAACCTGATCATGAAGAGAAGTAAGGGCAGGAGCTCAAAGCAGGAACTAACACAGAGGCCATGGAGAAACGCTGCTTACTGACTTGCTCTCTATGGCTTGCTCAACCTGCTTTCTTATAGAACCCAGGACCACTTGCCCACATGTGGGACTGACCACAGTGGCCCTCCCACATCAATCTGAATAATAATAATAATAATAATAATAATAATAATAATAATAATAATAATACCCTACAAACTTGCCTACTGGCCAGTCTGATAAAAGCATTTTCTCAGTTGAAGTTTCTCTTCCCAGAGGACCCTGGCTTGTGTTAGTGGACAACATACTAAGCAGTACAGCACTGTAGGAGAGGAAGACTCAGACAGTGACAAACCTTCTTGTGTAGGCAATGAACAGGGAATTCGAGTGAAGTGTGAGCAGGCAAAGGACAGCAAGGAGAGGAGAAATGGGGACTGGAGGGACAGAGACTCCCTCCACGGTCTGTCGGAGGGGGCAGCTCTTCTTTGCTTCTGGCTAATTGTTACCTTCCATGAATGTACCCAAAATGACCAGACCAGACCCTGCACCCTTTTCAGAAGAGTTTCTGTATTTGTGGTGCACTGGCTGGTTTGTGTGTCAACCTGACACAAGCTGGAGCTATCACAGAGAAAGGAGCTTCAGTTGAGAAAATGCCTCCATGAGATCCAGCGGTAAGGCAGGTTCTCAATTAGTGATCAAGGGGGGAGAGCCCCTTGTGGGTGGTACCATCTGTGGGCTGGTAGTCTTGGGCTCTATATGAAAGCTAGCTGAGCAAGCCAGGAGAAGCAAGCAAGCCAGTAAGGAACACCCCTCCATGGCCTTTGCATCAGCTCCTGCTTCCTGACCTGCTGGAGTTCCAGTCCTAACTTCCTCTGGTGATGAACAGCAGCATGGAAGTGTAAGCTCAATAAACCCTTTCCTCCCCAACTTGCTTCTTGGTCATGATGTTTGTGCAGGAATAGAAACCCTGACTAAGACATGTGGCTTTTGTTTTGGTTTTGGTGGTGGTGGGGATTGAACCAGGGGCCGTATGCACACTAAGCAAGCATTCTCTTGCTGACCTTTACCCCCAATCTTTGTTTTTCATTTTTTTGGTTTCTGAGACAAGGTCTTACTGTGGAACCCAGACTGTGAAATGCACTATGGAGTCAACCAGTCTGGCTTTGAATATCCAAACATCTTCCTGCTTTTATGTCCTGAGTGCTGGCACCATGGGTACCACTCATCACCATGTCCTTCTTGGTCCTGTGTGTTTTCCAGAGAGATCTTGCTTTGTAGCCTAGGCTGGCCTTGAGTTCATGATCCTTCTACCTCTACCTATTGAGTGTTGGGATTACCGGGATGCCCCCCGTGCTGGATGCCCTGCCTGGGCACTCTCTACCTGAAGCTGTTCTCTGTAGGCTCTAGGCTGCCTCTGGTCTTCCTCCCTCAGATGGCTTCTAGTCCAGCAAGAGTTTGAAGGCCCTGTTGGTGCCCCTCCCCTTGAATCTGTGATGGCCTCTCCAACCCAAGTCCAGAGACCATACCTAGGCTGAAGGGGAATTCAGTTTGGAAATGATGAAATTCCTGCAGATATATTTTTCTTGTTTCAGAAAAGAAAATCAATTTTTTCCTGGATGAAAAGAAAGAAAGAAAGGGAAAGAAAGATGTGAATGCTCCTAGGAGAAGGTGTATTGTAGAGAAAAGGGGGAGCAAAGACAGGGGCAGGGACATCTGGGAGAGTCCAGCATGAACATGACCCTGAGCCAGGCCATGTGAGAAGGGAGAGGGGAGGGCCAGAAGACCAATAGGCCATGGGTGTGGAGGGTTGACCAAAAGGGGCTGGTAACCAAAATGACTGTATTATATAGGAAGGGCAGCCCAGCCCCTGGGCTGGAGAAGCTTAAGGCAGGGGTAGAGTATGCCAGCCATATCTTTTAACAGGTAGGGACCGAGGGATGCTGGGAGAACCTGGCAGCCAGGTCTACTTTGATTTGTTAAATGTTAGCATTTGTCCAGGGTTTGAGAGGTAACAACGCATAGCTGGAAGTTTCTCCCAAAGATTTTTAAGGAAGACTTTATACCTCACACCTTGGTGAGGTTTCCATCTGAGGTTTGTCATGATCTACATAAAGCAAGGCAAACAAAGTTGACCTTTATTTTAATTTGCTGTTCCTTTCCTTTAGTCATTATTAAAGGTTGGCTAGTGTCTTTGCTATTGACATTTGAAGTCACATGAGTCTTCATTGTAGGAGCTGTCTTGCATACTGAAAGCTATTTAGCCACACCCTTGGCCTCCAAGCATTTCGGTAAAATCCTTTAAATTCTGTCAGCCAGAAATGCATCTAGATATTATCAAGTTGGTACCAACTGTTCTAGATTCATTTCTGGGTTTGGCTGAGGAGTCCCTCAGAGGTGGGCAATTTACCTAAGAGCAAAGGAGGATGGTGGGCTGCGGTAGGAACCCAGGTCTCCAGTCCACTGATATCTATGGTTTCAGTGGTATTGTGCCATCAATCTCATTTATTCTTTTGGCTTTGTTTGCTTTTTTGAGACATGGCTAGCTTGTGCTGCTCTGGGACTCTATATAGCCCAAGCAGGTTTTAGCTTACCCTCTGCTGGGGTTATTGGTGCAAGCTACCACACCCAGCTCAGTATTGCCTTCTTCCTCCACCCACGCCCTTTTATGTGTGTGTGGTGGCTAGAGAGCATCCTCAAATTTCTATCCTTGAAAACACTCTCTACCTCCTTTGAGGTAGAGTCTCTCCCTGGCCTTAAGCTCACCAGTTAGGCTAGACCAACTGGCCAGAGAGCCCCAGAGATCTTCCTGTCTCTGCCTCCCCAGTGCTGGGGTTACAAGAGTATAGGACACCCAGAATTTTTTGTGAGTTCTAGGGATCAAGTTGATACTCTTGTGCTTTCAAGGCAAGCGCCTTACTGATGGAGCTGGGGCCATTCCTCCAGATCTGCTGGGCATGGCGGCACACACTTGTCATCCCAGCCTTGGGAGGTGGAGGCTGGAGGATTAGGAGTTTGAGTTTGAAGTCATTCTGGTCTCCGTAAGATCCATCTCAAAAAACTAAAAAAGAAATAGCCGACTGGCCTGAATCCCAGCACTTGGAGGCAGAGGCAGGTGAATCTCTGAGTTTGAGGCCAGCCTGGTCTACAGAGCAAGTTCTAAGACAGCTAGGGCTACACAGAGAAACACTTCTCAAAAAATAACCCCCCCCCCCCCAAAAAAAAGCAAAAACAAAAAAGAAAGAAAAAGAAAAAGACATAGATAAACTTTTAAAATAAAAGTGTTGTTCTCTCAAGAAGTCCAAGCTTGTTTGCTCCCAGGAGGGATTTCTCTTTCCTAGACCCCCGGTTTTCCTAGGTGGGTGGTCTCCAAGGTGCATGGTCCAGATAACCATGAGCATCGGTTTTTGTTTTGTCTGGTGGCTTTCTCTGCCCGTGCTCCCTGGGCTGCTGCAGTGTGGATGGGCTGGTTTTTGTGCTTACCTTTGACGAGTAGATGGTGAGCGGGGTCTGAGACGATTGTAGCAAGAACACGTTAAACTGCTCAGGGACATCAGTGACAGCTGGGATTTTGTACTTGTCCGGGCTCCGAGAGTACAGGACGCCCTCTGGAGAGTAGTGTAGCTCCTCGGTGGTGTAAAGGCCCATTCCTTGAATAAAGGCACCTTCGATCTGAAGGGGGACAGTGTTAAGCCTTATGGCAAAATATCCTTGTGAGAAGGTCCTTATTTACTCTGCAACCACTATAGGGAGGGGTTTCCACTCAGTTGAGCCAGCACCTACCTGTCCAACATCAATGGCGGGATTCAAGCTGCAACATGAATCCATGACAATGTCGGTTCTGATTTTCTGAGACAGATAAAAAATTACTTTTTTATAAAAACTTGAAATAAAATACTATTTTAAGGTGTGGAGGATATAGTTCAGTGTTAGAGTGCTTGTCTAGTATGCACAGGTCCTATGCTTGATACCCAGTATCGTATACACACACACACACGCACACACACACACACACACACACACACACAAATAAAATTTATTTTCAGGTTAGCTCAGAACAAAGGCAATTGCTGCCACAGCTGGTAACCTTGAGTTCAAACCCTGAACTCATATGTTGGACCTGAATTACAGAAGTGGTCTAACCTCCACATGCGTACTGGGGTGTACCAGTTCCCTCCCCTTCAATCCCCTCAATGAAGAAATGAATTGCAAAGAGTTTCTTGCTATCCCAGAACCACTGCCCTGAATCTTGTCAGTTTTAGAGCTGAGAAGATATCTGACAAACTTCCCATGGAGTGCCAGGCCTGGCAACAACCTGGAAGATCTTCAGCTTTTACTGTTTTGACTCCTGCTAAGTTACTCCAAAGTCCAGGGCATGATGGCATGTGTGAGTGAGTCACCTGGTAAATAATTGAGCCTGCCTGTCCACTTAATTCTCAACCTGGCTTCACGGCTCTAGTGGAATTCATGAGAATGTCACAAGGGCTGGATGCAGGTGGCATTGTTGCCAAGAGAATTATCCAGGACATGTATAAGTTTAGGGGCTTGCAAGATTTTAGAAGGGGTGAGGGGTAAGTGTCAAGGCCAACTCTGATCTTCAGACTTTGTGGATCTGCTTCCTTCTCTGAGAAACAGTGAAATGATCCAGCCCTGTGTGCGTGTGTGTGTGTGTGTGTGTGTGTGTGTGTGTGTGTGTGCGCGCTTCTGTGCAAGAGAGAGAGAGGGAGAGAGCGAGCACCCATTGGTTACTGGAAGCCTCTAAATGTCTCTGGGTTATTTGAATACCTCTGGGCTATCTCAGAAATACCTCTGAGCTATCTCAGGAATACCTCTGGACTTCCTTCATAAACCATTTGTCAGTGTTTATCAGGTAACCTCTTTTTCTGTTTAGACTTAATAACTGGGCTCCTCCTTTCTAGTGTTTGCATGGAAATCCCTCCCTTCCCTCTCTCCTTTCCTCCCTCCTCTTTCCCTTTTTTCCTTACTTCCTTCCAACAGATTCTCATGTAGCTCAGGCTGGCCCAGAGCCTAGCTGCAGATGGCCTTTTCAGATCCTCTCCCTTGCACCTTTACAGGTCTGGGATTACAGTCACAGAACACCACAGTCAGTTTTATGCAGTTCTGGAGATCAGTATGCACCCACAGCTTTCCTCATGATAGGAAAATATTCTATCAACTGGACTAGCTACCCAGCCCTTCTCTTGGTCGCTTTTGAAATGGAGTCTTGCTGTGTAGCCCAGACTGGCTTTGAACTTGTGGTCCTCCAGCCTCAGCTACTCAAATGCTGAGATACAGGTGTTTCCCACCATGTCCCATTGGCAGGATTTGAGTCTCTTCTGACTCAAATCCTGGTCTCTCGGGCCCTAGAATCCGCCTTCTTTTTCAACCTGGGTAGGGACTGGAGTCACCGCAGCCCTCCCATGTGTACATTCACCTTGACATTTGGTGTGGCTTGTGCTGTGGGTATTGCACAGGGGAAAGAGATGGTGACACAGTACATGGAAACCTTTGCTGACCAGCTGGACATCCCAGACAACAGTGCCTCACAGAACTGGCCACAGTGGGCCAGCCATTTAGTGTTTCTAAATAGAGTAAACTATTGTCAGGGATCAACATTAATACTGAAATTTCTGAACCTTTACTTATATGTATAAACTGGAAGGCACAGAAAAGACCAGAGTTTAACACCATGAATTCTGGAAGATTCCTGTGTTTGTTTCTTTAGGATTTGCTTTAAAGCCCTCTAATAGAGTTGACAGATAAAATAAATATGTCCCAAGACTTGTGTGGAATATATTAATGCTGGAAACATATTGTTTACTTGAAATTCAAGTTTAATTAGCCAGCCTATGTTTTTATTTGCTAAATTTGGCAACACACCTGCCAGTGTGGAAGGTCTTATGACTTGCTGATCACCAAAACCAGCTTCCCATTAAGGTAGAGCCTCAGGAAAGCAGAGGCAGTGGCCTGTGGGCCTTGAGGCAGGCCCCAGGTTGACATCCCCAGGGCTGCTACACAAATACCATTATTTATGTGTGTCTCAGTGTGGAAAACACCAGAAAACAGAGTCTAAAACAAGACACGAACAGTCTATGATCACATGAGTTTTCCTCTTAAAAATGACCTCAAATAAAAATGGAGCCACGGAGGAAGGCAAGATGCCTCAGCAGTTAAAGGAGTTGCTGCCAGGCCTAACAGCCTGAGTTTGATCCCTGGGGTCCACGAGGTGGAAGGAGTGAGTCTTCTCTCACAAGTTGTCTTCTGATCTTCACTTGTGCCATATGGTATGCCCCACTCCCAGGTAAAATAAATGTAAACATGTGTTGACATAATATTAACATATCCTAAAGAGAAACCTGAGTTAAACAGGAGGGCATTTCTCTCCAGATACTCTTCATTCACTGTGTCTTCAGACAGTCTGGCCTGGGGTTGTGGTCTGGTTGGTAGAGTGCATGCCTAGCATACGAGAGGCTGTGGGTGTGATCGCCAGCACCTGCACATACTGCACACACTGCATATGGCTACACATACAAGCCCAGCATTTGAGAGATGGAAGCAGGAAGATCAGAAGTTCAAGGTTATCTTTGCCTATATTGTAAGTTCAAGGGCAGCTTGAGTTACCTGAGACCCTGTCTCAAAAATATATTTTTATAATATTGATGTGGAAGAGAAGTTAAGTAACAGTAAGTAAATAGAAGTATTTTGATATGTTGCAGCCATTATAATTTCCCCAATGAAACAACTTACTACACTTTGGTTATATTTTATTCTATTTGATATTTCTGTTGTTGTCTGGTATCAGAGGCATAACCCACAGGTTTACCATTTGTGGTGCAGGCTGCTGCCTTGGCCTAGATATGCTCCCTGTCTATGTAGGTGACTTCTTGATGATCAATAGCAGGCACAACATTCTCCCCCCCACTCCCCCAGTCTGTCCCTTTGGTCATCCATACTGCCCTTGGAATAATGATATGGTTGAGCATCAGCTGAGCTAAATGATCTCACCTGGACAACCTATTTCTCCTTGAGGAATAAAACCTGTTTCTGGGTAAAACTTTGGGAAGTAACTTTGTCTCCTGAAATGCAATGACTTTAACACATTAATCACATTCAGCGGGTCACAGCCATTACCTTTTGACTACTATATTATTATTTTATGTGACGATTCCAAGAGAACACTGGATCTCTAGAAATCCCCTTGGAATGGGAAGAATTAGCTTCTCTTATGTAATGATGCTGGGCCACTTTCTGCGCAGTGCCAGTTGGGTTGCTGATCTAACTTGCCCAGGGCAGTGTTGACCTACCTTGTGAGCACCTGTCAGGCAGTCAATTTCAACCTCAGAACATGCCGCTCCATAGACATAGTATGGGAATGGGTCTCCCTCTCCCTTCTCCCAGTCCATGAAGGCCTTGTAGCCCCTGAGGGAATAAAGTCCTTTAGGGGTGTGTGTGTGTGTGTGTGTGTGTGTGTGTCACAGAAATCACAACATCTGTGAATTTAAAAAATTACCACAATTTTACAATAGCATTTCAGCTGTCTGATCCACATTTCAACTTTTTTTTTTTAGTTCATTCAAGCTGTTCCCTGGTACCCACCTCAGTGGTTATGTCCACCTCAGTGGTTATGTGCCACTGCGCTAAAGAGAATGAATGAGGCCAAGCGGTGGTGGCGCACGCCTTTAATCCCAGCACTTGGGAGGCAGAGGCAGGCTGATTTCTGAGTTCAAGGCCAACCTGGTTTACAGAGTGAGTTCTAGGACAGCCAGGGCTACACAGAGAAACTCTGTCTCAAAAAACCAAAAAAAAAAAAAAAAAAGAGAGAGAGAGAGAGAATGAGTGTTTCCTTCTGGCAGGCCTGTGTAATTTGAGGGTTTATTTGGCTAAACCGTAACAGTAGTGCCATATCCTTCCTGAATGTGATAGTCACCTCTCTTTGCTTTCTGTATTTGATGAACATGAATTTATTGGGGTGTTTCCCCCAGCAATCAACACTGCACATATGAAGACAAGTGATTTTTACCCCATCCCCCAAAACCTGCTTCAAAGGAGAAAGGTTTTATACCAAAGGAAGGGAGATTGGTAAAGTTGAGTAGAAAGTTAGTTCTGGTGATGATATCTATTCACTTACAATAAAGAACAGAAAGGCTGAGGATGTAGGTCAGTGGCAGAGTGCTTGCCTGCCATGTGCAAGGTCCTAGGTTCAATCCCCAGCTCCAGAATAAACAAACTAATAGATGTAAATGATAGCAGATAAACCAGAGTGTCTTTAATCCTGTTTGAGTTTTTAATTGTTTAACACTTCTTTAACTGTACCACTCAGAGGCTTATGTGAATTTACACAATTCTGGGCCTAGACTAGACTCTCATAATTATAGAATACAACCTTATACAATATGAGGACTGAGGACCTCATATTTCCTACCTAAGCCAAGATATTTTTTGAGTTTTACCTGAAGTATCCAGTGGCTGAAAGGCTGATTCTTTGTTCAAATGCTGCTTCTATCTGTGGAATAGGCGTATTTAAGAGAGATAAATAGATATATCACTTGTTAGGTAGAAATGTGTATTTTCTATATAAAATTAATCCCTGCTCCCTGGTACAGAAGCCTTGCTCTGACACTGCTCATCATAGCAGGTGAAACGCTTGCACAAGCAAAATAAAAATATTTAAATCTTTTAAAAACAGGTAATTGTGCCAGGCAGTGGCGGCACACGCCTTTAATCCCAGCACTTGGGAGGCAGAAGCAGGCAGATCCCTGAGTTCAAGGTCAGCCTGGTGTACAGAGTGAGTTCCAGGACTGCTAAGGCTATGCAGAGAAGCCCTGTCTTAAAAAAAAAAAAAAGAAAAGAACAGGTATTTGTGGTTAATTTTTGAGTGTTAACAATATAAGGTGTGAGTGTGTATGAGTGTGTAAGTAAATAATAATTTAATGAAAAAGTGTAGGATCTGTGAGGTTATTTCCTCTGAGATGTCTTCGGTTCTATCCCTTTCTGCACACACCCTTCCTCTTCCCAGTGATCGCCCTTCCCTGTGTGTGCTCTCCACACAGACTGGAACACATTCGGGAGTAGCCCTCTCAACCCCAACAGAGACCCAGCTCGGAGAACTTTCCAAAGCTGTGGATAGAGACATAGAGGAACTGTCTTATGTGGGTGGCTGCTCACTGCTGTGGCACCTGAGATGGTCTGGATCATGGTCTCACACACAGAAACAAAGAGGAGCACCTACCCAGTCTCTCCATGTCCCTTCTGGGTTTTTCTTAATGATGGGCTCAAGACGTTTGAGAAGGATCTGACAGGCATTCTAGAAGAAATAAACAAGAAAGCCTTGTGGTTAGGACGTGTGGCAAAGGATCTTCAGCGACCACAGGTTAGCAAGTGCTCACCTGCTTCTTATGTTTTGGGAACAAAGGATAGCACACGGCCGGGCCCTTGAGGTTAGCATCAACTACGGGACTTGTTCTCCCCATCTTCCTATGCAAACAGCCCAGCTTTCTACTCTCATAGGATATCCCCTTTCATAGAATATCCAGGCTTTACTTTCCTCTTTCTTAAAAAAACTACATCTTTGAACTTTACTTTGTGCTTTCCAGTTATTAAAATAAATAGAATAAACACTGTATTTTTATTCAAATTTGTGCTTGTTAAAATGACAGGCCCCTATCCTTCTGGGTCTAAAACATTTGACTCTCTGCCCATCCCTCCATCTGTTCATCTGTCTCTCATGCAGCCACTATGGAAAGGCCTTGGCTTTGGGTTTGAAGTGAGAAAATAAGAAAGTTGATTTTAAGACATACATGCAGGCAAAAACTCCATACACATAAAAGAAAAAGTAAATCTTAAAAAAACAGAGCTAAGCCTGGCAGTGGTGGCGCACGCCTTTAAGCCCAGCACTCAGGAGGCAGAGGAAAGTGGATCTCTGAGTTTGAGGCCAGCCTGGTCTACAGAGTGAGTTCCAGGACAGTCCCAACAAACCAAACCAAAACAAAGCCAGAACTATAAACCCACAATTTCTGATCCTAAAACTAGATGGTCTAGCTCTTAGCTAAGCTGGCAACTCCATATGCCTGGCCTGCCCACCTCTTGTGTTAGAGCCTACTCCAAATATAAGCTCATGGATCTGAGCTTTTTCATACATTTGTTCTGAGAAAGACCCACCCACCCCAGAAATGTCCTCACATAGATGAGACCGGTTTGAAGGCAGTTCTTGGGGGCAGTTATAGTAGTCTTCAGGAATATACATTCCCACAATGCCCCAATGGAAAAAGTATTTGCCATAGAAGAAACATGACAAGTTCAGTGACTACTAATTCAAAAGAACATGCATGTAGGTGTGGTAGTGCACACCTGTAATTCTACAGCTGATTGTCATGAGTCTCAGGTCAGATGGGGATACACAACGTGCTGTAAGGCATCCTGAGCTGTATTGTCTCAAAAACATCCAGGTGCTGGGGAGATGACTTGGCAGTTAAAAGCACTGGCTATTCATCTAGAGGACCTGCGTTCAGTTCCTGACACCCACAGGGCAGCTCACAATTCTGTAGCTCCAGTTCCAGAGGATCTAACACCTTACCCTGGCCTCCAACAGGCACCCAGCATGCATGTGGTTCATAGACATACATGCAGGCAAAACACCCATAAACATAAAAAAAAATAACAGACTAAAATAATAAAAAACGATAACAAATCAAACTAAAAGATCAGTACTTCCAAATCAGTTAAATTAATAATAAACCATTACTTTTTATGCTAATTAAAACAGTTCCAAGAGAAGGTGGCTCTGGGTGTTCTGGTGGGGACACTGGTGGCCACTCTGTAATTAGCATGTCTGCTGGGCTGGGCTGGGCTGAGTTAGTCAGCCTGTAGGAACTCACCTGGCCAGGGAAACAAATATGTTTCTACACTGTTGGGTCTTAAACCTTCTTTGATGTTTCCCAGAAACAGAGTTTCTGTAGATAGAACTGGAGGCTAACTCTTACTAAGGGGCTATGAATGCTAGCAACTCATATCACCTCCAGGTCTAGCCTGGAGTCTTCCTCGTGCATGACTTCATGCAGTTGAAATGAAGCTCAGAGCCACATTGAAAGCCACACACTGTTGGAGCCACCATCAGTGTGGATGCCTGACTGACCAAAGACTCCCTCTGGACTCAGATCCGTGCATGAAATGGCTTCATGTCTGAATCATTATGTTCTGAGTCTATGCATTACTTTATTCTCATTCATATATGTTCCCAATATATTGGCCAGCTAACCTTTTATTTAGTAACTGTGGTGGCTTGAGTAATAAATATCTCCCATAGTCTCTGAATACTTGGTCCCCAGCTGGTGCTGTTGGGGAGTCTTAGGAAGAATGCCACCGAGGGTGGGCTTTGTGAGTTCAAAGACTCCCATCATTCCCAGTCCGTTGTCTGCTTCCTGCCTGTGGTCCAAGATGTGAGCTCTCGGCTGCTGCTCCAGTTGCCATGCCTACCTATTGCCATGTGTCCTCACCTTGATGGTGATGGACTCGTATCTCTCTGGCATCACAAGCCCCAAACAAACCTTTCTTTCTATAAGTTAACTGGTCATGGTGCTTTGTCACGGGAATAGAAAAGTAACTCATTCAGCGATGAATCACTTCCCTGAAGCCAATCACAGTGCCTGTGTGCAGATAAGAAACCAGGGGTGTGGTAAAGTTCACCAGGGACAGAGATGGGAGCAGTCACCTGCACAGCCCTGCCGTTGACATCTGCTCCCACGGACGCAGCTGTAGCAATTGTATTGGGCACCGTTGCTGTGCTTGTCTCACAGATGTGCAGATAAGACATGGGTATTTTCAATTCACGGCTGGCCACCTGTGAGAAAGGACATAGTTCAAATTCAATAAAGAATTCTAAGAAAACGTAAGCCACTGGATTACACAGGGGAGAAACTGATTTATTTTAAAAACAATTTTTATTACATTTTAATTTACTTTTTATGACTGTGTATGTATGTGCCAAAGCATCCATATGGAGATCAGAGGACAACTTTCAGGAGTCAGTTCTTTCCATCTACCACACGGGCCCTGGGGCTTGAACTTCAGTGGTTAGACTTGTTGGCAAGCACCCTTGACCCACTGAGCCACCTTGTCAGCTATTGTGTAGTTTCTTCCTTCCTTCCTTCCTTCCTTCCTTCCTTCCTTCCTTCCTTCTTCTTCTTCTTCTTCTCTCTCTCTCTCTCTCTCTCTCTCTCTCTCTCTCCCCTCCCCCTCTCTTTCCCTCCCTCCCTTTTCTTTTTTCCTCCACCTCTTTTTACTCTTCTTTGAGACAGGATCTCACTATGTCGCTCTTTGTCCTGCAACTCACTTTGCAGCCCAGGCTGTCCTTGAACTCATGAAGATCCACTTACTTCTCCATCCCAAGTGCCGGTGCTGCTACTCATGACAATGCTATCCCCCCTTTATTATCTTAATTTTTATAGGTGTCCCTCAGAGAAGCTGAGAGGAAAAGAACAGAAAATTTAAAAGTAAACAGCAAATACTAGAAAAAGATAAGCAAGTGGGAATACATTGAATTAAAAAGAGGAAGAACTGCCAAAGCCAGTCTGATCTGCCTGGAGCAGGAGTTACAGACTGTGGTGAGCTGCCTGATATGGGAACTTGGAATTGGATGGATCCTTTGGAAAAGCAGTGGACACATGGTGAGATCCTGCCTCAGACAAAACAAAACAACCTAAAAGGGGCCAGAGGGCTGACAAGCATGTCTGTCCCCAGGGACTTTATGGTCTCATTAGGGTCCTTGCTCAGCCTCTGGCGTTTGCTTTCCTTTCTCCATGACCATATTATTTACAACAGTAGGCTTGTACACTGGCACTGATCTACTGATGACCCCTGACCTTCAGCCTACTTCCTAAACAATCCCTGGGGAAAATTCCTCTCTCAGAGCAGCTGCCTAACTGTTTTAGAAAAGGAGGTTGGTTGACCTTGTACTAATCACATGCTTTCTTTCCTGCAGTCGATGGGGGTCAAGAGTCACTGGGCCTGTCTGTGGCAGTAATGTGAGCAAGCAGAGAGGGCTGAGAGTGGCTGAATGAGGAGTCCTTTGGAACTTGTGTAACGTGGGAGGCGTGGTCTAAGGGAGAGAAGGAGCCTGTGATGAAAGCTATACTGTAATAACCTGGAGGGTCCATCATTATGTTCAATGTGTTTAATTCAAAGGATTATGGTTTTTTTTTTTTTCTGAGATCATTTGTGTTTAAAATTGTAGGTCGGGGCTGGTTAGTTGGTCCAGCAGATAAAGATACTTACTGCCTGATGACCTATGGTAGATACTCAGAACTCACGTGGTGGAAGGAAAGAACTGACTCTCCTAAAGTGTCCTCTGACCTCCACAAATGTCATGTACTATCCGAGAGTGTGCATGCGCATGCATGAGGAGGAGAAAACACGCACAAATGAACCTTTCTGTTGGCTTTTCTTTTTATTTTGTTTCTTTTCTTTTTTGTTCTTCCTTCTTCTCTCTCTCTTTTTCTCTCTCTCCTTCTTCCTCTTTCTCCTCTTCCTCCTTCTCCTCCTCTTCCTCCTCCTCCTCCTCTTCTTCCTCCTCCTCCTCCTCTTCTTCTTCCGTCCTCTGAGACAGGGTTTCACTATTGTAGTCCTTGCCTGTCCTGGAACTTGTTCTGTAGCCTAGGCTGGACTCGAACTCAGAAATCTGCCTGCCTATATATCCAGAGTGCCAGGATTAAAATTGTGTGCATCCACACCAGCATGCATCTTTTTTTTTTTAAATGAAAAAAGAGCTGGTGTTATGGCTCAGTGTTAAAGCACTTGCCTAGCTTGCGCACAGCCTAAATTCAATACTGAGTACTAAATGAGAGAGAGAGAGAGAGAGAGAGAGAGAGAGAGAGTTACAGCCTGTTGATAGCAGCCTGTTGATAGTCGATGAGTCATTGGCTCTCTCCAACTTCTTGTTAGCTGGTGTGGGTGTGTGGAGCCTCTGTCATAGTGCTCTGCTGGCTCATGAGTGCTGGCTTTACTAATAATGTCTTCCACCTCTCACCCCCGGCTGAGTTCCAGGAGCATTTGTATGTGCATGGGATTCCTGTCACAGCGTTCATTATAGTTTATATGTAAGAAGCTTTTCAACTAGTCAATGTCTTTACGTTTGAATGTACTGTCATCATTTACCTTAAAAGATATCCCAAGTTCAGTCATGTCAACAGTGTGTGGAAAGATGAATTTTATCGACTTTACCTGTAACATTTTGGTGTGAATACCTTGTCCCAGTTCACTGCCTCCATGTGCCACCAACACAGAGCCATCGGTGTAGATATGAACGAGCGCTGCTGCCTGGAAGACAACCCAGAAGGAGTACTTCAGAGAGTGTTGGTAAGTTCAATATAAGAAATGAGGGAGCTGGGCAGTGGTGGTACATGCCTTTAATCCCAACACTTGAGAAGCAGAGGCACGCAGATTTCTGAGTTCGAGGCTGGCCTGGTCTACAGAGTGAGTTCCATCCAGGGCTACACAGAGAAACCCTGTCTCGAAAAACCACCACCACCACCACCAAAAAAAAAGATGGAGAGGTTGGGGAGATGGCTTAGGGGTTTATGAGTACTGGCTGATCTTCCAGACGACCCAGGTTCAAATCCCAGTACCCACATGGCAGCTCACAACTGTAACTCCAGTTCCAGGAAATACACCTTCTCTTCTGTTTTTAATGGACAATGCACACACTCGGTACAAAGACATTTATGCAGACAAAACTCTCATACACATAAAATAATTTCTAAAAAATTAGGAATAGGATCTGGAGAGATGGCTCAATAGTTAGGAGCACTGACTGCTCTTCCAGAGTTCAATTCCAGAGTTCAGTCCTGAGTTCAATTCCCAGCAACCACATGGTGGCTCACAACCATCTGTAATGGAATCTGATGCCCTCTTCTGGTGTGTCTGAAGACAGCTACAGTGTACTCATATAAATAAAGTAAATAAACCTTTTTTTAAAATCTAGGAAAAGAAATGAGGTAGGGAAACCTCCCTCTCTGAAGCAGGGAAGTCAAAGATGTGAAGTTCTCCATAGGGTCTTGAACTTACTTCTACTCTATCAAAAGTCAACTGTAAAGAATTTCCCTACTTAGCAATCTGGGTTTTTTTAGACAGGGTCTTACTATGTAGCTCTAGCCAAGTGCTAGGGTTAAATCATGTCTGATCATGCCCACCTGGTCTCAACTACTTGGAAGTCAAGTGAGTTAGGGCTGGCTGTGAAGCTACTGGATGGAATACTTCCCTGAGCTTGTCTAGACACATAGACATGAGCAAGCTGCTTCAAGTGAGGCATAAGATGGTGGGGACACAGGCTGAAGTCCAGTCATTGTCGGGCAGAATCTCAGTGGCTTAAGGCTGTGGAAAATGGGTTCTGTGAGAGCTGGGCAGTCAGATCCAACTCCCCTTGTGAAGCTCAGGGTCCCCTGATGTGACAATGAATAGAGGCAAGGGACAGAAGTGAGCGAGATGACTCCCTTTTACCTGTTGTTGAAAGCCCTGTTCCTGTCACACCTGTCCTTTAGGGTCTGGTCTCATCCCCAACCCCACTACATTACTGTCTCTTCTTGCCTTGTCCCGGGTCCAATCCTACCACGACTCCTCCCTGACTCTGGATCCAGCTCCGCTATCTTCTTCCGGGTGGTCCCCGGTTCTCCATCTGTCCAGCATTTAGAGCCACCAGTCTCTACTCTCTCAAGACTCTCTGACACATCTGACCATGTCTGGGAAAGCCCCATCACCTCCTCCATCCTTCCTCTTTCAAGTTCTGGGTGCGACACTCCTCCCAGTTCACATCCACCTGGAGCCTCAGAATATGCCCCGAGTTGGAAATAGTTTTTGCAGATACAATTATTTAAGAAGATCAGACTAGTGGAAGGGGACCCCAAATTCAACAACAAGTATCCTTAGCAGACTCTGGCGGTAACACCAGGGATAATGGCCCATGAAGCTGGAATCAGCCAGTGGAGTTATATTGCCATAAGCCAAGAAGGGGCAGGAGCCAGAAGAGACTGGAAGAGAGGCTTGGAGGTAGAGTGGCTCTGCTGATACCTTGACTCTGAACTTCTGACCTATGGAACTGTAGGATATATACATATACATATACACATACACATACACATACATATACACACATACACACACTCATACACACACACACACACATACATACACAAACATACATGTACACACACACACATACACACACCAGCATGTTTGCTGTACCTACCACAGGGTACCCCGGGGGCATGGCTTTGCTCTGAGACTCCTCAAGCAGAGTGTGCCTCATGCTACTTTGTGTCCTAGAGAGAACTTTGAGCAGGTTGGCCTCACAGAGACACTAGGTAGATTCTGTTAAATTAGATGGGTAGAGAGGTGGTGTTTTTCCTCCCAGTCTGGAGATGTCTAGAGGCTCCAGGATGGCTTGGAGGGGTTGGGGCGTTTGGAGCTTCATGGTGCTAATAATAGTGTTTATTCACTGTAGCCTGTGGCCTGCTGTACCACTCGGCTTCCCACTGTTTGTGAGGAGGCGTGCCAGCTGTGTCAGCAGCTGACCTGGAATGACACTTGCCAGACCTGGCCAAGTGGTTCTTGGGCCTATCAATTTACAGCTCTGTGGGGAAGCTGGAGGCCTTTCAGATGGCAGCTAAAAGTCATCAGCTGAGGTAAAGCTTTCTTCTAATGTGGCCAAGATAAGAAATTGGCACCCAGGGATGATAGTGGAGGGACTGTAGTTTCTGTGAGATGGGGCCATATCCATGACAAAAGGAACTAGGTACTTATTTAGTCATGTATCTGGTTCTTGGCACAGCACTTTCCAAATCTTGAAAAGTGCTATCTTTTGCCAAAGAGATGCCTCAGGAGGTACTGGGATAGGTTCAGGGTAAGCGGGTCAGCCTGTGAGCATGTTTGTATGTGAGCGGTGCTGCTGGTGAGAATGTATTCCAGTCCCACCTTCTGAGTTCTGTGCACTTCTTGTGGGATGAACACCCAGAAGACAAACTCTTCGTCCCTCCCTAGTGTCCTGCCTTAGGCATCTTTCCCATTGCCTGCCTCTGAGATGTGTCATTTATATAAGCTAGCAATGATAATAAAATGTAAAAAGCTTTGTTCTGAGTTTTGTGATTTGTTCTAGAATAGCGGTGTGAGGGGTGGGGTGGGGGGACTTCTCCATTTAGTAGTCGTTTAGGCAGAAGTATGAATTTGTAGCTGGTGTCAGAGTGGATATGGTCTGTGAGATTTAACCTTTGATTTGTGGGGTCTATTCTAACTCTGGGTACTTACTACAATGGTCGAACCCATCTACTAGTCACCCAGGTGCTGTTCAAGTCGGTCTGGTAACAATACAACATTTGGTGGCAGAGAAAAACCACACTGGTGGCCATCCAGGGTCAATGGATTCAATCTAGCTAGTGGATATGAAAACTAACTTTGTACCTGTCTATGGAATGGTCATACTGGACCCAAGCAGGGATATGACCCATAAGCTGAGGGCATCCTACCTGTCAGGGGAGAAAGAGCCCTGAAAGATGTGTCTGGGCTCTCCTGGGAAGGTCTTAGGGTTACCCTGGTTGACTTCCAGAATGTTCAAGGAATGTTGCCAAGTAATTTTCTCAGCCAGTTCTCATCAATCCCAAGACAGTATTATTGTTAGTCTCATTTTACAGTTGATGGAACTAAAGCTCAGAAAGTCTGAATAACTTTAATGTCACATACTTGCTAACAGCAGGCCAAGAGTGTCTCAGTGTTTCCTTTCTGATTCCAGTTGACTAAGAACTTGGATCAACTGCTGCTGCTTTTATTTCCTAGGAGGGGCTTCCTTTCGAAGGGTGTGTGTGTGTGTGTGTGTATGTGTGTGTGTGTGTGTGTATGTGTGTGTGTGTTGTGTGTGTGTGTTGTGTGTGTGTGTTGTGTGTGTGTTGTGTGTGTGTGTTGTGTGTGTGTGTGTGTTGTGTGTGTGTGTGTGTTGTGTATAGGGAGGGGGTTGGGGAAGACAGGCTGCCTGTAGTGGGTATGAATGGAGAAATACTTTCGACGGTATGCACACAGCACTCTGCTGCTTGAAGCCTTTCCCAGTTGCTGCATTTTCTGACCTGGGTTGATAGCAATGAGTAAGAACAGCCATTCCTAGATTTCTACCAGTTTTCTGGTCCCTGTGACCCACTGAGATTCAGAGATCTGTCAGCTCAGGCCTGGTATTCTTTAGAGGTCTTAAACCACATGCATGCTGCTTTCCTGTCTCCCTCCTACCTGTGGATGACTTGTCTCCTCCTCTTGCCAGTTTCCCCAGGACAATTCTGGAGCCTACTCTGTTTTCCCCACCAGAGCCAAACAGATTCCTGGGGAGGTGGCTCCAAGTGCCAGGTAGGTGGTCAGGAAGCAGTGGAATGACTTCTCTGCCTGAGACTTGGCAGGTATCCCAAGCATTCCTGCAGGTGGGACACCCCTTTCTCAGTAGAAAACACACAGTGGCCCTGTGGGCTCCTCTTGCTTTAGATTAGCATAGAATCTGGAGCCAATTCTCCTGCCCCTCCAATCCTGGCAGCCATGTGGCTGATGCCCTCACTCTTGTCACCAAAGCCTCTTGCCACAGTGACCTTTCTCCTACTACAGCACTAAGCTGCTCATGCTTCTGGACAATTCTCCTACGCATATCCAGGGAGGGGCCTGGTGCTTTGGAAAATGTGGGATCCTCAAACACCAGAATCAGTTGATTGGACCAAGATTGTGTTGGACATAAGGGTCATTTGCCATACGCCGTGTATGTGTGAACTTTACCTGATGATAGCTTGTTGCAGCAAAGCCAACTGAAAACTTCATGGGGACAATAGCAATGCCTCGCTTCTTCCAGTAACTCTCCTTATTGAACTCCTCCACTCTTGTCCTTCTGATGTGAAAGGAAGACTTGTCCAGACACTCGTTCCAACACCTTATCAGGGGCTCGGGGTTGAACGCTTGTTTGTAGATGGTTTTATCAACTGTTTTGTACATGTTTTTCTCCCTAATCTGAAGCAAGTGTGAAATTCCATCAGAATTTACGGTGAGACAGACTGCCAGGTGGACTGCTTCTGCTGAAGCCCAGGCTTTGTTGGGGAAGACAGACTTTTCCCATTGTTTTCAAATGACATGTGCTGCTGTGAGAATGGTGGGGGTATTTTCATCTCCTCAGTAATGCACCTACTAGGGTCTCTCTGTCTGAAGTGAAGTGTAGTTGACAGTGACTAGTCTAAAAGAGAGTATGATGAAGGCCTGGGGAGGTTGGGTTACCTACCTACCTACCTACCTATCCATCAATCCATCCACCCACCCACCCATCCACCCACCCACCCATCCATCCATCCACCCATCCACCCATCCACCCATCCACCCATCCACCCACCCATCCACCCACCCATCCATCCATCCACCCATCCACCCATCCACCCATCCACCCACCCACCCATCCATCCATCCATCCATCCATCCATCCATCCATCCATCCACCCACCCACCCA
>JADRCH010000006.1:6193222-6205131 GCA_019843965.1 Rhynchomys soricoides | reverse complement strand
GTGTGTGTGTGTGTCTTTGTCTGTGTGTGTACATGCCAAGGCAGATGTGTGAAGTCAGAGGACAACCCTTGGGAGTCAGTTTTTCTCCTTCTACCATGTGTTTCTCAGGGGTAAAACGCAGGTTGTCAAGCTTGGCAGCAATGGCCTTTACCCACTGAGCCATCTTACTGGGCCATGGTTTTCTTTTCAAATTGCAGTGTTCAGGGGATGGAGCAGGGTCAGTAAAGAGTGTATGGAAGCCAGGCTCTACCAGGAGTGAAGATTGTTCTGTTTATCAAGAAATCACAAGCTGGGCAGTGGTGGCGCACGCCTTTAATCCCAGCACTTGGGAGGCAAAGGCAGGCGGATTTCTGAGTTCGAGGCCAGCCTGGTCTACAGAGTGAGTTCCAGGACAGCCAGGGCTACACAGAGAAACTCTGTCTCGAAAAACCAAAAAAAAAAAAAAAAAAAAAAAAAAAAAAAAAAAAAAAAAAAAAAAAGAAATCACAAAACGGACAATGACAAATAGCAGATCTTCAAGTCTTCTGCTTACACTTTGAACACATGGTTAAATCTTTCCAAATTTGTGTGTGAACAGGATCTGCTTCATATCCTGGGAACTTCAATGTCCAGAAAAATAGAGCCTGCTGGAAATGCCTGGGGGAGTGGTTTCATTATCTCCAACTTATTCTGATAGAAGTAAAAGAATACTGAATTGCTGCCAGCGATAACACTGGGTTTTTAAAGACTATGAAGATTATAAAATATTTTTTCTTTTTGTGTGTATAGCTTTGGCATTGGAGCCCAAGGCTTTGTGAATGCTGGCTGAACTCTATCACTGAGCTACATCCTTAGCCCCATGAAAATGAATATTTTTGTAAAAATGTACTTGTTCCTTAGAAACTCTATGAAGTAAATCATCTTGTTCTTCTAGCCAAGGCATCCAGGGCACAGAGGCCCACTGTCTTTGTTCCTCCTGTTCCATTTGCTTAGATTGCCTTTCCATCCACTATTCCTCAAGCTGAACCTCGTACCATCTTCTCCAGAAGGATATATATATATATTTGAGTCTCCCAATCCTCATCCTGATGTGATGTCTTCCTCCTTTGTACCCATGGGCACCTTTTGTGAAGTCTTATAGGAAATCTATTATTATTCTGATATATGCTGTATATATAGGATTATGTGTTCTCTGGTGCAGAGGAAGTACTCTGCTAATCAAATGAAAACCCGGAGGTCCCATTGAATTTAGGCATAAAGATGTTTCAGAGACAACACATAGAGAATCCTTGGAGCAGCGGGTCTGGATTGAGGAGACAGGGTAGACACAGAGCATGTACTCAGATGTGACTGAACAGTTAAGGAGCAGAAGACGTCATCAAGAGTTGGTGCTGGAGTCAGCCTTCTCATACCCCACAAGCCTTCTGGGGTACTTGTACAGAACAATGTTTTCAAATGGTTAATTTCGGACAATATCTCTAAAAAGCTTTTAAGTGTACCAGCAATTCCATTTCTGTGAGTTTGTTCAATAGATAGACCCACACAAAAGGACAAAGATATGATGTACCCTGAGCACATATGTCTCAGGGTATTCAAGATATTACCTTAAGATTTTGTGTGTGTGTGTGTATTATGGTTTGGTTTTTTGTTTGTTTGTTTGTTTGTTTTGTTTTTTTTCTTTGAGACAGGGTTTCTCTGTGTAGCCCTGGCTGTCCTGGAACTCATTCTGTTGACCAGGCTACCATCAAACTCAGAAATCTGCCTGCCTTTGCCCCTCAAGTGCTGGGATTAAAGATGTGTGCCACCACTTCCTGGCATAAAATTTTATTTTTAAATTATGTATATATGTGTGTGAGTTTGTGCATATGATACAGTGCCTATTGAGAACAGAAAAGGGCACAGGATGGATCCCTTGGAGCTGGAGTTACAGGTGATTATGAACCACTAATGTGGATGATGGGAACAGAATTCTGGTCCTCTGGAAGAGCAGTACGTGCTCTTGGCCACTGTGACTTCTATCTAGTTCAAGTACCATTTTAACAGCCTAAACTGGGTCACAAACAACCCGGATATCCTGAAGTGTCAGTCCTGAAGTGTCTAAATAATGATGGCATGTCCACATCATAGTCATGAAAAAATGAAACAAAACAGAAAAACGAAGCTCTTATCTCAAATTCTGAGCTAGGGTTAATTCGTGCAGTTTTTCTAGTGTTTCCTAGGGCTGCTAGCTAATTCCTTGGATTCCTTATCAGCCTTGGTTATGAGTCTCATTATAATCTTACCTTTTCTGGTGGAAGCTCACATTTGGCAGCCACAGCTGTGATGCAAGATTCTGTTACCAGCACTCCTTGTGGGAAGCCAAACCCACGAAAGGCTGTATTGGATGGCAAGTTTGTCATGCAGGCACGACCTCGGAGTCTGAGGTTGCGGATTTTATATGCATTTTCCAGTTTTAGTACAAGAAATTCTGTTACCTAAAGGAAAAGAAGATACCCACATATATTAGACACACTGCCCAACTTTCTATGAAGATTCATCTATGTTGCAGGATATTTGATCTCACTATGAATCCCTTAAGATTGCATTGTTTACTGGAAAAACCTGTTTCTTGTTGTGGTGTGGCTCAGCCTTAGAACACACCTTTTGTCTCAAACAAAGAAGGTAAAGTTATTTTGTAGAAGGAAGCAGCCATGTTTCAAAGTAATGTCTAATTGAATGGCAGACAAAGTGATGAATCAGAGGAGATTTGACAGAATATGATATGCTCAGGTCTCATGAGAACAGAGACAAAAGAAAGACTACTTAAGAGAGAGCAATGCATAGGAGAAAGGGTAGTTTTACTGGGAGAGTTTTATGGAGACAGGTTGAAGAGAGAACAAGCCAGAGAATGAGAAGGAGCTAGATTAGAACAGATTGCTAGAGTTAGTTTGAGGCCAAGTAGAGCAAAAATTCAGAGGCTGAGAGAGAAGCTAGATTGAATCAGTCAGCTTGGAGAGGATTTTGAGTCAGAACGGCTGAATGAGTTCAGAAAGAACTAGAAAGGGTGAGCTTATTCAGCAGTAAATCTCAGAGGCTGAAAACTTTCTAGGCCTAGATAAAATTGTACAGAGGTTAGAAGCTACCAGGACTGGATCCAGATTAGAAGATGGAGGCAGTAAGCCACCAAGGTGACAATTATATCAGGCAAATAAGAAGATACTTTTACACAACCAGACATTTTGCATGCTATTGTTAAAAGGGCACTGGTTTCTGACACACATACCAGCTCTGAGTGATCCAGTGTGCATCCTCCATTGATGTAGCATTCAATGTCTAGGGCCTTGATTCGTCCACTGTTCATGAATCCCACCTGTAACCAAATGATGGGCATTTCACTTAAAATGTACTTACCAAGTGTGAGTCACCCTCCAGTCCCCTGTCGAAGTGGATCAAAGACAGACTTTGCCTCCAGTTTGTACTTGTGTGGCACCTGCCTGCTGTGGCCTTGTCTTCCAGTGTCTGACTGAAGAAGACCTAAGTTTTCCTACCCCCCCCCCCCTTTTTTTTTTCTAGAAGTCCATCCTGGCTCCACACTCAGTATGGAATTCTCAAGTTCATGCTTGACTCACAGAATGCAAATTGCCTCTCTCCTGACTCTTGGAAGATTCTCCACCATTCTGTCCTGGCTTTCTTTCTAATTTAGTTTGTGGTCTTCTCCACATTGGAAAGTCTTTGGGATCCCAGAATGCACGGAGATGAATCATGTTATCCCTTGTTACAGGAAAGCCTCAGGAACAGAGGTTGGAGAATGTATGAGCTGGACTTGTGTTACTGGGTGGCCAAGGTGCTTTGTAAAAGCAACATAGGTAATAGAATGGCATAGTAATCTAAGGCAGTGGTAAAACCAGGTAGGAAATCAGATATGTATGCTCAAGGAATGCCTAATAAAGCATGTTTTGTAACCTTATATTACAACAGAACAGTCCTTAGGACACAAGCACAAATTCAAAAAAATAGTATCAGCAAATGTGTTTAAACAGTGTTTCTACTGCAGTTGAAAGAAAAGGGGGGGCTGGAGAGATGGCTCAGCAGTTAAGAGCACTGACTGCTCTTCCAGAGGTCCTGAGTTCAAATCCCAGCAACCACATGGTGGCTCACAACCATCTGTAATGGGATCTGATGCCCTCTTCTGGGGCGTCTGAGTGAGCGGGCCAGAGAGAGAGAAAAAGTGTCTGAAGAAAGCTACAGTGCACTTACATATAAATAAATAAATCTTTAAAAAAGAAAGAAAGAAAGGAAGGAAGAAAATGGAGAGAGTGTGATTTGAATAATTTAAATTCACTAGTGAGTGGACTTCTGTTAGAGATTATTTTATAGTACAGATGGTCAAATTGTTTCTAAATATTTCTACTACAAAGTGCTGTTCTTATAGTCATGATATTTGGACATTTTTCCTTTTTTCCTCCCTTTGAGGAGTCACTAAAAATATAAATCCTCATTTCTTTTAACAGTGCCTTCTTTTTTTTACACAAGTATGTGTATCTACACGTGTGTGAGTGCACATGTATATGGAGCCAAAGGATGTCAGAGAGCTTTCTTGATTGCACTTCAATTTGCTTACTGAGGCAGAGTTTCTTGAACCAGACCTTACCAATTTGGCTAGTCTATATAGCTAGACAGGGATGCCCGGTCTTCTACTACTGGCGCTGGGGTTGCTGCAGGGAGCCTCAACCCCTCAGCTTTTATGTGGGTCCTAGGGATACCATCTCAGGTCCTCAGGTTTGCATGGTAAGCTTCATCCATGGAGCCATAGCCCCTGGCTCTCAAACAATGCCTTTAAAGTTACTATTTAAAATTTTATTTTCATCATTACATTTTTTTACAATTATCCACTAAATTAAAAGCTAATTATAAAATGTCATGGGCATCCAAAATACATGCCCTTTTCATTTGATATTTTGAATGCTGACTGCTTTTAGATTTCAACAAAATCAAACTGATAGAGAAGGACAAAGCACTCAAACAAAATGAGGTATTTTAAATTTCACTTGTAGTGCTTACTTAGGTTTTTTTATTTTTTTTTTTATGGTTTTCCGAGACAGGGTTTCTCTGTATAGCCCTGTCTGTCCTGGAACTCACTCTGTAGACCAGGCTGGCCTTGAACTCAGAAATCTGCCTGTCTCTGCCTCCTGAGTGCTGGGATTAAAGGCATGCACCGCCACTGCCTGGCTGTAGTGCTTACTTTGTATTTTGCAAATAATGGGTGTCTTCCCCCAGTTATTAACATATCATCTTCACGATCCAGAACAAGACGGATGGGATGGCCAGTTCTGCAGAAAACAAAATTTAGATCTCCATTCATCTCACCCATCTGCCCATGCACTCATTTGTCTGTTCAGCTCCCCACGTATCCACCTATGCATTCCAGTCCTTAATCTATCCTGGCCCACATCCATTTACAACATGGAAAACTCACTCATCCACCACCCACCCTCCCATCGCACATGTATCTGTTAATCTGTACACAATCTTCTAGGTGTGATATGGATTATTGCCTGACAATTTCTCCGTGCTTTGCAATTCAGTGCTTAGAGGTATGTCTAAAAGGATTAATGTTAAGTCCTGTTCCTATGGCTTCAAATTTGATTTTCACCCAGATCCACCCATTTTGCATATATTATAAAGGGAGAGTGTGAATGGGTAAATGCAATGGTAACATCAATAGAAAAATGCCAGTTAAATGTACAGTTTCACGACTCATCCCTTGATAATTCTGACTCAGAAGGTCTGGGATTTGGATAAGAAGGTGGAATTTCTTTCTTTTTTTTTTTAATTTTTAAAAAATTATATGTTTTGGGGCTGGAGAGATGGCTCAGCAGTTAAGAGCACTGGCTGCTTGCTCTTCCAGAGGTTCTGAGTTCAATCCCCAGCAACCACATGGTGGCTCACAACCATCTGTAATGGGATCCAGTGCCCTCTTCTGGTGTGTCTGAAGACAGACACAGTGTACTCATATACATGAAATAAATAAATCTTCCCAAAAAATTGTGTGTTTTGAGGCAGGATTTTATGTGACCTTGGGGGATCTGGAAACACTGGTCTCAGGTCATTTAACGTGTGAGTGATTGTTGTGTGCTAAGGCAGGATGCATCGTGAGGCACTTGTTCCACACTTGGCTGACAGTGGAGTCACAGGCAAGTTTTGGAATATACTGATGTCAGGGCTCATAGTGGCTAGCCTCGGCATTGAGATTTAAGCGCTTCACTTGACAATTATGTGTGGCCACGCTTGAGAGGCAGAAGGTACAAGGTCTTCAGTGACTGACAGAGGAGAGAAGGGGAGATGAGATTCCAGCTATGCTTCTCTCCTCCCTGAGCTGGGAATGAAGATGCATGTTCCAATGTACAGGACTTTTCTCTGAGCTACACAGAGGCTACTGAAGGAAGCAGGATATTGGAACTTTGCAGACTGAAACTCAGACAAAATATTAAACAGCATCTCTTCCCCTCACCCCCCATCTCCTCCTCTGCTCCCCCCTCCTGCTTCTTTTCCTCTTTGTTCTCCAACACTGACAACAAACCCAGTCAAAGACAATGAATAAGAACCAGCCGTGCTAGTGCCAGCTGAACTTGAGTGCTGAACATCCATGAAGAGCAAAGACATAAGCCCTCTCCTGAGATCAACCCAATGACTCCTGTCTGCCAAGACAGTGCTTGGAGGGGGGAGGGAGAAGTCTTTCTTTCCTCACTCCATCCTGCTCTGGCTGAAGCGGCAGTATGGAGCAATGCTGAACTTGGAAAGGGTGCCTTGCTCCAACATCTAAACGATTCATCTTCCCTGAAGCTCAGAAATGGGCTTCCTCTGTTCTGGAAGCAGTCAACTATCCCACCTTTCCATTTAAAGCCCCTTGCCTCCATCAAAGTCACATATTCAGCTCACTTTTACAAAACCAAAAGGGGCAGCATGGCAGGTATGAATTATCTATGTTTTATAAAGAAACATACAGGGGCCTGAATTACCCAGGGGTGGAGAGGAGCTCTGGCTGCAGCCAGGGTTGATTTGTCAGGCTATTGTTGTCTTCTGGGCTCAGCCTCTCCCACACTTGTGGCCCCTAAGGTAGACTTACTTGACAGCCCCCACTGCAGCAATTGCTCCAAACACAGCTGGTCTCCCCACCTTCCCTCCAAACCCTCCGCCCACTCGTTTCACATGGCAGGTGATCCTGCTGATCGGGATGTTTAAGGCAGAGGACACTGTTTTCTGTAAGAGACAATGAGGTTCAAAAGAGTGAGATGGCAGCGAGGTGTTTTGTTTCCTGAAATATAACTCTAGAGCAGAGTCCACTTGAGTCTACCACTGTAAGACAGTGGAAAAAAATCTCAGCTTGGGTTGGGGGCTCTGGTCCATTTGTGTTTGTTTTGTTGGTTTTTGAGACAGGGTCTCACTATGTAGCCCTAGCTGTCCTGAAACTCACTATGTAGACCAAGTTGGACTCACAGAGATCCACCCGTCTCTGTCTCTTAAATCTGGGAGTAAAGGTGTGTACCACCACTGCTTCCAGTCTCTGGGCCATTTTTAAATATTGTTAATCTTCTCCAAACTATCAAAATCCTGTGTGCTTATTGGAAGCTGTGCTCCTGGTCACATGCCTGAGCCTAAAGACCAAAACCAGTGAAAAACAGTAGACGCCTCACATTGTACTAACAAGCATGACGGGTTTATGACCTAATCCTAGAGAATTTTCTGTCTGGGGAAGTATAAATGTAGTCTAAAGTGATGTCTTGACTCTAAAAATCATCTATAATGATTATTTTACAGAATAAAATAGAGTATAGGGAAAAACTAGTGATGTCATCCAATCACAGTTAACTAAGCCTGCTGCAAACAAACAGGGTTTGTTGTTGTTGCTGCTGCTGTTTTATTGTCTTGTTTGTTTTTGTTTTTTGAGACAGGGCTTTTCTGGGTATCATGAAATTCTCAGAGAGTAAGAAAAAATATATAAAAAAGAAAACATGATCAGGGTTGTTCTTTTATTGTTGATGAGAACAGGAACAAAGTTAAGTGGTCCTGGGGTCTTAGCTGCATTACAGATATCCAACATTTAGATTCTAAGTTTCTGCTAGTGAAGAGGCTGCCACCTATGCTATGGAGACTGACCACCATGACAGAGTTAGGAAGTTGATTGTGGCATCTTGCTGGACCTTACCTGTACGTGGGCTGGATCCTGTGTGGACACATACATGTCCAACTCTTTGTCTTCTGTCTTTGGAATAACAAGCACTCTCTGTGTTTCCATGTAGAAATGTTCTTGCCCTCCAACATGGACCTTCCCTGTGAGGAGCAAGTGCAGGAACATGCCTGGAGCACATGCTGGTTGGAAGTTACCATCACTGGATCATTTTCAATGAAGAGGGATGTGAGCTGCCTACCTGCAGTAGTACCCAGCAAGGAACCCAGCATTTACCTTGTGGCATTCGAGGTGATCTGTTTCAGAGACTATAGTTCTGAAAGTTAAAAGTTCCAGGTTCTGGGTTGGAAAGATGGCTCATCAGTTAAGAGCACTGGTTGTTCTTCCAGGGGACTGGGGTTCAATTCCCAGCACCCATATGGCAGATCACAGTTGACTCTAACTCCAGTTTTAGGGAATCTGACACCATCATACAGACATGCATGCGGGCAAAATACCAATGTGTGTGAAATAAAACCTTTTTTTTTTTTTAATGTTCTCGGTTTGATTTCTTACTCTTTCCTTGACCAACCAAGTCTTAGGGACTTTCTTCTGCTTATTCCAAACACAACATACATACACATACACAGGCACGTGGAGGTACGGAGGCTTTGAGAAGAAATGTATGTTTGGGGAAGCCCCAGGACTTCCAGAAGTTGAGCCTCCCAAGGGCAAATACACGCCTTTGATGGCCGGTTCACTGTGGGATCAAGGAATAACTCTTCTGATCTGTTTACCTTCTACTATGTGATCCACGGTTTCCAATGCCTCCTCCATGTTTCCTTGTTCAAGCTTTTTCTCAGGGCACAGGAACGAGTTGTGCTTTATGGCATCCTATGCAAAAGGACAGAAACACAGACAGTCATCCGTTTTCTTTCCTGCTGCCTGCTAGTATATTCCCTCACATTGTTGCCTCCTGGAACACACGAGAGGTGCCAAGCATTCAAGAGCTCTAGAGTACACAAGGGGTCAGAGGGACTGTCTTCTACATTTGCAGAGAAAACCAGCCAGAAGGACGAGGAAAACATTAAGAAGGAAGTTGTTTTCAGAACCGAGGCCTGGACTCAATGGGATAGTCCACAGGATGATGCTTGCTCATTTTTAGCATGGGTCTCTAGGAACAGTGCTGCGTGTCCAGAAACCATGCGGGAGCCTCCAAGCCCTCCTTTTCCATTTCTCTCTGAGGAAAAAAGTGTGTTAGATACTTAGGTAGCTACATGTGTGAACCTGTTCTTCACTCAGGATTTTGAGAAGGTTGAAGCTGTGTTGATAGAGAGGACACAGATCCTCACACTCTGATAGGGGCAGGAAAACCCAGGATATGTTGTCATTCCTTTGAGTATTTGATGTATTCAAAAGAGCCTTTCTAGACGTTTGTTCTTCCCAGATTCCTTCCTCCTCCACCTCTACTTTCTGACACTAGCGTGAACTGACTCCCACATGGAAGTCATTCTTCTCGTTTGTTCTGTGGACTGACTTACCACAGTCGATCTTTGCTAACCCTGTAGACCCAGTCTGTCCTTCTGTACTTGAGAATGACACCTATCTCTTGCATTCTTGGACTCCAAAGGCACTAGAGTCCACAGCCTTTCTTTCTTGTTAATGGTAGTAGTGCGAGCAGCTACTTTTTATTGAGTAGTACATTGTGACAAACTGTTACATAGCAGTTTCCCCTGAGTTGATACATGCTACACTGCAGAGAAACTTGGGACACTCTGAATCAAGGCTCCTTAAGACACAGGATGCTCTAAATGGAGGCGCATTAAGACTCAGAAAGTTAGAGGGGTGTAGCAGTGCTTGCCTTTAATCTCGGCACTTAAGACCCAGAGGCAGGAGGATCTCTGTGAGTTAGAGATCAGCTTAGTCTCACAGTGAGTTCCAGGACAGCCAGAGATATAGAGTGAGACCCTGTCTTAACAAAATCAAAAGACTCTAGTGGCTAGAAAGATGGCCCAGCAGTTAAGAGCACTGGCTGTTCTTCCAGGGGATCTGGGTTCAATTTCTAGCATCTATATGGCGACTCATAACCATCCATGGTGGCTCTCAACCATCCAGTTTCATTTCATATCCTCTGGTGGTTTGAATAGGTTTGGCCCTCATAGAGTCAAGCATTTGAATGCTTGGCCCATAGGGAGTGGCACTATTAGGAGGTGTGGCCTTGGAGGAAGTGTGTCACTGTGGCTCTTGGCTGCCTTTGGAGCAAGATGTAGAACTCTCCTCCAGCACCATGTCTGCCTGTGTGCTGCCATGCTTTCTACCATTGATGATAATGGACTGAACCTCTGAAACTGTAAGCCAGCCCCAATTACATGTTTTCCTCTATAAGAGTTGACTTGGTCATGGTGTCTCTTCGTAGCAATGGAAACCCAACTAAGACACCCTCTTTTGGCTCCCTGGCAAAAAGTGTTCAGACAACACTCCCTGTTTACTGTTTGCTGTTTACTGTAATGCTAAGTGCTGGCCCTCAAGATCTGGAGTTTGCATGTAGGGTCTCAGAACCTGCCCCCAGTTAATTTTGACTGGTAAATAAAGATGACAGCAGCCAATAGCTGGGAAGAAGAGACATAGGTGGGGCTTAGGTTTCCTGGACCAGAGACCATGGGGAAGGGAGAGAGCCGCCAAGCTTTAGAAGAGTGTGCAGGAGAGAGACAAGAGCCACCATAGGATAGAGAAGCAAGAAGAATGTCCTGGGTTCTGGGCCAAGAGAACGTGTCCAATGTGACTAATTGGAATTAAGAGCAGTCAAGATGGAACATAGAAACTGGTAAGTAGTAACTTGGAGTTATTGGAAGGAAGGTAGATTCTAGCAGCATGGAGGGTAGGCAGTTGCCCAGTTATTGTGCTGCTTAAGGCATATTAAAATACAAAGGCTGTGTGTGTCTTTCATCTGGGGACATAAATGGTCAAAGGAGGGAAGATAGCCCAAACTAGGATTTATTAAAATATTCCTACTACAAATAGCACCTTAATGATGGCCAAAACCCACTTTTAAAAAAGTTAGAGATTTATGAATGGAAAACACATGCTGTCCCTTTAAGATTAAGAGGCGGGAGAATCGGTTTCTTAGCTGAGCTGCATGGTTTCTCCCCAAGCTGAACTGGTTCTGGACTAGGACAAAATTCATGCTAAATTGGCATGCATAATTCTGGGGTTCATGGCTTAAAACTAAGACATAGCTGCACTCCCAAGCCAAGCCAGGTACACTGGGCAGCAGGCTAGGGATTCAGCTTGAGGCTTTCTCAAATGCTTTTAAGCTTTGGATGAGAGCCTAAGCCAAGAAATTAGGAGCTCCTGCTGGAAAATGAGGCAGGCTATGCAGAGAGCAGGCCTAAATAAGATAGGAATAGAAAAAATTAATGGAAATTTAAGAAGTCAATGCTATGTAAACATTTGGGGTCTTTGAATGTGGGCTCTGTGGACATTCTAGGATCACCGAGCATGGCATTGACACATATTGGCCTGAGAATAGGTTCATTCAGAAAATAGGAGGGAATTTAATTGAGGGTGGATACACAAGAAAGGATGTTAATTCAATTTATATAAAGATAAAGGAGATATAATTGTATAGCCAAAGAGGTATTAATCTCCACAGAAGGGAGAAATAAATGAAAATTGCTTTAATTGTTTTAAGGATAGAAGGAAGAAATAATTATTTAAGTGTTTTTAAGAATACATGGAGCTGGGTAGTGGTGGCGCACGCCTTTAATCCCAGCACTTGGGAGGC
>JADRCH010000006.1:6136380-6193122 GCA_019843965.1 Rhynchomys soricoides | reverse complement strand
GGAATATTTTCACATTGTAAAAAGTCTAATATGCACACATTCGAAAGAATAAAATAGTTTTCTAAGACTTAAAAAAATACAGGGAAAAATAAAGAAATCCAGGTCTTTGATCTCAAATGTAGGAAACAAAAGCATGGAGATAAAGAGAAACCCTATCTCAATAAATAATATTAAATGTTTTAATTGTTTTGAGTTGTTTTAATTATCAAAATGAAGGTAGTTATAAGTTTGGTGATATTAATCATATTGCTAATCCTCTGTGAGAGAGGTCAGAGTAGAGCAGGCCTAAAGAAAAAAAGAGGCTGCTGAATTGAATCAATCGATTTCAAGGTGCCGGACCAAGGACATTCTATTTTGGGAGAGAGGCTCTGTATTTGGGTTAACAGAAAAGGAGAAAAGGCTTTAGACCCCCTTCCAAAGTAATATGGATCAGACATGATAGAGGAAGACCCTTTGACCATCTTGGCTGAAGATAGGAAAGAAAAATTCAAGAAGACCAACAGGACAGGTAACACAATTTGCTAATCCCTCTACATGGGAACAGTTTGGAAACTGGCTGAGACATAAAATGTCTCTAGCCAAAACTTCAGCTATATGTAACCAATAAACCTTGTTGGTTACAGAATCATCACAATTCATCATGCCATCCTTTCATACGGCATGAGTTTGGTTATTGATCAAACTAACTCATAAAATAGGCAGTTGTCTTTCACCTGCTCAAACAAGGAGCAAAAATTAATCCTTAACTGATCTGTGCACCTTGCACAGTCTATACACATATCTTTATAGAACTAAGTATTGGTTGTAAGGTTCATACACTACAGAATGAAACACCATCTGACAAGATTCTCCCTCCGGGGTGCTGAGATGACTGCCGAGCTCCCTGCCTGACCCTGCCTCCTGATGCTGCTTCCAGAACAGCTTCAGGAGTGGCTCCTGCCCCCAGTGAGCTTGGCTCACCCAGCCTTTCAGAAGGTTCCAGCCAGGACTTCAGTTTCTCAGCATCGGAGACTGGACAACAAACGCTAGAGCGAGCTTTTCTAAGTCTAACCAACTTTTAAAAACTTCTTGCCCTCCCCCCCCTAAAAAGAATAAAATAAAAAAGGGATTCTTCATCTCCAATTCAGCAGGAAGCAATCAAAGAAAATCATTGTCCCAGTCCCTTAAGTTGGGGCATCTGATTTTGGTTATCTTATATATTATAGCTATGTCGTCTTTTTAAGGGATAATTTGGAAAAAATTATAGTTTGGGATGGAGGAAACTAACTAGAGAGCTTAGATTCAGGGATTTCTATCTTTCCTTTCCTCTTTTCTATCCTTTTGTATAGCCAAGGGGGTTGGCAGGAAAAAAGGGGGTTAGTGTACTAAAGAAATTAGATCAATGGGGATGGATTATTAATTTTACTTTTTGTTGTTGTTGTTGTTGTTTTTTTTTTTTTGAGACAGGGTTTCTCTGTGTAGCCCTGGCTGTCCTGGAACTCACTCTGTAGACCAGGCTGGCCTTGAACTCAGAAATCCGCCTGCCTCTGCCTCCCAAGTGCTGGGATTAAAGGCATGCGCCACCACTGCCCGGCTGATTTTACTCTTAAACAAAGCATTTTATAGCCACAATCTTACATTGGTAGAAATCTTTATATTTTGATGCAGAATTGAAATTATATATAAAGAGAAAGGGGATATAATTATATATCCAAAGAGATATTAATCTCCATAGAAGGGAGAAATAATGGTAACATAGAGCCTGTAAGGAACCCCGATGAACTCATCGCTTCACAAAGTCGGACTTCAGTGATATCATTATTTCTATCTGCCATTGTTGGTTCCCTCACTGGGGTGAAGTAGTGTCACCTCATAGTAGCAGTGTATATGTATACATATGTATATTGTGTTACTCTATCATTGCCTCTGTTTTCAAGCCAGAGTAATGGGTCTTAGAGAGGAAACAATAACTCTCAAGCCAGGCTGCAAATATATGAGGCAGGTAGCATGCAAGCCCAGGCTTGGTGTCTAGAAATATCTCGCCTAGGTTTGTGGAAGTGACTCAGTAACAGAGAACTAGCTCAGCATACACAAGGCCCTGGGTTCTGCAAATAAAAAGCCATCTTTCCCAGTGACAGCTATGTGACCTCTTAAAGCAGTGGAAAATAAACATTACATTTGAAATTTTTACTTTCCTCATTAACACTTTGTCTTAGTGTTTCTATTACTGTGACGAAATACCATAAACAAAAGGAAGTTGGGGGGCTGGAGAGATGGCTCAGCGTTTAAGAGCACTGACTGCTTTTCCAGAGGTCCTGAGTTCAATTCCCAGCACCCACATGGTGGCTCACAACCATCTGTAATGGGATCTGATGCCCTCTTCTGGTGTGTCTGAAGACAGCTACAGTGTGCTCATAAATAAAATAAATGTTAAAAAAAAAAAAAAAGGAAGTTGAGGAGGAAAGGATTTATCTGGCTTACACTTCACCTCACAGTTCATCATCAAAGGAAGTCAGGACAAGAACTCAAGCACCTGAGAACCTGGAGGTAGGAGCTGATGCAGAGGCCATGGATGGGTGCTACTTACTGGCTTGCTCCTCATGACTTGCTCAGCTTGCTTTCTTACAGAACCCAGGACCATCTGCCCAAGGATGGCACCGCCCACAATGGGCTGGGCCCTCCCCACCAACCAGTAATTAAGACAATGCCCCACAAGCTTGTCTATGGCCCGATTTTATGGGGAGGCAGTTTTTAATTGAGGTTCTCTCCTCTCAGATGACTTTAGCTTGTGCCAAGTTGATATAAAGCTATCCAGTACACACTTTGACCTCAATAAGTCATGGCGGCAAACATGGAAGTATATTTATTGCTACAACGTGTGTCAAAAGACTTGGGGCCTTCTGATGATTTGAGCTATATCTTGTGACCACTGTGAGTTAGACACTGTTCTGTTTTACTTTCATTAACTCACTTATGAGGACTTGATATCATTACTCCTCTATTACAGGCTAGTAAACCATGGTACAAGGGTGTAAATTCCTTGCCTAAGATCACACAGGTAGAAAGCAGCTGTTATAATTCAAATTTGTCAGCTTGGATCTAACACCTGTGTGCTACATGGTCTCCCTTAGAAATATATATTTATATAGTTTTATCATATATAAAATTCACAATACACACCATATATTTACATCAATATTCATGTAAATAGGTTAATGCATACACGGATACATTACTCTTGGCATATATGACTTTGCTTCCTGCCTTTGGTCATACACAAGTTATTTGCTCACTTTAGACATTCTTATTCTAAAGAAAATTTAAACCTTTAACTATTCTTGGTCCCAGAGAGGTCATGAGTGTGTCCTCTGGGTGCCGTTTCCCCCTTCAGGAAAGTGGAATTCAAATGGAAATAAAACAAAGAAACCAAACCCATGTTAGGATTCTAGTGCAAGTCAGAGGGAGAGTCAGCCAAGAAAACCCGCATTCCTTGGAAACTTGGCAGATGGGAAACTGGTTTAGAAAGATTAAGAACCAGGTCTTCACATCTCTGTACATTAAAAGACTGGTATCCTTCTGGTATATTTCAAACTGTTCCTTTGGTTCCCCGGTGCCTTTGCATACCAACTACAGGATACTGCAAGCCCAGAAACATGCTGTTTCTTCTTGCAACCTAATTTCTCTGATTATGATGTACCAAGTTAGAGAATGAAAGTCCAAGTAGCTATAGTTTGGGTCTGTGAGGTACCCCAAACACCCATGAGGCAGAGGCTCAGTCTCCAGTTTGGCAACCCTCCCAGCATGGTCTCAGCATGAGAATGGTAGAACTTTTAACTAGCAAGGACTCCCGGAAGGTTTTGGTTATTGGAGCCATGCTTTCAAAGTAGACTGTGGTACTTGGTCTCTTCCTTTTCTGCCTTTCCTGTCCCAGACATGAGGGGAGCACTTTTGCTCACCTATGCGTGGTCACTACAATTTATTACCCAACAAAGCATGAATTGAAACTTCTAAATCTTGAGCCAGAGAAACTGTCCACCATTATAAGGTAGTTATCTTAGATGCTTTGGAAACCCACTTTCCCATTCCCCCCCCCTGCTTCTATGAGAGTATTCTCCCACCCACCCACCCACTCCCGTCTTCCCTCCCTGGCATTCCCCTATACTGGGGCATCTAACACTCTCAGACCCAAGGGAAGTGATGACAACTTTAACACACCAGTCCACACTTGAATTTTCTGTTCTCACACCATTATTTTCTTTAGACGTAACTTAAATCCCATCACCAAGAGTCAGAAATCAGAGTGGAATTTCTATAGAATTTCATCATGAACTTCTCATTACATTTGATCTCTACTTTGAAGTCATATTGTTCCCAACATCCACTCTCAAAAAACAGGATCCCAAGTCTTTGGTGGATACACATGCCATTTGGAATAAAATTATGTTGGCTCTCTTGGCAGTTAGGTACAGCAGATGTAGGCCTTCTAGCCAAAGAAATAGAAAGGCATATGCAATGTACACATCTCCCTGTAAGGACCAGGATATGATTTTTTTTTTTTTAATTTTTTGAGACTGAATCTCCATGTAGTCCTGGATCTCCTGGAACTTACTATGTAAGACCAGGCTGATCTTTTAACTCACAGAGATCCATCTGTCTCTGCTGCCCAAGTCCTGGGATCAAAGGTATGTGTCCCCATGCCATGTCTGGGAAATGTTCTAAGAGGCATTAGGGGTACCCATTTTCATCCCTTTTGCTATCTGGAATGTGGATTTAATGGCCAAAGCTTCAGTAGCTATTAGAATGAAAATCATGTATTACAGAGAGACTAGATAGAAGGAGCTGGATTTTGGACACACATAACTCACAAGCTGTGGCTTGTGTCCCACCCAGCCTAACTTCCAGGGCAACAGTCTTGAGAGGTGGGACCCTTACGAGGTGATTAGGTAATGGGGGCTCATTAGTTCTGTGGGTTATTGTAATAACCATAGTGGAACAGCTTTGTTATGAAAGCGAGTTCCTCTGTGCTCTTCCCCTTCCACCTTCTGGAATCATGTAGCATTAGAATCCGCTCTTCAGTTTTGGACTTCCCAGACAATAGAACCATGAAAAATAAATTCCTGTTTATACATTACCCAATCTCAGAGATTCTGTTATAGCAGCACAAGGCATACCTTGTATACAATATACACAGATGTAAGCAATCTACCTCATCATGTAAGCCCTGGACCGATCACCTCTAGTCTTTTTCCTTTTCTTTTGTCAGCAGGCAAACATCCTACCACAGAGTTCACTGAGCTACATCCCCATCTTTCTTCTGACGTTTTGTCTTGAGTCAATGTGTCACCAACCTGCCTCAGTATAATTTGTGAGCCTCAGCGGGCTACACAGCCAGAATCATAGGCTTCTGCCACTAGGCCTGGCTAGTTCTAGGCCTTTGAATGTAAGAGAGACACTTTTATTCTGATTGGTTTTTTTTGTTTGTTTGTTTCTTAGAAGCAAAGAATTTCATCTCATACAAGTAATAGCTTCCAAAGGAAAATGATTTTTTTCCAGTGCAAGAAGATGCCAAGCAGGGAAATGTTGTGGATGGGCCTGGTGCTGCCTGTATTTTTGTGTTAATTCTACTCTCCCAGGAGGGGTTGTCTGGAACAAGGAGTGAGTCACATACTCAGGTGACTTCTTGTGAACCTTCCCAAATGAATAAAGGGACCAATCACTGGGCAAGTAGGCAGGACTTCCAGGTTGGACAGAGGACGAGAGGGAGCAGGAGAGAATTAGGGGCTTTGGAATGGGAATAGCGAGAGGGCAAGATGTAGCTGCTAGTGTCTCCCAGTTTCATGGTGGAGCCACCGGGATTCGCCACTAAAGAATTAGATTTAATTAGGCTTACAAGATTAGGACTCTAGTTGATGTGCCCAGAGATTGAGTTACCCTTGTTTCTGAACTAAGTCTGTGTGGTGTTTGCCTTCTTGCAGTGGCTCGACTGGGTTCCAGAGAGAAAGGTACAATGGCAAAGCATGGGTTTGCCTGATGTGCACCACAAAGGCCGTGGGGGGTTTGAAGCCTGGGGTTGGCGTGGTAGTGAACCACCAATGGGAACCACCTAGTGAGCTAGGTGGAGAGATTGTGGAACTCTGAGTCAGAGAATCTGCTGAGGTGAGAAAACCCGGGTGGACCCATGTGGCCCACCAGTGCCTGGCATGGGAACATGCCATTCTTTTTAAATATTTTCCGCAACAGGGAAAAGGTTTTGAGTTAGTCTTCTAATAGTAAGACATTTATGAAGATGCTCTTGACTTCACAATCTTTTTAAAAAAAAGATGTATTTATTTGTGTTTTATGTCTATGTACCAGGTGCATGCCTGGTGTCTGCAGGGGCCAGAAGAGGGTGTTGGATCCTCTGGAACTGGAGCTACAAATGGTTGTGAGCTGTCATGTAGGTGCTGGGAATAGAACCTGGGTCTTCTGTAAAAGCAGCCAGTGCTCTAAACCACTGAGCCTCCTTTCAAACCTGGCTTTACAATCTTAGAGGGAGACTGACCTCGATGGTGAAAATCACAGGTTTCAGATCCTCGTAGGTGATTTTTATCTTCTCAGTTGCTCGTTTTGCCTGAACATCAGTCTCTGCCACCACAGCACAGATGACCTGGCCCACACAGAGAACCTGTAAAGTACAAGTTGTCCTCTGACCTCCACATGTGATCACCACATCTCCCACATTTCACACCATAGTAATGATAAATGAACCAATTTAAGTAATTTTAAAGCAAATAGAACAGAAGCCAAGCTCAACCTCACCAGGGTCGGTGTCTTAGATGTCATTGTTAAATAGAAATATCCACACCGGAGTTACATGTGCTTGGGTGCAAATTTTAAAATAATGAAAAGGACGGTCTTGGGTTGTACGAGTGGTACGGCACTTGCCTAGCATGTGTGAGACCCCTGGTTAGACCTCCAGCATCACACACACACAAAGTGCATATTACAGGTTTCACCCACTGTTCCCAGATGTTGGCTGTAACATGAATCAGTCAAGTCCCCTGTTGTAATGTGTTCACATGAATTCTTCGTTCTGTCACTTAAGAGCTTACAGTGTATGTGGTGGCTCCTGCTGTGAACTGACAAACTACTCAACAGACTGTGTTGAAGCACCTATGAGAGCATTTGGCAACAGGACCTTTACAGAGGTAATTGACATGGAGTAGGGCCTTTGTACAATATGACTGGTGAGCTAAGACAAGAGGGAGAAGTGAACAGAGAAAAGCAACATGAAGACAAGGAGAAGACAGCCATCAGCAAGCAAAGAAAAGACTGCAGAAGCCAGACCTGGGGACACTGTGGCTTTGGCTCAGCTCCAGAGCTTTGAAAATCCATTTCTGTTTTAGCCTCTCACTATGCATTTTTGAAACTCTTTTATTTTTATGTGCATAGGTGTTTTGCCTGCATGTAAGTCTGTGCACCACATGCATGCAGTGCCTACAGAGGCCAGAATATCGTGTTGGATGCTGGGGGACTGGAGTTATAGGCAGTTGTGAGCTGCCATGTGGGTGCTAGGAATTGAACCCATGTCTTCAGGAAGAGCAGTCAGCGCTCTTAACCACTGAGCCATGTCTCCAGCCCTATGTTCAGGCAGTTTTATTATGGTAGTACCAATAGCCTGCTACATGACAGCCAACCTCTTCTGATGGGTTCAACAAACAAAGCAAAACAAAACAACCGAACAAAAAAACTCAGTGATGTCTTCCACAGCCGGAGGAGAAAGGGTGTGGGGTTGATTGAAATGTGACAGTAGTGACAATAGCCAGCACTCCATGTGCCAACCATTGTCCTAGGCACCTCATGCATGTTCACCTGCCTAACTCCTGTGATATAATGAAGTGTGTGTATGGTCATTCCTCCTTTAGAGATGGTAAACTCTGAGGGCATATAACTGGTGGAAATGCTGGAACAGAAGCCAGCTGCGCTGGCCCAAGTCAGGGTGGTCTGTAAACGATTGCTGAATTTGAGTTAAAAGCTCAGTGACGGCCAAGACAACTTATTAAAAATAGAGCATGTGAAGGAAAGAGAGACTGGCGAGAGCACAGGTTTAGGAAGGGAGAGAGCTCCATGTATATTAGAGGATGGGGCTGTGCCCCCCACCTCCTTTCTAGATCTTTCTGGGTGATGGTTCTCAACCTGTGAGTCTCAACCCCCCTGGAGGTCAAACAACCCTTTCACGGGGGTTGCATATCAGATATCCTGTACAGCAGCTAGTCACATTACTATTAATAACAGTAGTAAAATTACAGTCATGAAGTAGCAATGGAATCATTTTATGGGTGGGGGTTATCACAATGTAAGGAGCTGTATTAAAGAGCTGCAGCGCTGGGCTGGTTGAGAACCACCATTTTAGAGCGTTCTATCCTGATACCGATCATTTCCTTCTATTTACCCTTCTGATACGGGCAGATGAACTCAGAGGTGCACAGTGGCTGATCAGATCTGTGATTCGTTTTTGTTTAATAGGTTATTTCCTAACTTCAGAAAAGCAAGGAAGAATGGTGACCCTTGGGGAAAGGGGAGCCAGGGCCTTGGCACGCTGGCATCTCAGTGGGAGAAAAATCTAGGAGGCTAGGTCAGGTGACTGACAGGATCCATGGGTGATCTGCACAGGTGTCTGGGAAAGCACGGGGCCCATCCATACCTTATCTACGGCCAGTAATTTGTCATCCTCTTCACCATTGTTGCCTGGAATGTCTTCAGCTGTTATCACATCAACCACACCAGGCAGGTCAAGGACCTCAGATGAGTCGATTGATCTGTAACAGGGAGACATTTAAGGAGATATGCAAACGCTGAGGGCCTTAAAACCAAGGGAAGGACCTAGTTGAAGATTCAAACATGTGACAGTGAATCCGTCCTTAGCAATGAGAGTGGAACTGCCATAGAGTAGGGTCCAGGAGTTCTGCTGCAGGGCCAGGCTGCAACACTCCAGCAGCTGGGGAGGGGCAGTGAGACCAGTCCTCTTTGGAAATATACGACAGTGTTTATTTCCTATTCAGTAATGAGGCTGGTGATTCAGTGATATCAGGATAGCTGAGTCATGCATGAGACTGTGGGGAGATGCAGCTTTATGACCTCAGAAAGCAAACAAGAGGACTGTAAATTTTTACTTTTTATTTTTTGAGATGAGGTCTCACGTAGCCCACAAGGGCCTGGAATTAGCTATGTGAGGATGACCTTGCACTTCTGATCCTGTTGCCTCTACCTCCTGAGTACTGGAATTACTGTGGTTCACAGCTGTGCTGGGTATTGAACACCAGGCTTTGTGCATGGGAGAGTGTTTCAGCACTCTACAACTGACCTAGATCCCCAGCCCCTATGATTCTGTTTGTTTGTTTTCAGGACAGTCTATTCTCTCTATATTTTTCTTCCTCTTGGAGCTCTTTGGATCAGGCCATTGCAGAAAATGGCACACTCCTCTGAGGCATCCCCAGGTATACTGTAATGTCTAAAATTAACCTGTAAGACCCACCTGCTCAAGGAACAGGTAACTTCTTGGAATGCTGGGAGTTGTAGTTCTTGAAAAATAACAAAGCATCATGGGAAAGCACAGTGGCCTATAGGTTTGTCTTTTTAAGGTGCTGTTACATCTCAGGGCATTTTCAGGTGGGAGATTCCAGGGAATGGTCCTGACCAAAGCCCATCTCTTGGTCGGTATTTATTTATTTTATTGTTTTTAAAAGATTTACTTATTTTTATGTATATGAATACACTGTAGCTCTTTTCAGACACACCAGAAGAGTGCATCAGATCCCATTACAGATGGTTGAGAGCCACCATGTGGTTGCTGGGAATTGAACTCAGAACCTATGGAAAAGCAGTCAGTGCTCTTGACAGCTGAGACATCTCTCCAGCCCCCTGTTTGTATTTAATATTTAGTAAAGCTTGATTAAAGTTTAATCCAAAATGGTGAAGTCTCAGGATTAACCGGACCTTTAAAAGGTTTTTAGAAGCTTTGCTGTACTTACATGATTCTTGCATGAGCTCTGGTACTGGTCACTAAAGCCATGAAAAGTTCTTTATCCACCCTGGGGATGTCATCACAAAATACAGCTTCCCCTGTGGCATGTTTAAGACCTGACAGGTGCATGATGGGACGTCCAACTGGATCTTGGAGAGGTTGGTGAGAATCCACTCTCTACAAAGGAAGAGAGAGTTAGCCCAGAAACCTTTCATCTCAGGTGGCCTGCTGACTCGGGGAGGAGGCACAGGACAGTCCCCTTGGACCACAAACATTGGCATGAGTCAGAAGATGAGCATGACCATTTCATGATGTAACTAGAGTGGAGCTATCCTCATCCTTCCAATGACCAACCTGCTTATGTTCATCGTTCTGATGAAGCCTATGTGATATAGTATGACCACGGAGAGAGACCAAAGTCTGAGTGAGAAGACTCGACGGGGGCGGGTATGGGCACGGAATTCTCCAGTTCCAGCTGGATGTTGAAAGAGTTTATTCTGGAGATTTTCTCTGAGAAGCTTGCACTGGTTGTGTGTGTGTGTGTGTGTGTGTGTGTGTGTGTATGTATATGTGTGCGCATGTGAGTGTGTAAGCGTGTATGTGTATGGATGTGAGTGTGAGTGTGTGTGCACACATGTGCATGTGAATGTGTGTATGCATGTGAGCGTGTGTGCATGTGTGAGTGTGTATGCATATGAGTGTGTTCGTGTCCATGCATGTGTATGTGTATGTTAGGTGCCCATTTAACATATCAAAGCAGACTCAGGCTACCAAACGACTCCCTTGTCCCTACTCCCACGTACGTGTTAGGGAGTAACGCTGACTGGCATACCCACTCTACTCTCAGCTTCTCCTTGGACTTTACTGCTATTCTCCTAGCTTCTCTGATTCCTACATAGTCTCCTCAGCTATCTTGGATTTTGTTTTCTTGGTCTTTGGCCTCTCTCTTAGCCCTCTTCCCCCTATACCTCCCCCCTCCTCTCTCTTCTCTTGATTTCTCCCACCCCTTCTCCTGGGCAGGTTCAGTCTTGACCCTTCCAGATGCTGTTCTTTCCCTCATATCTACAACAAACCCTACCTCTTCAACCACACCTAGGAGAGCCATGTCCTCATTTTATCATTCAGTGTGTGTGTGTTAGGGAGGGCATGCACCAGCAAGGACAGCTATTTTCTAAATCATTCTTCCAGAAGGGTGAGTGTAGTCACTTGCAGGCCTCTTGTTTGCTGACTGGAGATTAAATATGTGCAGTTTGGTCTGGAGACCGAACCTCTGGCTCAGCCACTCTTCTGGGTAGGTATTTAATAAATACCCAAAGAATATCACTTTAGAGTAATTATGACTGTCTGTCTGCAGATCTGTCTGGCAATGCAGCCTTGTGTCCTCCAGCACCAGGTTTTGGGAGCCAGAGGCTACTGATTTGGATTAGGAACAATTAGAAAGAACTAAAATCACCCATGTGAATAGCTTGCCTGGTCCACACAGTTCTCTCTTATCTCTCAGTGTAGGTTTCAGTGAAATCAAACTCACTGACCTGGTATGTTTGGACTCCCCGGGGTAGCGTGACCTGGAAATCTCCCAGAGAGCTTAGGAACCGGTCTGCGATCTCTGGATAACGCTGACTGTCCTGGGAGCACAATGAGAGAGACTGGTTAGTCTGGTTCAGGTTGGGTTTGGATTATGTAAAACGGCTCCCAATGTGCTGAAGGTGGCCTAGTTACCCTGCCAGGGTTTCACTTTTTATGACCCTGGTGCCCTCCCACCTTCCCATCCAAGACAGGGCTTGGATGACTGGTTTGAATCTGATCCTCAAGTCCCTGGAGGGGAAGGTCTGATAGTGAACTTGGAGGTGGGAGGGAGGAGAGTTGCTAGGAAGAAAACTCTAGGCTGGATAAGCCATCCCAGAATAAGCTAGAGCCCATGGTTCACACAAGGAAAAAAAAATTCTGAAGGCTTTTTTTTTTTTTTTTTTCCAGTATCCTGGCTGCTCTGGTGTCCTTACTGAGAAATGAAGTCAGAGGTTAGAGACAGTGGCCACAGGTGGGGGTGGCTGAGGAATAGAGAACAGGGAAGGGTGAACATTGTGACGGTGGTCAGGGGCCGGTTAAGAGACCCGCAGGGACAAGGCAGGGAGGAACAAGAGGGAACATGGATTAACGGATTCCAGACGTTTGCAACCGGAAAACCTAGAGAGCTGTGCAGATGTTAGTAGACATGTCAGTGTTCATCTTTTGAAACATAAAAGTTCAACTTCACATTTTATATTGGTTACAAAACTCTAGAGTAAGCAAAACGACGATTTAGTAGCACACAGGAGATCAGTGTTTGTCTGGACAGGAGTGGGCATGAAGGAAGGGGGCGTGGGGATTCTCCGGGGTGATGAGAGTGTGTTGTATTTAGTTTGAATCAGTGGCTCCACAATTTACATCTGTGCACCAAGTTTAAACAGGTGGGTTTAATTACGTATTTATTATTTGTTTCTTGTTTCATGGCAAATTCTGCTTTATTATAAAAGAAGAAAAAAACACCACAGAGTAGAGACAGAGACCTAGTAACATCTCTGTGCTGGGGCACAATGAACACCTGAGAGCTGAGGTGGTTTGACAGGCCTTCAGGGCTGAATCCCAGGATTAGCATTGGCTAGGACTGACAAAGCCTTCCTCAGAACAGAGAACAGATAACGGTAACAGACTGTCCACAGGACAGTTGGCAAAAGCAGTGGTAAAGCTAGGAGCTCCTGCAGCAAGGAACTGAGAGAAGCTGGTGTTACAGTTCCAATTCCGTCCTCACAAATCACCATGCTGAAGCCCTAACCTCTAGAAATGCAGAGTGTGATCTATCCAAGCAAGATGGGAGGTTTACTCCAGCACTAATGAATTAGAATTGACGACGTTATGGCTGATGTCCTCTTAGGAGGAGAAATTTGGTCATAGACATTCACACAGGGGCAGCATCATGCGAAGGCATTAGCAGGGTGATACCTACAAGGTAAAGAACCTTAACATCATCAGCAAATGTCACCCGCAAGCCACCAGAAGCCAGGCAAAGCTGGTAGAATAGAGCCTCACAGTTCTCAGGAGGAACCGGATCAATCAGCTCTGATAACACCTCTGGTTTTCAGTTTATTTTTTTATTTGGAGATGTGTCTCACTCTGTAGCTTAGACAGGACTTGAACTCATTGTGATCTCCCTGCCTCAGCCTCTCGAATGTTGGGGTCGCAAGGCTGAGTCACCTCACCCTGCTTCCTGATGGCACCTTGCTGAAGGTCTTCTGCCCTCAGAACCAACCATGATCATGTGTGAGAGCAGCTCACCATCCTCCAACGCACTTACGGTGGACTCAGGGGGCAGCTTCATGTCGGTCTTCAGTTCCTGCAGAACCTCCAGGTAGAACTTGAAGAAGAAACTGACAATCAGAGTCCTCCTGAATTCCACTTTGCCTCCCAGGGCTGAGCCTGGGAGGGAGACTTCATCCAGAAGCAGTCTGCAAGCCTCGTCTAGCGTCAGTGCGTTCCAGCGCCTGGCAGTCCCAGGCAAGAAGAACCAGTTAAAGGCCTGATTGCATGGAACTGACATTTTAGAGACCCCACCCCCCACCCCGGTTTTCCTTAGAATCACAGTTAACAAGGGACTATGGACAAATCAAAGCCTGAGAGTTGCTCCAAGAGGCACAAGAATCGTGGATGAGTGAGAATGGGGCCTTGTCCATTGCAGGATAAATCAAGCATGTTTTAGAGTCAGAATATTCTAGAGCCAGTCCTGAATACTCTAGAGCAGAACAGAATTCACACTTGGATACCCTTTACCCAGGAAGAAATAGCCTTTACCGTATGATAGGAACATCAGGTGCTCTGTGGAGAGACCTGTTGGGTGTTCATTTGCAGGAGAAAAGGGGGCTGGAGGAGAAAACACAGGCCATTTTTGTTGTGTCCCTCCCCCCAAAAGTGGCTTAATTGAAGCCAAATAATGTGGAATTAACTCAGCAAAATTAAAGAAGGAAGAAGCAGTGATTTTTTGAGTCTGAGTTTCTGTCATTCCAGGGCTTTGTCCACAGCTGTCAGGGCCAACTGTTCTTCCTGTCACTGAGGTTCACTTTAAGGCACAGTGTTCCTGACTCACCGGCCCAGGAGCTGCTGGCAGGACCTGTGTGCGCTGACAGTGCTGGGCCCCACCCCTCCATAGGCAATGCTCAGCTCCTCAATGGTGTCTGTGCCTTCTTTGAACAAGACTCTCATGCCAGCATTTACATCAGGCAGGGCATTCTGATGGCACTGGGCCTGCCGGAAGGCAGACACAAACTCCCGCTGAGGAGACAGAAACCACTTGGGGTTATTTGATACATCAGAATGGAAAGTTAGGTTTCTTCCCAGGTCCCCTGCAAGAGCAACAAGTGCTCACAGCTGCTGAGCCATCTTTTTAACTCAATGATGTACTATTTTCTATCTGCTCCCTTTGCATGACAAAGTTTCTGTTCCACAGGAAGGACTACAAAAGATCATCCATAGCTGAAATGAAACTTAAGACTTCATTATGACCTGTGTGTGTGTGTGTGTGTGTGTGTGTGTGTGTGTGTGTGTTATTGTGCTTCTTTTAGTGTCAAGCACAACTTTTGGGAAGAGGCCTAAGGAACAGAGAGGGCAGAAAGCCACCTCTATAGCTGACTAGGTGACCACATCAACTTCGATATCCTGGGCCAGGGAACATCTAGAGGCCTTGTGTTTCTATGAGCTATAGGGTTTGGCAGAAATTTGGGGCTGGGAAAGCCAAGTCTAGGGCTCCAGCTTCCTGTGTGTCAGGTAGAGAAACTCCCTCTGCAGCCCAAGAGCCTTCACCCATGGAAACAAGTGGGCTTGAGAGCATAACCACAGGCCTTCTGCAGGCCACACCCCACAGCTGCAACAACAACCAAAACCCGCATCCCAGCACCACTTGTGCAGGGCAGCCCCAGAGGCTGAATCAGTTTGCAGTGGGTCAGGAAACAGTTTTGAGACACGGTTACTTTCCTTTCACCTGTGTGCAGATGGTGGAGATGACTTCACTGTGGACGGCAGGGAGAGAAAACTTCAAGGTAACCAGCCAGGTTCTTACCTTCTGTGAGTGGGGGATGTACACAGACCCCAGAATCTCCTCCGGCTTCAGGTCTGCACTTGCCAACCCAGCAAGAAAATGTGCATTGAGAGGAATCTGCCGCAGGCCTTCTGTGGAAGGAAATGTCATTTCTGTACAACTGAGAGAAAAAGCAAGCCCGATCTGCACTTTTAGAGGTTGGCTGCCAGAGGAGAAGGCATACAACATCTGTTCAGTGACTGATGCAGAGATCCCAGTCTGTGACGCTCTTCCAGCATTCCTTTCCCCCACTGCGCATGACATTTGTTTTCCTGTCAATGCTCACGCCATACCTACCACCCCTGTGGGTTTTTATCTTTCAGCCAAGGCTGGCTAACTAAATGAACCGTGGAAGAGGGTCAAGGCTGAGGTGTAACTTGTGTGAACACTGGGCTTACTGTCACTGCTAGCAGAGCTATCTGCTTTTCACACTTGTTGCAGTTTTGTGTTCCTGATGCAAACACACCTTTAAACAGCTTGTCAAATCTCCCTTGGGCTCAGCTATCACCTCTTGGGACCAGAGCTATATCCTCTGGCTTTAAAATATGGTTTGCACTTTTTAAGGTATAGTACAGCTGTTCTCAACCTCTCCTAAGGCCATTGGAGAATACAGATATTTTCATTATGATTCACAACACTAGCAAACTTACAGTTATGACACAGCAATGAAAGTAATTCTGGGGTTGGGGTCACAGCAGCACGAGGAGCTGTACTAAAGGGTCGCAGCATTAGGAAGGTTGAGAACCTCTGGCATAGGACGCGTCCTGAAGAGGCCAAACTACAGCCCGGGGATGGCATGAATTCTCTCCTGGTTGGAATGTTGGCGTAGTCGTAATTGGAGGGGAAATCCCAAAGTCTCTGCTGATCACTGCCTACCTGCCTTGCTGCTAAGTCTGTGAGCTGAGACCCTGCCTTCTCTGGAGTGATGGAGATCTGTGCTAGCTTTGGCAGAGTTTGGAAACTAGAAACCATAAGCCAAAGGTAACTACAAATACCCAGTAGAACAGAAGGCCCTGGGAAGGGAGGAACCTCACCATCTTGGTATTCCCAGAGCCTTGGCTTCTTGACTGTTTTGTGGGTTATACTGGGGTCATCCCAAACTACAGGCCTGGTGTCCTCAGAGAGGAGCCCAGCTCAGTCAGCACACTTAACTTTCTATAGCCTTTTTCCTAATAGGCTTCATGCGAAACCAGTCAGGGAGTGGGGCCTGAGCTCTTTTTCTCAGCCCCCAAGTCTCTCCTCACCAACTCAGAGCTCTGAGCAGTGAGTGACAGCATTAAGCACCTCAGGGAGCCTAGAAGTCCACAGGGGTAGTGGCTGTGGCTGCTTCCTCTGTATCCCTGTGCCAGGGAGGTGGCAGTGAGTCAAGATCGGCTGAGGGAGTGGGAGGGACAGAGGATGATGAGGTATTCAGTGAGGAAAGGGAAGAGGCATTTTAGAGCTGGAAGCCCTAGAGACAGGACAGGGCAGTCTAGGGAGGTGAATGGAAGCCAGACTGACAGTGGTTCACATTTGCTAAGGTTTGAGCACTAGTCTCTCAAAAGTTAGGGCCAGAAAGATGGCTTGGGGGAAAGCACACTTGCAGTTAAGTCTGATGACACTTGTGTGCAGTGATGTGCAATACACACACACACACACACACACACACACACACACACACTAAAGGTACAATACATTAAAAGAATACCTCATTTAGCTCATGGAATTTAATAGGGATTGTAACAATACGGAGCGAGGGCTGGGTGAGCTGTGGTACAACACTTGCTTAACATCTGTAAGGCCCTGGCCTGAGATGGACTCCTGGGGTGAGGTTGGGGAGCAGTGAGGGGTGACTCAGATCGGATGTAGATTGGGGGAGGAAGGCAGGAGCCTTGCTCTCTTAGCTGAAGGAAGCATCCTCTGCCACCTACTCACCCCCTTAACTTCTCCCACTTTTTTTTTTTTTTTTTTTTGCACGACAGGGTCTCTTTACATAGTCCTGGAACTCACTCTGTAGACCAGGCTGGCCTCAGACTCACAGAGACCTTCCTGCCTCTGCCTCCTGAGTGCTGGGATTAAAGGTGTGTGCCACCAAGCCTAGTTCTCACTCTCTTTTTAAAAAACATCTAACTTTATTTTTAGTTATGCACAGGTGTTTTTATGTGGCTATGTGCATGTGAATGTGATGGCATTGGAAGCTAGAGATGTCAGATTTCCTGGAACTGGAGTTACAGGTGGTTGTGAGCTACCTGACATGGCAGCTGGGAAGTAAACTCAGGCCCTCAGCACCAGCAGGGCATGTTCTTAACTGCAGATCCGTTTCTCCAGCCACATTCGCTTTTCATTGAAAGACTGGGTTTTAGTTTTTGAAATGATATATAATATACAGTTATGTGTCTCTGTGAACGTGTGCCAATAGCGTGTGTGCCCACAGAAGCTGGGGATGTTGAGTCCCCAGGAACCGGAGTTGTAGGTGGTTGTGAGCCATCTGATGTGGGTGCTAGGAATGAATCCCAGTCCTCTGCAAGAGCAGTGTGTGCTCTTAACCTCTGAGCCATCTCTCCAGCACCCTGAAACGTTGCTCTCATGGTAGCCTTTGCATATCACTCCTGGTCAAGTAAGAACATGTGAACTAACACAAGAGCATATGGTCTCGTGTGTGTGTGTGTGTGTGTGTGTGTGTGCTCAGCAGAAAGCACCTCTGTCCATTGCTACAATGTACCTTCCTCATGACAGAAGCTCCCTATGGTGAACTGAGAGTCAGTGACCTAGGCAACTACTTAATGCAGTTCCTTAATAAAAACTTAAAAATGTAATAAAAAACAAAAAACAAAGGGTCTCTAAGGGCTGCCCGGAGTGCAGCTTACCTTCTGACAGCAGATTGAGTGTGGCGTTTCCCACAGAGAGGATAGGATTCAGGTCCGAGTAGCAATGCCTGCTTATAACATGTCCACCTAAGGACTAGAGAGAGCGCAACATCTTGGTTAGTGTCTCAGGACAGGACATTTGCTTGTGACCCTCTCAGGGTCTCGAAAGGGTCAAGAGGAGTCTTGGCCAGTTCTGATCTCAGGGAACCATGGATGTTGGGAGGCGTATCTTATGCTCACTTTGACTGACCCTATTTCTCCATTAGATGGACGTCCAACCCCCAAACTCATCTGTCACTCTCTCCTTGACAGGCTCTAGTGAGTTTGGTCACTTGAAATCACTTGAGAATTTTCAAAGAGTCAATGACATCTGCTGACTCTCCAGGGTCTGAGGATCTCTGTTACATGCTCAGTGGATGTCGTAGAAGCAGCATGCATGCGTGCTTGGAAAACCTCATGACCGTGATTCTCCAACTGTGGTTTGAATAGTACAAAGTCAAAGGCTGGCCAGCTTTCTGTAGGCACTATACTTCTGTTAATGAAGCCGAAGATTAAATTAATCTTCTTGACAGGTTGGTCAAGAGATTAGCAAAACCATGATAGCCTTTGTGACTCGTGCTCATGCTTAGCTACTGTGTTGAATTTCTTTCTTTCTTTTTTTCTTTTTGGTTTTTTGAAACAGGGTTTCTCCGTGTAGCCCTGGCTATCCTAGAACTCACTCTGTAGAGCAGGCTAGCCTTGAACTCAGAAATCCACCTGCCTCTGCCTCCCGAGTGCTGGGATTAAAGGTGTGCGCCACCACTGCCCGGCTACTGTGTTGAGTTTCATCTAGAAATTTCCTGAACGTTTTATTAAATATCATGTATTGATTTAAAAGTCTTTGTTTATTGGTTTGTCATTTCAACCCTTTCAGACCTTTTGGTTTATTCTGATGTTTCAATGATGAGAAACTAGTGTGTGCCCTGAGACTGACAGCCAGAGACCCACCGCCATGTTCCGGATCTGCTGTCCCGCCAGGCTCCGGAGGTGTTTCAGGAGAGCTCGGTAGGTCTGAGTTTTCTCCTCTGGGAGCTCAGAGATGCTCTCAGCCAAGATGTCCTTCACCTGCGCCAGGCTGCAGCAGGCACCTATGGTCAGTCCTGGAAAGCAGGTTGTTTTTGTTGGCATGGAGGTACAGAGCTGGTGTCATTACCCTAGGGTCTCACTTAACATTTGGTTAGTGTGCTGACTGCCATTGTGGCTGCTCAGAGGGTCACCAGAAGCTCCCACATCAGCTAGATCAGTCTCTTGGAACTGGGCTTTCTCTCTCTCTCTCTCTCTCTCTCTCTCTCTGTGTACCACTTTGGTTGGCAATCTTTTTTTTTTTTTTTTTTGTCAAAGTCTTTCACTGGTTCAGAGCCTGTTGGATTGGGCCCATGAGTCTCAGGGGTTTGTCTGTATCCACTTCCCTAATATTGCGATCATACTGTGTCCTTGCCCAGATATTTTATGCTGATTCTGGGGATCTTTATGCTCACAAGACCCAGATAGCTGAGCCGATTTCCCCAGCCCTGGCTATAAAACTTTTAAAAGTCTCCAAGGTGATCGGTCTCCTGTGTAGCTATGGATGGGACCCTGTGACCACACTCATTTTTGGACAAGTGTGAAGAAATAGAGATAGGAGAGAAGTATTGGCAATAATATGCTAGTGGTAAACCCTGCAAGAACTCCTATGATCCTTCTGAGTGACTATGATTACTATGTGGTTAAGGAGAATAAATCTGATAACATTATCCCAATGGCAAAGGTCATTTAAATCCCTAGGTCATGGTCTAAAATCAACAATTATTTTTGGAAGGAAAGAGTTTTTATGCAAACTTGAAGGACAAAAATGAGTGGATTTCTCCCTGGCTTTATGGTTCTCACAGGGTTTATGGTGATGCCAACTTGAATCTGACATGGCACCTCCACACAAAGACTCCTCTAGAGGAAATGCTTCTGATGATTCTTAGAGAAAAACATGTGAACGATCAACCCAAGTAATGAACAAACCAAGCTTCTATTTACCTATCAAGAAATGAAGCAGGCTGTGTGTACCCCTCCATGTAAATCACCTCCACTTTGTGGGACCTTTTAGTATATTCTTATTTGAAAACATTTCTAAATATAATAGCTCAGGAATTTAGGCTAAGACGACCCAAACAAGAATCAAATCTGTCACATTTTGATTGCAGATTTTCCAACCCTAATAATCATAACCTTCATGAATCAGTCCACGAGGAACACTGGCCAATCAAAACAAATACATCCCAAGGGAGCAGCTGCCTTAGGCTTCCCATTGGTTGGTGGTGTTGGGTGTGTGGAAGTTCGGGGGTCACAGGAAGGGGTGAAGAGAGCCGTCGGCGAGCACTCAGGAGGAATGGGACAGTGCTACTTGCCAACCGGCCAAAAATAAATCAACATTTTGACAACAGTTAGAGTTAAACTCGTGAGGATGGGCAGGATGTGAGCAAGAACTTCAGTTTTCTCTTCAGTAGGACAAAAGGGTTCAAATCAATATAGAAAAGTATGTGGTCACCCAAGCTACCCAGAGTTGACCTTTTAAAAGAAATCCTTCACCTCTCTCAAGTTTACAGAATGAAACCGTAGCACACAGGGTTTGTTTGAGTTGAGCTCACTTGCAGGCTTGGATAATTGCTGTGAGTCTGATTTTGAGCAGATTTTAGGTTGGACTTGGAATCTTCTCTTGTTGATTCATCTTTGAGAGTATTCAACCCTCCCACACAGCTATATTTTATCAATATTAAATGTTCTTGGCATAATACATCCTCTGTCTTTGTCAACAAACCCATCACCCCCCCCCCACTAACCTGAGCTAACTTCATGGATGGAGAAGACCAGCAGCTCTCTATGATCCATGTGCCAAGAAAATCTCCCCTGAAATCTGTAGCTAAAGAGTTCTGCCTTTTCAGAATGTCAGCCCGGAGTTCTTGTCCTGTCTCAGCATCTCATGGAAGATAATTCTTATGAGATCTGGCCTTGCCTCAGAGCCCCTACCTATGGCCTGTTTATTCCTTATCCCCATGGGTTCTATTAGAATCTACTGTTCACTTCTGTAACAACTCTGGCCTTAGCCAGATGGAGTGGCACATGCCTGTAACCCCAGCACTTGGGAGGCTGAGGCACGGTGATTTAGAGGCCAGCCTGGGCTATCAAAGGAAACTGTGCCTCTAAAACAAAATAAAACCAAACCAAACCAAACCAAATAGTTTTTCCAACAACAAACTAAAACTCAAACCCAAGGGCTGGAGAGATGGCTCAGTGGTTAAGATCACTGGCTGCTCTTCCAGAGGATCTGGGTTCAATTTCCAGCACCCACATGGCATGTCTGTACCTCCAGTTCCAGGGGATATTGTACCTTCACACAGGCACACATGCAGGTCAAACACCAATGCACATGAAATAAAAATTAAGACAACCACTCAAACCCCAAAACCCTGCCGTATCTTTGCAGGAGCCTAGTGGAGCTAACCTTGTTCCCTGTCAAATGATTCCTTGTCTCTGAGAAAACCCTGGCCCTCTTTAGGAAAAAAAAACCAGACACAACATCTTACAAACATCTTACTGCTGTTATTTAAGTCAGAAGCTTTATACAGAGACCAGAATGGCTCATCACTGCCTCTTTTGGCTTCTTGTTGCTTTTTGTTTTGAGACAGTCTCTTGAAGCCAAGGCTGGCCTTGAATTCTGATCTTCCTTCCCCCTCCTTCCAAGTGTTGGGATTCCAGACTTGAGGCCAGGAGCCACCACACCCTGCTCCTGCTTCTGGTTTTGACAAAGATAAAACAACAAACAAACAAACAAACAAGCAAACAAAAAAGCCCATGCAGCTCAACCCTCTGATGAGGCACCAAATGCCAGCTCTCTGCTCCATAGCTCTGTCCCCACAAGAGTTCAAACTCTGACCAAGGCCTGACAGGCCATCTGGGCCTTTGTTCTGGTGTTTCCATTGTTCACATTACCTCCTCATAGTGTTTTTCTATGATATTTGTCTCTGGTCACAAAACTTGTTTTGCCTTCTGGTGGACTCAGAAAGGTCTCCAGCTTGTTTTGATTATCAGGGTTTTAAACTTTAACTCTATGCCTCGTGGGCCCATCAGCAGTAACCCTGGGACACTTCATAGTAATAATTTTGAAAGAAAACTAGATTGAGCCAACCGTGGATATGATATGAATGAACGTGCAGTTTAAAGAGACCTTTACATCAAAAGTGGGACTATCATAGAGATATGACTCCGGGGGGGGGTGGGGGGGTGCTGCTAGGAGCACAGCTGGTTCCAGTTCACCTCAGTGGTGCTCACACTCCTGGCCACAGGAAGTTTCCTGAAGGCCACTAGAGGGCACTCATGCCTTAGCTTTAAGCGAGTCATTGGCCTCATGTCACAGGCATCAGAGCCTGACTGGTTTCCTTTGGCTGAGGGACCAAGCTGGGCAGTTGATGTGAAAAGCTGCTGAACTGGCTACTGGCTGGCCTGGGGAAGCAGGCAGCAAGGACAGTGGGGCTTCTGAACTGTGAGAGGGTGATCTTGTAACCTGATGCCCTTGGGTGAGCATATTTTCTTTTTGCACTGCAGGTTCTTGTTCTATAGAAGAAAGATTGGGTTATGTTGAGGATTTTGAATTGTGCCCTGGGGGCCTCATATAAGGGCCCCAGAGACAGGAAGGCTGAGGGAAAGCGACCCTTTCCTATGGAGCAACCTATTTTCATTACTTATTTCATTTTAAATTTGAAGAGTCAATACTGATATTTGGTATCAGAGAAAAGTTGGGAATCGGGAAGGCTAGCCAGTGCTTGGCCAAAGAGTATGGAGGGTCTCCGGCTACAGCCTTGGCTTTGGTCATGAGGTTTGTAGTGGAGACACACTTTCAGTTCAGAAAAAGAATGCTGTGGGAGCTGGGCTTGATAAGATAGATGCCTGAGGGTGTTCTGCTGAATTTGACAGGTGTAGGTGAGTGCAAGGATCAGTCATTCATATCTTCCTAGAAGGGCTGGAACTCACCACCACTGGTTTTAGTCACCATTCTTAGATCAGGAATTCTAGCAGGAGACAGGAGAACTGGGTAAAAGTGTTCTTGAGATTTTGTGGCTGGCCCTGAAGGGGAAAAAAAATGCATTTTAGAGAGAGAGAAAACACTTTTTCTTTTATATTGAAAAATTCTCATAAAAACATTCAGATATAAAGCTCAAACTTTGGTAATAAATGTGTATGGAAGTGAAAGCAATGACCGTATACCCCTCTGCCCAATGTATGCGTTCACCGACTTATGTTCCTGCTGTGTTCTACCAATAGGAAATGAAACTGGGAGACTTCAAACTTTCTTCCACATAGGAACCTGGAGATACTTCTAAGAATGTTTGTGTCTGGGAGTGGTGGTGCATGCCTTTGATCTCAGCACTCAGGGGCAGAACCTGGTGAGTTTGAACTCTGTGAGTTCGAGACCAGACTGGCCTACATAGTGAGTTCAAGGTTTGCCAAAATGACACAGCACTTTTGACTGTCTCAAAACAAGCAAACAAAAAGACAAACCAAAACAAAATAGAGAATGTTCATGTGACTCAGTGGCAAACGCCTTCTGAGCATGTGTGAGGCTCTAGATTTGATCCACAGCATGGGAAAAAAAAAGATATTTATGAAACTTTGGAAACCTGGAAATATCTGAAGCTATTTCAACAGCTGTCTTCCTACAGTAGACCGGAGGGGCAAATCGTTCTGCACTCATATAATGGAGCAGAACCCAGGTGCGTGCAAAAAGAGAGGATGAGTTTCAGGTCAAGAATGTTGACTGAAAAACACAAATTTCAGAGTAATAGTGACAGTCTCTGTGCAGTACATACAAAATTAACTGACCCATTGTTTGGGAATTCAAACGTATGTGGTAATTATAAAAACGAGGAAGAGACTGACCAGTGGACCAACACAGTTCAGCTGAGGGATGCCATCAGGAGGGAAGGGAGGGAGGAGCAATGTGTGTGCCTCTCCTTTTATCTCGGAAGGCTAGTGGTTAGAACACCAATTACAAGTTTGTGGGGAATGCTGGGCATCAAACCCAGAGCTTGGACAGGCTAGGTTAGCATTCTACCACTGGGCTGTGTGTGTGTGTGTGTGTGTGTGTGTGTGTGTGTGTGTGTGTATGTTTGTGAAGCAAAGTTATTAAGATGTCTAAGGATAGTCACTAGGGATGTTAATACATCCACAAATATTTTATAACATTCTCTATGTCTACTCAATATTTAACTGTAGCAAAATAACAAGAGACAAAATGAATTAAAACATTTTTTAAAAACCCTCGCATATCCTCTCCAGTCATCCTGAATACCACTAGGGTACATGTCCATCACCTTTGGAGATCACTGAATTTACAGGCAGGTGAACATTTCATCTCCAAGGAGCAGATTAGGAACGGAGCAGGGGCCAGGAAGTTCAGCCAGGCATCAACAATGGAGTAAGCAGACTGTTACCGCTTACCCAGAGACGTGTTGCCTGAGACCAGAGGGGCTTCAGGGTACTTGGCTTTCAGCACCAGGAGGTCTTGGAGGGTTCCCGGGGCAATCCAGGTAATTCTCTCTCCATAAAAAGTTAGGGTGTCTTTCTCTGGGTTCTCAGCCATCCTCTGAGGGCAAAGGACAGGGTATGTATCTGTGTGCATACCAGTCACTCTTGGCCACACCAGGTCCTGGGTGGGTTGTGTCCCTCTAGGAAAGATTTCAGGGTTCCCGGGTCCACTTACCTAGAAAGACACTCACTGTGTCCACTGGCTAAAGTCTGAATTCCTGTAAATAGGTGGTCTTTGGGGACAAATGATCCTATAAGCTGGCACCTGCCATTGACTACCTAGCCTGGGGTAATTTAGTATTGATTCAGTTTCATGGTTTTAATATCACAGCTACCCTAATGACCCTAAATCAATATCTTCAGCCTAGATTTTTTCCTCTAATATGTTAGTCATTTCTCAGTGAGTTTTTGATGTCTGTCACCTCTTAGATGTGTCAGGGGCACCTCATATTTAATTTGCCCCAAACTGAGCTCCTCAGAGTGTCTCTCAGCCCTTGAAAAGAAACACCATAAGACAGACGATCTGCCCCTCTGGAGGTTTTTCCATCTTGGTAACTGGTGCCCTCTAGCTACACATAATGCTGGGTCAGGCTTGGCTCTGTCAGGTGACATCGCACCGAGCAGCAAGCATACCCAGAATCCACTTGGTCTAGCCACTGCCCTTTGGTGTGGTGTTTTTCCTCGTCCCCTCACGAAACACGATGCTTCTTCCCTGACCTTTCCTCCAGTGTTAGGAGGTTCTTGGCTCAGCAACAGGCAGCATCCTGATATGTCAGTAGGAGCTTGACCCTCTTCTATGCAACCTCTCTCATAGTGGCTTTTCCTATACAGAAATCCAAGCAATGTTAAACCCAGCATGGCCTGCCCAGATGGCTTCTGCCCTTCTCTCTTTACTGTGTTCTGTCTAAGCTGGCTCAGTGTGTCTGGATTAGGCCGGCTGTTGTCTTGCCTCTAGCACATTCATACTCACTGTTCCCACGGCCTGGATGCTTCTCCCAGAACACCTCCCCATGATGGACTCCATTCTTCCTTCTAGAATTTCTTCAGACATTACCTCCTCAGAGGCGTCTTCTCTGGCCATGGCACTGAAAATTATGACCACCTGTGTTCTAACCTAGTCTCTGCTTGGTGATTTTTTTTTTTCCTTAGTTCTGGTTGTCCTGGAACGTACTAGGTAGACCAGGCTGGCCTTGAACTCACAGAAATCTGACTGCCTCTGCCTCGTGAGTGCTTGGATTAATGGCACTATGCCCAGTTTGCATATTCATCTATTATTTTGCTTACCTCCACCTTTCTTACCAGATGACAAGCTCCCCTAGGGCAGTGTCTTCTGTTAGCTTTGTTCCTTACTGTATAGTTAGTACTTACAACAATGCAGTGTGTTGCTAAATGGATACTTATTTTTGAATGGGTAAACAGAACTCCCCCCACCCTCCAGAAAAGGAGGCTGTAGAGGGTTAGGGTGCTGCTCTTGGCAGAGGACCTGAGTTTGGTTCTTAGCACCCAGGTTGGGTGGCTTATAACTACCTGCTGTGCCAGTTCCAGGGATCCGACACCTCTGCCTCTCATGGGCACATGGGCACGTGTACACTCAGGGGTACACACTCACTCACAGACACACCAACATACACACCATTGAAATTAGAAATAAATATTTAATAAAAGAGGGAAAAGTATTTTATAGAAGGAGCCCGGGATGCCTGAGAAGGAGCATTCACTATGCTTATGGAGGAGGGGTGGAGCAGGGCACTCCTGTTTCTGTCAGTCAAGAAACTGCCCCCAAAGCAGGGGGCAAAGGAGGAAGAGGCAGATGTTTCTTAGAGATGGTGCAATGGAGTTCCTGGAAAAACATAGGGATGCATAACAAAGCTGAATGGCCTGGAGAGTCAAAAGGGACACTTTCCAGATCACATTGATGAAAGTAATGGTGGGATTATGTTTTAAAAAGCCCAAGGTCAGCCAGGGACGAGGGTTGGGGGTAAGTAGGTTTCTGGATCCTAACCAACACTTTTCCCATTTGACATGTCACCTGAAGGATATGGTAGATTTACAAAATTGGGTTCATAACTGGAGATTTAAGCAAGCACAAAAAATAACTGTTGTCTTACCAGGAGTTCTGGGGGAAATATGAGCTCCTGGGTTGGGTCCAAGGGCTGGAATGCGTCTTTCTCAAATAGCTCCATGCAAATCTTTATAAAAGGAAGAAGCAGATGGCTGTGTCAGCTCAGCTCAGTTGGAAAGAGCTCTGGAATTCTTTAAGGAATTAGGCAGGATGCATGCAGTATGAGTCTCTCATTCCCCTGTACAAGGAACTCACTGTAACCCAATGACTTAAAATACGGATGTGATTGCCAGAGTGGCTGATTGCCACTAATATGATTCCAAAGGAAAGAGTGTCATTGACTCTTATAAAGAGCATCCTGGAAAATGCCAAGACTTCTCGTGAAAGACGCTAAAGAAGCTTGGGGGAATCTCCACTGTGCTTACTGTCCCCTCCTTTGCCAATCACGGTCAACAATCTAGAGCTCTGGGGAAGTCCCATAGTTTTAGGGAGAATGACTCTAAGCATATCTTTCTGAGTAAACACAGACGTCATAACTGTTTATTGAAGGCTTTTACACGTGTTACTGTTATTTCATCTCCATGATAATTGTATTAAAAAAAGTTATAATCTTGGGTGAATCTTGTCCACCCAGGAAAGGAAAGCAGAGCAGAAACAGACCCAATAGTCCTCCTGTCTCACTTCCATCTGCTTTAGCTTTTAACTCGTCACAGTCACTCTCTCACTGCCAGGAGAGACACCTGAGGAGAACTGAGCTGTTGGGTGTGGGGTGCAGGCCGGTGCAGGTGAGGAGAGAAGAGAGAATGATGGACATTTTGGTTCCTTCTTAACACCCCCAACCCCCACTGACCTTTCCACAGAAAGGTGCTTAACCTTTCTAAAGAGTAAATGGAGATAATGCTTATTTTTGAAGGGTAATTGTGATGATTAGGTGAAATGGCCTGACATTTGTCATTTCCCACATGCTGTCTTTTCCCCCTTGTCTCTCTAAGGCCTTGCAAAGTTCCAGAAAGAACACATAGTTATTCCCTGTACGGGCTCTTTGTACCACTGCAGGTTGAGTCAACAGTCGACCAATTGCTTTTTGTGTGAGAAGTAGCTTGGGCAGTACTTGGGGCCAATGGTTTGGTTCTAAAACCCAGAAAAAAGATTTCATCTGAGGGTTAAAGTGGCAAACAATGAATCAACACGAAGACATTAAAAGTTCTAAACAGGTCCTATGGCTAGACCTAACAGTTGTCCCAATGGATGACAATCGGTCTGAGAGTAAGGGGACACACAGCGGGGACACTCCTGTGAACTGCCATGCCACTCAGCATTCGGTCTCCTCCACGGATTTTAACATCCTAGTACGTGTTACCGTAAGGAAAGATTGAGGTTTTACTTTATAATTGTGTTTCTCCTTATGAGTAAATCCCGAGGCACAGTCTAGCTTCAACACATCCCTTGGTGTTTGACTTACTGTAAGTCAAGTAGTACCTAGCACCCAGCTGATGCTCAACCTGAATGCCCAAGTCTTCAAGGTTGGATGTGTTGACTCTTCCAAGTGTTGATCTGTGAGTCACTATGGGAGTGTGCAGCTCACCTCCTCGGGGAAACACCTCTTTATTCCACCGGACACCTTCTTTAGACTAAAGAAAGGATGTCCATGAGAGGTGAGTGTGGACAGGTATGAAGGACACAGACACACAGAGAAAGGATGAGAGAGTTTTTTCTCAGGCCCACTCTGAGCTCTTTCACTGCCTAAGTGGGTGTTAGTTAGGACCTCATGAACCTCTCTATTTGACTCCTGTGAGAACAGGGCAGTGTCTCTCAGATGATAAAGCCAGAGGCTGGAATGCTGCAGTGGACTTGAAGGTGGTGGCTGTTAACTTCTCTTAGCTTCCCAGGTGACAGTGCTGTCTCTGTCTCAGCTCAGGGACAGAGGATGGCTGGGTGAGCAGGGACAGCTTTAGAACTTTGTTTCTATCCATGGAGGTGACCGTCCCTCATGCAGTAGATACTTTTCTGCAATCGAAGAATCTAAGAGATGTCTTCCCTTTGTCCCAGCCTTTCTAGTCTGAAGTCTATGAAGGGGAAAATCAGATTGTGATCATTGTATGAGCAACTCTGCTCAGTCTAAAGCTGCAGAGTGCCGCTGGGTTCCTGCAAGTGCTTGGGAAGGTTGCAAACACAGCGTGAGCTATCCTGTCCCTCAAATGTGCATGGTGGGCACCAGAGCTGGGTTGGGCAGTTAAGCAAAGCACAGAGAGAGAACAAAACAGAGGGACTCACTTCACTTTTGCTTCCAGATGTGTCACTTTCCTTCTGATCCAAGCAGCACTGTCCTGTTCCTTTCTGCCAACAACCATTTGGCTCCTGAGGACACGAAGTACTATATGTGAACAACACTTTTTATAGGCAAATAATGATATGCCCTGAAGGTTTGAACAATCTATTTGAGACTTTAGACTCTGAAGCCACCTTCTACTTACAGGGAAAGCACAAGGCTGTTCTTGCTTTGCTTATTTATTTATTTTTATAAGGTAACTTATGAAATACATACCATATAAACATGTAATATAAAATAGTACAATGTGCAGAAGTCTAAAGAAACATCCAGTGTCTGAGTCACTGGCATTTTGACATATTTGTATTGTATTGTATTGTATTGTATTGTATTTACATCATCTATACCCTGTACTCAGCAGATGGACATTGCTCATTGCAATTACAACATCATGGTCCTATCTGAGCTATTTTAGGGTAATGACTAGTGGTAAAATACATTTTTTTATGGTATTTTTTCGGGTCAAACATAATACAGCCACTATAGTATATATATGATTTGGAACATTATTTATTATAATTCACATGGAACCTTATGAAAGAAAAACAGTTTAAATGTAAAAGGGAAATGCAGCTGGGTGAGTTGATGGCACTTTTTGAAGTGGTCCCCGCTTGCAGTTCACCCGGTTCAGTTTCTTGCAACCCCACTCCTTGTACCTGCTTCCTCAGGTGGTTTCTCCTGCCTGGCAAAGCACTTCCTCCCAACTATTTGAATTCTTTGTCCTTCCCTCCTGTCTTTAGCTGCTACTTGCTGACTCTGTCCAAGAAGCAAAAGCAGCTGGCTAAGCAAGCAGCCCTTCCTCTTCCACCATAACCTTTTAGAGTCCCTAGGAGGGACATGGGTTGAGGGTGAGTTATTGGAACGCATTTTGGGCTTTATCTCCAGCACATGTTTCAGGAGAGGCAGGTATCACCTACACTCTAAGAGAAAGGAGTTGATTTAGCACACTCTCTGGTATTCCATTTACTGAAGCAATCTGCTGGGTGTACAGTTTTCATTTTACTTTTTAGTGTGTCAACTCTGGCTCCCTCATGAGGCAATAGTAATCTGGGACATATATGACCAGAATACCTGCCTGATTTTGGAACACACCCATTGTATATTTCCAGGTCTACCTCTACTATGTATGGAACTGGGGGGCAGGAATATATACAGAGATGTTAGCCTGTGGCTTCTGCTTTCTCTTCCTACATGGCTCTGCAGGGGCCTCACATGCTTCTGTGAATATCCCAGCCCAGTGTCCACTCTCTGACTATAATGAGCTTCATTGATCTTGTGTGCACACATTGGCTCTTAAGACCTTCTCTTGACCACCTCAGGAAAGTACCTAGCCCAAAGGTACAGTTGAAGCCCTAGATGGAGAATGATCCAGAAAAGGATAGGCATATGGCTTTGTCCATATGGACTCCTGAATAGCTGGGTAAGGACCACAGGGGGCTCCTCCAAGATGTGAGGTGCTCTTTGCTTCTGCCTAATGTCTCCTCCCACATCTAACCTGTCCTCAGCAAAGGGTCATCAGATGCGCCATCTTGAATGTCTGTCAAATGCCATGCATACTGTCAACAGCATTCTCCACATGAGTAATTATTTGTTGAACTCTTACTAACTGCCAAGCAAGACATTTGAGTTTTCACCCAAGAGGCATCTCTATTTTTGGAGACCACTCCTTGTGCTCTTAGGGTGAATTTTAGCTTCTACTCTGCAATTTCACCTTCTTTTTCTGTGTTGTTTTTTTTTTTTTTTTCATTCCCAGTTGCTTGGGTTCTCAGAAACCTTCTTCACCAAAGCAAAGCCTGGCTTGCGTTCTAGTGTTTACAGACATCATCTCAGCTGCACTGGATAGATGCCCTGCCTAACTGGTGACAAGTGTCTAGACAGCTGGTTAGCTCATCTGACTTCCCTTTGTGGTTCTAGACCACATCAAAGGTAGTATAATGCTCACCGAGTCTTCAGCAAGTACTGGCAACTCCAGTGAATCCCTGCCTCCCCCTCCATGATGACTTACTTTGTCTGTCTTAGCTGGTTGTAATGGTCTTACAAACTCCATTCTTGTGTTCCCAGCTTTGACCAACTGTTCTTCTCATCCCTACTCCGTATGACATGTCTTCACCCTCCCACCCTTGTGTACTCACCATGCAGAAGGTTCTGCCGCTCTCCAGAATTGGCCGATACCCAGTACACCGACAGAGGTTACCTGATCAGAGGGGAAGCATAGTTGTGAATTGCTTGTCTCTACTGCTTAGTTTTTCAGATTGTTATTTATTTATGGGTATTTATGTGTGTTGGTGTGTGGATGGTCTTGGAGGCTAGAAGAAGGTGTTGGATTTCCTGGGGCTGAAGTTATTGGTGGTTGTAAGCCACCAATGTGGGTGCTGAGAATTGAACTCCAGTCCTCTGGAAGAGCAGCAAGTGCTCTTAATGACTGAGCCATATCTCCAGCCACTCTACTGGATTCTTTAAAAAACTGAACTAGATCTAATAGATTTTCTTTTCAGTTCTTGGGAATAGAACTCAGGGCCTTGGACATGCTAGGATAACACTCTATTTCTGAGTTATGACCCTAGTCCTGATGATTAGCTATTGACAATAACTATTTCAAATTATGTAAGACAGTGGAATCTTAAAAAAGCAACTCCCAAGGTGGCACTAGACAAACAAGACAGGCCAGAGAACCTGCATTTAAGTACTAGTAGGCTATTCTGTTGCATGGTAAAGTCTGGAATCCTCATGTTTCCAGGGATGAGGGTGAAGGTCTGAGGGTAGTGGGAGAGTGTAGACTAGAGCTCATCTCAGATGGCCTCATTAAGAAGTTTGGGCTCAAAGGATGTGAAAGCTTTGGGTTGGTAAAGAATGGGTAGATTTCTCAGGGCAGCAGGAAAAAGATGGGGAGATACTGGCCTGGAGGAGAGCAGGAAGTATGATAAATTGGGCTTGGTCAAGTTTTAGGACTGATGAGCTGCTAAAGAGAGACCTGTGGAAGGTGGGGCTTTAGAGGAAGTAGTGTGATTCTCTGATTATTATTATTTATTTTATTGGGGATTGAACCCAAGGTCTTTGCCCATGATAGCTACTCTATCATATGCCCAGCTCTGATTTTCTGCACTTGAAAGAAGAGATGAAGATAGAGAGCTAGGGAGAGCAAGAGAAAAGGAGGGAGGGAAGGAGGGAGGGAGAGAGGGGGGGAGACATCAGCAGCTGGCAGATAAGGAGCACCTCTGTTTTAATTTGTCTTCAATCCTTGAATTGAGGACTTGTTTAGGGATTGTCAACACCTGAAGGTAATGTTTATTAATCTTATATGTTTACGAAGTTAAAACTGTTACAAATCTTTCAGATGAGAGGCTTATTATGAATTGATATGCACCCCCCTGAAGATACAAAGTCTTAAGACCTAGAAACTGTGAACTTATATAACATTGTTGCAAAATAAGATCTTTCCCAGTGGAATCATGCTGTAATGAGGTTGTCCAGGATTGGGATGGGCCTAACCCAGTGGCTGATGTCTTCAAACAAGAGGAAGATTTATAACCAGACAACAAGGGGAAAGGTGTGAGATAGAAACAGATTGGAGTTAAGCATCTCATGAGCTCAGAAATGCCAAGGTTCAGCTGACCTCCATCAGAGGCTGAGAAGCTCTTCAGAGCTTTCAGACACAGCACAGGTGGGTTGACAGCTTGACTCCAGACTTAACGCTTCCAGAATTGCATGGGAACTTCCTGTGTTTAAAGCCAGTTTGTTGTGCTTTGTTTAGTAGGCTCATGGATTCAGGCCCTTGAGAAGCATGTGATAAGTCAGGAGACAGAAGTGTGGTGGCCCCTGTGCCGTGTGCAAAGGACTTGATGTTTTCTGTGTCTGCACATAAATGTTAGAAATGACTGTGTCTTGGCACTTGAGCAGCGCTGGGATGATGCTGAGGATGGTGTGGGGAAGCTTGAAGAACCTTTGCCTTCTGCCTGCCTCCTGTGTCACACCTACCTCCCAAGGCTTCCATGAGCTGTTCCTCTGAAGGCTGCGGGTGGTTCCTGAGCAGTGTGTACATGGACATCACCATCCCAGGGGTGCAGAATCCACACTGGGTACCATGGCTTTTGGCAATTCTCTCCTGGAAGGATACATCTGTGGTCACATCTGCCGCCACCGATTCTCTCCAGGGTAGGCAGGCTGTACCTTTCTCACTCCCTGAGCAAACATGTGCCACCCCTTTGTCTGGTTCTGTCTATTCTCTTTCTTAGGCAGCTCCCGAAGACAGTGGTTCAGAAGCTACATCTCACAACTTTAATTACCTTTCAGGGTCAAATGCTCTGAGACTTCTGTTTGGGAATTCGCAGTGTGTAGCCTGCACTCCCAGTGAGAACAATTTTCCAGGAATCAGTAATTATTAGGAGGGTTCACGTAAGCTTCAAAACTGGTTTTCTTGAACACCCGTCCATCTTCCACGGCTTAGGTCTCACGGGAGCCTGGGTGGTTTTGACTGACATGGAGAACATTGCTGATCTCCTGTCATCTTCTTTAATGTTTTCTGTATTGGCTCAAAAAGCTCAGCTTTCAGGGACTGAGGATTTTGGTCTCTGTTATTTAAAGTATGATCTATGGTCTGGTAATACTGACTTTTTCTGAAAAATGGTAGGGAACTCATGTGTCTGCTCCAAACTGCTTGACCAGAATCTGAACTTTCAGTAAGTTCCAGGTGACTCTTGGGAATACTGAAGTTTAGAAGCTTGGCTCTAGATTTAGTGTATGATGTCTGGGATCCCACTGTGTTGACTTTGCTATGAGTATCTTCCTAGCAGACTCTTTTCTGGGTCCTTCATCTTTACTGATCACTTTGGAGTTGACTCTTAAGTGGCTAAACCAAGAAACACTTGGGATGTTCCTGCCTAAAAACCCTGAGCATGGGTTGATTTGGCTGTAGCTTCCTGAACTCCTGTGACAATGACAGGAGAATCAGTGTCTCGTCACCCTTCAATCCAACACTGCTGCTTCAGCAGCAGGCTGAGTGCTGGGGGTGGGATGGGGGGGACTGTCCCCATCTTCTAGGGAAGTTGCTTTCAGACTTCCCTCAGCCAAATTCTGATTTTACTCTTCAAACCTTTATACTACAGGGAATGATCCTAAATTTTATCCCATAAAAATGTTGTCTGATACCAATCGTACTATAAACTGGAGTAGATATTGAACACAGGCTATAGAATAAGTCTCATATCTATATGGTATGCCTATTTGTGCCTGAGTATATGTATGTGTAATATGTATATGTAGTGCCTGTTGAAGTCAGAAGAGGGCATCAGATCCCCTGGGACTGGAGTTAGAGGCTGATATAATTGATATAACTGGGTGCTGGGAATTGAACCTGGATCCTCTGGAAGAGCAGCCAGTGCTCTTAACTACTGAGCCATCTCTCCAGTCATGGGTATGTTTTTGTTTTTGTTTTTTGTTTTTTGTTTTGTTTGTTTGTTTGTTTTGATATAGCATCTCATGTATTCCAGGCTGGCCTTGCACTCACTGTGTAGTGGAGGCTGACCTGGAGCTCCCAATCTTTCTCTCTATTTCTTCAGCACTGGGATCATAAGTATGTGCCAGCATGCCAGGTTTCTGTAGTCCTAAGGACTTCATGCATGGTAGGCAAGCACCCTGTCACCAGCTATATTCCCAGCCCCCCTTAGAGGCATCTATTCTATAGCCTGTGTCCAATATCTACTCCAGTTTATAGTAAATTGGTATCAGATAAGGTTTTTAAAATCTTGATATTATTCAAATAGAAGAAATAATGAAAGATGACCATTTACTCAGATGTTATCATGAGTTACCTGATCAATGAGTGTCTGAATGTCCAAAGTTCTCACATCATGACAATCTGCACAGCCTTTGGCAAAGTGTAGTTCAGAAGTGAGAAGATTAGAATGTGCTCTTACCTGCACGGGGTGGAGCCTGGTCTTGATACTCCCCACACCTTCCACAGTGGTGACAGCAGCCCCATGCAGGGAGCACAGGGGCACCAGGCATGCCATGACAGAGAAGTGTCTTTGTGTAAGAAACACAAAGAAAATCAAGTGAAGTGACACAGTCCTGCCCCCATGGAGAACCAGTAACTAAAAAGGGTGGCTCTGATGGCTGGGGGGATGGGGGTGGCGTGGGGGTGTGCAGGGGGGACACTGACTGCAGAGATGGCAGCTCTGATGGAACAGGGAGGTGGGGGGACTGCAGGGGTGACAGATGAGAGCAAGTCAAAGCACTCTGCTCATTCTATGACATCTATGAGGACTGGGGATCCTTAATGAGAACCTGGGCATCTTGAACATCGGAAAAATCTTTACAGTCTTAAAATGGATCCCCGCAGGGACTTTTAATCTTTAAACCCCCTTTCCCCAAGTGGGAAAAGACCCATGTCACCAGAAGGGTGGCTGAACTTCTATTAGTCTTCATTGAGCAATGGCCTCACCACAAGCAAAGGCTTTTGCCTTTTGCCTATACTAATGCCAGAGTGCTAATTCTTTAAATTAACATTTTCTTGTTAACTTAAGCTCTCTGAGTGAAGTCATTTAACTCTGTGGGGGAAATCTATGTTTTGAAGCCATCTTGGTTTGGACCAAAGATGTGGATGAAGTTCAAGTTGTAAAATCTGACTCTTAATTGGAGGGTGAGATCATGGTCCAGGTCCTTGCTCTACAAGGTTGGTCCAGTTCTGTAGAGGGAGGTCCTGATGTTAAGGTCCTGTTCCCCAGTTGGTTCTGGATTTGTCAGTAAAACCAATTGCTGGGGACCAATTGCTGGGTGGAAGGTATAGGTGGGACTTCTGGGTCCCAGGAGGAGGAAAGAAGACACAAGGAAGGAGAGATAGGTCTTTCTGCCATGCTTTGGAGGAAGAAGAATGCAGCAATCATGAGAGGTCTTGGGGAGAGCTGGGGCCTGTGGCCTCCACTACAGGTGGGTGACCAAGGATGCTTGGCAGGGTCTAGGTGGGAATAGCCTCTGACGTTTAGGGCAGGTAGAGATGGAGATAATAAATTGGCAAGAGCACACTTTTCCAGGCAGGAGATATCTGCACCCAGCAAATTGTAAAGGAACAAACTGTGAATGTGTGTCTTCTATCTGAGGAACAAAAGGGAAGCTGAGAGGGGCTAGCAGCACGGCTGGACCAGAGCTAAAGGTGGTGGTAGTTTAAAACTGCATGCAACACAGTTCAAGAACAAAGAGAGCATTAGCTTCCAGGCCAGAAAATATGGGTTCAAGTGGTTGGTTATTAGGTTATCAGTTATTGGTTATATGACTTCGAACAAGTAACCTCCTCTTTTTGAGCTCCAGTTTCCTCAAGTATGGAATAAACTATTGGCTTTTATTAATCCTTAATCTGGAATACATAGATAGGCCTGGGAAGTCATGGTCTCCTACAAGTGATATACTTAAGGCAATTAGCATACCTACGTTATCAGAGTAAAGGGCTCACAGCATTTGTAGGGATTTTTCAGTGGGATCTAAAATGTGGAGACACTAAAATCTGATCTTTTTAGTTATATGGTAGAATAGAAGCAGGCAGGGACCTGGGTAGCTACCTTGTCTTCTTGCACACCGGATCATGTTGTGACACCATCACTGTGCAGGCCCCACAGCCTCCTGTTCCACAGGCATACTTAGTTCCTGTGAGGTGTACTGGAAAGGAAGAAGTCAAGGAAAAGACGCAAAGCAGACATTTTGCCTCTGAGATAGCTGCTTCTCTAGGGTGTCACTAGTGCAAAAGGTCTTTATGGGATGGCACACTGTCAGAGAAGCCATTGATTAACTATGTGGCCCTGGATATATTAGCCTATTCTGGCTTGTTTCCATTTTGCCTTGTTTCCACTTACAGAGAAGAAGGAGTAATGCCTACATTGTCAGGCAAACTCACTCTAAATATCTTGCAGGGTTTAAGGTAAAACTCCCTAGACAATCCCTACCTCAGTACAAGGTATTTTTGTCTTCTTCTGGTTCTAATCATGCAATTGGGAGAGAAGAACTATTTTTAACTATTTAACACATCATTATTTTTGGCCTGTAATAAACCAGCCTTCCTCTGGCTGCATTACACCCGAAGTGGGGTGATGAGTCTCTAGATCTCTTATCCTGGCCTCCAGGTCCCACCAGGAGCATCCTTTGTTCTAAGTCTCTCCAGGTAATCCCAAAGCTGGGCTCTGCCTCTGCTCTTTCTCTACATTTGTCTTTCTCCCTATTTCCATATAAGATTGATCAGCTGTGTCTAAAAAAGGACTTTAAACTCATCAACTCCTTGTTATTCCCCCACTCCCCCCTCGGTTCTGTTGGTTCATCAGTTCAATGGCCGTTCAGAGGGGTTACATAAGTGAAGAGGGGCCTGGGTGAGAAAAGAGTCCCTGAGTCTTATTTCAGAGAGGGGACCAGTGACAGTTTTCACTTGGCTCTAAACACAGCTACTGTGTGACAGGCTGGCTACCTTCCCACTTGCCACAACAAATGGAAGTCTTGCTTATTTAAAAAATAAAATGTTTTGACTTTCAAATGTTGGCAACTAATTAGAAACCACGTGGGCTTTCATGAAAAGCTTGTTCAGAGGTAATTCCAACAGTTTGTTACTCCTGCCTTCATTATTTATGTTTTGGCTTCCCCGAGCAATTCATTGGGTTTACTAATTAAAATGCATTTATCATTAGGAAGAGCTGTGTTCCAGTATATAAGATGGTGGGGGAAATCTTGTGTAAGAAGATAGATGCAAGGTGAAGAAATTGTCATATCCAATTGCTGAATCCGAGAATCTGGTTTTGTAAAGTGCAGGTCACAGGCAACCCAAGACTCTATTACATAATGCTCCTGTGGCTCGGCAGAGCTCAAGCACAAGCTTAGCTCCTATTTCATGCTATTCAATCACACATAAGCAATGCTGGGAAACTTTCTACTCTCACCAACCCAATTAATCTGATTTACCTAAAGCCACTGCCAAAAGCAAACAGCAGGCAAGGGTCAAAAGGCTGGCTGGAGACCTATCTCCCCTCATGACCACGGCAGCTTATTAAGTTCTATACGTTCTACAAGGCATGAATAGACATGGCTGAAACTGTGATGGAAAGGGTCCAGTTCTTTCTCAGGAAGGCCAGCAGAGTGACTTCTGGGTCCGCATTCTTCTCTGTCACCTGTGTTGGAAACAGGAGGGATTATGGGATTGAATGGATGACTCAGCCGAATGTCTGTGGTAGTCTCTCCATCTGTTTGATGTAGGATGGAGCAGACCAGAACTGCTCTGAGGGGAAATAGTGTTTATTTACAGGGCAGGAGCCTCACAAGGCCAGTGTAGCAATGTGCTCTTCTGTGTGACAGGAGCTGGGAGCCACTGGGGTGGGACACTAACTCTGGAGTTTTTTAACTGTTGAAAAATATCTGCACTCTGCGTTTTTTCACTTCTGCTCTGTCGTCTGGCCTTGTGGAACCTCCCAACTGAGTCTTTGGAAGTATTTTAAACGTGGAATGTGTTTGTTCAGGAGATGGGGGGGGGGGGGTGGTGTCCTATAGGGAGGGATACCTGGTAGGGAACACTTGATGATCTCTGGGCTCTGGAATTTGTCACAGAAAGTCAGTGGGGGAGAGTTATTGTCCTGGAGAGGCTCTGGGGCCTGCTGGTCCCCTGATCTTTGAGTAGCCTGCTGGTTAGCCTTGACACCTTGCTCAGGATGTAGAATAGATCTAATGGGACCTTAGAGTCCCCCATCCTTCCCCTGGGGAGTGGGGCGTTCACACCAAAAGTCACACAGGACTTTCTTGTTTTCTCTTTATCCTTCCCTGTATCTTTAGCAGTTACTGTGCTTTTGCCCTGGGATGTCATATAAGCACCTCTAGCCATTCTGCTGCGTGACGGGCAAGGAAGGTTCAGTGGGCAACACTGGCCTCTTCCCTTCTCCTCAGAAGGGAGACACACACTTTTGCATACCTCAAAGAATAGAAATCTCTAGGAAAACATTTCTAAGGTGAGAACTGTTTACTCCTTCTCTGCGGCTGGGGGTGGTGCCTCATCACCACAAGAACAACTAAACCTACCCTCCAGGGCCCTTCCTCTCACACTAGGCCCTTTGCAAATAGCTACCGAGAATGTGATCAGTCCCTGCCCCATACAAATAGGTAACAGACTCCCACCACACAGACTTTCCTCCCCTCTCCGTCTGTCCCCCCCCCCTTTGTTCCTCTCTCCCCTCTATCTCTTGACTTATTCTTTGTTCTGACTACAGTTGTGTCATTCTGGGCTCATAATTCGATCTGGGGCTGATAGAGGAAGGAGGCCCCTCTGGCTTTTAGGTTATTAATAACTCAGCTCATGAATGATTGTCATAGAAGGGTGTGGTGGTGGGTGCCTGGGGAGGCTGCACTCAGGTGAGAGCGTGTGCAGGCAGATGAGGAGCCCTGTGGGCTCTGGCTGCTTCTTTGGGCCAACTCCCAAGGGTAGACAAAGTGTGTGGGGTCAGAGATTCAAGAGGCTCTTGGAGGGAGGTGGCAAGAGTCCAGAGAAGTGTGCCCTTGGAAAGTAGAACAGGCTCATGATAAGAAGGGCCTGGGCACTAACAGCAGTCAGTATCCTGTGTAATGGGTGGTGAAGCTAGGAAGGAGGCTACCAGTGAAAGTAGCAACTGAGAGGCTCTGTCCTTGTCTCTCCATATTCCCAGAACCCAGGGAAAGAGGAGCCTCTAGGCTTTTCAACTTGTGGGTCATGACCCCTTTGGAGGTCAAATAATTCTTTCACAGGGATCACCTAAGACCATTGGAAAACACAAATGAGTATGATTCATTACAGTAGCAAAATTACATTTGTGAAGTAGCAACGAAAATTATTTTATGGCTGGAGGTCACCACAGCATGAGGAACTGTATTGAAGGGTCACAGCGTTAGGAAGGTTGAGAGTTACGGCCATAGAGAGATTGATTTGATAAATGGAAATACAAAGATGGATCCATTTAAAAACTTCTGGAGTTTGAAATGCAAACCATGTCAGGGTGCACTGCTTCTGTGTCTTGTGCCTCAGGGGCTGCTGCCCAATGACAGAAGCAGCTTTCTTTCCAGTTTTACAACAGTTGGGGGAAACACATGCCACGGGAGAACTCCGGAGTCTCAGGGAGGTGAAGTAATTTTTATCAGGTTATACAGTGAAGTGACAGAGTGTATGCCAGAGTCTCAGGGTTATACAAAGAATCCTAAGGCTTTCCTGCCTCCCACTGTTGCCAGGACCCAACTGTTGGCTTCGAGGAGAAAAGAGAAGTCAAGATGGGTTCCTAAACCTGAGCTTCTTGTCCCGGAAAGGAGAGGCTCAGATCAGATTCATGAGTGCCCCTGGAGTCAGGGGTTTCCTGCTGCAAGCCACAGGGCTAACTCTGTGGGTCACTTACCTTCCTCCCGTTCACAAAGAACTCCAGATCATCCGAGCTCTGGGATGGGCAAGGCATGGCTTTGGTGAGTTTGGCCTCCTGGCTCTAATGCCAGCTACAGAAGTGAAGAGAAAGGATTCCCTGAGTGGAAGCAGGCAGCCTGGAGCCTCAGCAGGGACAGCTTGGAGTGGAGAATTCCTTGCTTCATGGCCTTTTAAAGTCTAGGGCCTCCTAATCTTATGCCTCACTCCCACCAACCCTGGCTTTGAAGCTGACTAAGGGTGCAACCTATACCTCTTCTTGCTTTCTCTGAAACCTGAGAGCATCGTGAGAAACCCACAAACAACAACCTAAGCTTAAACCCACTCTGTGCATTGTCTCAACCCAGCACCGTGCTCCAGTCTCAAAGAGACTGAGCAGAAAGCTAGCAGGAAGCTTCCCAAGACCCTTCCCCCGAATCTCTCCAGCTTGTGTTTCATTCTTTGTGAGAAAATGATGCCTCCTAGGAAAACATACGGATGAGCTCAGTGTGTGCTCTAGTTGAGGTGAAGGTATGGGTTGTCATATCCGCTTGGCTCTTCCACACCTTTCCTGTTTCTCCATGCTCAAGACCCTTCTGTTGGAAAAAATTGTGATTTGTTCAAGATACGCTGAGGCTAGCGGAGCAAGACTGGTAGTTTGTGTCTCAGAAGTAACTGGGAACTAAGCCAGGACTCATGGGTTGAGACAACACTAAGTGTACAGACAGGCCGATGACGGAGAAGATACTGCGCTTGCGTGAAAACCCTCTAACTGCATCTGCAGATACAACCATGCTGTTTTTTGGTTTAGCGAAAGTGATGACCAAGGCTTGCTGCTTCTGTAGTCTGGTTTTGGGAGAGTTGGTGAGTCCCCTCTTATGTAGAACATCCTTCATGAAGTCATGAGCATCCTCAGTAGAGTGAAACCTTGATGCTAGAATGAATATTCACTGTGTGATGAGGCTTCAGGCCAGAACTTCCTCTTTCTCAGTCCAATCACATGTGGCTTCCTGTCACGGAGTCCAGAAAACACTCCCAATCCAACGTGGCTGTCAGCTCTCATGTTCCTTGATAATTCTAAAGACTAGCTTTTGAGGCTTCCCAGTCTGTATATATTCATAGATGTGTTTGTATGGGTGAGTTATGTGTATTAAGAAATTGCTAAGCAAATTGGGTAAGTTTTTGGGAGGGGAAGTTGGAGATCTCTGTGAATTAGGTAGGCCCTCCAGGTTAGACTTCAAACCCCCCTGATAGCTCTCCGAGGCTTAAGATGTAAGACCCAATCTCAGGGCAGTGTGCTAAGCCTTCTACAGCAAGCTTCTAGTGCTGGACTCAGATGCTCTTGTTCTGAGGGAGAAATCCTCCTGATCCAGCCCAAGTACTCAATGCCTCCTTTCTGCTTAAAGCTGGTTTTCTCTACTTAGGATCTTCCAGTGGCTCCTTAATCCATTTAGCAAAGCTCCGTTTGCCTGCCACGGAAAGCCTGTGATTTGGCCCCAGAATGTCTAGCTCCTTGCGCACTGTCCCCCTTGTTCATGATTTTGCCATGCTGGCCCTTTTCCTGCTTGTGGCATATGCTGAACACTTTTGGCCCAGAGACTTGGTGTTTGGTATTCACTTTGGCTTAACTCTCCGCTCAGAATTTGGTTCGCTTGGCTGGTGCCTTTTTGTTACCTGGGACTGAGACTTTCCTGATCACCTAGTCTCAAGTAGCACTAGCCAGCCTGCTTGGTTTCATAGATGGCATTCATTCCTCCTCTACCTCTTTCTCTTCCTCCTCCTTCTCCTCCTCCATCATCATCATCATCATCATCATCATCATCATCATCATCATCATCAGCAGCAGCAGCAGCAGCAGCAACAGCAGCAGCAGCAGCAGCAGCATCAGCAACAACAACAGCAATGTCTCACTGTATAGCTCTTGGCTGGCCTGGAATTCACTATGTAGAAAAGACTGGCCTTCAACTCACAGAGACACACCTGTCATTCCCTGCAGAGTGTTGAGAGTAAAGGTGTGGTCTACCATGCTGGCTCTCATTGCTTAACATGGTTACTGTGTACTATTTTTTTATTGCTTTTTTTCACTAGAATGTAAGCTCCAGGAAGGCAGGGATGTAATATTCATTTCTCCACTGTGTTTATAAAAAGTATTTATAAAAAGTATTAGCTCACCTGAGAAGATTCTCACATGTCTGCAACGACAACAGGCTTTCTCCTCCCACTACTTGCTGTTCCCCACCCCTGTCTGCTTATCACCAGGACAGGAGAGGTTTCCTGAGGAGGAGACTGAAAACCCTAGGGATGAATTGGAGTTGACCCCTGAGGACTGAGAATGGAGGAGGCTGGGGAAGAGGGCGGTGCTGACCGCTGACTGGGCCCTTCCGCACATTAGGAGAGATAGTGAGGGACCGTATTTAACTGTCCCTGTGCCGTCCAGCACTTTACTCTCCCTTTTTGGGTGAGGGGAACTTGTGTCTAGAGCAAACACAGAATTGCCACACATGAGAGCTTCCAAGATGCCAGTGATAGAAACACATGTATCACGGGGCTCCAAAAAAATATTTATTGTGATTAAATCCTCCAAGGACAAGCATTCAGAGGAGAGAACCAGTTTTGTGTACTGAGGTTGGATTAAAGTATCAGATTCAGGAAATATGAAAGTACCATGGGTCAGGTAAACAAATGTATTAATTTCTGGGAAACTGAAACCGACTTAAATTCCCCAGACAAGTGTTTTTCAAGCAAAGGATCTTTCTTTCTTTCTTTCTTTCTTTCTTTCTTTCTTTCTTTCTTTCTTTCTTTCTTTCTTTTGCATGAACTCTGTGGCTGTAAACTGATTGAGAAAAAGGTGCCGCACTAGCCTGGAGACCTAGGGGAGACCTGCGAGGCTCTGGTTTGCACCCCTGTTACAAGTCCCCGGAATGCTCCAGTGCCCAGTTTGGAAACTGTCCACTTTAGAATGAGCAAAAGGCTCTGTGGTGAGAGCGTGAGATGCAGACTTTTGCAAAGTTTTTCTTCTTTCTTCGGTCTTAGTTTTAAGACAATGGGATAAAGCAGCCATTTTTTTGTTTTGTCTACTTTAAAAAATATCTTTTAACCTCTTATTCATTTTGACAATTTTATCTGTGTATACAGTGTATCTTGATCATCTCTACTCCAATTCCCTCTCTATTCCCCTCACCTATGACCTCAACTAGTGCCTTTCCCACCTATCTATCTGTAATTTTAAAAAATCTTGTAATCCATTGATTCCATTTAGCGGGGCTGGAATATTGAGTAGTTTTATTGGCTTAATATTATGTAGGTCTTGTACGTATAACCATAACTGCTGTGAGTTCATCAGCCTGTGTCATGTTAGAGGACAGCATTTTATAGCATCCTACTCCTGTTTCTGAGATGTCTCCTGAGTTTTGTGGGAGAGGTTTGATATACTTGTCCCATTTAGGGCTGAGCACACAAAGCCACTTATTCTCAGCACTTTGGCTGGTTAACAGCCTCTGCATTAACTGCTGTCCAATGCAGAAAGGCATTGCTAATCTGTGAGTACAAACATAAATATTTTTAATTACTTAACTTCCTTAGTTAATTTACTTTATTAATTTTCCAACCACAGTTTCCCCTCCCTCCTTTCCTCCCAGCTCTTCCTCCCCAACCTTCCTCCCCTCCCCACCAATTCTTCCTCTCTTTCTCTTCAGAAAAGGGGAGGTCTCCCATGGATATCAACAGTCCTTGGCATATCAAGTTGGAGTAAGACTAGATAGATTTTCTCCTATCTCAATAGGGGGCAAAACAATAGGGGGAAAGGGTCCCAAAGGCAGGCAACAGAGTTAGAGACAGTCCCTGCTTCTGCAGGAGGACTCTGTAGGAGTCCCACATGAAGACCCAGCTGTCAACTGTTACATATGTGCAGAGGGACTAGCATGCTCCCAGGTTGGCAATTCAGTCTCTGTGAGTCCCTATGGGCCAAAGTTAGTTGATTCTGTAGGTTTTCTTGGGATGCCTTTGACCCCACTGGCTCCTACACTCCTTGCTCCCCTTCTTTCTCAGGATCCCCCAAGCTCCTTGTAATGTTTGGCTGTGGTCTCTGCATCTGTTTCCATCGGTTGCTGGGTGAAGCCTCTCAGATGACAGTTATGCTAGGCTCATGTCTCCAAGTGTAGCAGAATATCATTAACAGTGTCAGGGGTGGGCTCCCTCAAATGGCATGGGTCTCAAGCTAGACCAGTCATTGGTTGACTATTCCCTTAATTTCTGCTCCATCTTTACCCTTGCAACATCTTGTAAACAGAACAAATTGGAGCTCAAAGGTTTTGTGGCTGGGTTGGTGTCCTAATCCCTCCATTAGGAAAGACAAAGGAAGTCTTGGTTACAGGAGATGGTTTGTTTAGTTTCCATATTCTCCATTGCTAGGAGTCTTAGCTAGAGTCACCCTCATAGATTCCTGGGATTTTTCCACTGCCCTAGGTTTCTAGCTTGTCCCAGAGATTGCTCCCCCTCCCAATTCACTTGTCTCTCCCAAGCACTTTCTTTCTCTGCCCTCTCCCCAGTTGATCTCCCTTGTTCCACCCCTACCTGTCCAGTCCCCCCACTCATCCACCTATGGTGTCTACTCTATTTCCTCTTCTCATTGAGATTCACTTGCCCCGCCTTGAACCTTCCTTATTACTTAGCTTCCTTGGGTCTGGATTGTAGCATGGTTGTCCTTTACAGCAAATGTCCACTTATAAGTGAGTACATACTGTGTTTGTCCTTCTGGGTCTGGGTTACCTCACTCAGGATGCTCTTTTCTACTTCCACCCATTTGCCTGAAAACTCAAGAGGTCATTGTTTTTAATTGCTGAGTAATACTCCTTTGTGTAAATGTACTCCATTTTTTTCTATTGAGGGACATCTAGGTTGTTTCCAGTTTCTAGCTAGTATGAATAAAGCTGCTATGAACATAGCTGAGCAAGTGTCCTTGTGGGATGGTGGAACATCCTTTGAGTATATACCCAATAGTGGTATAGCTGGGTCTTGAGGTAGATATAGTCCAAAATTTCTGAGAAACTGCTGAATTGATTTCCAAAGTGGCTGTACAAGTTTTCACTTCCACTGGCAATGGAGGAGTAGTCCCCTTGCTCCACATTCTCACCAGCATGAGCTGTCCCTTGTATGTTTGATCTTAGCTGTTCTGACAGGTGTAAGATGGAGTCTCAGGGTTGCTTTGATCTGCATTTCCCTGATGACTAACGATGTTAACATTTCTTTAAGTGCTTCTTTGTGGGACCGTGAAAGGCAGCCTGGTTTCTGGTTGAGCTAAGGTTTAAACCCTGCAGACCCAGTAGGAGGGTAAAAACCCTACAAGGGACCGCAGGCATTTACCATGCTCCTAGAACCAGCTCCTGACATGAGACCACAATTCTCCATAGGTCTGTGACATTTGGTTACATGAAGAGAACACCCCCAAGCCTCAACACAGGTAGAGGCGTGGTCACATAGCCTCAAGCCATCCTCATGCTAATGAGGCACCTAGAGGCTTAGCCACTCCTCTTCCCAGCCACTATTTCAACATCACCCCTCTCTGAGGTCTTGGGGGGGGGGTACGGATTCACCCATGCCACTCTCTGCCATGACAATAAATGCCTTGAAACACTGGACTGTCTCTCCTCATCCTCATGGGAAACAATGGAACAGGCCTTTGTCTAAAGAGCCACTGTCTAACCTCCTGCTGAAGGCCTCCCAGTGCTCCCAGCCACTGCAGCCACCCACCCACCCAACCCAGCTAGCCCGCGCCCAAGTCAAGGACTCAGTCCTGCAGCAAGACCCCACTGTGCTCCTTCTCCCCCTTGGCCCAGTCTTCGTTCCCACTTTGTTCTCAGCTCTTCCATGGCATCCAGTGGTGTCTGTGTTGCCCAAGAGCCTGGGAACCCCACGGAGCTGGCTGCCCCATATCTCCCTGGACCCACGGCCTCATCCCCCATCCCCAGACTGTGTTTCTGCAGGGGCTTCTCACAGCCCGACACTTGCCCAGCGGTCAGTGGGGTCCACGCAGTCAAACTTCCCTCGTGTCCCACCTCTCCGAGGGGCGCCAAGCGCCCAGACCATCACTCCACCTCGCTAGTTTTACCCAATATTTCTTGGCCTTAGAGATTCCTCTGTTGAGAATTCTGTTTAGATCTGTACTCCATTTTTAAAATTGGGTTATTGATTTGTTGATGTTTAGTTTTTTGAGTTCCTTATATTTCTTGGTTATGAGCACACTGTTGGATGTGGGGTTGGTGAAATTCCCTTCCCTTTCTCTAGGCTGCTATTTTGTCCTGTTGATGGTGTCCTTTGTTTTACAGAAGCTTTTCAGTTGCATAAGGTCTCATTTATTGATTGTTGATCTTAGTGCCTGAGACATTAGTGTTCTGTTCAGGAAGTTGTCTCCTGTGCCAATGCGTTCAAGGCTATTTAGTGTATCTGGTTTTATGTTGAGGTCTTTGATCCACTTGGACTTGAGTTTTGTGCAGGATGATAGATATGGATCTATTTGCATTCTTCTACATGCAGACATCCAGTTAAATCTGCTTGTTGTGGAAGATTTGTTGAAGATGCTTTCTTGTTTTCTATTTATACTTTTGGCTTCTTTGTCAAAAATCAAGTGTTCATAGGCATGTGGATTTACTTCTGGGTCTTTGATTCAATTCCATTGATCAACCTGCTTGTTTTTATGCTAATACCATGCAGTTTTTATTATTATTGCTCTTAGTACTACCTGTAATTAGGGATGATGATGATACTTCCAGAAGTTCTTTTATTGTACAAGACTGTTTTAGATATCCTAGGGTTTTTTTTTCCTATATGGAGATAAATATTATTCTTTCAAGGTCTGTAAAGAATTGTGTTGGAATTTTGATAGGCATTGGATTGAATCTGTACAGAACTGAAGTTATATTTTCTTGCATTGGTACAGAATTTATGTATTGATACAGGTTTAAAGTTTTCATTGACATAAATCTTTGTATATGACAAAATTAAATTAATTTTGTTACTCTTAGATAGGCATTATGCTCACACAACTCATTAAGAATACAAGGCTTAGACTCAGTCCTTCTAATAGCCGCTATTAGAAACTGTTAGGATGACTAAGTAATACAAGTTAAAGGGTTAGATAATAAACTCATGATAATATTAGATTCTGACTTAATTACAATAAAGTGTTTTCAATATTACTCAAATAGTAAATAGCTAAGAATACTCAAGGTTTAACAGTTCATATTAGATAGATAGATAATATTCAAAAGCACCAGAGATCCACAGAATATGGCATTTAAATCATTTCATTATCAATAGATCTTTGACTAGGAGACATGTCTACTCCTAACAATACCCCCATCCCACTGCAAAGAAGATATTGAGCATCATTACCTCCATATGGAGTTGCTCCAATTGTGGCAAGCCAGCCACTGGGCAAGGATTGCCTTAATTTCATCTATAGACAAAATTGTGTCCAGAAAAACAAATGGATGTGGGATAGTTGATTCTAAGCTCTGCCAATACAGGGTAAGCTAGACCTTCATAATTCCTGCTTCTATTAAGGCCTGTCAGATGGTTCTGGGCCAGAAGGATGAAGGCAGATGCTCCAATGTTGTAAGGAATATTAAGAGCCATCCAGGCAGAGAGCTGTCTCTATAAATTGTATAAGTTTTGGAAGCTATGTCTTTGTGCTTTCTACATATTCAGGTTATATTTAATTTCTTCTCAGATGTCAGACAAAGTTGAAGACTATTTATAGTCTCATAATTGAACTTAAGTTGTTTAGCATTAAAGATGTTCTAGAGTTGAAGGGATGGTTTTCAGATGGTATTACAAGTTAAAATCAAACATAATTCAGGTACAGAATTGTAAACTCTTTAAGTTAGGGTAGATAATAGAATACTTTATCTACATTGCCTAATATGATGGATTGGATGTTGTAAATGTGTTTCATACCTTACAATTTATGTAATTGTTATAATTATGTTTAATGTATATCTGAGGGAAAAGAGCCTCTTTAATTGGATGAAAAGGGGGAAGTATAGCTGTTTGTATTCTAATGCTAATTATGTTCCTCAAAAAACAGTTTACCCAAGAATGTCTGCAAGTAGCTTCTGGGAGCCTGCCCCAGTTGGTTCTGATTGGTAAATAAAGATGCCAACAGCCAATAGCTGGGGAGGACAGACAGAGGTGGGGTTTTAGGAGTTGTGGAAGGAGAAGGGAAGAGGGAGATCCATTATGCTGGAAAAGTGTGGAGAGGAGAGATGCCATGTCTGAGAAGAGTGCAGGACAGAGAGGCATAGTCACCATGAGAAGGAGCCAGGAGAGTGTGGCCCAATGGGCTGTTCAATTGTGTCAGGAGCAACCAAGATGGAACTTAGATTAATTAAGTAATAACTGGGATTAACAGCATGAAGGTTAGTCAATGGCCCAGCTATTGAGCTGATTAAGCATATTAAAATATAAAGGCTGTGTATGTGTGTCTTTCATTCGGGAACATAAACGTTGGAGCAGGTAATGAAACTGCTGCCAGGACTTATTTATTAATATTTATATCTATATTTGTTTATATGGTAGATTACATTGATAGATTTTTGTATGTTGAACTGCCACTGAATCTCTGGGATGAAGCCTACTTGATCATGGTGGATGAGGTTTTTTTTGTTTGTTTGTTTTGATATGCTCTTGTATTTGGTTTGCAAGTGTTTTATTGAGTATTTTTTCATCACTGTTCATGAAGGAAATTGGTTTGTAATTCCCTTTCTTAGTTGAGTCTTTGTGTGGTTTTGGTATCAGGGTGACTATAGCCTCATAAAATGATTTTGACAGTGTTTCTTCTACTTCTATCTAGTGGAATAATTTGAAGTGTATTGGCATTAGCTCTTCTTTGACAGTCTGATAGAATTCTGTGCTAAAACTATCAGGTCCTGGGCTTTTTTGTTGTGAGACTTTTAATGACTGCTTTTAGTTCCTTAGGGATTATATTTAGATTGACAAACATAAATACTTAGAAGTCAGTTTGAAAACATATTAATTTAGGTAACAGTAGTAGGCTCCCCCCCTAGGGCCTATGGTATCCAGATCCATGGCCCTTTGACCAGGTTTACTTATAGTACCAGGCATGAATTATTTCTTGTGAAAAAGGCCTCAGATCTAATTAGAGAGTAGTTGGTTACCCCTATAACCTCCATCCTGCTATTATACTCATGACATATCTTGCCTGGCAGGTTAATAATGCAATGTTTCAGATTCACTAGTATGTAATTCCATTGATGACTTACTTCTTTTGCTCTGGGGCTTGCATAACATCTTCTGGCACTATGGAAACTAGCCAGCAGGGGGAACTTTTCAGATCAGTTTGAGTTTGACTTCTCTATGTCTTATGACAAAAGTATGTTGTGTCTTTAGTGATATGTACTGTAATTCCCTAAAGCAGTGATTCTTAACCTTCTTAATGGTGCAAAACTTTAATATGTGTAGTTCCTCATGTTGTGTTGACCCAACCATAAAATGATTTCATTTTTACTTCATAACTGTGATTTTGCTGTTATAAACCATAATGTAAATATCTGATATGTAGGATATCTGATATGTGATCCCCAAAGGGGAGGTTGTGACCCACAAGTTGAGAACCACTACTCTAAAAGAACTAACTCTCTCTCTCTCTCTCTCTCTCTCTCTCTGTGTGTGTGTGTGTGTGTGTGTGTGTGTGTTTTGCTGAAGACTGAACCCAAGACTTCATACATGTGAGGCAGGGGGTTTGCTACTGAATTACATCCTAGACCTAAATTCTCTCACTTTTAAATAGACTATTCTAATTGATGAGTGAAACTTTATCTCTATTGACCCAAGTACTTGAATGTGTGCTATTAAAATGGTCCTGTGATTTACATCAAAGAATCCTATGTTCTAGTTTGGCTATGACATGTTCCCTACAGCTCATGTGTTTAAGTCTTGGTTCCCCTGTATGGTCGTTATTGAGGGGACTGGGAATCATAACAGCACTAACTTCCTGAAAGGGTTAACTCATTGATGAGTTCATAGCTAAATAGAAATGTAAATTGCTGAGCTATTAGGAGGTGTGATCTATTGGAGAAAGTAGATTGCTGGAGACATGACTCTGATGTGTACATCTCACCCCTAGTCTCAGTTTACCCCATCTCTTCCCACCTTTCCCTCTTCCTCTCCTCTCTCTTCCCCTCTCCCTCCTCTACCTCTCCTGTCTTTCTTACTAATACTCCTCCCTACTTTTGTGCTCTCTTCTTCCTAGCCACCATGAGGTGAGAAGCTTTCTGTGGCATGTTTCCATCCCATAATGCCCTGCTTCACCAGCCTGGAAGCAAATGTCAAATGATTGAAACATCTGAAACGGAGTCACATTAATTCTGTCCTTCTTATTACTGTTTGTTCTCATTGTAACAGAAAGCTGACTAACACATCTTGTCAGCCAATAACAAAATTAATGTTAGAAATCACATAGCCTTCCCCAGTAAATGAATCTTCCATTTGGGGAAATCCAATCAGTCATCAAGGGCTCCAGAGTGAACAGCATTTTCATAACTTCTGTGTTTTTTGTCTTTGCTTTCTGGGTGTAATTTTATCAGATCATCAATCCGAAGGATGGTAATTGCAGCCTCTGTTTCGAACTTCAGGCTTTTCACTTTAACTATGGTTGGTTCAAACACCACTGCTTGCTTGTTGTCTCGTGGTTTCCCATGGACCAAATCGAGACTTTAGATTTTTACATTTCGGGTTAACTTGAGCCTCAGTATGAAAAGCTCTTAACTTGGCAACTAGTCGGTGGAGTCTTGGGCAACATTCACTGCCAGTGTATTAGGAATCACAAGCAGAGATCTTGCAAACTCTGCAATAGCAAGCTGTTCCCGAGATCCCATACTCATTGCATAGTTTTCAAGGTATATGGACAGGGCAGCTTCTACAGCACCTCCACCTGGAACCACAGACTTTGATTCCAAAACTCTCTTCACCATACAAAGAGTGTCATGTAAAGAACACTCCATTTCATCACACATGAAATCATTTGCTCCTTGTAAGATAATTGGTGCAGATATATGAGCCTTAGTATTTTTGATTAAGATCAGCTCATCATCACAAATTCTTTCCTTTACGACCTCTTCGGCTTGTCCCAACATTGTTGCTTCAAAAGTTTCTTCGCCTTCCAAATTGGCCAGTGTAGACAGGATACTTGCTCCAGAAGCTTTGGTGATATGCTTGAGGTCTCTTTTTAGAACTCTCCTAAAAGCCTCGGCACCAGCTTCCACAAAATACTTCAGACACGAATCACCAATCCCACTGGTGGTTAGAGTAACACTGGCACCAGTTGCCAGGATCTTCTGAATTCTCTCCTTGGTGATATCTGATTCCCTTTGTCTAATTTGGTCCAATTTCTCAGGGTCTGTAATAATCACCTTTACACCTTTTTGTTTTCTGCAGGCTGAAGTCAAGACAAGCAATTTTTGCATTAACTATTCTCTTGGGCATGCCCTGAGATCCAACCACACAATTGAGTGCATAGCCATTGATTAGCATGCTTTCTGACTTCTCCCCTGGGCTTTCAGAATATTAACAGAATTGACTGGATAGTGAGGCACAGCATCTACTACCATATTAGCAAAGGAATCACCATTTATTCCAATAATTTTGGAAGACATGGATGTCTTAGCAGCATTGGTCAGACAATCTCTTCCAAGTTCATCTGTGTTAATTATTAGGTTCTCATTGATATAACGCACTGCTTCCTTGTAGGCAAGACGATAGCCACTAATTACTGAAGTTGGATGAATTTTCTGTTTAACTAGCTCATCTGCATTTTTTCAGACGTTCTGGGGCAATGATTACCACTGATGTAGTTCCATCTCCAACTTCTTTGTCTTGCAGGTCAGCCAGCTCACATAGAACTTTGGCCGCAGGATGTTCTACCTCCAGTAACTTCAGGATGGTGGCCCCATCATTAGTAATGGTTACAATATCATCCACCAACATTTTATCCAAGCCAACTGCCCAAGCGAACGTTTAACAATATTGGCAATAGAAGCTGCAGCCATAACGTTCTGGGAGTGGATCGCCTCTCCAGTGCTGCAGTCCCCGAACACGGACAAAGGGCCCTCCATCTTCAGGAAACGAAGCAAATCTCACTACTGCCGCAGACAACCGATAGCTCCGCTCTGAGACCCGACAGCGGCCACCACGGAGAGGACCACAGCATGGACAGAAGTTTATCCTTTTTAATTTTGTTTTAAAGCAGTTTCTAAGTACTTACCAGAACAGAATAGGACTTACATCTAACCAACAAACTGGTTAATTTAAATTAGCTGCGTCTCACTGAAATGTAGTTATTTTATTCCCCAGAAGAAGAGTGATTTCACTCTAGAGATTCGAGTGTTCCCAATTTACAGGCTGGGTTAGAGATAAAGACCTGAGGCCACTTTCAAGCCAAAGATGAGTGGGCTGTTTTACAAGGTTCTAAGAATTTGGCACTCTTTATTCCTATCTCTCCCTCTCTCTTATCAGGGTTTCCTGTATCCCAGGCTGGCCTCAAGTTTGCTATCTGGAGGATGACTTTGAACTCCTGACTCTCCTGCCTTCCCTCGAGAATGCCTCGAGATGTTTGCTACCACGCTCGGTTTATGCAGTGCAGGGGGTTGAACTCAGGGCTGCACACCTACTAGAAAGCGCTCTACTAATTGTGTAAAATCCCCACCCAGCAAGTCAGGTTTCCTTTTGAAGCGAAGGAAAATAAAATCATCTTGACAGCAAGAGCTTGGCTAACACTGAGCACTAGAGGGCAGTAGATCTGCATTTTCTGGGACTGAGAGGTAAGAACACTGTTAAAGGTGTAAAAGCATCATCTTGTGACTAGTCTCTCTCCTCTCCTCACTCTCTCTCTCTCCCCCCTTCCTCCCTCCCCCTCCCCCTCTCTCTGTAACCAAACAAAAAGCAACCCTAATTAAAAAACAAAGGGGAGATCTAATCTAAAAAGATATGGGCCAGGTTTTTAAGAATGTGTGGTAGATCTACCAAGAGTTGTGTAGTAAGAGAAACTCAATGGATGGTCCAGAAGGGAAACGAGAGTAGCAGTTTAAGGAGTGGGGGTTTCTGGGGCGAGGGAAGGTTACTCCTAAAGACACTAAGGAATTTTCTTATGGGGCCACAGGTGGAAATGTGGAGTCAGACATAGCGGGAGTCCAGGAAAGACTTGCTTTTTGTGGTGACAGTGTTTGGTGGCCTTTTTCTAAGCATCAGTAGAGGATATGTGATTGCTCAGAGGAAAGTAGAAATGGAGAGTTAGAGAGATAATTGAATTTCCAAATTCACAATAGAACAAATGTGATGAGTCCTAGCTCAAGCCAACAGGCAAACATGAGAAGAATTAGGGAAACAGTGTAAAAAGTTTAAATCATGTGTTACATATAAAATAGTACAACATATATGAAGGACCAATAGGAAAATTGTAACCATTATAAGAAATAGAAGTGTCCTCCGTTCTGTTACTTACAAATGATCATTAGCAGGTTTGCGATATTAATTACGGGTTTCACGATGACATTTTTTGTATTTATAGATAACTCTCAGGGAGGAATGGCACCTCGTGAGCTCTCTCCTGATAGGATGCTGAGGGCTAGTCCTGTGCAGAACCCAGAGGAAATCAGTCTGGGCTGGAACGGATGCCTCCTCCTTCATGGCTAGTCCTCAGAAGGGGCTGTGTACTCTACTGAGGGAAGGATTATCAACAGTTGTACTCAACTGCGGACCCCAGGAGCAACATTACTAGCAGGCCCTGGTGAGGCGAGCCCACTGGTGCAATACCCAGAAGACAATGGTGTGTGCTTCTTCACTTACCCGGTTTTCCAGCTGCTGTGCTCTCCTGGAACCTTACCTGTGACTGGGCCAAGTGACAGAGATGTCCAGTCAGCTGGTCTTCTCAGTTTGACCGATTTGGAGTTGTGCTAGTTTCTGCTCACTGCAAAGTGAGGTTTCTAAGAGCAGCACTGATGTACAGACACAAACACAACCATGTAGAAGGCAACTCGACAGACACATCATGTCCATGTAAAGCAGAAACAGAGGCTTGCCTGCTAAGCAGATGTCCCTCCTCCCCAGCTATGGGCTTTTGGCTGGGTTTGCAGTACCACACATGAATTCCTTAACGTGGACTGCACCCAAAATTCAAGCAGGAAGTTGTCATCCTTATAATAGACTTGCCACTCTGGCATTAGTAGGTACACCTCACAAGTTACCATTCCAGCCCAGCCTGATTTCTTCTATTTTCTATACTTAATGCACATTATGCAGTGAGACTATTTTTTTTTAAAATTGTCCTGCTGTAATGAGCTGGTGGGTTAGGTTCCAGGAAATGTGGATTACTGGGGGAATTAAAAGATTAAGTTAAACACTTAAAGGCACATATTTTCGCCCTCACTTTGGAGTAGGACACAGTAACGGATGAGCCTTTCTCTTGCTAGTCTCCCTATTCTGCTGTGAGTGTGGTACACTCAGGGAATCTGAATGTGGAGCTGGACAGAAGAGCCCACTCTGGGTTCCTGGAGTGGCTGAGAGCAACTTCTGCACACAAGTCCCCAACAGTACAGAGAGTCCTGCTCCACCATTTGTTCTGGTTAGAATACAGCTTGTCTCCAAAGGTGTATGCTGGAAGCTTGGCTCCCAGGGTGGTAGTGTTGAAACTGTAAGAGGTGTGTGTATGTGAGTGTGTGCGCGCGTGTGTGCGTTCACTCATGGAGACCAGAGGAGTTTACTGGGTGTCCTGTTGTAGTCTTCTCCATCCAATTTCTTTAAAACAGGCCTTCTCACTGAACCTAGGGCTAGGCTGGCAGCCAGTGAGCCCCAGCAATTCTCTACCTTCCACAGCCCTGGGGTTACAAGGGCATGCACCCTGGCTGGCTTTCTTTGTGGGTGCCCAGGATCTCAGTTTTTATGTGTGCACAGCAAACACTCACCCTTTGAGCCACCTCTCAAGCCAGCAGCCTCTTCTTTTAATCTGGTCTCAAACCTGTTAAACAGTTGCTGTGAGTTTGTTCTTTTACCACTCAGCTATAGTCATTAATGTCTACAGAGTTTAGGTAAAGGAGAGCCTTTAACCCTGAGCACACAGATTCTTGACAGCAATTCAGTTTGTTTATTTCTGCTTTCAACTTTCCCAAGAGAGGCCCTAAGTTGCATTTCCTTGGGAAAAATCAACATAAAATAAGTAGAACAGAACCAAATGAGAAAGGAACTTTTTGAATTTTGTGTTCCTTTGGTGGCAAGAAGAAGCGGTTCTGACTTCGTCTTCAGCCATTAAAGCCAAAGCCAAACACGTGAGTGGCCCTGGACTGATGCCTAGGAGAGGGTGATTGTATCATGTACCCAGTTCACAGTGGAAGGGGGGGATCATTTGGAAACTTTGGATGGTGCTTTAAATAGGTTTTATGTTGTTATAACAAAACACCAGAGGCTTGGTACTTTGTGAAGAAAAGAGGTTTATTTTGGCTCATAGTTTAGAGGTTAGGTCACAAGTCTACCCATCTGGTGAGGACCTCCTTTCTGTCACAGTAGGTGGGAACACACAGTAAATGGGCTCACACTGGCAGAGAGAAAGCAAGAGATGAAGAGGAAGCAGGCTTTGAGGAACTAGTCCATTCCTTCCTATCACCATTGATCCCTTACCAATGATCTCTCAATAGGCTCCACCTCTTACGGTTTCAACAGGAGCTAAGCTTCTAGCACACACCGTTGGAGACAAGCTGTATTCATACCTCTCTCCAGCAACACATCCAGATTCCCCAAGCGCTTACTGCTTGCTCTTGTGATAGCGTCTATACCACAGGAAGTGGCAGGCACTGTAAAGTGGGTTTTCCAGGTGTGCTGGTTTTGGGAGACTCCAGTTCAGAGAGAGTTTTGGCATAGACAGTTGTGTTGGGTTTCAAACATAGCTGCTTGAAACAAAACACAAGGAGGCCCTCCTGAGCTACCCCCAGGTTAGCCAGATTTAAAAACTCACCATGATGCAGATTTTCAGGATAATGAAACTAAATCAGAATTTCCAATTCTAAGTTTTGGCACACAGTTTGGTAAAAATCTGTATCTTAATATATAATCACATATTAATATGTAAGGAGAATAACTAAAAACAGTAAAATCATGTTTGATAAATTCTAGTCAACCCATATGCTGCTCTGATTTTGGGCTAGTTTGAATCAGCTGTATGGTCTTCCTTTTTCTTAAAGACACAAGATTAAGACACATGGATGGACCAAGGTGTGAATGTTGAAGGGTCGTCTCTGGGAATCTAAAAAAGATCAAAAGATAAACGACTTCTGTTAACAAAGTGACACAAAAAGCCATTAACAAAGTGACACAAAAAGCCATTAACAAAGTGATACAAAAAGCCGTTAACAAAGTGATACAAAAAGCCGTTAACAAAGTGATACAAAAAGCCGTTA